>CM024688.1:24681606-25406606 GCA_014182735.1 Corymbia maculata | reverse complement strand
CTCCTCTTCATCTTCTCCAAAATCGCAGCCCCTCTCTCCCCTTCTTCCCTTGCCTTCCTGCAGTTTCAGTTTCGACCTCTCACCGAAATTGGAGTTGTTCGTTGCCTTCCCGGTGGAATCTCGGGCCGTGCCACCTATCAAAATGTTCAGCACAGAAATTCCGTACTGTTCACGGTGGCCGATCGCCGAACGGAGCTATCTTCCGACCCGTACGGCGGCCAGAAGTTACCGGTCCTCCGTCCGTCACTGTAGCGTCGCCCTCTGCACAGCTCCGCCTTTCCTTCCGTTTCTCTCCATTTCCGGCCAAACCACCACACATCCCAGCCACAAGTGGTTCCCCCTCGACCCTAGGTGCCGCCGATTGCTGGCCCGCCGCTCGCCGGAGCTCCGGTCAGCCCCTGTCCTCCTCCCGCAAAGTCTTTGTTTTCGAAGTTGGGGGTGTGAGCAGAAGCTTTTGCTGTGATTTCCATCTCGGGACCGCCTTGGAGTGTCGTGGGAGAAGTCCCCGGGTGTCGGGTTCGTCGCCGCCGCCGCGCCGGTGTCGCCGGCCCACTTAATGGGTGAGTTTAGCCCTTAATCCCTATTTTAGTGCCTAAACTTGCTTAGGGTTGGGTTAATTAGTGTTAATGCTGGTTTAGGAGGGTTAATTAAGTTGTATTAGCCCTAAGATAGGTGGTTAGATAGGTGATTAAGATTAGCTTAGCTTAATCTTGCTTAATTATGCTTGATTATGCTTAATTGTGCTTATTTGTGGATTATGTGATAATTAAGCTTGTTTAGCTTAATTGATTGATTAATTTGTGTTTAATCAATGTTTTATTTAATTTCTGAATTTAATTTATCATTAATTGAATTTCGGAAATTACTGTTCACGGACATCGTTCATGACACTTTGTTCATCAGGAAGTGAAATTGTGCATAATTTCATGTGTCTTGATCATATGAAGTGAAATTGATGTGTCGTGGCATGAACATTCGCATGAATCGTGTGAATTTCACAAAAAGGGAAAAATGGTTTGTCCGAGGGACACCGGATACGAACCGCTTTTGTGAGAAATGATTTGAGGTTTCATATGCAAGCATGTGTGCATTGGCTAATGCTCAAAGATAATAAGTGGGTTGTGATGGTGTGCTTGCGTGATCACTAAGTTGAAACCTCCGTCTCGGGAGAGTATCCCTTGACGTTTGTTGGGCATGCAGTATCGGGAGAGTATCCCTTGACGTTCTATGAGCATGCGGTCTCGGGAGAGTATCCCTTGACGTTGTGGGCATGCGGTCTCGGGAGAGTATCCCTTGACGTTCGTGGGCATGCGGTCTCGGGAGAGTATCCCTTGACGTCTTTTGGGCACGGAAGGGCACGGTTGCGCCCGCGGAGGAAGAGCGCCGTAGCGCCGTGGCGCCTCGGAGGGTATGGAAGGGCACGGTTGCACCTCGTGGAGGAAGGGCGCCGTAGCGCCATAGCGCCTCGGCCGCATGGAAGGGCACGGTTGCGCCCGCGGAGGAAGGGTGCCGTAGCGCCGTTGCACCTCGGCCAAGTTGTAGCCCCGTGGGCGCGTAATAATCGGAACACGTGTGGATGCGAGAGTGCATGAGAAAAACATGACATCATTGGTTCCGATTATGCATGAGGTGATCATATCATTTATGGCACGCACGCATGAATTGATAACGTGCAGGGGTGGCAATGGCCAGGTGAGATCGCTTGTGACGCGACTCGCATGTAATTGATGAACTGCATCATCTAACGGCCATGTGCATTGCGTGTATTGTGCTGACTTATAACGTGTAAGGTATGGCATACCGGGTAAGGTTGCATGCGAACCGACTATTCGATTGTTGGTTGCATTGCTTGCATTGAATGAGATTTAACGTGCAGGGTATGGCATACCGGGTAAGGTTGCATGCGAACCGACCTCTGATTGTTGGTTGAATCTGTCTCTCGTGGTTTGATTGCTGATTCCGGGTGTTTGTGGTCGGGTTGAGTGAGGGGTGGTTCGGGAGAGATACCCGGGTTGAGTTGGTGTACTAACCGGGGCTTAGGGGGAAGAACTCGCTGAGATTTTATCTCAACCCGTCGTGGTTAACCTTTTTTCGGTCTTTAGAATGGTGCACCCGCCGTGGAGAATCCCGCCCCCGTTTCTCCAAGTGATCGACCTAACGGAGTCGAGTCCGATGGGTCCGAGTGACCGTGGTGTTGAACTCGAGGGTTCATTCTCGTATAGCTGGATTAGCCTAGTTTTTTTTTGGCCTGGCTTAGAGGATGGATCGGCCCCTTTTGTCGGGCTTGTAATTCAAAAGACGATCCTCCGTTGGTTAATCTAGTAAATTGTGTAAATGAGTAGTGATGGTTGTTCTTGTTATTCATCCCTCTATCCCTGATTGATTGATTGATTGATTGTTGAACTAGGGATGGTTCGTCTTCCGCTTGCGCATAACAAAAGATTAAAATGAATGGTCGTCGACGAGTCCTGGGACGTCGCTTTCAATTGACCATGGTAAGGGGTTGTCGCGTGCTCGGGGTTCGGGGCGTGACAAAATCATTGATCACAAACAGCGTTGGAGGGAATCGTCACACGAAGGGGATGGCGTGGGGGCAGCAGGCCATGACTAAGCGGGACTCATGGCAGGAGCTCGACTTGGATCAACAAGCTACAACTCGTCACATGCAAGATTCGGCTCGGGTCACGACAATGATCAAAGCAGCAAGCTCGGTTGTCATCGGCTTAAACAGTGAATCGTGAACAGTAGCTACTCGGGCATGCCATGGCTGGCTCACTTCCAACGAACTTGCAAAACAGAAAATTCATGGAATCATCTCAGTTCGGGCACGAGTGAGAACAGCGGTTGGTGTTGAAGGTTTGGACGGGAGCAAGTCGTTGAAGCAGTAGCAAGCAGCGACGGGGAACGAGATCAGCTCACCGTCGGGAGGCCTGGATACAAGCGTCAAACACGGTGAGCGACAAGGATGGTGTCAAGGTTGACGGATCCCGTTAGGAGCAGGGCAGCGGCTCGTCGCAGCAGCAACTCGTCAAAGCAGCGTCGAACGTGGTGTGGCTAGATTCGCAGGTGCGGAAGAGGGACTCAAAGAAAACGAACACACTCTCCCCCTCTTACGTTCCTTTCACTTCTTTTTTTCAAGACCCCACTCTCACTTTTTCTCGAGTTCTCCCAGCCTTTCCCCTTCTATCTTTTTTTCACTCCTTCAGACCTCCCATTCCACTCCCCTCTCTTACAATTCTTCTTTTTCAGCCTCTCTGTCACACTCCCCTTTCATCGTCTCACCTCCGACCTCTATTTATAGAGGAAAAAGAAGATTTTGTTGGAGCTAGTATTAACACCTAGAGGGGGGGTGAATAGGTGTATAGGAATTTTATGCCCAAGTAATAAGAAACTTATGTAATCTATAAACTGAAATTGAATAGAGAGAGTAGAGAAGATTGCAAACTCAGTTTATAGTGGTTCGGCTTTAGACAAGCCTACGTCCACTCTCCGGTCGACCAGCCAATTGGCTGTATTTCACTATATGATCAACGGTGATTACACACTCTCAAGTGGTAGTACTCGGTGAAGATTTATCTCACTAAGTCACTCTCTTTCTGTAAAGCACCTAGATCACTCAAATGTGCACTATGAACAACAATTGAAGAACTGAATCAGCTTTGGAATAATGTTTATCCACGCCCACCTTTCCTAGGTCTCATCCTATCCTTATATACTCTCCAAGCCACACTCGACCGTTGGCTCTTTCCTTGAGAGTTTCGTCTTCCCTTTCCTGGACAGACTTTATAAGGAAAGTCTTTTTGACCGTTGGAGGTAGATTGGATCCCCTTTGATTCTGTTCACCCATACAATCAGAATCCGGGCTTCCATAAGTGTTCTATTCTTCTTTGGAAGTTGTCCGTTGATTGATCCTTCCAATCACTTTGATACAACAGAATCAATATAAATAAAGTAAGTGAAATACTTGACCGTTGGTGATCTTATCCCGTAGGTCCATCTTAGGTCTAATGATCTTAGGTTCTCGAATATGCCCATTTTCGCCCAAGTTCGTTTCGAGACTTAAAATCTCGATCTCGGGGTTTGTTCGAGACTTAAATCTCGATGGGTACGGTCGACTTAAATCTCGATCGATACATTCGAGACTTAAAATCTAAGTCGGATGAGTATTTCCGTCTCGATACGGTCAGACTCTTAGACATTTCATGCTTTATCTTCTGCAACCAGCAAACTTTAAAACCTAATGTCATTCTGTGTCCTTTTCTTTCAAGAAATTGATATGAATATCATTCATGAGCTGTTTTGTTAGCATCAAAACTAGGAGTTTTCTCAATAATCTCCCCCTTTTTGATGGTGACAAAACATCTTAAACATATGGCTTCTCGTCCCTGCAAAATATGGTTAAATAGACCAGTTTCCAACTATCCTGTCCAACTCATAAGTATGGCTCATATCAACCCTGCATAACATAATTACTGCTTAACACGATACAGATTTTGTCAATACAGATTTTAATAAGAGAATATCATCAGTCATTATCACAATGATAAAACCATTTGTCATCCAACTGTCATGATATCAACAACACAATGATAAATCCATTGAAAATCAAGTCGAGCAAAATAAAAACATATCTAGAACCAGTCGAGCAAAACAAGAGCAAAACAAGCCATATCCATATCTACTCCCCCTTTTTGTCAACTTCAAAAAATAGTCATTTGAAAAAGATCTTTTTAAGAGGTTTTCTTGTTTGGGGTCCGAACAAGGGTGAAATCCTCCATATTCGATGCGAGACTTCTCAATCCCGTCAATACACCGATTGACTGTCTTTTCAAGAGTTTCTAGTCTGTTATTGAAGGAGGTTTCCATCTGTACCTGTCGATCCCTGATTTCTGTTAAAAGTTCGAAGATCTTTTGATAATCAGCATTTGCAGATGAAGCTGCAGGAACTTGAATGTTAATATTTTCATGATGATGCTCCACTTGAGTTGATGCTTCATTCTGTCCTTGCTGCCCCTCTATTTCTCTGTTCTTATCTCCTTCTTCTTCTTGTTCTTCTTCTGCTTCTGTTTCTTCTGCTTCTTCTGGCTCATCCATTTCTTCATATCCCGCATCCTTCTCTTTTTCCGTGTGGAGAATGTGTTCTGCATGTTCCTCTTGTTCAGACATTCTCTGAGAATGTTGATGCATATTTGCTAGAATTGCAGAGATGCTTTCTTCTTCATCTTCTTCATCTATTAGTAGGAGTTGTCTTCTCCTTTTAGAACTTGGCTCATCAGAAGCGGATTCTTTGCCTTTTCTTTTTGCTGTCTCGATATAGCCGGTTCCTTTTCTTTTTGTCTCCATGTCTCAAAGAACATCCTTGAGTCTCATCTTGTTGATCATTTTCATATCAATGATCATTGTTGGAAGAGTTTTAGTACTGAATCTTCTAGGTATATCTATCTTGAGATGATTAAAGATTCTTGTGACTAAAGCTCCATAGGGTAGCTGTCCCTTTCCCTTTGAGATTGTACGATACATATGCAAAATGATTGTGTGAGACAGTGAGAACAGTACTCCTCTTTCAATTGCCCACATCAGTTTTGTCTCAAATTTAGACACATCAGTCTTGGATGATGCTTTTGGACGAATGCAGCTGATGATGATTTTGTGCAGAATAGTTCTTGCACGTTAAAAGAGGATAAGTTATAGTGGCCCTTATAGACTTTGTGAGAAACTTACAGATGTTTCATAAGGGACATCTATTGACCCGAATGCTCCTCTCTCAACATTTATAATGTCGCAAGAGTATCCGAACCGACCTCATAAAACCTATCATTCACACCGAACCGCATTCGTCCGGAGATAGAAATGTCAAATTCGAATAAAAGATGCTGTTAATTCGGGATAAACAGCGAATCGGTGCAGAATTTGTCCATTTGCAACCTCTCAAAGCTTTCTCAGATTTATGTCGGCAAAGCATCCAGATAATCAAAATCAACAATCCTATGGTTCATGACTCCTCTTTCCAACAGAATGTTAAAGAAATTCTTGTGTTCTTTGGAGCGAAATAATTTTCCAGTTGTGTTCTGGACTACAGCAGCAATTCCCATTCTTACTTCAAAATTTCTGTAGATTGTTTCATCATCTTCCTTCACTTTATCTTTACTTCTCCCTGTATCACTAACTCGTTCTTTACGAGTAGATGTTGATTCAGCAGCTGCATCGCTTGAATGAGACGGAATTCATTTGCAAACCCATTTCGCCTCAAGAAAAACAATTTGACATCTTCCCCGACGTTTCTCTGAACTAACTTCTCATACCTCCTCATAATAACATGAGGATTTTCAGTAGGTGTCGGTAGTGTTAATCCAAACGTACCTCTACGTGAGACAGTCCTTTCTTTCGATTCTGAGCGACGAGTTCTTGGAGATTCCTCATAATCTACTTGATTTCCTTGAGGAGAAACTCTAGGAGATTGTCCTTGAGTTTCTTCAGAAGTTTGTGTCAGGTCAAAATGCGTCTGCCCTTCCTCGATTCTTCTTCCTTCTCTTCCAGCGACTCTGTTTGATCTTCTTCTGGGAGATGGAGATCTTGATCTGGATATGGAGGATCTCGATGCCATGTTCGGAGAGGGTTGGTTATGGACGAAGATTGTTTTAGAAAGAGTTTTTCTCAGTTAGGGTTTGTAAACAGACGTTCTGAAGAGTGGTGAGGAAAAAGACTCGACCTTTGGGTGTTTTTATACCTTTGTAAGGAGAACAAGTGAATAGTCGTAACCCAAAAAATTTAAAAATAACAGTTATTCTAAATTTAACAAGAATATTCAATTATCACAAACATCTTCCAGAATATATGCGAATCAAATATTCGAATCAAAAACTTACTAAAATAATTACCAGATTTCAATAAGGAGATAATACACCATATTATTATTTCCTTTTTCAATCACCGACGATTTTCACTGTCAGACTTTGTCCTGTTCTCATAGAATTTATAAGAAAGGGTTAATGATGTTTAAACACTCACAAATAGAATCGAATGTACCTTTGTCCAGCGGCTTTGTGAAGATATCTGCTAATTGATTCTTAGAATCAATGAATTCCACATATATATCTCCCTTTTGCACATGGTCTCTAATAAAGTGATGTTTGATCTCAATGTGCTTTGCCCTGGAATGTAAAATTGGATTCTTGGTGAGGTTTATGGCGCTCGTATTATCACACCTTATTTCTGTGCAGCATTCTTCCTTCCCATAGTCTTTTAGTTGTTGTCTCATCCACAGAATCTGAGAACAACAGTTTCCAAGTGCTACATATTCTGCTTCTACAGTTGATAGAGCCACAGTATTTTGCTTTTTGGAAAACCATGAAACTAGCATTTTTCCCAAAAGTTGGCATGTTCCTGAAGTACTCTTTCTGTCTACTTTGCATCCTACTAAATCTGCATCTGAGTAACTAAGAAGAGTAAAATCTGTTTCCTTTGGATACCATAGCCCTAAGTTTGGATAAGTGGCTATATACTTAATTATACGTTTCTTTGAGAAAGATGTGATTCTTTAGGATCTACTTGAAACCTCGCACAAAGACAAACACTATATAGAATATCTCGGTCTAGATGCAAGTAAGGTAGAGAAGAGAACCGATCATGCTTCTATAATTCTTCTGATCAACCTTCTTCCCTTTTTCATCCTGATCAAGTTTGATGGAGGTTGTCATTGGAGTTTCTGTCCTCTTGCAGTTCTCCATTCCAAACTTTTTAATCAGATCTTTGGCATACTTCTCTTGATTAATAAAAGTTCCATGTTTCGTTTGATTAACTTGAAGTCCTAGGAAGAATGTCAGTTCTCCCATCATGCTCATTTCAAATTCTTCCCCGCATAGACTTTGAGAAATTCTTGCACAAGTGCTCATTAGATGAACCAAAAATAATATCATCTACATAGATTTGTACCGGCAGAATATCTTTACCTTCCTTCTTAATGAATAAGGTTGTATCTACCATTCCTTTTCTGAATTTGTTACCTAGTAGAAACTTGATCAATCGTTCATACCAAGCTAGAGGAGCCTCTTTCAGACCATAAAGTGCCTTCTTTAATCTATATACATGGTCAGGCTTTCTTGATTCCTCGAATCCGGGGTTGTTCTACAAATACTTCTTCTTTGATAAACCCATTCAGAAAAGCACTTTTTACGTCCATTTGATATAGCTTGAAATTTTGATAACAAGCATAAGCAAGTAATAGTCTGATTACTTCTAGTCTTGCAACTGGAGCATAGGTTTCATCATAGTCTATTCCTTCAGATTGAGAATAACCTTTTGCCACGAGCCTTGCCTTGTTTCGGTGACTTTTCCAAGTTCATTAACTTTGTTTCGAAAATCCATTTGGTTCCAATGATTGTTCGTCCTTTTGGTTTGGGTATTAACTCCCATACATCATTTCTCTTAAACTGTTGAAGCTCTTCTTGCATTGCTTCTATCCAGCTTTCATTTTCCAGTGCTTCATCAATTCCTTTGGGTTCAATTTCACAAATCAGTGCAACAATACCCGTGTCCTTTTTGTTTCTTGATCTGGTTTGAATCCCTTCATTGATATTTCCAATTACGAGCTCCCTGGGATGACTTGACTTATGCTTCCAGTTTCTGTTTGGAACTTCATTATTGTCAGAATGTTCTGTTGATGCAGGAGTATCAAGCTGAGTTAGTCGATCTTCATGATTTGCTTCTTTGACTGTTTCCTGGGAAGATTCTGCTTCTTTGTTGAGACCAGATCTTTCAATAGCTGTATTTGATTCTGATTCTTCATTTATTGGACTGCTTTGTTTTGGGACTTCTTTCTCCAGAAACTTTACGTTTATGGATTCTTCTACGGTTTGAGTATTCTTGTTGAACACTCTGTATGCTTTACTAGAGTTTGAATAGCCCAGAAATATGCCTTCGTCTGACCTTTCTTCAAACTTACTAGGTTGATGATTAACATTCTTAAGAATATAGCAAGGACAACCAAAGATTCGAAAATAGGAAACAATAGGTTTTCTCTCTTTGAAAATCTCATAAGGGGTTTTCTCAAGAATTGGTCTAAGAAATACTGTTAATAATATGGCAAGAAGTAGAAACCGCTTCGCCCAAAATCGAGTTGCCACCTTGCTTTCTATAAGTAATGTTCGGCCATTTCCCGCAAAGACCTATTCTTTCTTTCCACAACTCCATTTTGTTCGGAGTGTATGGAGATGAAAATGTATGTTGTATGCCATTTTTGTCACAAAAGTTTGAGAAGTCTTGATTCTCAAATTCTCCCCCATGATCTGTTTTGATACTAGAGATAGAGTAACATTTTTCATTTTGAATTCTCTTGGCAAATGTTGAAAAATATAAGAAGGTATCTCCTTTATTTGCTAGAAAATATACCCATGTGTATCGAGAGTAATCATCTACTATCACAAGACAGTATTTCTTACCTCCAATGCTTTGGGTTCTGGTTGGTCCAAATAAGTCCATGTGAAGAAGTCTGTAACACACGATTAGTGGAAATTTGTTTTATAGATTTGAAAGAGCTTCTAACCTGTTTTCCCATTGTACATGCAGAACAAAGCTCAGTTTTCTTGTAACTTAGTGACGGCAATCCACGAACATGCTTTTTGCTGGCAAGCTTGGAGATTTGTCTCATGCTGACATGCCCAAGTTTGCGGTGCCACATATACGCTTCATCTTGGGTGATAATAGGCATTTCGCAAGTATCTTCATTTATATCCGAAGATAAATGTTCCCATGTCTTCGTCCAAAGTAAAAGTCGTGAAGAGTCATTGCTTGTTCCAGAACATAGGTTTTCTTTGAAGTTTATTTTGAAACCGGCATCACATAAGCGGCGATGCTCGAAGATTATAGTTTAAGCCCTTGACTAGAGAAACATTGTTGATGATCAAGCTGCCAATCTTGACAGTTCCCAATCCTATAATGTTTCCTTTGGTGTTCCCTCCAAACGAAACTGTTCCTCCCTTGATTCTGTCGTATCTTATGAACATCTTCGAATTTCTTGTCATATGTCTTGAACATCCACTATCCAAATACCATTTCTTCTTACATTTGAAACTTACCTGCAATGTTTACAAACACTCATTTTCTCTTTGGTACCCAAATTTTCTTGGGTCCATTGAAGTTAGTAGTATAAGCTTTTTCTATCCATTTCCTTTGAACAGGTCTCCAGACTTTAGGACATTTATTCTCAAAGTGTTCTCTTTCTCCACAGTTAGAACATTTGAGATTGTTTCTACCAAAAGGTCTTACAAAATTATTTTTGAAATGATTTCTATAAGCTTGTCGAGGAGGTCTTTGTCTTATTCTTTCCTTGACTTTGGGAAAATCAATCGGGAATCATTTTCCTTATAAAAACCTAGTCCAGACTTATCATAATAAGGAATTTGAATAGAAAGTATATGCTGTAGAGTTTTTGATCCTTTGGAAAATTTTGTGGTAATATCTAAGAATTCCTTTTTGAAAAAATCATTCTCCTTTTGTAAAGAGTTTCGATATTCATTAGTTTCCAAAAGTTCCTTTTTAATGGATTCATTCTCATTTAATAGAAACTCTCGATTTTCCTTAATTTTCAAGAATTCCTTTTTGAAATCATCCATTTTTCCTTTCAATGAAACGTTCTGTTGATTCAACTTGTGATTTTCCCTTTTTAACTTGGAAATCCTTTTCAACGTAGAATTTAGATTAGAACAAAACTCATTTATATAATGTGAAACTTCTATAGAGATATCAGAATGATTTACCTCGATCTACCTGTCTGTGCCTGTGTCAGAATCAGTTTCAGAGTCTGAGTCTGAGTGTGCCATTAGACAGATGTTTCCATACTCGTCTTCACTATCTTCAACTTCTGTGTCACTCCATGTTTCAGCTTTCAGAGCCTTCTTGTACTTCTCAAATTTTCCTTTGTTCTTTTTGAGTTTGGGACAATTTTGTTTAATATGTCCCTTTTTCTTACACTCAAAGCAGATTACTTCCTTGGTGCAATCATCCTCGTCATCAGTTTTGCGTTGCCCATTGTTATGCATTTTTGTTTCTGTTGTAGAACTTTCTGCCTTTTCTGTTTAATTTCTTAACCTTTTTGATCAGCAGTGCAAGTTCCTCGTCGTCCAGTTCTTCCTCGAATGTATCATCGAATCGAGTTAGACCTAAGAGCAAGAGATTTTTTACCTCTCGGATTCCACTTCTTCGTTCATTTGTTCTCGCCTCATAAGACTGTAGGGTGCCAACAAGCTCATCAACAGTTAGAGGTGAAATTTGCAGAGTTTCTCTGATAGATGTCTTCACATTGTTTCATTCTTTTGACAGTCCTCTCAGAAGTTTGTTGACCTTCATTGGTCCAGGAACAGGCTGTCCTTGATATGCTAATCCGTTTACAATTTCGTAAAACGACGAACATATCTCCTATGGATTCTCCATGCTTCATTTTAAATGATTCGTATTGACCAAGTAATATGTTTACTTTAGTTTCTTTGACTCGATCAGTTCCTTCATATGTCACGTGTAGTCTGTCCCATACTTCCTTTGCTGTATCACAAGAAGATATACAATTATATTCATTAGGTGATAAAGCACAATATAGAGAGTAAATAGCTTTTGCATCAATGGTTTGTCTCTTTGTTATCTCTTCTGGAGAGAGAGTGGCTGATGGTTCTAGTTCTTTTCCATCGGAACTCTTTGACGTCTTTCTAGCGTTATCAGTGGGCTCAATTCCCCTATTAACCACATCCCATTCCAGTGGATCTTTCGACCTGAGAAAAGCCTTCATTTTATTCTTCCAGATATTGTAATCTTTGCCATCGAAGTATGGAGGACGAGTATTGCTCTGCCCCTCAATTAAACCTGGTGTAAGAATACTAGCCATAGAGGATCTTTAACTCAGAAGTAAAAGACACTTCAAAATTTCGAGCACGTGGCTCTGATACCAATTGTTGGAGCTAGTATTAACACCTAGAGGGGAGGTGAATAGATGTATAGGAATTTTATGCGCAAGTAATAAGAAACTTATGTAATCTATAAACTGAAATTGGATAGAGAGAGTAGAGAAGATTGCAAACTCAGTTTATAGTGGTTCGGCTTTAGACAAGCATACGTCCACTCTCCGGTCGACCAGCCAATTGGCTATATTTCACTATATGATCAACGGTGATTACATACTCTCGAGTGGTAGTACTCGGTGAAGATTTATCTCACTAAGTCACTCTCTTTCTGTAAAGCACCTAGATCACTCAAATGTGCACTATGAACAACAATTGAAGAACCGAATCAGCTTTGGAATAATGTTTATCCACGCCCACCTTTCCTAGGTCTCATCCTATCCTTATATACTCTCCAAGCCACACTCGACCGTTGGCTCTTTCCTTGAGAGTTTCGTCTTCCCTTTCCTGGACAGACTTTATAAGGAAAGTCTTTTTGACCGTTGGAGGTAGATTGGATCCCCTCTGAATCTGTTCGCCCATACAATCAGAATCCGGGCTTCCATAAGTGTTCTATTCTTCTTTGGAAGTTGTCCGTTGATTGATCCCGCCAATCACTTTGATACAACGAGAATCAATATAAATAAAGTAAGTGAAATACTTGACCGTTGGTGATCTTATCCGTAGGTCCATCTTAGGTCTAATGATCTTAGGTTCGAATATGCCCAGATTTTCGATGCGGTTCGTTTCGACTTAAAATCTCGTCTAGTTTGTTCGAGACTTAAATCTCGATGCCTCCGGTACGGTCGGACTTAAATCTCAGTCTGATATATTCAGACTTAAAATCTAAGTCTGGATGAGTCTTTCCGTCTGATACAGTCAAACTCTTAGACATCTCATGATTTATCTTCTGCAACCAGCTGACTTTAAAACCTAATGTCATTCTGTGTCCTTTTCTTTCAAGAAATTGATATGAATATCATTCATGAGCTGTTTTGTTAGCATCAAAACTATGAGTTTTCTCAACAGATTTGTTATTCAGCAAATATTCCCCTCGATTGTGATATATATTCACTCAACAAATGACGATTTTTCGAAACCGCTCAATATTTTTTATTCAACAAATATTTCCCTCAATTGTGGCATATATTCACTCAACAAATGACGATTTTCCGAAACCGCTCAACCAAAAAATGCTCCAAAATTTAAAAATCATTTTCAAAGATCAAAATGAAATGCTTAATATATATATGTGATGAATAATCTAAATTTAGGTGTTAACAAAGTTTAGGACTAAATTGATAAATCGTCAAAAAACTTAAGATTAAAATGGCACACTTAAAAGGTTGATGACTAAATGACACAAGTGTAATAGGTTTAAAATTTAATCAGTAAAATTAAAGGTTCCATAACTAAATTGACTCAAGTGCCATATGTTTAGGGTTCTTTTGGTAATTTTTCCTAAACCTTCCATAAAGTATATCATAAATCGTAAAATCAGACGCTGAGATCGATTCGCTCCTTCATTGGCAACGGGAGATGAAGACTTTTCATTGATGCTGATTCGCTGTCCTACCATTTATTACATGTCGCACAGTTGGTAAGAGTATATTTTGGCAATAAAAAATAAGAAAAATCATATTTGGGGAGGCCATCTCATCAATTTCTTTTAATAATATAATCGATTTTTTGCACAAGTGACAAATTATAAAAAAAAGAAAAGAAATACGTAGTTTAATGGACTAAGATGAATTAAAATCAGACCTAATTCTTTTGTCTTCTTCTCAAACTTAACAAGCATGGACCCTGACGGCTGCGAGATGAGATCACGATGCTAACGTCATCCTGTGGTCTGTCACAGTCTGTTCTAGGCATTAAGTGAACTTTATTCCACTCTTTTTGGATTGAATTTTTTTTTATTTTAAGGAATCTTTTCAATATATGTGTGTGTTTTTGTCGGTCCTACTATACTTATATTTTAACTCTCACTTTCAGTTTTTTGTCATATCTCCTTATATAGTGTGAAAGTCAAAACCTACACTTGAAACTAATCTCCATCCTAAGTCTCCTGAAAATATGAGAATTCGAACCTCTCAGTTTCTCATAAGGTTGGCCACTATGATTGATAATTGAATGCATGTATGCAAAAATACGACAGCACAAGTTTTGTCATTATATGTAGGAAATACATTACTATTTTTAAAAGGAACATTATTAAATAGAAGTTCTAAATATCACTTATGGCCGTACATGTAATATAATGTGTTAAATATCCTCTGAATAGTACAATTTCATAAGGAAAAAATCAAGATAATGATTTGGAGATATTTTTAATGATTACATCTGAAAGGAAAAATCGATCTTTATGAAAGTTGATACTATAAGACACATTAAATTGACGAAATATTTAGATTACGTGATATTGGTTTGGTCACATCTTTCATTTTTATGTTGATATATATGACTTTTATGGGCTAAAATGAATCTACATCGAATTACACCAAAAAAATTTAAATTTAGTTGCATATATTTCAATATACACCTTTCTGCGTATTGTCAATATCTGCTCTCGATAAAGAAAAAAAAACATACACATAAAATTCCAAAATACGCAATGAGAACCAGTGGGGTTTTGAATGCTATCGGGATCATTGCATGGTCACTTAGAGGTCACAACTTGGTGTTTGAGATTATTGTAAAATAGCTAACTTTTCTTTTGTCTAACTTCTTTGCTTTTGGACGACGACACGAGGAATCCATTCTGCGTTGCTTGCGTCGGTTGGAACGGATAAAACTCATGGATATCCAGAGAGCTCTCTCTCCTAGAACGGGGTGAATTCGGGCGCGTCGCAATGATGACTGCTTATGTGCTCATGTTGGATGTAGGGAGCAATGCCTTCGACCCTAAAATGCCTATCCAAAAGGTCCACGCGGAGAGCTGTGATCGTCTCCTACTCACTCATCGCTCTCCGCTTACGCTCTTTGGGCCCATGGAAGCAAAATCCCAAAGGCAGGAATCTACGTTGCTTTCCCTCAATTCCATGGCCTAGACACACCAGAGCTTGTGATGGGCCTAGTCTACCTCCTCACAGTGGCCAACAGCCATAGCGCCTTCCAGATATACACCATGCTGGTCTTCGACAGCAGCATTAGGGATCGCTGTTGCTCACGGCAGGCCCACGCATCCAGGAGGGTCTTCTTTGGCTGTATCCCCTTCTTCATAGTGGTGGCGTTCCCCTGAGGTGCGTGGTGGCTCAACATTGGGCTGGGGTGTCTCAGTGTGGTGTTGTGGACAGTGATGGTGGCTGCGGGGATCTGGATGTTAGTTAATGGAGGGATTAATGCTGACCTCTTTGATCCTTAAGAGTGGCTTGAGAATATATACGACAAATTAATTCTCGGAGAAGAAATTCCAGCAAAGAAACAATTGGACCAAAAGAAAATGAGAGAGACTAAAAAACTAATGCAGAAAAAAATGATACTGATTCGAGTATTGGTCCATTGTAAATAAATGAGTCGATTCCGTGAGATAAAGTGGGTAATTTTCCCAAAATATATCCAACCTTTTTTTTTGACGATAATTATGAAGAATTGTCGGATGTTGCCTACTCCTCATGCGCTTACGATAATTATGAAGAATTGTCGGATGTTGCCTACTCCTCATGCGCTTTTATTTGTGATGGACTCTTTTTTAAAGGGTATTTCACCAAAAACAATGATGGAATTAGAGATAGCATGTTTATTTGCATTTAAAAAAGGGTTAATATCACGAAAAAAACCCAAACTAGTATGTATACCTATAACAAATTTGCTCTGAACGTATTTTTTATCACTAAAAATCTCAAATTAGTACACATTTAAAAAATTTATTCTTTGTTAATTTTTATTAAATTTTACCATCAAATTGTTAAGTTGGATAACATGTGGTGATTTACAAGTGTACTAATTTGAGATTTTACCCTCCATTTATCATGGATGTACTAGTTTATGATTTTTTATGGTATTAATCCAATTTAACGGAAATTATTGGAGAATAAATTTGTTACAAATGTATCAATTTGTAGTTTTTTATGGTAAGTAAATTTGTCACAAGTATATCATATTAGGATTTTTCGTGATATTAACCCTTAGAAAATTTATAAAATTATCAACATTTGTACCAACGGTTTGAGTGTGGTGAAAGTTTCAGGAGTTTTGGATTTAGCAAAAGTCAAAAGGATTGCAATGCAAGATTTATATTAGAAAAAAATAAAAAAGTAGAAAGTGAATGTTAAATGTTTATCGAAATAGGGAGGAACGATTTGCTTATTAATAAGCAAATCACGTACGACTTCTTAGAGTTTACTTTCAAAACCAAACGATTCCAATAGATTTAAGGGCCAGAGGATGGACTTTGAGACATGTCAAAGTCACATGAAAATATATAAATGTAGTTAAATGTGCTCAAGCTCTCTTCAATTACTATCTCCTTTCACTTTCATCATTTCACCTCAAATCACTTTGTGATTACTTGAAATACTTTGTAGTCAATTCCCAATCACTACGAATCATCCATAATCACTTGTAAGCACTTTCAATCACTTGTATTAGTTGTCTTTTGTAAGTATCTTGTATCATTTAATGAAATAGCAAACCACGTTTTGGTTGGTGCATTACTCCATAATCAAACTTGTCTCTTTATTTATGTCTAAGTAGGGTTCTACTCAAGTGTATGCTACTACCCTTGTAGAATGTCACAATTCTTTAATTTCGTTTATTAGTGGGATCTTTGGTCAAGTGTGGACTACAAACTAATTGAATTGGCGAAATCCCCCAAATACCCTATCACTCATTGATCGCAAAACTACAAAATCTCTTCAGCAAAAATTACTAGCCCAAGCCGACTTAGTGGCTATTCAATCACCAGTAGAATATTTTATTGCATTACAAAAAATGATGTTAGAAATAAAATCTATAGGTTCCTCCAGTGAATCTCAATTCAGTGACAACACCAATGAAGATGACGATGAAGATGAGTGGAGAAATCTACACCAAATCACCAATCACCAAAAAGGCAAAAAGGACAAAAGAAAAGAAAATCACATGTTGCTGCACTTTGAAGAATAAAATCTGAGTGTTCTACCTAGATCAGGCAATCTTTGAAAGAGGCCCAAGCCAAAAAAAGAAAAATTGTTCATATCAGACAAAAGGTTGCTTAATCACTCTATAAAAGGAGCAAAAGAGGAAGAAGCAAGACACATCTTCAGCATTCAAGCCTTCGGGCCTACAAGTGCCCGAGCTCTTCTGCTCTCGAAAGTGCCCAAACTCTCTTCAACCACTACCTCATTTCACTTTGATCCTTTCACCTTAAATCACTTTGTAATCACTTCCCAATCACTATAAATCACCCCCAATCACTTGTATTGTCTATCTTCCGTAAGTATTTTCCATCACTTAATGAAATAACCAACCAAATTTTGTTTGGTGCAATTACTCCATAATTTTACTTATTTATTTATTTATGCCTAAGTAGAATCTTTGTTCGAGCAAACACTACCACTCTTATAAAAGGTCACATTTTCTTTCGTTTCATTTATTAGTGGGATCTCCGGTCAAGTGCTAAGTACCGGCCTCGTGTGAGATCATTTTGTAAAGAACAAATCATTCAATTTGTTTCCAAATAAGCTAGTTGAATCGGTGAAATCCCCCCAATACCCAATCACTCATTAATCACGAAATTACAGAATTTCTTCAGCAAAAGTCACTTGCCCATGCCCACTTAGCAGCCATTCAATCACTAGCATAATATATTATTGCATTACAAAAATACACTAAAAATAAAATCTACGAGTCCATCTAGTGAATCCCATCACCGTGGCTAGATCAATGAAATCGATTGCCACGACATTAATTTGTCAAATGAAGATGAGGATGAAGACGAGTAGAGGAATCTACACTAAATCACCAATCACCAAAAAGGCAAAAAGGACAACAAAAAGAAGATAATCACATGTTGTTTCGCTTTGAAGAATAAAATCTAAGTATTCTACCTAGATAAAGAATTCTTCGGGATGAGGGAAAAGTTAAAAAAAAAAAAAATTACTACTCATGTCGGGCAAAAAGTGGCCAAATCACTCTATAAAAAGAGCAGAAGAGGAAGAAACAAGACACACCTTCAGCATTCAAGCCTTTAAGACTCTAAGTGCACAAGCTCTCTTTCTCTAAACTCTCTTCAATCACTACCTCATTTCACTTTCATCCTTTCACCTTAAATCTCTTTATAATCGCTTGAAACACCTTGAAATCACCTTTCGATCACTACAAATTCCCCCCATCACTTGTAATCACTCCTTGAAATCAACCCCAATCACTTGTAATCACTTCCCATCCCTTGTATTATCTATCTTTTATAAGTCTCTTCTGTCACTTAATGAAATTATCGACCAAATTTTGGTTGGCGCATTACTCCATAATCTTACTTCTCTCTGTATTTCTATTCGAGTGCAAACTACCGCCCTTATAGAAGGTCACATTTTCTTTCATTTTGTTTATCAATGGAATCTTTGGTTGAGGGGAGACTATTGCCCCTGCGTGAGATCACATTGTAAAGAACAAATCATTCAATTTGTTTCTAAATTAACTGGGTGAATTGGTGAAATCCCCCAAATACCCAATCACTCATTTATTACAAAACTACAAAATCTCTTCAGCAAAAATCAATGGCCTAAGTCCACTTAACGGTCATCCAATCACCGGCATAATATCTTATTACATTACAAAAAATCATGTTACAAATAAAATCTACAGTTTCCCACTATTCACATCACAGTGGCAACACCAATGAAAATGATTGTTATGACATCAATCTATCATAAGAAAATGAGGATAAAGATAAGTAGAGGAGCTTACACCAGATCGCTAATCACCAACAGGGCAAAAAGGATAAAAGAAAAGAAAATCACATATTGCTGCACTTTGAGGAATAAAATATGAGTGTTCCGTCTAAACCAGGGGAGCAAAGTTAAACAAAAAAAAACAAAAATTACAGTACATATCGGACAAGAAGTTGCCAAATCACTCTATAAAAAGAGCAATGGAGGAAGAAGCAAGACCCACATTCAACACTCAAGCCTTCACGCCTCCAAGTGCCTCAGTTGTCTTGCTCTCAAAAGTGTCCAAACTCTTTAATCACTACCTCCTTTCACTTTCATCTTTTCACCTCAAATCAATTTGCAATCACTTAAATTACCTTGTAGTCACTTTCCAATCTCTACAAATAACCTTCAATTATTTGTAATCATTCTTGAAATCATCCTCAATCACTTACTTATCACTTTTGATCACTTGTATCACTATCTTCTGTAAGCATATTTTATCACTTAATGAAATAACCGACCAAGCTTTGGTAGCCGCATTACTCCATAATATTTACTTCTTTATTTCTTTACGTCTAAGTGGAATCTCTATTCGAGTGTGGATTACCGCCCTTGTAGAATGTCACATTTTCTTTCATTTCGTTTATTAGTGGGATCTATGGCGGAGTGTGGACTACCGCTCCTACATGAGATTACATTGTAAAGAGCAATTCATTCAATTTGTTTCCAAATAAATTGGTTGAATCAATGAAATCCCCCAAATATACAATCACTCATTGATCACAAAACTGCATAGTCTCTTTGGCAAAAATCATTGGCCCAAGCCTACTTAGCGGCCATTCAATCAACAATATAACTTCTTATTGCATTACAAAAAATCATGTCGGAAATAAAATCTTCATGTTCATCTAATGAATCGCATCAAAGTGGCAACACCATCAATTTGTCATATTAAGATGAGGATGAATGAAGGCGAGTAGAGGAACCTACACCAAATCACTAATAACCAAAAAGGGTGAAAAGAACAAAAGAAAAGAAAATCACATGTTGCTGCACTTTGAAGAATAAAATCTGAGTATTCTGGCCAAACCAGGGAATTTTTGGAAGAGGCCAAAGTAAAAGGAAAAAAATACTATTCATATCGGGCAAAAAGGGGCTGAAATACTCTATAAAAGGAGCAAAAGAGGAAGAAGCAAGGCACACCTACGGCATTCAAGCTTTCAAGCCTCCAAGTGCCCAATTTCTCTTCGATCACTACCTCCTTTCACTTTCATCCTTTCATCTCAAATCACTTTGCAATCACTTGAAACACATTATAATCTCCTCCCAATCACTATAGATCACCCACAATCACTTGAAATCACTTCTTAAAATTATTCCCAATCACTTGTGATCACTTTCGATCACTTGTATCATCTATCTGCTGTATGTATTTTCTATAATTTAATGAAATAACCGGCCAACTTTTGGTTCAATAATTATTCCATAATCTTACTTCTTTCTTTGTATACATCTAAGAGGGATCCATACTCGAATGCAGACTACCACCCTTATAAAAGGTCACATTGTTTTTTCATTTCGTTTATCATTGGGATCTCTACTCGAGTGTAAACTACTCCCATTTGTTAATTTAATTACATTCAATTACGTTTCACCATATCCTGCTTACGTGTGAACTACTGCCCTTTGGAAGGTCATTATTTATTGTCTTATATTACTCATAATATTGTACATCACGTTTGCATTATTCATTATCGTTCATTTGAGTGGTTTTATTTAAGTTTAAAGTAATCATTAATAACTATACTATTTTCTATAAATTTATTTGAAATCATCACACTTTGATCTGCAAATTTTTTCAGCCTTGAACGTATATCTTGATTTATTACTCCATGGGCAAACTTTACATTGGCCAGGTGCTACTAGTGGAGGGAAACGGAACACATTTTGTTGTTTATCCCCTGCTTTGTTGGGTGTTGCTTTGCTGGGTCTTGTACAGAAAGAATGCTCAAAAAGGCAGTATATTATGTGTCCAACGCCAAAAGACAATTCCATAACGGATGGTATAAAAGACCACGAATGCTTCATGTCCTACTTAAAAATTTCGACCATGTTTTTTTTTTTTTTAATTGTCCTCTCCACTGGGCTTATAATAAATTTAGCCTCGCATTTGGTAAAGGAATAGATTCCGAACATATTTAGCAAAAGAGCTCCAGGATATACCAAAAGCGACTCATGAGACATTTTCTTCTCATTTTCCTTAAAAACGAGACCCGATGTCTTTTTGCCAGTTTCTGCATTGATACTTCAACTAGTTAATTATGATAACCAACTCAAGCATTCACAAATAAAGGGCAAAAATCTACTCCATGTAATCCATAAATAGCTAGCAAAATTGACTAGTCTGAAAAATTACCACCACTCCTCTAGGTTCAGCAAATTCTTTATGAGCAATGACGTCAATTCCACTTTTCTCCTGTCAAATGATAACAATCATCACTCCGACTAGATGCCTCCATGATTAGCCAAACATATATATATATATCTCTAAACTCTCTTATCCAACTCTTAACCCCCTCAAGATGTGCCAGAAAATATTTTGCTTCAAACAGTATATTAGATAAAAGATTATAAGCGTGCAACAACAAATAACATATGTCATCCATCAAATGGTTGCCACGTATGACAGCTAAAAAGAGGACCTATACAATGTAGCAAAACCATACCATACTTTACAGAGATCATTAATAAAACAATTAATATGGATAAAACGAAAAATAAATATTATTAATTTCTTAGGCATGTTCATAACATATGATTCACATTACATAATTTTGCCTCTGCTACCTAAAGATTAGAAACAAGAAGAAGATTTCTAAAAGGATTTCAAAATGACTCGGGAGAAACTTAGGATAAAATTATTTCACTTAATGACATAACAAAATGGTACAACTGTTTCTTTCAATATTTTTGACCAGGTGCCTTCTCTAAAAGAAAGAAAAAGAAAGAAGAAAGAAGAAAAGTACTTGGAAGAAGGCAACATAATTCTGATCGTAAGTTTTCGTAAATCATACTATTCCGAACTATGACGCTCCCAGGACATGAACCCACTATCAGCTCTCGTGTCTCACGTGTGCCAGGAAAGGCACGAAAGCCTCTTTTCACGGTGTATCCTTGAAAATCACAGCACAACATGCCCTTTATAATCTAGAACAAATTATCTTCTAGCAGAGATAACAAGACGGGTCACGTTCGAAGTGAGGATCTCACAGAGGAGGGAAAATTAACCAAAAAAATCTTAAATCTACTGTGTGACAAGCAATTTAATCCTGCAAATTTTAGTTGTATCAAACTAATTTTAAACATTTTAACAACTTGCTCATTTAGTTCTAAACCTTTTAATTATACAAATTTAACCTTAAATCTTTTGATGAGCTGTCAATTTAGACTAAATATTTTTTTCTTTTTCACTTTTTCTTTTCTTTTCTTTCTTTACTTTTTCCTTTTTTCTTATTCTCTTCTCTTCTTTTCTTTTGTTTCCCTCTACCTAGCCTCATGGATGGCTAGCAAAGTTCATCAACCTCATGCAAGGGTGGCCCTTGCCTAAGGTTGGCTATGGTGGAAAAAGGGAAAAGGAAAGGAAGAGAAAATATATTTAAAAAAGAAGAAGAAAAAAGTAAAGAAGGAAAATAGAAGAAAATATTAAATATTAAATATTAAATATTTCTAAAAAATATTAAATTATTATTAAAAATTATTCATGCCAATATCGGTTGTATCATATAGAACGACTGACGTCCATGTTAGCGATTTCCAATCAAAGTTGGCTAGATTGATTTAATTAGCAAAAAGTAAAAAAGATTTAGGACTTCATTGACACAACTAAAATATTGAGGACTGAATTAACAAAAATCCAATAAATTTAGGACTTTTGCATAATAATATTCCACTCTTTTGCAATGAGAGAATTCCAAATTCTCAATTTGCAACATAAGGGTTCAATTGCATTATTGGACAATGGCTTCGCGAAGAGATCATCAATTTGATAGCTAAAGTACCTTTCCATGGGGCATACATACACGTGTACATGAGGTGTGTTCTATGCATGGGCAGCGCTTGTGAGCTAGAGTGGGCGAAACGAAAACTATGCCCAAGATTCTCGATTTTAGCTCCAAATTTAGCAAATTATTTGATGAAACCATACGGTAAGAAAATTATATCATATGGCATAAGTATTCTTTGGATATTGATATTTGTTGATGTTGGAGGAAATAGTCGACGGAAGAAACGACTTACCTCTTTCAACACGTAATAAAGAAATTACCCCAAGAACGTATGTTGAATCCCGAAGAAACGATAAACAATACGACTTCACGTTAGTCCGAATACAATCATGAGCAAAGTATTCACATTCCACAATGTTAATGCCAATTGTTTTTCAAAGTAGATGATGGAACTCTTGAGTGTTTTTCTTTTGATTGAGAGGATTCTCTTTCTCTCAATTTCATTTGTTCGTTGATGGTTATTTTTTGAAGTTATCGTTTTATATTTCTCTTGAAGAAAAATAATTGCTCATATCCCTTCAAAGGATACCTCTCTAAAATACACTCTATCATAAACAATAGGTGTCTCTTGGACATACCTCATCATGGACGTACCAAAATGTAATAGTTGAGATTAATGATACAACCTAGAGGGAGTTGACTAAGTTGCATGAAAATTAGGAAAAACACTTACAGAAAATAACAAGCTAACTTCAAATAGTAATAGAAACAGAATATAAAAATTATGTGCACACGCTGTTGTTTAACAAATAGTGATGATAATGAACATATAATGCTAATAGTGAAGAAGTAGAAAATATTGCAAGTAGATATATCATGGTTCGGTTTCATCTCTAAGTCTACATCCACTCTCAACACTAACAGTCACGACAAGATTGGAATCCATTAGTAATCTTCAACACAAGTTACAAACAACAAGTATCGTTTTTCCAATAGATTACACTATCATGATTCATGTATTGCTATCACTTTTGTACATTTGCTCTTATCACTGATTACAAACACTAGCAACACACATATGTTGACTTCATGACACATACCTACTATAAATAAAAATAGAGCAAAGAAGAAGACTCAAAAGACTAGATAAATTGTTTGTTTCCACCCAACCCAACTACTTCTCTAGGACTCTATGTTGTCATCAATCCTCAAATGACCATTCTTCATTGAAATCCTCAAGTAGCCATTGGTTCTACCTTTGTCGGCAGCAATAGCAGAACATTACTAGAAATCATCAGAACAAATATTTGACATCAGCAACGTCTCTCGAACAATAGCAGTTTCCCTAAACAGTGTCAATGTACTTTTTGTCAGTTTGTCTCATGCTCATTACCAAAACTACTCTCGATCAATTATAGTACTCTTTTTTAGATTCCATACCTTTGTAATGGCTATTTTCGTCTTAATCAATGTTTCAATTAGAGGAGTAAGTGACCAGCATCTTTAAGGACTCGATATTGGAGCGATCTATGATGCATAATTAGGACGTGCGGATTATCACTAATTTGTTAATGCTGGCCCCATTAACAAACCATGTAGAATGACTTGCCATCAATAATCCAATAATCCTCTTGAGTATCTCAACTTCTAAAAACATCACATTGATGAAAGATTGACCATGGTATCTCTAAATCATCATGAACACATCGTCGGGACTTGTTCTCCTCCCTATCAATCCTCATCCTTGTACTTTGTCTTTGGTGTACTCACGTAGGTTATTGTTATCATCACAATCCTGCTTAAGGTAACTGTTCTTGCTGATAATATGTTGCTCTCGATAATGATCCTGCTGATCTATCTTATGGCTTTTATAAGTATATTGGTGATTGACCCTACCAAGTTGTTAAACTTCATGGTCCTTCGGCAATTTACTAACATCCTTTTTATAGGCTTGTTCATCATCACAAAGTCTATCCCACTATTCACCTTATTTTGGTTCCAAGTCATTACGAACATCTTCATTCTTCTTGACTTGTTCATCCTTAATCAATGTCTTTCTAAATATTCACATTATCAGAAGATCCTTCTAGCTTGTAAACATTTTCAACGCCTAATATCATGTTATCCTCAACTATTAGCAGTGATCCCTCGATATCAGCAAAGCACTCTTGACAACGGCTGAGCACTTTTCATACTAGAATCCCTAGGTGCTGCTTATGACACCATATGCATTATGGCTTATGTACATATTACATGATACTACTCAACCAATACACATGTTAGCAAATTTTGAATTTTTTGTCATTGTCAAAACAACATAGGGGGTTTTCCCAATAATATTTTGAATGATTTAAATAAGAAAAGCTGAGAATACTCAATTTAGCTTAACTTATTTATGTTCTTAACTGAAAAGAATCGACCATATTACTTCATCCAAATGTAAACCTTGCTGTTGACAAATAGGTTTATGATCCTATTTGAAAGTCAAACAATTGTGATCTCAAACTGTTGGAGACATGTTTCTAATCCCATATTCGCCAATACATGCATGGACTATGTGCTGATAAATATGTCCCGCGCAACTTCAAACTAGCACAATTTAGTTTAAAGTCATGTGCACACGAATGAGCAGAAAATAAATCAGTTAGTATCGTCACAGCAAATGACCTAGGTGGGACTGCCAAACTTGTAATAGTATCAGCGTCAAGTTAAGCATATTAGAGGTCAAATATGTCTTTGATCCCATTTTACCCAAGCATGCATTATTGTTTGGGTATATACTTTTGGTACAACCTTAAATTAACATGACATGTTTTAAAGTCATGGGAAGAGTATCTAAATTTTCAACTCGACGATGTCTTTTAAAGTCATCCAAAGTCATGTTTTATAAATTAACATGATTTTTTTAACTACACATATGTAGATGGAGGGATTGCACCTGAAAACAAAGTTTACCAATTGTAGACAGAATAACACTTACTCAAGACCTTTTCTCGTTGCATCAACTTGACTAATCTCATAAATACCCAGTGAATCACCTCATTCAGGTACATCAAGAAAGTCTCCACACATAATGGAAATTTGAATCTATGTTAATATCATTTCCAGTGAAAAATTTATGATTCGAATGTGAAATTCACCGTATGTGTGTGAACTGAAGTCATTTCATATTTCTTTTGCAAAAATACATTTATTTTTGAATAGTTTTCAAAATGGGTTGGGGTCCATACCAAAAGAAGATGGTGGATTTGATAGGAACAAAACCGTAGTCTGATCAAGATTTCGAACTGATTATGTAGTGGCCACCCAGCTTGCTCCATAATGATAAAGAAAATGGGTCGTCCCATTCTAAAAAAGGCCAATTCCCACTTGCATTCGTGATCCTTTTAGTTGCCTAAGTTGGATAATGTCAGACATTTCATGTCCACAACAGCTATCACCGAAAAGACAAATCCATCAATCAATCCAATGGCTCACTACATGGTTTCACCTACAATATAGTCATCATTTATGTCATTCGAGGGCCGATTTTTCCATGAATTTTCTGGTGGTAGATAATAGACAAAGAAGCAATCGGGCTTTCTTTCCAAAGAGCAAGTATTTATTAATCCAAGACTCTTAAATAAATCTGCAAGTAGTTCAATCACTGCCAGAACCTCGTAAAACTAGAGATGAGTAATTAGATTGATTCAACTAAAAAACCGAACCAAATCGGTCTTATCCAACTAATTCCATGCCAGTTTCGAAAAGAACCAATCTGGTTCTAAGGTTCCCAACTTTGGAACTGGCCTTTAACCATTTCAGGTCCCATGTCAGAACTGTCAGTTCGACTCAGGAACCAACAAAGCAGACCTGTTCCAAGGTCAAGCCAGTTTAGAATCGGACTTATAGACCTTTTAAACATGAGTGAGATGCAACTAGAGAAATTGAAAACCCATGGCCTCCAACTTCAAGTAGGCACACAAGACTGAAAAGAAATGGATTGAAAGTGTTTTGGGGAGAATGTATTGTATTTTCTATTCACTGATTTTGATGTACAATCAATGGTCCTATTTATAATACATAGGACTAATTTAACTAAGGAAAAATAATATACAGAATAAATCAGAGAATGATTTTCCAGTACAAAATATTCTAGTGAATCAATCACAATCGGTATCGAAAATCAATTAGAGCTGCGAGATCAAACATTTCGGGCAACAATATCTTCAACAAAGACCACTCAATTAACAAGGATTTACTAATCATAGGCTAAACAAGACAAACCAGCGGCTTGGAATAACCAGTTTACTTCAACGCCTGTGCCAAGTATAACTTCAATCTTATTTTTTCAAAATCAGGACCTATAAGATAGGTTTCAAGTTTCAATTTTGGAGCCGATATACTTTGGAACCAATCATTCTAAATACAACATCAATGCATTAGTATACATGAATTTAATATTCTATGAATATTTTCATTTTGTAGCAGTGTTGATTGTCCAGAACCAGCTCTTAGTGTGAACTAAGCATCAACAAATTTCAGGATGACAAAAATGAACCCCACCATCTACGAGACTGTTGACACCCGAGTTTTTTTTTTTTTTTTTTTTTGTTCTATTTTGTTTTAAATGCCCATTTACTTTGCTTCTATAAATACATATTAATTTCCAGAAAAGATAAAAAAAAATTTCGATAAAAAATAATAAAAAAATTCGGATGGGCTCAGCCCAACCCACTCCTCTACTCGCCCATCCCTTTTTCTTTTGTTTCCTTCAGCCCACTTCCCTTGGATTTTTGGCCCGGTCCATCCTCCCTTCTATTCTCTCTTCTCTCATACGCACGCACAGGACAGAGACGCAGACGCACGCCCATGAAGGAAAACGGACACGCAAAGAGAAGGGCGAGAAACAAGAGAAAATATTGGCTGCAGCTCGTTTGCCAGCGTGGCAAACCGGAGGCTGCTCCGGAGCGCGACACGTGTCCTTCTGTGGGTCCAGGTGTCAGACTTGGTCAAAGAGGAAAAAAAAAAATTGAAACCGCGCGTTCTCCTTTCCCCTCCTCTGCGCAGAGCCCCCAATTTTTTCAAATCGAGCGCGGCTTCTTTTCTCTCCCCTGCGCTTCTTTCTCTCTCACTTCTTCGTCCGACTCTCTCTCCCTCCGAGCCCGACCGCCGACCGACGACAACCGCGCACGACCGACGGTCCCCCGCTCGGCCCCTCCGTCTCCGATTCGCGACTCGCAACGGCCAGCGATTCTAGATCTGCCCCTTCTCTCTCCCTCCGAGGCCCCCAAGCCGTCGTTTGACGGACGAGCCACCACGTCGCCTCCAAGGGCCCCTTAAGTGCTCGATCGTCCGTTACCTCCGCCGTCGCAAGTTGCTGGCCCCTCCCGGCGCCGCCCCTCCGGCTGAGCCCCCTCTCTCTCCCTCTGCGTCACGACCGAGCCCTAACCGTGCAGCCTCTTCCTCCGCCTCCGCCGACCAGCATTGAGGACGCCGCCCCCGTTGCCTCCCCCTCCGCCTGTACGATGTAGGGTAATTGCTCTAATTTTTTTCTTCATGGACATAAATTGCCCTAATTTCTTTCATAATTTTGCTGTGTTCCTGCATTTTATTTCCTTGGGTGTTTGACTTGAATAGATATTGACATTGGGTTCACGTGCTTGGAGCAATTTGTAGATTCCTCGAGAATGCTATCTAGTGGGAATTTCTAAGGTCAATGGATTCTATGTTTGTTACTTTCTGTAGAAGCAGCAACTTTTGGTTGAAAATGGTTCGTTTTACTTGTATCAAAAGCCAAAAGCAGAGACCTGGGGACAAAAGTGAGACTTAAAGAACTTCTAAGTTTTAGTATCCACTGACCTTAGCGAATGAACTGCTTTTCTTTGGACAGATTCAGTTCCTGAACAAGAAAACCTTAATAAGAAGCTGAGAAGTACTAAGATATTATCCTTTGTAGGTTTAGTGACTCAAGTTAACATTCATGGAATCGACTAAGTCACTAAAAGGTATAAAGATCAAGTTTATTAGACCTTAAGTGCCTAAGAGAAATATAGAATGCGTGTGAAATCCGTATTGTATTATTTTTAACTGGTAGTGTTTTGTTTTATTTTTCCAACTACATACTTTGAAATTTTCTTATGCAATCAATGGTTTGAGACATGATATGCTTTTATTATCATACTTCCATCGCCTCCCATTACAGGGTAAACTGGTACATGTAAGACTTAGTCTGTTTATCAAAATCAGGATGGAATGCTACAAAGAACACGGATAATTTATGTTGAGTGGCAATGTTTCACTATATGTTATATGGACAATCGATGTGTGTAATGTTTAATTTAAGTTTTTGTCACTTTCTTGCAATAAATAAGACAGTTATGCTCCTACCTCTTGGAGCTCAAGAAAACTTGTGCTGAGGAAATGTGGAGAAGTGTTTATGCTAATTATGCACTCACGAATTCACTTCACAAGCTCATCTTTCACTGGATTAGGGGTGACCAACAATGCATGTTAGCCCATTGTTTTCTAAGCCTATCATGGTACCAAAAGATCCTTCAGCAAAATAAATATGATGATAGGCAGTTGATTAATTTGGGAATTTGCTAATTTGATTTTTGTTTATTGTTCCTCTTGCAGAACATCCAAAGAGATATCGGATTTAGAGGGAGAACTTCTGTCCATTAGGAACTTGCTATTGACTCAAGCTACCTTAATTCATGGCTTAGCTGACTTCTTTTGTTTGAGCAAAGATTAAATCAAGTGCAAAGTTAATCCAAGAGGAATATCTCAAAACCATAGTTTATGAACAAAAGTGTAATGCCCCAAGACATGTGCAGCTAACTTCTTTCGGTTGTTCAAGTGCACTTTGGCATGTTTTGAGAATTGGCTAACGTGAATATGTTGGTTGGGCTGTTGATGAGTTTGACATGTTCTATACATGTATGTGAATTTTATTTGTGGGATGAATGAAGTGGAAGTCTTTTGCGATTTGAAAAGCACATATTTGTTGCAAGGTTCTTTATGTGCACTATGTACTTAGAAGCTCTTCTAGATTTTCTATTGTAAGATAGAGAAGACAGTGTAGCATTTCCTTCTTTGTTTTGGACAAGACATCTTGCAGGAGTTAGATTTCACCCTTTTGGCATGGTGAAAAATGAGTAAGAAAGAAACTCGAACCAATGATTTTGAATGCTTTAAAAAACGTTCCTATTTGCCCGAGACTAGGTAGGTACTTTGTTCTTGTAAAATCTATATCATTCATAGCTGAATAAACACAAATGCCAAGAATTTGCTATTCTTTACTATATAGGAGCAGTATGATTTACAATAATTCGCAGTTGAAATTCAAATAGGAAATTCGTCGATCATCAAATTGGTCAAAAAAGAATTCAAGAATCATTCAAAGCATGCACACAACTATCAATGTTGACAAATCAATTCATTATTGACAACACCGTTTATTGATTTCCCTCGCCATATTCTTCTAAAATGCCTTTCTATTCGCTTGACATGCTTCAAAAACCAATTCGATATGTCCTCTTGCCCTCTTCAGCAGTCTTGACAGCAAATTCGTTGTTGTCGTCGCATCTCACGCTCCATCCATGACTAACACTAGGGAATATTTTCACATAACTCTCAATCTGCAAAACGAGGGTCTCTGAATTAGAGGAAGTGTGGAAATAACCAAAGAGGGGAAGTGCTATGAGAGCGAACCGACGAGAATGTGGAGAAACGATCGCTGACAATTCATTTGCAACCAAATGCACAAATTATACCAAGACGCTTACCTTTTTAGCTAACATGATCTCCCCAAACTTATTCAGGCAGGAAAGCTGTCAATCTCGGCTCTTAATAAAGCAGTTGGAATCTCAACGATGAAAATGCTGCATTTTATGGGTATTCTTAAATCCATCTGCACTGTCTAAGGCCTAATAATAATCAATATTACTGAAGAGTGAAAAGTAAAGTTACTTCCAGAAAACAGAAAATCGAAATCGAAATTAACCACTTCTTCTCCTTGTTGGCCTCAAGCGAGGTTAAGACATCTTTAGATATCAAATGACCTCGCGTCAATATAACCAGTCATGCATCAAATTGGTCCGTATAATGTAAGTCACAGCACTCCCAACTCCTTCTAGGATGTCTATGTAAATCGAAGGGCAATGGAAGAAGGAAAAAAAGTAAAGCCAATTATTCAGAACTTCACCAACTGAGTTGCTTGCTTAACTGCTTGAAAAATATGTGAAAAAACAACATTCATACGTAAAGATATACTCGGGAATATGCACATCGCCTGACCGTATAAAAAGAACAAACTACACCAACAATGCTGTCCGCTCAGCACATTACCATCATAAGCTCTGAACCAGAAACTTCTCTAGCCTCTAGCCACGAAGATATGTAAGCCAATGAAAGAATGATCAAGAAGACAGATGATATACACAGATCCTTTATCTTTTCCTTGTGAAAAGCACCATTACTTTGTTGATGAACTCGACCCATTAAGAAGCCTCCACTTCCTATGCCAATAGATTGACACCCTCGACCACAAAGGAAACCCAAAACTGTACTCGAGGGTTCTATCCATAGGATCCCCGACAAGCAAAGGAAGCCACATGTACCTAGAGTCTCTCAAGATCGACTGGACTCCACCGAATAAAAAGGTTTTCACAAAGCACATCAGAGGCTCAAAACAACATGGACTGAACCGAAAGCACATAATTTGACTATTATGCAAGTTACGAACAAGTGCTAAACGTACAAATACAAGAAAACATACTTTGAAGGGGCCAAGAAGCGTTGAACTTTCTGCAAGCCCTCATATTTTCCGACACACAAATAAGCTAGATGGAGATTTGGTTCGACTAAAAAGCAAAGAAAAGCAGTTCATTCGCTAAGGTCGGTGGATATTAAAACTTAGAAGTTCTTTAAGTCTCACTTTTGTCCCTGTCTCTCGCTTTTGGCTTTTGATACAAGTAAAACGAACCATTTTCAACCAAAAGTTGCTGCTTCTACAGAAAGTAACAAACATAGAATCCATTGACCTTAGAAATTCCCACTAGATAGCATTCTCGAGGAATCTACAAATTGCTCCAAGCATGTGAACCCAATGTCAATATCTATTCAAGTCAAACCCCCAAGGAAATAAAATGCAGGAACACGGCAAAATTATGAAAGAAATTAGGGCAATTTATGTCCATGAAGAAAAAAATTAGAGCAATTACCCTACATCGTACAGGCGGAGGGGGAGGCAACAGGGGCGGCGTCCTCAATGCTGGTTGGCGGAGGCGGAGGAAGAGGCTGCACGGTTAGGGCTCGGTCGTGACGCAGAAGGAGAGAGAGGGGACTCAGCCGGAGGGGCGGCACCGGGAGGGGCCAGCGACTTGCGACGGCGGAGGTAACGGACAATCGAGCACTTAAGGGGCCCTTGGAGGCGACGTGGTGGCTCGTCCGTCAAACGACGGCTTGGGGGCCTCGGAGGGAGAGAGAAGGGGCAGATCTAGAATCGCTGGCCGTTGCGAGTCGCGAATCGGAGACGGAGGGGCCAAGCGGGGGACCGTCGGTCGTGCGCGGTTGTCGTCGGTCGGCGGTCGGGCTCGGAGGGAGAGAGAGTCGGGCGCGAAGAGAGAGTCGGACGAAGAAGTGAGAGAGAAAGAAGCGCGGGGGAGAGAAAAGAAGCCGCGCTCGATTTAAAAAAAATTGGGGGACTCGCGCAGAGGAGGGGAAAGGAGAACGCGCGGTTTCAAAAAAAAAATTTCCTCTCTGACCAAGTCTGACACCTGGACCCACAGAAGGACACGTGTCGCGCTCCGGAGCAGCCTCCGGTTTGCCACGCTGGCAAACGAGCTGCAGCCAATATTTTCTCCGAGAAACAAGGGGGCCGTTCGGACGACCCCCACCGCAGAGACGAGGAGCAGAACGTGGGGGGAGAGGGCAACCACGCCGCTCGAATAACCCCCTCACCGAGAGAGATCGTGGAAAATAAAAAACCGAGAAGGGAGAGGGCTGGTGGGTTCTTCTTTTCAGCCGAGAGCTGTTCGAGAAGGGGGATCGAGGAGAAAGCTTGAGGAAGAGAACTGCGTGAGAGAGAAGGGAGAGCTCGGGGGTCTTATTACGGGGGCAGCGGTTTTCTTTTTCTTCGAAGGGAGAGCAAGAGCGAAAGCCACAGAGAGAGATCTAGATCTGGAGACTAAGAGAGAGAAAGGGGAACACGAAAGAAGAAAACCCGAGGGCGAGAGGGGACAGAAGGGGGGCACGCGCACAGATCTGAGAAAAAGGAGAGATTGAGAACGAGAGAGAAAAGGGAGAGAGTGAGAGACCGCTGGCAGCCACGCCTGACCCGAGGTCCAAGTCCCGTTGCCGTGCCTCCACTCTGTCCTTGAGGCCAGCCGGGGTTTAGTCGCAACTGGAGCGAGGAGACGGGGGGAAGTCAGAGGTGAGAGAGCAAACCCAGAAGCGTATCTGGACGCTACCAGAGCCCGCTTGTCAGCCGACGCCCGCCGTGACGCCTCACCTGAACCAAGTAGGTTTTTTTTTTCAGGGTCATTTTCTTTGCTGTTTTTGCAAGGCGTTGGGCCGGAGTTCGCGCCGACCAGTTCGGGCGAGCCCCAGCCCCTGCCGTGTCTCCATTTACGTCCTTGAGTGTCCCAGCATGTTTTTTTAGACGCTTAAGCCCGAGTCGATTCTTGTTTGGGTCAAAAATCATTTGTTTCGACAATGCATACCCCCTGTTTGTTAAAATGCCTAAATGAAGTTCTGAATTTTTTTATAGTCGGATCCGTGCTCGGTAGCTTAGTTTCGTGAATGTGTGTTAGCATATTGTGAATCTGCCCTTGCCTTCGTGCTTTTCTTCATGTTATGACGATTTTTCTTGAGTGGCCCGCGTCGAGTCGGGTGGGGACGTCCTCGGCTCTAGTGACGGAGGGCGTTCATGGTCACCAGCGGCTGGCGGGGCTCGGCGTCGGTCGGACGGAACGACCGACGCAGGACAATGACCTGGCGACCCTCTAGAAGCTGGCACGGGCTCGTCGTGCGTAGAGGTAGGTCAGCGAAGAAGCTGCAGGAGCTTTGGTCAAGCGTGCATGGGGAGCATGCAGAAGAGGACATGAAGAAGGCCAGAATAAAGAAGAACAAAAAAAAAAAAAAACAAAAGATTAAAAGAAAAAAAAAAAAGTAAAAAAAAAAAAAACAAAAACAAAAAGGGCCAAAAATAAAAGATAGAGGCTGGGCTGAGAGAGTGTCGAGCGGGCCTTGGCATGGGCTGAATTGGGTTGGGCTGAGACTAAAATTCGAGTGGGCTGTTTTCTTTAAAAATTTCGTGGGCCGATTAGGATTAATTCAAGATGGGCTTTAGTATAGTTTTCTTTTTAGCCCAATTCGGACCGATGGGTCCGGGTCGGTTTAGTAGGGCTGGGTCACCCGATCCGGTCCGAATCACTTTTTGAATAAGAATTTTAAATTTTAAAAAAATTCTAAAAATTCAGAAAATCAAAAATCAAAAAATCTTTAAAAAATTTCGAAAATCTTCTAAAAATTAAAAAAATGTTTTCTTTTTAATTTCAGAAAGGTTTTGAAAGTATACTTTGATTCTATTTTATTTTGTTTTTCTTTGTTTTTTCGAATATTCAAAAATTCCAAAAAATTTTAAAAATTAGAAAATTCCAAAAAAATTAATAAATATTTTTCTTAAATTTTCAGAAAATTCAGAAAATATCAAAAATATTAAAAATCTTGAAAGCTTGTTTTATTTAATTTCGGAAAATTCGAAAATATTAAAAAATATTAAAAATTCATAAAAATTCCAAAAAATTCCAAAAAAAGAAAATAGAAAACCCTTAAAAAAGAAAAAGACTAAAATTGAATAAGCCTTTAGGTCTCTACAATAGGTTTTCCTAGTTTACATTATTAGGATTATTCATGCACCTTATTTTTGCGATGACATTTTGAACATTATTTTCTTACCTTAGAACAGTTATGAAAAACTTTAGTTTTCTCGAATGTGCTTCCACGACTTTAGTTAATATACAATCGAGTTAGGTACCGAAAGGGCGTTAGTCGTGTGACTAACATAATCAAGTGCCTGGTTCTAGATTCTCTGATTGCGTAGAAAGTGAGGCACCCTCCTATGCCTTGCTTGGTTTCTAACCGACCCCAATAGGCTAGTGGCGACTCCTTATTAGAAGACTTTCACAATATCCCAACATCACGCGGGGAATGGGCTTGGGAGAGCCCAAGTTAACGACGAAATTAACAATACCCCTAAATCTATTATTTTCAAAAAAAATTAGGCCGCGACATAGACTAACCCTTTTGTCACTATTCTCTTTTCCCCTCCTGTTTTTTATTTCTATTAACACGCGTACCGCGTTTGAACTCGCTTAAATACGCCATTTTCTCATGACAGCATGTAAATGCATTTCCTCGCTAGCGTGGAGAGATAACAGTTGCTTTTTTCTAACATCTGCTCACCTATTGTCCAGCACGACGCCGCAGAACGCGGCCCCATCTTTGAAAAGTCATTGGTAAAGGGGAAGTGAAAACAATACGGCAAATGGTCTGTGTAATGCAGTGAGTCTTTAACGAAACATCGATCGTTGCTCCTTGGAAATTTCTCTGGGCTTGACGTCGATCTGGAGGGACGGTCGACCCCCTGTTTCTTATCAACATAATCAAAAGGAGTTCGCCCTAGTCAAAAAGGAGAACACCCATGAAAGACGTGGGATCACTTTTTTCTTTCTTTCCGTACATGTCTTAAAGTAGTTTTTATAGTTGTATATTGAAAATCGAAATTATAACATTCAAGAGTCTTATGTCGATTGGGGAGATGACTTGTTGAATGATTCATTAGTCAAGACTCCCTCTCAAAATGGTCACCATTCAAATAGACCGGGCCATTATGGAAATAATGTCAGGCTTCGATTTGCATCCGGAGCTTTTGAAAAATAACCTCGATTTTTTGAAAGAAGAGACCGAAGCGCAGGTAGAAATTACAAAGCAATGTAGATGGTTTGGCCCTATTCGCTCGTTTTCTTCTTTTCTAGATGAAAAACAGACCCATTGGAAACGACGACTCTTTGACTCTTTAGAAGAGAAAAATTGAGAGTTGCGCGTCTTGCACGGGTCTCCTAAATATTTCCCTTTGAATCAATGAATACATATTAATAAAAACATTGTAAGGGAATTCGAGTCAATTAGGTTTTTTTCATTATGAAATTTCTAATTAATATCTTTTTAATAGCTAATTATGCCAATTGTACTAGTATACAACATGATAAGGAAATTCGAGTCGATTAGAATTTGCAACAAACAAAAAAACTTAAAGATACAGAAAACTAGAGAAAATCATAATTTGTGATATTTCAATCAAGTGATGTCTATAATGCGTTTGTTTTACAGAAAATCAATATTTTGGAAAAAAATTCAAAAAAACTGACTTATAGAAATTAATGGCCGAAAAATATTTTTACCGTCCATAAACCTATTTAGACAAAAATTGTAGCCAATGGTAAAAACAGTTTCCATGGACTAATTCTTTTTAGAAATATAATCACTCATTTTTAGAATACATTTTCCAAATCATTCTTTTCCATGAAACAAAATGCACGTCATTTGCTTCAAGCAGTTACAAAATCCCTAAGTTTCTCCGTGTAGAGTTAAAAGTGAAAAAATTGATTCTTATGCAATGCTCTTTAAAATCCTTATTTTTATATTTGACTCGGATCGATTTGTCGCTATTTTATTTTCGGGCAATCATAGAGTCCGACTCAATACAAGCGATTGAAAATATTCTCTAAATTAATCATTTCCGTGAAAAAATGAAATCACAAAAAAAGGGGAGTTGAGATAATGACAACCCGCATGTATAACGATTGATTAATTGCTAATAACAGATATCAAATTTAATTTCAACACCATGCTAAAAAGTTGAATCCAAAATATAAATTAAGTGAATAAGTGGAGAGAAAAGAGCTGCATCAAATGGTACCTAAAATTTTTAGTGAGACCTAAGAATCAAATCACTAAAGTAAAAAAATAAATTGAATGGTTCACAATCATTGGTACCACCTCGGAATATCACCACATATTTGCTTAAATCTTCCCCTATAAAATCAGAAATTAAAATCGATTCCAAATTTAATTGGCAACGGGAGGTGAAGATTTTGTCATAGATGCTGATTCGGTGTCCTACCATTCATATATATGCCATAATTGGTAAGAACACATTTCGGCAATAAATGTCTTTTTGAAAAACTTACAATATTTGTGGAGGCCATGACAGCGATTTCTTTTAATTGGATATAAAAATGCATAATTTACTGGAATATAAATGAATTAGAATAAGATCTAATTCTTTATTTTCTTCTTCTTCTCGAAACATAATCAGCTGGGACCTTGACGGCAGCGTCACCGTTAGTGATGTCACGAGGTGACATCGCCATGCTGACGTCATATGCGGTCGCCGTCCGTTTTACACGTTAAGTGAAATTTATTCGACTTTTCTTGGGGTCGAAGCCTTTTTTTTCTAAGGAATCTTTTCCATTGAGAGAAAGAGAGATGCTTCCACGCAATAATATAACAGCACCGGTTTTGTCATTTTATGCAGATAGTACAATACTATTTTTTGAAAGTACTTTATTTATTAAGCGTTTCGGAGACTACAAATATCATCTCAATAGTACAATTTCTTTAAAAAAAATCAGTTCAAGATAATTATTTAGAACTATTACGTCCAAAAAGAAAACCCATCTTTGTGATATTTGGTACAATAAAATGTGCCGAATCATCGTAATATTTATAATTATTTATCCGAGTCACGAATATTTGAATCATACCTTCCCTTATCCCGTCGAGATCTATCCTCGATAAAAGCATGGAACATAAAATTTTCTAGAAAGGACTGCATCACGCGGCTTAGATTAAGTTGACTCTCAGGCCATTGGTTGGTTGGCAACCCCCTCACCAACCAACGAAATCAAAAAATGAACTTGTTGAACGCGCGGTAAACAACAGGTATAAAGTAGGCATCAAAGGCCAGTTGCCACTCGACCGCTCCAGCATCGTCGTCATTGCAGTCGCCACAACCTGCGTCAGCCATGACATCTTCCCATCTTCCAGTCTCCACATCCGCTCGCGGTTGCACCGTGCGCATCGCCATCTTCTTACATAAATATCTCTGCTCGTGACGATGCGTTGCTTCGTGGTCACAGCTCGCCACTGACCTCCTCCCACCAACCCCATCTCCTCTCGCTCTTTACAACTGAAGTCCGAGATCTCGGATTGGACATATTAGGTCGGGGATATCGAAACCGTATGGGGGAAGCAGCAGCAGATATTGTCACCTCAACGCTCGAGGATAATGCGATCTCGACTGGCTCTGTTGCCGACGAGGCTACCGCCGAGGCGGCGGGCGCAGCACACAAGGTGAACCCCCAGGATCCAATCACGGAGTCGAGGGGCAGCAGCACCGCCTCCACAGTGTTCCACCTCCTGTGCTCCGGGATGGGGATCCAGGCGCTCATGCTTCCTGTTGCCTTCGCTTCTCTTGGTTGGTAAGGCAAAGTCATCTCTCTCATCGTCTTTAAGCTATTTTCTACTTCAAACTGCATGAGATTGTGTCGTTTGCTTGTCGGAGAATTCGGCCCCCCAGACATCTTGGGGGGGATACAATATCACATGATGTGTTTCGCCAATTTTTATTTTATTGATTTTGCTCAAATGAAAAGAAATGGAGAAAAGAAGAATCTTGGATTTCTTTGGGATTTTGATAGAAGTTAATTTATTGACTTGCAATCCACGAGGTCTTCGAGTCTACGACAGGCTGGAATGGAGACCTAGGACTTAGACAAATCAATAAAAGAAGACCAAAAGTTTGAGCTCTTTTGAATGTGTGAATTCTCTCCAAAGTGTTCTTGAATTAAATTAATATCTCTTCGATTCCGATCTCCACGTTCTCACCCGTAAAAGAAGCAGCTATTAACAAATATGTTAGAAATTGGCGGCAATATAATCCTTGACTTCACCTAAGATCTCTCTTCCCACCAACAATGAATTTAATAATCTTTTGGGAAAATTTCAAAAAAGGGCATCAAGTGCCTTTAGTTTCTCAAATTAGGGTTCAAAATTGACTTTGTTTCAAATAAAGACCTGATGTCTCATTATTTTCTCAAATATGGGCTTAAAGTGAATCTTGTTTCAAATAAGGGCCCAACTTTCCGGTGATCAAGGGCATTTTTGTCATTTATTATTTTTCTTCTTCTTTTTTTTTTCATTTTTTCTGGTCATCTTCTTCTCCATAATCGGTGAAGCACACACAGGGCTAGGCGAGGGGGTGAGGTGACCCTTGCCCTGGGGGAGGCCAACCCTCGTGGCCGTCCGTGAGGTCGGCCTCGCCCGCGGCCGATGAGGGCCAACCTCGCCAAATCTGGCGAGGTCTCCCTCGTCGTGGCCAATGAGGGCCTCCTCACCCACGGCTAACGAGGGCCAACCTCGCCGGATCCGGCGAGGTTGGCCTTGCTTGGGATCGATGAGGGCCGACCTTGCCCGCGACCGACGAGGGCCAACCTTGCGAACGGCCGCGAGGGCAGCCTCCTTCAAGGCAAGAGATGCCTCGCCCGTCCCTCGCCTGGGGCCGGCAAGGGTGGCCGACCCTCCCAAATTTGGCAAGGTCGACCTCACCCGCGGTTGGCGAGGGCTGACCTTGCGGATGGCCGCGAGGCAGCCTCCTCAGGGCAAGAGACAACTCGCCTGTCCCTCGCCTGTGGCCGACGAGGGTGGCCCTTGCCGGATCGGGTGAGGGCGACCCTCGCCCAGCTCTCTGTGGGAGTCACCGATGGCCGGCTAGCCATCAGCGATGATGAAGAAGATGAAACAGAAGAAAAAAGGAAAGAAAAAAAGGAAAGAAAAAAAGAAAAAGAAAAGTGGCAAATGACAAAAATACCCATACCAGTCAGAAAATTTAGCTAGTTGGTAACCGGCATAATTAGGCCCTCATTTAAAATAATCATGGCTAGGTCAAGCTCTTATTTGAAACAAGATCAATTTCGCGTCCTTATTTAAAAAACTGAAGGCACTTGAGGTCATTTTTTAAAATTTTTCCTAAAATTTTTTAAATAATGGCATTTTTTGAAATTCGCCTTCTCATCCTTTTAGTTTTTGATATTCCAACCCGCCTTTTATTGGTCATACTATCCTCATCTTCACGTATGATTTTTGTCTTTGCATCAATAATGCATCAATAATGCACCTAATGATACCTCTAAAGAAAAATTGGTGTCTCGATAACGTGATCATGTGATACGAAAAGGTCAGCATCCATGTGTTATGCACCTTTTCTCTTTGCCACACATTCATGCACTCCACCAAGTTCCACCAGTATAGAACCACTTTCATCAATTTTTTAAAAAGTTTGGCGACTACCCATATTCATTTTCATCCAAAAATCTGGATCGCGTGACTTTATGCTATAGACATATTGGGGGTTAGGACACTAGAAGTGCCATAACTTTCGTACGGCGCTCACTTTGGTGTCAAAACTTTTTTTTTCGCTCACTTGAGTGTCACATCGGAGTGAAACTGTTCAGTTAAGTGCCACTTCCGGCCAAAAATCGTTCAGTTAAGTGCCAAAATGTATACGTGGAATTTTTCAATGATTTTTTTTTTTAATAAATTTCGACGCCGACGTGGCATTTTCAGGCAAAACGACGCCGTTTCTACTCTTTTTAAAAAAATTTCAATTTTTTTTTTGCTTTTTTTTGTTTTTTTGTTTTGTTAGGGCCGGCGAGGGCCACCAATGACCCTCACCAGCCTTAAAGAAAAAAAATCATAAAAAATCAAAAAAATTAATAAATATATTAAAATATTGTTCACCGGCGCCACGTCGCCTTTTCCGGCGGTCAAGTCAGCTTTTCCGGTGGCCACGTCAGAATTGGCACTCAAGTGAACGTTTTCTAAAACTTGTGGCACTCAAGTGAGCGAAAAAAAAGTTTTGGCACAAAAGTGAACGCCGTACGAAAGTTATGGCACTCCTAGTGTACTTACCCTGACATATTGCAGTGCTAGAATCTTACTAGACTATCGAGCTCTACAACTATAGAACCATTTTCATCAATTTTTTAAAAAGTTTGGCCACTACCCATATTCATTTTCATTATTTTAAGCTCACACAGCAAGATATAGGTATTTTTCCCCATGAAAAACGGCCGCTTTATAGAAATGCTTTTGGGTCTTTTTTTTATTATTGTTTTGTTTAAAAGTCGAGAAAGGCATTTTTGGAAAATCCGCTACTTGTTACTTTGCCTATTCTATAACCCACTTTTTCCCATATATCGTACGAGAGGTGGCAGGAGGCAGTGGAGGACATCTCATATATTAAAAATGATCATGCTTTAAAAGCAAAACTACCATTCTTTCCATTTTAATGGCTTTGGTCAAAAATGGTCTTTTAAACTTTTAATTACCCATGTTTGTTTAACCTATCGTATTTGTTATTATTGAATATTATTATCTCATTAAATTTTTTTAAAATTTTGAAGGGTTTGGGGAATCATAATTCTATCCGTAGGGTTTCTATGGCAGCTCTACACCAAATGGGCTCTCGTGGATCTCCACGAATCAACCCCTGGAACCCGCTGCAGCAGATTCCTCGACCTCGCCATTGCTGCCTTCGGTAAGCCGCAACATATTTTAAATCTTTGTTCATCAAGTTAAACAATTTACATTAGTGAAAAAGAAAAGTTTAGTGTTTCCTAGAAATAAAGTTTGAGCATGTGTTCAAGTTTAAATTTTCGCTATAAATCATTTTTAGCGTAAGCTGAATCGAATGTTGTTTTAATTTTAGGGTGATGTATTTTTTCGTATATTTTTTGTGATGGGAAAATCAGCTATTTATCATATTTAGGAAAATTGTTTTTCAGGACCAAGGTTGGGAAAATTGCTTGCTCTATTCCCCGTGATGTACCTATCGGGGGGCACGTGCGTGATGTTGATTATCAACGGAGGCAGGGCCATGGACGATCTCTTCAAGACCATGTGCGGAGGAGATGGTACCGCGTGTAGCATCAAACCACTGCACGGTGTGGAGTGGTTCTTGCTGTTCACATGCATAGCCATTGTCATAGCTCAATTACCAAATTTAAATGCGATAGCTGTAGTCTCACTTTTTGGAGCAATCATGGCCATTAGCTACGGCGCCCTGATTTGGATCCTATCGGTCACCAAAGGTAGACCCGAGGGTGTATCTTACAAGCCGTTGGTTGAGGTGAAGTCGAACAAGGCAAGAATCGGCAGCGTCTTGAATGCCATTGGGATCATCGCACTATCTTTCAGAGGCCACAACCTTGTTCTTGAGATTCAGGTAAAATGGCCGTCTTTTTCAATGTCTAATTTCTTTACCCTTTTTGTTTTATGACCGTGAGGAATCTATACTGTCCTTGGTTGTGTCGGTTGTGATGGAACTGGGCAAAATCACACGTGTCGCGGTGAGGGTTTCAAATTCTACTTTTAATTCAGCAATGATGATTGCTTATTTGCCCATTTTGTGATGTAGGGAACATTGCCTTCAAACCCAAAATGCCCATCCAAAGGGCCCATGTGGAGAGCTGTGATCATCTCCTACTCACTCATCGCTCTCCGCATGTACTCTTTAGCCATTGGCGGGTTCTGGGCCTATGGGAGCAAAATCCCAAACGGAGGACTCTACATTGCTTTCCCTCAATTTCATGGCCATGACACCCCAAAGCTTGTGATGGGCCTCATCTACCTCCTAATAGTGGCCAACTGCCTCAGTGCATTCCAGATCTACGCCATGCCGGTCTTCGACAACTTGGAGCTCCGCTACACCAGCATCAAGGACCGCACCTGCTCGCGGCGGGCCCGCGCATCCCTCAGGGTCTTCTTCGGCTGCCTCACCTTCTTTGTGGCGGTGGCGCTCCCCTTCCTAGGGAGCCTGGCCCCGCTGATCGGAGGGATGACTTCCACCTTGACGTTCGTGTTACCGTGCTTCATGTGGCTGGCAATCAAGAGGCCTCATCGCAGGAGCGGCATGTGGTGGCTCAACATCGGGCTGGGGTGGCTCGGCATGGTGTTGTGGGTGGTGATAGTGGCCGCGGCGATCTGGGTATTAGTTGATAGAGGGATTAATGCTAACTTCTTCAATCCTTGAGAGTGGGTTGGAAAAATATATAACAAATTGGGTGTCGGAGAAGAATTTCCAGCCAAGAGAAAATTGGAGTTGTCCAAAGGAAATGAGAGACAAATAATAATGTATAAGAGTTTATATTGTTACTGAGTATCGGTGTATAAATAATTCAGTAGCGTCCATGAGATTGAGTCGGGTAATTTTTCAGATATATATCCAACCATTTTTTTTTAGGGAAAAGGACACCAAAAACCCCAAACTATGCCCCTTGGGACAATTTTACCCTGAACTTTTTTTTGTGCCATAAAAAATCTCAAATTATGCCACTTGGGACAATTTTACCTTGAACTTTTTTTTGTGCCATAAAAAACCCCAAACTATGCCACTTGGGACAATTTTACCTTGAACTTTTTCTTGTGCCACGAAAAACCTTGAACTATGTTACTTGAGACACATTTACCCCAGACTTTTTAACTGAAGGGTATTTTCATCTTTTCCTTCTTCTTTTTAATTTTTTTTTCCCCCACTAGCGAGAGGGGGAGCCGACGCGCCGACAGCCACCCTCGTCGACGGCGGCGTCCGGCGAGGGTGGCCCTCGCCGTGGCGGGGTGACCCTCGGCCGGGGGAGGGTCGCTCCCGACCGAGCGACCCTCGCCCGAGTTGGGCGAGGGTGGCCCTCACCGGGGAGATCAGGCGAGGGCCGCCCCTACCAGATCCAGCGGGGGCAGCCCTCACCTGACTCATGCGAGGGCCGCCCTCGTCGGATCCGGCGGGCGACCCTCACCCGAGTCGGGAGGGCCTCCCCAACTAGATCCAGCGAGGGCGACCCTCCCGGCGTTGGGCGAGGGTCGCCCGCCGGATCCGGTAGGGGCAACCCTCGCCCGAGTCGGGAGGGCCTCCCCACCAGATCCGGTGGGGGCGACCCTCGCCCGAGTCTGGGGAGGGCCGCCCCACCGGATCCGGTGGGGGCGACCCTCGCCCAACGCCAGGAGGGCCGCCCTCACCGAGATCCGGCGAGGCGGCCCTCGCCCGGTCGGGAGCGACCCTCCCCAACGTGGGCCACCCTCGCCGGACGTCGTCGCCGGCTCCCCTCTGCTGGTCCAGCAAAGGTGAAGAGGAAAAAAAAAAAGAAAAAAGGAAAAGACGAAAATGCACTTTAGTTAAAAAATTTGGGGTAAATGTGTCCCAAGTGGCATAGTTTAAGGTTTTTTGTGGTACAAGAAAAAATTCAAGGTAAAATTATTCCAAGTAGCATAATTTAGGATTTTTAGTGGTAAAAAAAAAAAAGTTTAGGGTAAAATTGTTCCAATGGGCATAGTTTGAGGTTTTTATGGTACAAAAAAAGTTCGGGGTAAAATTGTCCCAATGGGCATAGTTCAGGGTTTTTGGTGGCATTTTTCCTTTTTTTTTTTATGGTAATTATGAAGAATTGTGTGGCATTGCACAGTGGACATGCACTTTCTAACTGTGATAGACTCTTTTTAAAAGGGTATGTCAGAAAAAAATGATGGGATTAGAAATGGCATGTTTTGTAACTTAAATGGGTGAATAGGTTGATTATCGGTAGTTGATGTATGTTGTGTAATTATCAAAGTCAATTTTAGTTGATAGGGGATTAATGCTTTATTCTTCAATCTCTATCTAGTGCCTTTCTCCCGTATTTGCGTAAATAGTATATTCTTCAATCTTGTGAAGAGGATACTTAAAAATTAGTCAGATATTGAACCTTTTTAAATGGTGATATTATAGCTTCTTCATTTTCAAGGAAAAGCTTCATTTTCATAACAAGATAAATGAGAATTTGATCTATAGGATGTTCATTTAGTGTCATAACTTTAAATCGATCATTCAAGTATCAAAACTTTATTAAAACATTCACTTAGATCCCAAAAATCCAACGTGGCATAAAACTAGTAGTAAACATTTTTAAAAAGTTATGGTACTCTAATAATTGATTGAAAAATTATATGGCAATCAAGTGATCTAAAAAAAGGCATGACACTCAAATGAACGCCATACGTTAATTATGGTACTCAAGCAATAAAAAATAAAAAGTTATAGCACTCAAATAAATCATATGAAAGTGTTGAAAAACTATACATATTGGAGAAAATACATAATATTGTTTGTTGTAACCAAAATATAATGACTCCGAGAAAAAGAAAACAAAACTAAATAAATAGGAGATGAGAGACAACTAATCAAATTTCCTTAAGACAATTAGTTCCTGTCAATGAAATTAAGTAGCTTCATGAACTATGCATCTCAATCTTCAACACCTTGAATCTATTTGAATTAGCACTATACAAGCAGCACTTTGTCGACTACTTCTTGAAACCATAAAACTTAGAGAAAAATTGAAGTGAGGAGACGCAAGTGATTTTTGGAATTAAGGATAGTTTAAATCTATTTTAAGAAGTCATGTTTGAAGAGATATGTAAATTAAATAGATACACAAACCCAGGAGATACCTAAGTTAATGAGATATATAAACTAAAGAAATGTATGTTTTGCTTACTTTCGTAGTTCCATTTACCATAATTACAAAACACATTACTGAGAAAGCAAAGACAATAAAAAATTAATAGAATGCAGTTCTCTATGTTTCCTTTTGTCTCCAGCTTTTCAAGTGCCATAACTCGTAAATATTATATTTGACTGCCCTTGGCAAGCCAAAGAAGAAAAAGGTCTTTGTTTTGCGCGAGTCCAAAGTACCGTCTACTTCGACCAAAATTCACCTAGCGAAAGGAAATTAGACATTTCCTTATCCATCTTCGATGTCAATATATTCTCTTTTACGAATTTAAGGTATTTAATATGGCAAATGAAAATTAAATTTTGAAAATTGAAAATTGAAAGCATAAAGATCAGATATTTTCTTTTGGTTGGAAAAGGGATCTAGAGAGATCGGCCGACGACATTAGGGATGGAACTAGCCTTACATTAAGGTCGTGCTCATGCACGAGTGCCGAACTCATCAAGCTCCTATGTGGTTTGACGATGGCAATTTGATGGCGATGGCAACCGCGACTATTCACAAATGATTTCTAGAGCTAGTACGTGACTTTCAAGCACAACCGTAATGATGAAACTAGTTTTCCTTTTTTTCTAATTTTTTCATTTAATTTGCCAACTCTCAGATTTCCTGGTCGTATTATTTTTCGGCCTATATTTTTGTTGGTATTTGGTCCGTTTCCTTATTTTCCCTCTTAGTGTTACAAATATTGATGGATCTGAGTACTTCTAAATTTTTGAGTTTTTTCAAATCCTTTAATACTTACGAAAGTCAAAATTCATGTCAGAAATCTTCAAGGCAGGATCTCCTATGCTAAATTAAACAAATCTCTAGCACCGGGAGAAATAACAGGAGATATATTGTAATTGTTGGATTCCTAAAATATTTCAATAATTTCTAGGGAAAATTTCAAAAAAGGATTCGAAGTAAGCCCATTTTCTCAAATAAGGACCTAAAGTGGCCGTTATCTTAAATGAGGACCTCAAGTGGCTAAACCAGTCTCAAATAAGGACCTCAAATCGCCGGCCAGCCAAATATTCGCGGCCGACAAGCGTGTGGCCTTTCCGGTTGTCAGAATAAAGGCAATTTTGTCAAAAAAATATTGATAGAAATTAACAAATTTTAAAAAAAAAAACCTCAAATTCTTCATGTTCTTTTGCACTTCAGCTTTTAGGTTCTTTGTCCCCTCTTGCTTGGAGAACCCAAATTCTTTGTTAATGGAGTAAAATCCCAGACTCCCTGAGTTCCAAACGAACATGCCAATACCCCCCTCTCTCTCTCTCTCCGTGGAAGTGGCTCGACATTGAGATGTTCTCCGTCTCTCGGAAGCTCTCATGTTACATACGAGTGTCTGAATGACGAAGATGTGGCTTTATTTGAGATTTGTCTTTTTCGTTGGAAATAAATGAAGACAAAAAAAGAAAGGAAGAAAACGTGAAAAAATGAAGATAGGAGTTTCTTATTGTGTTTCAATTCATGTTCCATTAACAGAAAATTTAGGTGCTCCAAGTGAGAGAGGACAAAGAACGGAGAAGATGAAGAGCATAAGAAGAAAACATGAGAATGTGAAGAGTTTTGGGGTTTTGTTTTTAGGGTTTTTAATTTCTATCAATATTTTTTTTGACAAAATTGCCCTTATTTTAGCCACCAAAAATGCCACACGCTCGCCAATCGGCAAAATTTAGCGGGCTAGCGATTTGAAGTCCTAATTTGAGATTTGTTTAGCCACTTCAAGTCTTAATTTGAGACAACGGCCACTTTAGGTCATTATTTGAGAAAATAGGCTCACTTCAGGTCCTTTTTGAAATTTTCCCCTAATTTCTCATTTACTAATTTATTTCATGTTTTAATTTTTTTTATTGATTAGTTTTTTTGGGTATGCTATTTTTCATATTTAAGGGGAAAATTATTAAGAATGGGAACCCGGGTTATGTTAGGTAGAGGTTGAGTCCATATTAAATGGAGCCGGGAGTGAATCATTAAAATTGTATTATGGGCAAAGTTGTGTATGTGTCAATACTGATTGAATTGGTCAGTTTGGGTTGTCCTCATTTTTTATCTACCCAAATCCCCTATTTGTCATGTGACAACTCACATGGGGAAAATGCCATAAAAACCTCAAATTATGCCACTGGGACAATTTTACCTTAAATTTTTTTTTTTGTGCCATAAAATATCCCAAACTATGCCATTTGAAACAATTTTACCCTAAAATTTTTTTTGTATTATCAAAAACCCCAAACTATACCACTTGGGACAATTTTACCATAAACTTTTTTCTTGTGTCACAAAAAACCCTAAAATATGCCACTTGAGACACATTTACCCCAAACTTTTTAACTAAATGGCATTTTTGTCTTTTTTCTTCCTCTTCCCTCTGCCATGGCCGGTAGAGGGAAGTTGACAAGGGTGGCCCTCACCGCCGGCAGCATCCAGCAAGAGTCCCCCCTGATCGAGCAAGGGGTCACCCTCGTTGGATCTGGCAAGGGTGGCCCTCACTCATGTTCGGTGAGAGCGTCCCTCACTTGAGTCAAGTGAAGGTCGCCCCCGCCAAAGGATCTGGCGGGTGGGGGCGACCCTCGCTCGACTCAGGCAAGGGATGCCCTCGCCGAATCTGGCGGAGACGACCCTCATTTTGTCGCTGGGGAGGTTTGCCCCCGCCAGATCTGGCGAGGGCATCTCTTGCCTAGCCCAACTTAGGCAAGGGACACCCAATGCCGAGAAGGGCCGCCTTGGTCTAGCATTGCTGCCGATGAGGGTGGCCTTTGCCGGTTTCCCTCTGTCGGCCATGGCAGAAAGAAAAGGAAGAAAGGGAAAAGAAAAAAAAAAAAAAGGAAAAAAAAAAAAGGTAAAAAGACGAAAATACCCATCGGTTAAAAATTTTTGGGGTAAATATGTTCCAAGTGGCATAGTTTGGGATTTTTCATGGTGCAAAAAAAAAAATTTCATTGTAAAATTGTTTCAGTTTGAAATTTTTTATGGCACAAAAAAATTTTATGGTAAAATTGTCCCAAGTAACATAGTTTGGAATTTTTTATGGCATGAAAGAAAGTTCAAGCTAAAATTGTCCCAAATGGCATAGTTTGAGATTTTTGGTAGCATTTTCCCTAATAAAAAATATCAATTTAGCCTTAATACCTTATTAAAAAATTCAATTTAAAAAATGAATTAAATGAATGAGTGGAGGAATAAAAGCTATATCAAACATGCCATTAAGTTTCGAAATCGTCAGAAGTTTCTAGTGAGACCCGAGAATCAAATCACTAAGCTAAGAATAAATTGAACGGCTCAAAATCATTAGTAACACCATGAAATGTCATCACATATATGATTAGATCTCCATAAAAATTACCAAAAAAATCATAAACTTATCGCATTTGTGTCAATTCAATCATACACCTTTCAATGTAGCCAATTAGTCCTAATCGCATTGCACTTATGCTAATTTAGTCATTAATCTTTTAATTAAAATAATTTAGTCTTAAATCTTTTAACGATTTGTCAATTTAGTCATTATGGTCAATTTTAGCTAAATTGCTTGCATAGCAATCTAATCAATATTAGTTGTCTTATGAAGCACGACTAATGCCGACGTTAACAATTTTTTTTATTATGTTTTTCTTCTTTTCTTTTTTCTTTATTTATTTTTTCCTAACTCTGGGCGGTGAGAGGTTATCACAGCTCTTGTCAAGCATGCCCTCACTCATTGGCTAAGAATGCCCTCACTTGTGGCTAGTGAGGGCCTTTGCACTTGAAGGAAAAGAAAATAAGAAAAAATTATGAATTTATCCACACAAGAGCCGGCCATCATTGCACTACCACATCGGCAATTTCTAGGAAAAATTAATTAGAATAAGTGTATTGGCAAGTCGAGAAAAAATTTAAGACTAAATTGGAAAATCGTCAAAAAACTTAAGACTAAAATTGCGCACTTAAAAGGTTGAGGACTAAATGTCACAAATATAATAAGTTTAGAATTAAATCAGTCAAATTAAAGGATCTATAACTGAGTTAACTCAAGTGCAATATGTTTAGGGCTTTTTTGGTAATTTTTCTAAAATCTCCCATAAAGTATATCATAAATCGTAAAATCAGACGCTGAGATCGATTCGTTCGTTCATTGGCAATGGGAGATGAGGACTTTTCATTGATGCTGATTCGCTGTCCTACCATTTATTACATGTAGCATATTTGGTAAGAATATATTTTGGCAATAAAAAATAAAAAAATCATATTTGGGGAGGCCATCTCATCAATTTCTTTTAATAATATAATCGATTTTTCGCACAAGTGAGAGATTATAAAAAAGAAGAAGAAGAAATACGTAGTTTAATGGACTAAAGATGAATTGGAATCAGACCTAATTCTTGTCTTCTTCTCAAAACTTAACAAGCGTGGACCATGACGGCTGCGAGATGAGATCATGATGCTGACGTCATCCTGTGGTCCGTTAGTCTGTTTTTAGGCGTTAAGTGAACTTTATTCCACTCTTTTTGGATGATGCAGTAAAGGTCTAAGTGGCATCTGGCTAGTTCTGGTGGGGTACTTCTAGTTCGGAAAACATTTTTTTCTTTTTCAGTGACATTGTTTACCATGAACAAGGTTTCTTCCAAAGAAGATATTCCTCTGATGAAGTATCCAATGAATTATGAGTTCAATACATTCTGTTTAGTAGAAAGACGGATATTCCTTGCTCATTATGAGAATTAATATATATATATGTGTGTGTATATATATTTTTTTTTTTTTTTTGTCGATTTTCTACTGTATTCATATTTTAACTCTCACTCTCAGACTTTTACTTTGTCTTCTTACATAACATGAAATTTGAAATTTACATCTAAAACTAAATTAGCTCCACCCTAAGTTTTTTAAATATATGAGAATCCAAACCCCTCACTTTCTCATATTCATGTGGAAAGGTTGGCCACTATGGTTGAGAATTGACAGGTTTTGTCATTATATGTAGGAAATACATTACTATTTTTAAAAGGAACATTATTAAAAGTTATATTGCAATCAAGTGGCAACATCTATAAAGATGATTGCTACGGCATCAATCTATCATATGAAGATGAGGATGAAGACGGGTAGAGGAACCTACACCAAGTCACAAATAATTAAAAAGGTGAAAAGGACAAAAGTAAAGAAAATCACATGTTGCTGCACTTTGAAGAATAAAATCTGGGTATTCTGCCAAGCAAAGGAATCTTCATGTTCCTCTAATGAATCACATCAAAGTGACAATACCAATAAAGATGATTGCTATGGCGTCAATCTGTCATATGAAGATGAGGATGAAGATGAGTAGAGGAACCTACACCAAGTCACAAATAATTAAAAAGGTGAAAAGGACAAAAGTAAAGAAAATCACATGTTGCTGCACTTTGAAAAATAATATCTGATTATTTTAGCCAAGCAAAGGAATCTTCATGTTCCTCTAATGAATCACATCAAAGTGACCACCAATAAAGATGATTGCTATGTCATCAAATATGTCATATGAAGATGATGATGAAGACGAGTAGAGGAACCTACGCCAAGTCACAAATAATTAAAAAGTGAAAAGGACAAAAGTAAAGAAAATCACATGTTGCTGCACTTTGAAGAATAAAATCTGAGTATTCTGGCCAAGCAAAGGAATCTTTGCAAGAGGCCAAAGTAAAGAAAAAAATATACTATTCTTATCGGGCAAAAAGGAGCCGAAACACTCTATAAAAGGAGCAAAAGAGGAAGAAACAAGGCACACCTACAGAATTCAAGCTTTCAAGCCTCCAAGTGCCCAATTTCTCTTCAATCGCTTCCTCCTTTCACTTTCATCCTTTCACCTCAAATCACTTCCTAATCACTTGAAACACATTATAATCACCTCCCAATCACTACAAGTCACCCACAATCACTTAAAATCACTTACGATCACTTGTATCAGACAGAAGAACAGTGCCATAATTTTTGTACAGCGCTCACTTTGGTGCCAAAACTTTTTTTTTACTCACTTGAGTGCCACAAGTTTATAAAAACGTTTACTTGAGTGTCACTTCCAATTTAACCGCCGGAAAAGCTGATGTGTCTGCCAGTGAACAATATTTTAATATATTTATTAATTTTTTGGAATTTTTTCTTTTTTTTTTTTTTTTTTTTTTTTTCTTTAGGGCTGCCGAGCACCACCGGTGACCCTCATCGGCTCTAAAGAAAAAAAAAAAAAAAAAAGGGCAAAAAGAAGAGAGACGAGATGAGGAGAAATGATGTCGTTTTGCACGAAAAATCCACGTTAGCCAGCAAGGGTCACCGCCAGAAACCACATTGGCATCAAAAATTATAAAAAAAATGGAAATCATTAAAAAAATTCACGTATGCATTTTGGCTGGAAGTAGCACTTAACAAAACGATTTAACTCCAATTTAGCACTCAAGTGAGCGAAAAAAAAGTTTTGGCACCGAAATAAGCGTTGTACAAAAGTTATGGCGCTCTGAGCGTCTTCCCCCATTGTATCATCTAACTATTTTCTATAATTTAATGAAATAACTAGCCAACTTTTGGTTGGGTAATTATTCCATAGTCTTATTCTTTCTTTGTATACATCTAAGTGGGATCCATACTTGAATGCAGAATTACCACCCTTGTAAAAGGTCATATTGTTTTTTTCTTTTCATTTATCATTGGGATCTTTGCTCGAGTGTAAACTACCCTGCTTTTGTTAATTTAATTACATTCAATTATGTTTCACTATATCCTGCTTATGTGTGGACTACTGCCCTTGTGGAAGGTCATTATTTATTATCTTATATTACTCATAATATTGTAGATCACGTTTGCATCATTCATCATCTTTCATTCAAGTGGTTTTATTTAAGTTTAAAGTAATCATTAATAACTATATTATTTTCTATAAATTTTAAAAAATCATCACACGTTGTTCTGCAAATTTTTTCAGCCTTGGACGTATATCTTGATTTTTTATTCCATGGGAAAATTGTACATTTGGCAGGTGCTACTAGTGGAGGGAAACGGAAGACATTTTGTTGTTTGTCCCCTGCTTTGTTGGGTGTTGCTTTGCTGGGTCTTGTATAGAATGCTCAAAAAGGTAGTATATTATGTGTCCAATGCCAAAAGACAATTCAATAACACATGTCCTACTAAAAATTTTGACCATGTTTTATTTATTTTTATTTATTTATTTATTGTCCTCTCCACTGGGCTTAGAATAAATTTAGCCTCGCATTTGGTAAAGGAATAGATTCCGAACATAATTAGCATAAGAGCTCCAGCATATACCAAAAGCGACTCATTAGCCATTTTCTTCTCATTTTCCTTTAAAACGAGACCCGATGTCTTTTTGCCAGTTTCTGCATCGATACTTCAATTAGTTAATTATGATAACCAACTCAAGCATTTACAAATAAAGGGCAAAAATCTACTCCATATACTCTATAAGTAGCTAGCAAAATTGACTAGTCTGAAGAATTACCACCACTCCTCTAGGTTCAGCAAATTCTTTATGAGCAATAACGTCAATTCCACTTTTCTCCTGTCAAATGATAACAATCATCACTCCAACTACATGCCTCTATGATTAGCCAAAGATATATATCTCTAAACTTTCTCTTATCCAACTCTTAACCCCCTCAAGATATGCTAGAAAATGTTTTGCTTCAAACAGTACATTAGACAAAAGATTATGAGTGTGCAACAACAAATAACATATCTCATCCGTCAAATGGTTGCCACGTAAGACAGCTAAAAAGAGGACCTATACAATGTAGCAAAACCATACCACACTTTACAGAGATCATTAATAAAACAATTAATATGGATAAAATGAAAAATAAATATTATTAATTGCTTAGGCGTGTTGATAGCATATGATTCACATTACATAATTTTCCTCTGCTACCTAAAGATTAGAAACAAGAAGAAGATTTCTGAAAGGATTTCAAAACAACTCGGAAGAAACTTAGGGTAAAATTACTTCACTTATTGACATAACAAAATGGTACGACTGTTTCTTTCAATATATCTAACCTGCGCCTTCTCTAGAAAAAAAGAAGAAGAAGAAAAAGAAAAGTACTTGGAAGAAGATAACATAACTCTTATCATAAGTTTTCATAAATCATACCATTTCGAACTATCAACACACTCCATCCAATCATAGGAATACTTGATTTCAGCAACCCAACAATCTGCGGCATAGTATGTCTTTTCATTTGCAAGACACTACTTAACCTGCAAGTGATTCTTGTCTATACCAAGGAAAGTGAAAAATAGAATGTTCTTCCAATGAAGTAGCAGAGAATTTCATTATTACCTTTCCTAATAATAAGCATCAAAATTTGTCAAAATCAAAGTAAAACTGTTAGGGGATAACAAAATCATTTCTAAACGATGATTCAAGCTAACCATTATAACTATTACACCAAATTAAGTTTTAATAGTACATTGGCCAGTTTGACCAGATTGGCCATTTTATCGTCCTCCCGAGAACATAAGCAATTCCAGCATAAGAAAATTTGAAATACAACTTATCTTCTGGATAAGAAAAATACTCGATCTCGACGACATGGAACTCATGGAAACACAACTAATGATGGAGATGGTAGGTATAAATCTACACGTGTGAAAACCATCAGAACTAGGGGTGAGCATTGTTCCCGAGTAGGGGTGATCGGGTCCATGATGGGTAGGGTCCAAACCTGGACTCTGTACCCGACCTTGTTATAACCGGTTCCTCTTTTCTGGACCCTATACCCTACCCTGTTTTTATTGGACAATATTTTGGACCCAACCCTGTTTTTTCGGTCTAGAAACAAGGTCAACCTTGTTTTCATTGGAACCTGTTTTGCAACGTTCAATATTCTATACGGTTTCGAATTTTACATTAATTAGCAAAAAAATAACAACGTAATTCTCCTAACATTATAAGACAAAGCAAAAATCCTAAAAATGCATAAGCATTAGCAACAAATATGAATATAATATTAGTCTCGTTCCCACAAATACTTCTAATATGACCTAATGTATTTACTTATGTATATGCGACGGAGCTCTTATTAAGAGGACATCTTTCTTGAGTTGGACTGAGAACTAGTGTTACAATAATTAGTAGCATTTGTCCTTACAACTATAGGAATAGTTCAAAGTGGGACCATTAAAAAAGAAAAATAATTCATGAAAACAGTTCTTTTTAACAATTCTTTTAAAACAATTCTCTCTTAACTTGATTTAGAGAGAATCTTTCCTTTCTTAACATTTCTTTGAAGACAAAGAGACTCAAAAGCATTGTACAGAGTGACGATTTTTTTTTTAATAGGGTAAAAATCGGTTCCAAAACCGGTCCGGTTCTAGGTGGCTCTTCGCTTGGACTTTGTTCCTGGACCAATTTCAACCGGTTCCCAAAAACTGGAACCTATAATCGGACCGTTTAACTGAGAACCGGTTCCCGACCCTGTTTTTCGGGTGGTCCAGTCCGAGTTCTGGGTAAACCCGGTCCGGTTGCACACCCCTATTCCCAAGTATAACCAAGAACTAGAGAACTGGATTGATGGGTCCGGCCCAATTTCCGATTCTAGGGATGGAGGTTCTAATTCCCAGTTCCTCTTTTTTGGAACCGGCTGTTCCTAGTTCTGTTCCCAATTCATAAGGGAATCAAAACTAAAACCGGGCCACGATTCCTAAACCTAAATATAATTTTGATTTTCTTTAATCTTCATTCTTTACGTTTCTCTCTCCCTAATGTTGTTTGTTGCTCCTCACTACCCTCGACACTTCTTGGCGCCCTCAACACTGCTTGCTGCCCTTGATGCCAACGTCATAACCAATGCTACTTCTTTCAATATTTCTAACTGTGCGTCTTCTCCCACACAAAAAAAAAAAAAAAAAAAAAAAAAAGAAAAGTACTTGGAAGAAGGGAACATAACCCTTACCATAAGTTTTTGTAAATCATATATGGTGACATTTCTAAAATATCAACACACTTTATTGAACCATAGAAACACTTAATTTCAAGAACCTAAAATCTGTTAGTGTGTCTCTTCGTTTGCAAGACACTATCCAAATTGCAAGTGATCCTTGTCTATGCCAAAAGAAGTTAAAAATAGAAATATTCTTCCAATAAAGTAGTGGAGAATTTCATTATTAACAGTTTCTTAATAATAAACATTGAAATTTGTCAAACTCAAAGAAAAAGAGTTAGGGATAACAAAATTATTTCTAAATGATAATTCAAGCTAATTATTAAAACTATTTTACCAAACCAAGTTTATAATAGCACATTGGCCAATTTGTCATCCTCTTGGTAACATAAGCAATTCAGATTTGTGATATTAGGAAAATTCGAATACCACTTCTCTTTCAGAAAAAAAAAATGTTCAATCTCGACAATATGAAACTTAAGGCCGCACAACTAATGATAGTAATGGTGAGTAGATATCTATATGTGAGAAAATCATTAGAACTAGGAGTAAGTATGGTTCCTAGTTCTACAAAGGGACATTCTGGTTCTTGGTTCCTTTTTTCTTGGAACTGGCCATTCCCAATTCAGTTCCTAGCTCCTAAGGGAATCGGAACCAAAATGAGATCGAGATTCTTAAATTTAAACCTAATTTCAATTTTCTTCAATCTTCAATCTTTATGTTTCTCTCTCCCCGAATCTCCTTGCTTCTCCTTTTGCCCTCGACACTGCTCACCGCCTTCTATGCCATCTTCACGACCCATGACGTTGCCTTTGACGTTATTGTTGCTCCGTTTCACAATACTGTTTCTTTCAATATTTCTAACCGTACACCTTCTCTAGAAATAAAGAAAAAGAATGAAGAAAATTACTTAGAAGAAAGTAACATAATTCTTACCGTAACTTTTCATAAACATTATATTGACAATTCTGAAATATCAACTGTCGCGACCTCACCTCGGGTGCACCACCTAGGGTTTGGCTAATGGATTATTAAGCCTAAACTTAGCTCGGGCTCTCCCAAGCCCATACCAATTCGCAACTTAGGGTTTAAGTTTTTAGCATGCAAATGATTTTTATTTGGAGTCGCCACTAATCTATTTTTTGGTGGGTCGATTAGAAACCCAAGTAAAGTAACGGGAGGATTACTTTACTCCTACGAACAGAGACTATGGGATCGGGGACTTGATTACATTAGATTTCTCTAACGCCCTTTCGGTACCTTTTTCTCTTTTATTTAAAAAAAATGATTGGCAGGCAGTTTGCATTGATTTTAATTTACTCCCTAACATTCAATGTGATCATGCAAGTGCGCAATCATTATTTAACACTTAATTATCAAAGCATTAAATAAATTGCAAGGAAAGGGAGGAAATTACTTACCTTGAAGCTACTAAAGCATCTGCAATATTAGTTAGAAAATCACATCGACCTAAAAGTGATTTCTAATTAATATGTGATCACTCGAATTTTGGATTTTCTCTTATTTAATGATGCCTAAAACTAACATGCAATGCATGTAATGACGTACGAAAGTGTCTAACTATAATGGCATGCAATGTGCAACCTAAACTATATGACATGCAAGTGATATCTGTTTTTTTTGTGTTTTTTTTTCATAAAATTAAAATAAACAAATAAATTTCCTAGTTCTAGAAATTATCCAATTCAATCTAAAGGTTAATCTAAACCGAATCCTAGTTTATGTTATCTCTAACTAGATGAACCCTATCCTAACATGCAATCAAAATCAATCACCCAAGAACCGAATAAAATCGACGAATTGTATCTCGGGCATGAGATTGAATTGGCCGATTTTCCGTGCAATCGCGAATCGTATCTCGGATGTGAGATCGAATTGACGATTATGGCACGTTAAGAAATTAGAGAATAATCTCTAATTTAAAGGGTTACTTGAAATTTGGGATACTAAGTATGGAGTTCAATCAAATATATCAATAATATTTCAAGTAAGGAAACTAAATATTCGAAAATCAGACGAGATTTTACCTAATCCGTGAATGGTGGATTGACTGGATTTTGGCTTGGAATTATTGTACTTCTCAACAAAGCCAAAAGAAGCCAAATTTTGCAAATCACGTGTTCAAATTTGCACTTCAATGAAATTGGCTCGAGATCACAATGGTGAAGAAGGGTCGTAGCTCGGTGAGGACTATGTTAGTCCCATTGGATACGACCTAAAAGATTCTAAGAGAACCTTCCTTGCCGAACGTCCCTTCGTTGCCTCCAATTACTACAACTTCCACTAGAGTTCCTTTGACCACCGCTTGGGTTTTCCTTCAACCTGCAGAGGCACAAAAAAAACTTGTCGTGGAGAAAACCAAGCGGCGCTCGATGTGGCGTGACGCAAGACCAACAATAACGTCGATCGTGAGATGGAGCCGCTACAGTTTCTTTCGCGTAATATCACGGTTGCAGGTCACCGTGGATCAGTGCGAGCAGCAAGGACCTCGCAAGTCAGAGGTCATAGAAGCTCGACGCTGTCCTTTGGGCAGCAGCAATTTGGCTTCGATGGCGACGATGGACAACAAGTCGACGTCGTCGGGAGGCTGCGAGCAAGGGTGCGGTGAAGCTCGAGACAGCAACAGCGTCGTCGGGCGGATCTCGGCGTCAAAGGGGCTGAGGCACAGCGGTGGCCGAAGTTGCGACAGTAAGGCGGGCGTGGGATCTCGAAGATTTTTCCCCCACAAAGAGAACCCCTCTTTTCCTTTTTTTCTCACTCTCTCTCTCTCTTGATTTTTCATCGATGGTTCTCTCTCACAATTTTGCTCTCACTTTTCTAGCCTCCCTAGTGTCAGTGTGTCTGTCCCCTTTTATAGGCAAGACAACATGGTGCCCTAAAAAAAAAAAAGATAATGACACAATGATCGGCTTTCTTATTGCGGATATATCCTTTTTGCTCTTTTCCTATCTTTAACCATGCAGATATACTTTACATCCATTCCTTTTCTTGACCATGCGGATATACTTTACCTTTGAACCAGCCACATCCTTGCAGATATGTTTTGCTTTTGAATCAGCCACATCCCTGCAGATATGTTTTACTTTTGAACTAGCCACATCCCTACCTTTTCTTGACAATTCAAAAATCGGCCGCCGCAGATTATGCTCCTAAAACTATATGCTATACAATATTAAATTATGAATGATTAATCAAAATTTAGGTGTCAACACACACTCCATATAAATATAGGAATGCTCAATTTCGGCAACCCAACAATCAACTGCATAGTGTGTCTTTTTGTTTGCAAGACACTACCTAAACTATAAGTAATCATTGCCTATGCCATGGGAAGTTAAAAATAGAATTTTCTTCTAATAAAATGGCAGAAAATTTCATTATTAACAGTTTCCTAATAATAAACATTAAAATTTGTCAAACTCAAAGTAATAGAGCTAGGGATAACAAAATTATTTTTAAACGATGATTCAAGCTGACCATTAAAACTTTTTTCACCGGACCAAGTTTTAATAGCACATTAGTCAGTTTGGCCAAATTGGCTAGGTTGTCGTCCTTCTAGGAACATAAGCAATTCCAAATTTGCGGCATTAGGAAAATTCAAATACAAGTTATCTCTCGGAAGGAAAAAAAAATGCTCAATCTCAGTGATATAGAACTCATGGATGCACATTTAAATATAGTGATGTTGGGTAGAAATCTACATGTGTGAAAACTGTGACGTCCTGAAATTTAAGCCTTTTGAGGGAGAAATGAACATTAATTTCGCCAATGCATTGTTGTTGATCTCACTCAGAATTGATCACTCTTGAGATACTAACCTTGAGAGGAAAAACTAATGAGGACATAACTCGTGCGACTAAAGAACTTGACTTGGGAAAATGACTCGACCATGAGACTGCATAAGGACGATCCTGTAGTCATGCAGGCAAATTTCAAGGACGACTAGAAGTCGATTCGTGGACAGAAATAATGGGACGACGGGTGATTCCGTCTACTGTTATCAAACCCGTGAACGACCCTATGTCGATCCGAAAAAACGAGCCTACGAGGATGTGGGCCGGGCAAGAACAATGTGGGCTTCACACCCAAGGTGGGACAGCCACCATGGAAGACCAAGACAAGCAAGTGAGCCTATTGGGCCCAACCGACCCATCTACCCTCCCGAGCCCGTTGTCTAAACTTGAGCAAATTCAAGCCCAACAAATTCCTGAACATGTTCCTATTCATTTTACAGCCCATTTCCTAGGCCCACATTTTATTTTCAACCCAAGGGAAGTTTGGGAATTGTGCAAGGTGGAAATGACTAAAATGCCCTTTGATATTTTGAAGAAAAGTCAAAAGAAGAGAGAGAAGATAATGTCATGTTTCTTGGGGACTTGAACCAAGCCATTAATGGCCTTAATGAGGCCTTGAAACCAGCTCTCATCTCCCCTCTCTCCTCCTCTTCAACTTCTCCAAAACCGCACACCTTTCTCCCTTGGTTTCCATTTCCTTCCTGCAATTTTAGCTTCAAACATTCCTCCAAAAATCGAGTTATTCATGGCCTTCCCGTGTGAATCTCGGCCCGTGCCACCCACCGTTGTGCTCAGGAGAGATAATCCGTATGGATGGCTTTGGCCTTTTGTCGAACGGAGTCGCCGGCCGATCCGTACGGCAGTCAGAAGCCGGTAGGTTGCTGACCACCTACTGTAGCGACAACTCTGCCCAGTTCCGCATTTTCCTTAATTTCTCTCCCATTTCGACCAAACCACTGCCCGTACCAGCCACCAACAACTCGCCCTCAATCCTCTAAAGCCACCGGTCACCAGCCACCAATTCATTAGAGCTTCAACCAGCCCTTTTTGCTCTGACTAGCCACTTTCCTTCCCTTGCAGTACTGTTTTCTAGAGTTTGGTGTTTGAGCAGATGCTATTGCTATGATTTCAGCCCCGGGACCGCCTTGGAGTGTCGCGAGAGATGTCCCAGAGTGTCAGATTCTTCATCGCCGCTGCGTCCGTGTCACTAGCCCGCCTAATGGGTGAGTTTAGTCTTTAATCGCTTAATTAGTGCCTAAACTTACTTATGGTTTGATTAATTAGTGTTAAGAGCTATTTATGATGTTTAATTAAGTGTATTAGCCTAAGATAGGTGGTTAGATAAATAATTAATATTAGTTTAGCTTAATCTTGATTATTTATGCTTAATTGCACTTAATTATGCTTAATTGAGTGTTATGTGCTAATTAAGCATGTTTTGCCTTAATTACTTGATTAATTGGATTATTTTTTTAATTAATGATTTATTTAATTTCTGAAATTAATTAGTTAAATTTTTTTAATTATTAATTTATTTTTTTTAATTTCGGAATTTAATTATTTAGTTATTAAATTCTGAAATTTCACTATTCATGCACTATTCATTCGGAAGCTAAAAATGTGCATAATTTCATGTGCATTGATCATATAAAGTGAATTGGATGTGGCATTGCATGAACATCCGCATGAATCATGTGATTTTCTAAAAAAGGGGGAAAATGGTTTGTCCGAAGAACGCCGGAAATGGACCACTTTTATGAAAATGAACTTGAAGTTTTATATACAAGCATGTGTGCATTGGCTAATGATCTAAGATAATAAGTGGGTTGTGACGATATGCTTGCATGATCACTAAACTGGACCCACCGTCTTGGGAAGAATATCCCTTGACATTTTTTTGGGCATGCGGTTTCGGAAGAGTATCCCTTGACATTCTTTGGGCATGTGGTCTCGGTAGAGTATCCCTTGACGTTTTTCGGGCATGCCATCTCGGGAGAGTATCCCTTGACATTCTTTTGGGCATGCCGTCTTGGAAAAGTATCCCTTGACGTCTTTTAGGCATGGAAGGACACGGTTGTGCCTCTACGGAGAAAGGGTACCACTGCGTCATTGCGCCTCGGTTGTAGCCCTGTAGGGCAGTAATAATCAGAACACATGTGGATGCCAAAGTGTATGAGAAACATTGCATCATTGGTTCCGATTATACATGAGGTGATCACATCATTATTTATGGCATGTACGCATGAATTGATAATGTGTAGGGTGTGATAATGGCCAGGTGAGATCGCTTGTGACACAACTCACATGTAATTAGTGAACTGCATCATCTAACAGCCATGTGCATTGCGTGTATTGTGCTAATATATAATGTGCAGGGTATGGCATATTGAGTGAGGTTGCATGCGAACCGACTTTTGATTGTTGGTTGACCATGTCTATTGTTTAATTGCTGGCTGCTGATTGTTTGTTGTTGGGTTGAGTGAAGGGCGGTTCTGAAGAGATACCCTGGGTTGAGTTGGTGTACTAACCGGAGCTTAAGGGAAGAACTCGTTGATATTTTATCTCACTAGTTATTGAATAACCATTTTCAGGCCTTTAGAATAGCGCACCCGTAATGAAGAATCCTACCCCTGCTCCACTAGTGATCGACCTAATGGAGCCGAGTCCGATGGGTCCGAGTGATCGTAGTGCTGAACCCGAGAGTTCATTTTGTATAGTTGGATTAGCCTAGTTTCTTTTTGGCCTAACTTAAAGGATGGATCAGCCCTTTTTGTCAAGCTTGTAATTCGAAAGACGATCCTCCGTTGGTTAATCCAGTACGTTGTATAAATGAGTAGTTGAAATTTCTACTGTTTATCTTTCTATCTCTATTTGATTGTCTATTTGGACTAGAGATGGCTCATCTTCCGCTTGTGCATAATGAAATATTAAAATGAATGGTCGTCAACGAGTCCTAAGACGTCACTTTCAATTGACTATGGTAAGGGGTTGTCACATGCTCTAGGTTCGGGCGTGACAAAAACTATCAAAACTATGGGTGAACATTGAACACAATCCCCGATTCGATAGAGAGAGGTTCCAATTCCCTATTCCTCTTTTTTGGAACTGGACTAGGATTCCTAAAATTAAAACTATTTTTGATTTTCTTCAATCTTCATTCTTCATGTTTCTCTCTCTCATACGCTTTTTGCTGCTCCTTACTGCCTTCTATGCCCTCGATGCCGCTCGCCGCCCTCAAGGCCTTTGATGATGTTGCTGCTCCGTTTGACGATGTTGTTTCTTTCAATATTTCTGACCGTGAGCCTTTTCTATAAAAAAAAAAAAAAATACATGAAAGAAGGCAACATAACTCTTACCATAAGTTTTCGTAAATCATATACTGACCTTTTTGATACATCAACACACTATCCAACCATAGGAGTACTCAATTTCGGCAACCCAACAATCTGCTGCATTTAGTGTGTCTTTTCATTGACAAGACACTATCTAAACTACAAGTGATCGAGTTTAAAAAACAGAAATATTCCTCCACTGATATAGCACAAAAATTTATTATTAACAATTTTGAATACGACTTATCTTACGAATACAAGTTATCTTCTAGATAAAAGAATTTTACGGCATTAGAAAAATTTGAATACGAGTTGACTTCTGGACAAAAAAAAATGCACGATTTCGGTGGCATGGAACTCATGTATGCACAACTAATGATAGTGATGGTTAGTACAAATCAACATGTGTGAAAACCATTAGACTAGGTGGGAGCACAATTCCCGGTTCCTTTTTTTTGCAATCAGCCATTCCCATTTCGGTTTTAGATTCCTAAGGAAACCGGAACCGAGCTAGGATTCCTAAATCTAAATGTAATTTCAATTTTCTTCAATCTTCTTTCTTGAAATTTGCTCTCCTCAACACTCTATGTGGCTCCTCACCGCCCTCAACGCTCCTCGGCGCACTCGACACCACCTGCAGCCCTCGACACCACCGTCACAACCTACGACGTCACCTCGAATGCCTCTGTTGGTCCATGTCATGATGCTGTTTTTTTCAAAATTTCTGACCGCGCACCTTCTCTAAAAAGGAAAAAGAAAGAAGAAAGAAGAAAAGTACATGAAAAAGGCAACATAACTCTTACTGTAAATTTTCGTAAATCATATTCTGACTTTTTTGAAACATCAACACACTCCATTCAACCATAGAAATTCTTAATTTTGGCAACCCAGCAATCTTCTGCAAAGTGTCTTTTCATTCACAAGACACTACCCAAACTGCAAGTGATCGTTGTCTATGCCAAGGGAAGTTAAAAATAAAAATGTCCCTCCAATGAGCACAAAATTTAAGTTTAACAGTTTCGAATACAACTTACCCTACGAAATGATTTATCTTTCGAATAAAAAAAATTTGTGACATTAGGAAAATTCGAATGGGAGTTATCTTCTGAAGAAAAAAAAATGCTCGATTTTAGCAACAAGGAACTTATAGATGCACAATTAATGATAGTGATGGTGAGTATAAATCTACACATGTGAAACCATCAGAACTAGTGATGAGCATGGTTCTCAATTCTACGGAGGGAGGTTCCAATTCTCAATCCTCTTTTTTAAGAACCAGCCATTTCTAGTTCAGTTCATAGTTCTTCAGGGAATCGGAACCGAATCGAGATTCCTAAACCTAATTTCGGTTTTCTTCAATCTTTCATTCTTTACGTTTCTCTCTTCCCGACACTCCCTGTTGCTCCTCGCGGCCCTCAACGCTGCTTATCGCCCTCAATGCCACCGTCATGACCGATGTTGTTTCTTTCATTATTTATGATCGTGTGCCTTCTTTAGAATAAAACAAAAAGGAAAAGAAAGTATTTGGAAGACAGCAACAAGACTCTTACCGTAAGTTTTCGTAAATCATATGTTAACATTTCGAAATATAAACACACTCCATACGACCATAGGAACACTCAAATTTTGACAACCCAACAATCTGCTGCATAATGTGTCTTCTCGTTCGCAAGACACTACCCAAATTACAAGTGATCCTTGTTTATACCAAGGAAAGTCAAAGATAGAAATGTTCTTCCAATGAAGTAGCGTAAAATTTTATTATTAACAGTTTCGAATATGACTTATCTTACGGACGCAATTTATCTTCCAAATAAAAAAATTGTGAGATTAGGAAAAATTCTAACACGAGTTTTCTTCTGGATAAAAAAAAAATGCTCGATCTCGGTGACATGGAACTCATGAACGCACAACTAATGATAGTAATGGTGATTAGAAATCTACATGTATGAAAATCATCAGAATAAAGGTGAGCACAGTTCCCGATTCTATGGAGGGAGGTTCCAATTGTTGGAACTAGTATTAACACCTAGAGGGGGGGTGAATAGGTGTATAGGAATTTTATGCACAAGCAATAACAAACTTTTGCAATCTATAAACTGAAATTAAATAGAGAGAGTAGAGAAGATTGCAAACTCAGTTTATAGTGGTTCGGCTTTAGACAAGCCTACGTCCACTCTCCGGTCGACCAGCCAATCGGCTGTATTTCACTATATGATCAAAGGTGATTACACACTCTCGAGTGCTAATACTCGGTGATGATTTATCTCACTAAGTCACTCTCTTTCTGTAAAGCACCTAAATCACTCAAATGTGCACTATGAACAACAATTGAAGAACTGAATCAGTTTTGGAATAATATTCATCCACTCCTTGCTCTCCTAGGTCTCATCCTATCCTTATATACTCTCCAAGCCACACTCGACCGTTGGCTCTTTCCTTGAGAGTTTCGTCTTCCCTTTCCCCGACGACTTTATAAGGCAAGTCTTTTTTACCGTTGGAGGTAGATTGGATCCCTTTGGATTCTCGTTCGCCCATATAATCGAATCCGGGCTTCCATAAGTGTTCTATTCTTCTTTGGAAGTTGTCCGTTGATTGATCCCGCCAATCACTTTGATACAAATGTAATCAATATAAATAAAGTAAGTGAAATACTTGACCGTTGGTGATCTTATCTTGTAGGTTCATCTTAAGTCTGATGGTCTCAAGTTCTAAATATGCCTAGATTTTCAGTTTGGTTCGTTCAGACTTAAAATCTCAGTCTGGTTTGTTCAGACTTAAATCTCAGTCTGGTACGGTCAGACTTAAATCTCAGTCTGGTTCATTGAGACTTAAAATCTCAGTCTGGATGAGTCTTTCCTTCTGGTACGGTCAGACTCTTAGACATCTCATGCTTTGTCTTCTGCAACTAGCAGACTTTAAAACCTAATGTCATTATGTGTCCTTTTCTTTCAAGAGATTGATATAAATATCATTCATAAACTGTTTTGTCAGCATCAAAACTAGGAGTTTTCTCAACAATCTCCCCCTTTTTGATGGTGACAAAACATCTTAAGCATATGGCTTCATGTCCCTGCAAAATATGGTTAAATAGACCTGTTTCCAACTATCCTGCCCAACTCATCAACCCTGCATAACATAATTACAGCTTAACAATATACAGACTTTGTCAGTACAGATTTCAATAAGAGAATATCATCAGTCATTTATCATGCATTAACACAATGATAAAACCATTTGTCATCCAACTGTCATGATATCAACAACACAATGATAAATCCATCGAAAATCAATCAAAAAGCTAAGTCAAGCAAAAAACCAAGTCGAGCAATCAAATCAAAAAGCCATATCTACTCCCCCTTTTTGTCAACTTCAAAAAGAGTTAGTCAGTTGAAAAAAGATCTTTTTAAGTGGTTTTCTTGTTTGGGGTCCGAACAAAGGTGAAATCCTCCATATCTGATGCAGACTTCTCAATCCTATCAATGCACTGATTGACTGTCTTCTCAAGAGTTTCCAGTCTGTTATTGAAGGAGGTTTCCATTTGTACCTATCGATCCCTGATCTCTGTTAAAAGTTCGAAGATCTTTTGATAATCAGCATTTCCAGATGAAGCTGCAGGAACTTGAATGTTAATATTTTCATGAGGATGCTCCCCCTGAGTTGATGCTTCATTCGTCCTTGCTGCCCCTCTTTTTCTCTCGTTCTTATCTCCTTCTTCTTCTTGTTCTTCTTCTTCGTCGTCGTTGTCTCTTCGCTTCTTCGGCTCATCCATTTCTTCATATCCTGCATCATTCTCTTTTTCTGTGTGGAGAATGTGTTTTGCATGTTCCTCTTGTTCAGACATTCTCTGAGAATGTTGACGCATATTTGCCAGAATTGCAGAGATGCTTTCTTCTTCATCTTCTTCATCTTCTTCATCTATCAGTAGGAGTTGTCTTCTCCTTTTAGAACTTGGCCCATCAGAAGCTGATTCTTTGCCTTTTCTTTTTGCTATCTCTGATATAGCCAGTTCCTTTTCTTTTCGTCTCCATGTCTCAGCAACATCCTTCAGTCTCATCTTGTTGATCATTTTCATATCAATGATCATTGTTGGAAGAGTTTTAGTACTGAATCTTCTGGGTATATCTATCTTAAGATGATTAAAGATTCTTGTGACTAAAGCTCCATAGGGTAGCTGTCCTTTTCCCTTTGAGACTGCATTCGATACATATGCAAAATGATTGTGTGAGGCGGTGAGAACAAGTACTTCTCTTTCAATTGCCCACATCGGTTTTGCCTCAAATTTAGACATATCAGTCTTGGATGATGCTTTTGGACGAATGCAGCTGATGATGATTTTGTGCAGAATAGTTCTTGCAGACGTTAAAAGAGGATAAGTTATAGTGGCTCTTACAGACTTTGTGAGAAACTTACGATGTTTCATAAGGGACATCTATTGACCTGAATGCTCCTCTCTCAACATTTATAATGTCGCAAGAGTATCCGAACTAACCTCATAAAACCTATCATTCACACCGAATTGCATTAAATCCGGAGATAGAAATGTCAAATTCGAATAAAAATATGCTGTAATTCGGGATAAACGGCGAGCGTAATCAATGCAGAATTTGTCCATTTGCAATCTCTCAAAGCTTTCTCGCAGATTTACGTCAGCAGCATCCAGATAATCAAAATCAACAATCCTATGGTTCATGACTCCTCTTTCCAATAGATTGTTAAAGTAAGTCTTGTGTTCTTTGGAACGAAATAATTTTCCAGTTGTGTTCTGGACTACAGCAGCAATTCCCATTCTTACTTCAAAATTTCTGTAGATTGTTTCATCATCTTCCTTCACCTTATCTTTACTTCTCCTCGTATCACTAACTCGTTCTTTACGAGTAGATGTTGATTCGGCAGCTGTCTTCGCTTGAATGAGACGAATTCATTTGCAAACCCATTTCGCCTCAAGAAAAACAGTTTGACATCTTCCCCGACGTTTCTCCGAACTAACTTCTCATACCTCCTCATAATTACATGAGGATTTTCAGTAGGTGTTGGTAAAGTTAATCCAGACGTACCTCTACGTGATACAGTCCTTTCTTCAGATTCTGAGCGACGAGTTCTTGGAGATTCCTCATAATCTTCTTGATTTCCTTGAGGAGAAACTCTAGGAGATTGTCCTTGAGTTTCTTCGGAAGTCTGTGTCAGGTCGAAATGCGTCTGCCCTTCCTCGATTCTTCTTCCTCCTCTTCCAACAACTCTGTGTGATCTTCTTCTGGGAGATGGAGATCTTGATCTGGATATGGAGGATCTCGATGCCATGTTCGGAGAGGGTTGGTTTTGGACGAAGATTGTTTTAGAGAGTGTTTTTCTCAGTTAGGGTTTGTAAACAGACGTTCTGAAGTGTGGTGAGGAAAAGACTCGATCTTTGGGTGTTTTTATACCTTTGTTAGGAGAACAAGTGAATAGTCGCAACCCAAAATAATTTAAAAATAGCAGTTATTCTAAATTTAACAAGAATATTCAATTATCATAGACATATGCCAGAATACATGCAAATCAATTATTCGAATAAAAAACTTACTAAAATAATTACCAGATTTCAATAAGGAGATAATACACCATATTATTATTTCCTTTTTCAATCACCGACGATTTCCATTGTCCGACTTTGTCCTGTTCTCATAAAATTTATAAGAAAGGGTTAATAATGTTTAAACACCCACATATTGAATCGAATTTACCTTTGTCCAAAGCAGCTTTGTGAAGATATCTCGCTAATTGATTCTTAGAATCAATGAATTCCACATATATATCTCCCTTTTGCACATGATCTCTTATAAAGTGATGTTTGATCTCAATGTGCTTTGCCCTGGAATGTAAAATTGGATTCTTGGTTAGGTTTATGGCACTCGTATTATCACACCTTATTTCTGTGCTGCATTCTTTCTTCCCATAGTCTCTTAGTTGTTGTCTCATCCATAGAATCTGAGAACAACAGTTTCCAAGTGCTACATATTCTGCTTCTGCTGTTGATAGAGCCACAGTATTTTGCTTTTTGGAAAACCATGAAACTAGCATTTTTCCCGAGAAGTTGACATGTTCTCGAAGTACTCTTTTCGTCTACTTTGCATCCCGCTAAATCTGCATCCGAGTAGCCAAGAAGAGTAAAATCTGTTTCCTTTGGATACCATAGCCCTAAGTTTGGGTAAGTGGCTATATACTTAATTATACGTTTAACAGAAAAGATGTGATTCTTTAGGATCTACTTGAAACCTCGCACAAAGACAAACACTATATAGAATATCTGGTCTAGATGCGTAAGGTAGAGAAGAGAACCGATCATGCTTCTATAATTCTTCGATCAACCTTCTTCCTTTTTTTCATCCCGATCAAGTTTGATGGAGGTTGCCATTGGAGTTTCGTCCTCTTAGTTCTCCATTCCAAACTTTTTAATCAGGTCTTTGGCGTACTTCTCTTGATTAATAAAAGTTCCATGTTTCGTTTGATTAACTTGAAATCCTAGGAAGAATGTCAGTTCTCCCATCATGCTCATTTCAAATTCTTCTTGCATAGACTTTGAGAAGTTATTGCACAAGTGCTCATTAGATGAACCAAAAATAATATCATCTACATAGATTTGTACAAGCAGAATATCTTTACCTTCCTTCTTAATGAATAAGGTTGTATCTACCATTCCTTTTCTGAATTTGTTATCTAGTAGAAACTTACTCAATCGTTCATACCAAGCTCGAGGAGCCTGTTTCAAACCATAAAGTGTCTTTTTTAATTTGTATATATGGTCAGACTTTATTGATTCCTCGAATCCAGGAGGTTGTTCTACAAACACTTCTTCTTTGATGAACCCATTTAGAAAAGCACTTTTCACGTCCATTTGATATAGCTTGAAATTTTGATAACAAGCATAAGCAAGTAATAGTCTGATTGCTTCTAGTCTTGCAACCGGAGCATAGGTTTCATCATAGTCTATTCCTTCGATTGAGAATAACCTTTTGCCACGAGCCTTGCCTTGTTTCGGTGACTTTTCCAAGTTCATTAACTTTGTTTCGAAAATCCATTTGGTTCCAATGATTGTTCGTCCTTTTGGTTTGGGTACCAATTCCCATACATCATTTCTCTTAAACTGTTGAAACTCTTCTTGCATTGCTTCTATCCAGCTTTCATTTTCCAGTGCTTCATCAATTCCTTTAGGTTCAATTTCAGAAATCAGTGCAACAATATCTGTGTCCTTTTTGTTTCTTGATCTGGTTTGAATCCCTTCGTTGATATTTCCAATCACGAGCTCCCTGGGATGACTCGACTTATGCTTCCGGTTTCGTTTGGAACTTCATTATTATCGAATCTTCTCGCGATGCGGGAGTATCAAGCCGAGTTAGTCGTTCTTCATGAGTTGCTTCTTTGATGTTTCATGGGAAGATTCTCGCTTTTTGTTGAGACCGAGATCTTTCAATAGCTGCATTTGATTCGATTCTTCATTTATTGGACTGCTCTGTTTTGAGACTTCTTTCTCCAGAAACTTTACGTTCATGGATTCTTCCACTGTCTGAGTATTCTTGTTGAACACTCTGTATACTTTACTAGAGTTTGAATAGCCCAGAAATATGCCTTCGTCTAACCTTTCTTCAAACTTACTAGGCTGATGATTAACATTCTTAAGGATATAGCATGGACAACCAAAGATTCGAAAATAGGAAACAATAGGTTTTCTTTCTTTGAAAATCTCATAAGGGGTTTTCTCAAGAATTGGTCTAAGAAATACTTCGTTAATAATATGGCAAGAAGTAGAAACTGCTTCTGCCCAAAATTGAGTTGCCACCTTGCTTTCTATAAGCAATGTTCTGGCCATTTCCTGCAAAGACCTATTCTTTCTTTCCACAACTCTATTTTGTTCTGGATTGTATGGAGATGAAAATGTATGTTGTATGCCATTTTTGTCACAAAAGTTTGAGAAGTCTTGATTCTCAAATTCTCCCCCATGATCTGTTTTGATACTAGAAATAGAGTCACCTTTTTCATTTTGAATTCTCTTGGCAAATGTTGAGAAATATGAGAAGGTATCTCCTTTATTTGCTAGAAAATATACCCAAGTGTATCGAGAGTAATCATCTACTATCACAAGACAATATTTCTTACCTCCAATGTTTTGGGTTCTGGTTGGTCCAAATAAGTCCATGTGAAGAAGCTGTAACACACGATTAGTGGAAATTTGTTTTATAGATTTGAAAGAGCTTCTAACCTGTTTTCCCGAGTGTACATGCGAGCAAAGCTCGTTTTCTTGTAACTTAGTGACGGCAAACCACGAACAAGCTTTTTGCTGGCAAGCTTGGAGATTTGTTTCATGCTGACATGCCCAAGTTTGCGGTGCCACATATCTGCTTCATCTTGGACTGATAATAGGCATTTCGCAGTATATTCATTTATATCCAGAAGATAAATGTTCCCATGTCTTCGTCCAGTAAAAGTCTGTGAAGAATCATTGCTTGTTCCAAAACATAGGTTTTCTTTGAAGTTTATTTTGAAACCGGCATCACATAACTGGCTGATGCTCGAAGATTATAGTTTAAACCCTTGACTAGAGAAACATTGTTGATGATCAAGCTGCCGATCTTGACAGGTTCCAGTCCTATAATGTTTCCTTTGGTGTTCCCTCCAAACGAAACTATTCCTCCCTTGATTCGTCGTATCTAATGAACATCTTTGAATTTCCCGTCATATGTCTTGAACATCCACTATCCAAATACCATTTCTTCTTACATTTGAAACTTACCTGCAATGTTTACAAACACTCATTTTTTCTTTGGTACCCAAATTTTCTTGGGTCCATTGAAGTTAGTAGTATAAGCTTTTTCTATCCATTTCCTTTGAACAGGTCTCCAAACTTTAGGACATTTGTTCTCAAAGTGTTCTCTTTCTCCACAGTTAGAACATTTGAGATTGTTTCTACCAATAGGTCTTACAAAATTGTTTTTGAAATGATTTCTATAAGCTTGTCGAGGAGGTCTTTGTTTTATTCTTTCCTTGACTTTGGGAAAATCAATCAGGGAATCATTTTCCTTATAAAAACCAAGTCCAGAATTATCATAATAAGGAATTTGAATGGAAAGTATATGCTGTAGAGTTTTTGATCCTTTGGAAAATTTTGTGGTAATATCTAAGAATTCCTTTTTGAAAGAATCATTCTCCTTTTGTAAAGAGTTTCGATTTTCATTAGTTTCCAAAAGTTCCTTTTTAATAGATTCATTCTCATTTAATAGAAACTCTCGATTTTCCTTAATTTCCAAGAATTCCTTTTTGAAATCATCCATTTTTCCTTTCAAGGAAACGTTCTGTTGATTCAACTTGTAATTTTCCTTTTTTAATTTGGAAATCCTTTTCAAAGTAGATTTTAGATTAGAACAAAGCTCATTTATATAATGTGAAACTTCTATAGGGATCTCGAATGATTTACCTCGATCTCCCCGTCTCGAGTCCGTGTCGAATCGGCCGAGTCTGAGTCTGAGTGTGCCATTAGACAGATGTTTCCATATTCGTCTTCACTATCCTCAACTTCTGTGTCACTCCATGTTTCAGCTTTGAGAGCCTTCTTGTACTTCTCAAATTTTCCTTTGTTCTTTTTGAGTTTGGGACAATTCTGTTTAATATGTCCCTTTTTCTTACACTCAAAGCAGATTACATCCTTGGTATAATCATCCTCGTCATCAGTTTTGCGTTGCCCCGATTGTTTGTTTTGTTTCCTGTTGTTGAACTTTCTGCCTTTTCTGTTTAATTTCTTAACCTTTTTGATCAGCAGTGCAAGTTCCTCGTCGTCCAGTTCTTCCTCAGAGTTTGTATCATCAGAATTAGAGTTAGACCTAAGTGCAAGGGATTTTTTACCTCTGGATTCCACTTCTTCGTTCATTTGTTCTGCCTCATAGGACTGTAGGGTGCCAACGAGCTCATCAACAGTTAGAGGTGAAATTCGCAGAGTTTCTCTGATAGATGTCTTCACATTGTTCCATTCTTTTGACAGTCCTCTTAGAAGTTTGTTGACCTTCATTGGTCCAGAACAGAGCTGTCCTTGATATGCTAATCCATTTACAATTTCTGTAAAACGACTGAACATATCTCCTATGGATTCTCCATGCTTCATCTTAAAGGATTCGTATTGACCGAGTAATATGTTTACTTTGGTTCCTTTGACTCGATCAATTCCTTCATATGTCACATGTAGTCTGTCCCATACTTCCTTTGCTGTATCACAAGAAGATATACGATTATATTCATTAGGTGATAAAGCACAATATAGAGAGTAAATAGCCTTTGCATCAATGGTTTGTCTCTTTGTTATCTCTTCTGGAGAGAGAATGGCTGATGGTTCTGGTTCTTTTCCATCGATACTCTTTGACATTTTTCTGGAGTTATCAGTGGGCTCAATTCCCCTATTAACCACATCCCATTCCAGTGGATCTTTCGACCTGAGAAAAGCCTTCATTTTATTCTTCCAGATATTGTAATCCTTGCCATCGAAGTATGGTGGACGAGTGTTGCTCTGCCCCTCAATTAAACCTGGTGCAAGAATACTAGCCATAGAGGATCTTTAACTCATAAGTAATAAACACTTCAAGATCTCGAGCACGTGGCTTTGATACCAATTGTTGGAACTAGTATTAACATCTAGAGGGGGGGTGAATAGGTGTATAGGAATTTTATGCACAAGCAATAACAAGCTTTTGCAATCTATAAACTGAAATTAAATAGAGAGAGTAGAGAAGATTGCAAACTCAGTTTATAGTGGTTCGGCTTTAGACAAGCCTACGTCCACTCTCCGGTCAACCAGCCAATCGGCTGTATTTCACTATATGATCAAAGGTGATTACACACTTTCGAGTGCTAATACTCGGTGATGATTTATCTCACTAAGTCACTCTCTTTCTGTAAAGCACCTAAATCACTCAAATGTGCACTATGAACAACAATTGAAGAACTGAATCAGCTTTGGAATAATGTTCATCCACTCCTTGCTCTCCTAGGTCTCATCCTATTCTTATATACTCTCCAAGCCACACTCGACCGTTGGCTCTTTCCTTGAGAGTTTCGTCTTCCCTTTCCTGGACAGACTTTATAAGGCAAGTCTTTTTAACCGTTGGAGGTAGATTGGATCCCTTTGGATTCTGTTCGCCCATACAATCAGAATCCGGGCTTCCATAAGTGTTCTATTCTTCTTTGGAAGTTGTCCGTTGATTGATCATGCCAATCACTTTGATACAACAGAATCAATATCAATAAAGTAAGTGAAATACTTGACCGTTGGTGATCTTATCCTGTAGGTTCATCTTAAGTCCGATGGTCTCAAGTTCGAATATGCCTAGATTTTTCGGTCCGGTTCGTTCGAGACTTAAAATCTTAGTCCGGTTTGTTCGAGACTTAAATCTGTCTTTCCCGGTACGGTCAGACTTAAATCTCAGTCTGGTTCATTGAGACTTAAAATCTCAGTCTGGATGAGTCTTTCCGTCTGGTACGGTCAGACTCTTAGACATCTCATGCTTTGTCTTCTGCAACTAACAGACTTTAAAACCTAATGTCATTATGTGTCCTTTTCTTTCAAGAGATTGATATAAATATCATTCATAAGCTGTTTTGTCAGCATCAAAACTAGGAGTTTTCTCAACACCAATATCTGGTTTCTCTTTTTTGGGGAATCCGCTGTTCCCGATTCCTAAGGGAAATAGAACCGGAACCAGACTGGGGGGTTCTTAAATATAAACCTATTTCGATTTTCCTCAATTTCATTCTTCACATTTCTCTCTCCCTTACGCTCATTGTTGCTCCTCGTTGCCTTCGACACTCCTCGGCGTCTGTGGCCCTCGACGCCACTGTCACGACCCGCAACGTTCCCCCGATGCTATTGCTGCTCGGTTTGACGGCGCTATTTCTTTCAATATTTTTGATTGTGCGCCTTCTTTAGAAAAAAAAGAAAGAAAGAAGAAAAGTACTTGAAAGAAGGCAACATAACTCTTATCGTAAGTCAAACCCCCAGGTTAGCATACCAGCGCAGCCACTAGTGGTCTTAAGTGTGGCGCCGTGGTGGTGGGTCGCGCTAGCGTCGCCCCGGGTTTACGTCGCTGGCTTCCGGCTGTATGGCGGTTCCTAGGTATAAAAAAAAAAAAAAATCTTATCGTAAGTTTTCGTAAATCATATATTAACCTTTCTGAAACATCAACACACTTCATCCAACCAAAGGAACACTCAATTTCGGCAACCCAACAATCTACTGCACGGTGTATCTTTTCGTTCGCAAAACATTACCCAAATTGTAAGTAATCGTTGTCTATGCCAAGAGAAGTTGAAAACATAAATGTTCTTCTAATGGTGTAGAACAAAATTTTATTGTTAGCAGTTTCAAATATAAGTCATCTTACGAATACAATTTACCAATTGGATAAAAAAAATTGCAAACATTAGGAAAATATGAGTACGACTTATCTTTTGAATATAAAAAATACTGGATCTCGACGATATGGAACCCACAAATGTACAACTAATGATAGTGATGGTGAGTAGAAACCTACATGTGTGAAAACCATCAGAACTATGGGTGAGTATGATTCCCAATTCTATGGAGAAAGGTTACAATTTCCAATTTCCTTTCCTTTGAAATTGGCCGTTCTCGATTAGGCTCCTAGTTCCTATGGGAATCAATACCGGAACCGAACTGAGATTCCTAAACGTAACATCAATTTTCTTAAATCTTTATCCTTCACGTTTCTCTCTCCCCAACTCTCCTTACTGCTCCTCGCTGCCCTCAATGCCACGGTCACAACTAACGTTGTTTCTTTCAATATTTTTGACCATGTGCCTTCTCTAGAACAAAAGAAAAGGAAAGAAAAAAATTACTAGGAAGACAACTTGACTCTTACCATAAGTTTCCGTAAATTATATGTTGACATTTCTAAAATATGAACACACTCCATCCAACCATAGGAACATTCAATTTCAACAATCCAACAATCCGCTACATAATATGTCTTTTCATTTGCAAAACACTACCTAAACCACAAGTAATATTTTTCTATGGCAAGGGAAGTTAAAAATAGAAATATTTTTCCAATGAAGTAGCACAGACTTTTATTATTACCAGTTTTGAATATGACTTATCTTACGGATACGACTTATCTTCTAGATAAAAAAAAATTTGCGACATTAGAAAAATTTAAATACGAGTTATCCTTTGGATAAAAGAAAATGTTTAATCTTAACAACATGAAACTCACGGACACATAACTAATGATAATAATGGTGAGTAGAAACCTACATGTGAGAAAATTATTAGAATTAGGAGTGAGCATGTTCCAAATTCTATGGAGGGAGGTTCCAGTTCTTGATTACTCTTTTTTTCGGATCGGCTATTCCCAGTTCGGTTCCTGGTTCTTAACAAAACTGAAGCCTAATTAGGATTCCTAAACCTAAACCTAATTTCAATTTTCTTTAATTTTCATTCTTCATGTTTCTCTCTCCCCAATGCTCCTTTATGCTCCTCGCTACCTGCGTCACCGCTCGCCACCCTTAACACCACCATCATGATTGACGTCGTTTCCTTTAATATTTCTAACCGTGCGCCTTCTATTATAAAAAAGAAAAACAAGAAAAGTATTTGGAAGATGGCAACATGACTCTTACCGTAAGTTTTCGTATATCAGATGTTCTGAAATATCAACACATTCCATCCAATCGTAGGAGCACTCAATTTTGACAATCCAATAATCTATTGCATAGTGTATGAAAAGTATTTGGAAGATGGCAACATGACTCTTACCGTAAGTTTTCGTATATCAGATGTTCTGAAATATCAACACATTCCATCCAATCGTAGGAGCACTCAATTTTGACAATCCAATAATCTATTGCATAGTGTATTTTCATTTGCAAGACACTACCAAAGCTATAAGTGATCCTTGTCTATGCTAAGGAAAGTTAAAAAGAGACATGTTCTTCCAATGAAGTAGCGAAAAATTCATTATTAATAGTTTTTTAATAATGAACATTGAAATTGTCAAATTCAAAGTAAAAGAGTTGGGGATAATAAAATCATTTCTTAATGATAACTCAAGCTAACCATTTAAATTATTTGACAAACCAAGTTCTAATAGCACATTCGCCAGTTTGTTGTCCTCTTAGAGCATAAGCAATTCTAGATTTGTGAAATTAGGAAAATTTGAATACGAGATATCTTCTGGATAAAAAAAAATGCTCAATCTTGGGGACATGGAACTCACAGACGTAAAACTAATGATGTGATTGTGAGTAGAAATGTACAGGTGTGAAAGCCATTAGAATTAGGGGTGAGCACGATTCCCGATTCTACATAGGGAGGTTCCAATTCTTGATTTTTTTTTTTCCAAATCCGACCATTCCCAATTCGGTTCCTGCTTCCTAAGGGAACCAGACCGGGATTCCTAAACCTAAACCTAATTTTGATTTTCTTTAATCTCCATTCTTCACGTTTCTCTATCCCTAACGCTCCTTGCTGCTTCTCGCTACCCGCTCCACCGCTCACCGCCATCAACGCCACCGTCATGAACAACATTGTTTCCTTCAATATTTCTGACCATGCACCTTCTCTGGAAAAGGAAAAAAAAAGGAAGAAGAAAAGTACTTGGAAGACGACAACATGACTCTTACTTTAAGTTTTCGTAAATCATATGTTGACATTTCTGAAATATCAACACACTCCATCTAACCATGGGAATACTCAATTTCAACAGCCCAACAATCTGCTCATAGTGTGTCTTTTCATTCACAAGAACTGCCCAAACTACAAGTGATCCTTGTCTATGCCAAGGGAAGTTAAAAATAGAAATGTTCTTGTAATGAAATAGCACCAAATTTTATTTTGGGAAAAGGACACCAAAAACTCCAAACTATGCCCCTTGGGACAATTTTACTCTAAACCTTTTTTTGTGCCATAAAAAACTCCAAACTATACCATTTGGGATAATTTTACCCTGAACTTTTTTTTGTGCCATAAAAAACCCCAAACTATGCCACTTGGGACAATTTTACCCTAAACTTTTTCTTGTGCCACGAAAAACCCTAAACTATATTTACTTGGGACACATTTACCCCAGACTTTTTAACTGAAGGGCATTTTCATCTTTTCCTTCTTCTTTTTAATGTTTTTTTCTTCCCCACCAGCAGAGGGGAGCTGGCACCGGCGATAGCCACCCTCGCCGCCGCCGACGTCCGACGAGGGTGGCCCTCGCCGGGGAGGGTCGCTCTAGATCGAGCGACCCTCGCTTGTGGTAGGGGCGACCCTTGCCGGGGAGGGTCGCTCCCAACCGGGCGACCATCACTTGAGTCGGGCGAGGGTGGCCCTCGCCGGGGAGACCAGGCAAGGGCCACCCTCGCCCGACTCAAGCAAGGGTGGCCCTCCCCGACTCGGGGAGGTCGCCCGCCCATTTGGCGGGGGCAACCCTCGCTCGACGCCGGGGAGGGCTGCCCTCGCCGGATCCGGTGAGGGTGACCCTCACCCGACACTAGGGAGGGTCGCCCTCGCTAGATCCGGCGAGGGTGACCCACGCCGAACGTCGCCGCCGGCGAGGGTGGCCGTCGCCGGCTCCCCTCTTTTGGTCTAGCATAGGGGAAGAGGAAAAAAAAAGAAAAAAAGGAAAAGACGAAAATACCCTTTAGTTAACAAGTTTGGGGTAAATATGTCCCAAGTGGCATAGTTTAAGGTTTTTTATGGCACATGAAAAAGTTCAGGGTAAAATTGTCCCAAGTAGCATAGTTTAGGATTCTTAGTGGTACAAAAAAAAAGTTTAGGGTAAAATTGTCCCAATGGGTATAGTTTGGGGTTTTTTATGGTACAAAAAAAAGTTCAAGATAAAATTGTCCCAATGGGCATAGTTCAGGATTTTTGGTGGCATTTTCCCTTTTATTTTTAATAGTTTTGAATATGACTTATCTTTCAGATAAGAAAATTTGTGACATTAGGAAAATTTGAATACGAGTTATCTTTGAAATAAAAAAAATTCTCGATTTCCATGATATGGAACCCATGAATGCACAAGTAATGATAGTGATATTGAGTAGAAATCTACATATGTGAAAACCATCAGAAGTAGAGGTGAACATGGTTTCTGAATATATGGAAGGAGGTTCTGAATCGGCCGTTTCTGGTTCAGTTTCTAGTTTCTAAGGGAACTTGAATCGGAACCGAAACTGGATCAGGATTTGTAAACCTAAGCCTAATTTCAATTTTCCTCAATCTTCATTCTTCACGTTTCTCTCTCCTAGACGCTCCTTGTTACTCTATGCTACTGTCGATGCTCGTTGCTGCTTCTCGCTGGCTGCCCTCGATGTTCCTCAACCCCACTCGCCATTCTCGATGCCACCATCATGACCCACAACATGGCCTTTGATGCCGCTGCTACTATGTTTGACGATGTATTTCTTTCAATATTTCTGACCGTGCACCTTCTCCAAAAAAGAAGAAGAAGAAGAAGAAAAGTACTTAAAAAGAACGCAACATAACTCTTATCGTCAGTTTTTGTAAATCATTTATTGACCTTTTTGAAATATCAATACACTCCATCTAGCCATAAGAACACTCATTTTCAGCAACCGAACAGTGTGCTGCTAGTGTGTCTTTTCGTTCGCAAGATACTACCCAAATTACAAGTGATCATTGTCTATACCAAGGGAAGTTAAAAATAGAATTTTTTTCCAATAAAGTAGCGTAGAATATTATCATCAACAATTTCGAATATAACTTATCTTATGGATACGATTTATCTTCTTGATAAAAAAAATTGCAACATTAGGAAAATTCAAATAAGTGTTACCTTTCGAATAAAAAAAATGCTCGATGTGGGCTACATGGAACTCACACACACACTACTAATGAGAGTGATGGTGAGCAGAAATCTATATATATGAAAACCATCAGAACTAGGGGATGAGCACGATTCCTGGTTCTTCGGAGGGAGGTTCCAATTCCCGATTCCTCTTTTTTAGAATCATCGAAATCGGTTGTTCCCAGTTTGATTCTCGATTCCTAAGGGAACCGGATCGCGATTCCTCAACCTAAATAATTTCGATTTTCTTCATTCTTCATTATTCATGTTTCTCTCTCTCTTATGCTCCTTGTTACTCCTCATTGCCCTTGATGTCACTCGCTGCCCTCAACACCACCGTCATGACCAATGTTGTTTCTTTTAATATTTCTGGCGGTGCGCCTTCTATAAAAAAGAAAAAGAAAAAGAAAGAATAAAAGTACTTGGAAGACAACAACATGACTTTTACCATAAGTTTTTGTAAATCATATATTGACATTTTTTATATATCAATACACTCCATCCAACCATAGGAACATTCAATTTCGGTAACCTAACAATCTGCTGCATAGAGTGTCTTTTCATTCGCAACCCAAAATCCAAATGATCATTGTCTTTGCCAAAGAAAGTTAAAAAATAGAAATGTTCTTCCAATAAAATAGCGGAGAATTTCATTATTAACAGTTTTATAATAATAAACATCAAAATTTGTCAAACTCAAAGTAAAAGAGTTAAGACTAATAAAAATAATTTCTAATCAATAATTCAAGCTATACATTAAAACTATTTCACCAAACCAAGTTTTAATAGCACATTGGCCGGTTTGGCCAAATTGGCCAGTTTATCGTCCTCTCGGAAACATAAGCAATTCCAAATTTGCATCATTATGAAAATTTGAATATGACTTATCTTTTGGATAATAAATAAATAAAAAAAGGTCAATCTCAGTGACATTGGACTCATGGACGTATGACTGGTTGACACCCGAATTTTTCGGTTCATTTTGTTTTAAATTTATAGAAAAGATAAAAAAGATTAAAATAAAAATTTAAATTTGAAAATAAAAATCGAAAAAAAGAGGGGCAGAATTGAGCCGCACGACGCAGCAAGGGGCAGGAGATAATTCGATTAGAGAGCAGAGCGCGGGATCGACGGAGGGGGCGCGAGGATTTTTGGGAGAAAAGAGAGGAGAGGGCTGGTGTTTTTCTTCGGGGGGAGAAGCCAAGAGCAGGTCTCAAGATCTGGAAAGAGGGAGAGATCCGAGAGAGAGTAGAAAGCAGAAGCAGAAGGAGCAGGCACAAAAACACAGAGGAAGAGAGAGAGTGAGAAACCGGGAAGGTCCGGATGAAGCAGAAGAGAGGAGGGCTGAAATCGTCTCGGCAGACCGAGCGACGCGAGGCTATCCCCACGCAAACCGACAACGCCTGGCCAGCACCACCGGACCCGCGGCCTCCCCTGCTATATGGTGCCTGAATCTCCGGTGAGTGTGCTTTGAGTTCGATCCGTTTTCATCCCGAGGATCCCGGCTTGGCGATAAATGGATTCGTTTCGAGACTGCCTTCTGGCCGTTGCTGCCGCCAAGCCCGGGTAGGGATGCTCGCGGCTGAGCATTCCTCCCCGTGAAAGCCTCTCCGCGAAGATCGAGACTCGCTGCTTCTTGTTCGGCCAATCGTTGGGATTTAGCAAGCCACTCCTAGTCGATTTTTGAGCGTTGTTTTTGCTAATCTGTTTATGTTCTGGCGTGGGTATGGATCTCAGTGAGCGAATGTCCTCCCCTTAATTGACGCCCACCAAATGTTTGTCTAATTGCTTCAGCGAAGTTCCTAGGGGTTTTAAGAGGAACTTTCTTAAATGTGAACATTGGACCCTTGTCACACCCTCAAATCTCAATGGGCAGCTTTGATTCATTCATTTTACCTCAGTTTCATAAGATTTCATTATGAGACCTCGAGTACCCCCAGGTGTTGCCTCATTGCTATGCTTTTGTGCTTTGCATTTCGTGATTCCAATGACGAATTTTGTCGAGAAATGAGTAAATCATCTTTGCGAAAATGTTCAGCGAACGAAGAAGCAATCCGGGCAGCCGTTGGGGATGATTAGTGGCCGATTATAATGGCCTCTTGGTGGTCTAGCGATTGGAAGTAGCGAGTGTTGAATTAGAGCATTCCCGGTTCAAGAGGGACGCTGGTGGTTCTGGCTGATGTTCGTGTCTCAATGAAACTTTGGTGAGGAAGCATGGAGACGGGTTGCAGGCGTTCGGTCTCGATGAAGGAGAAGGCGCAGGGTCACCTGTGAAAGAGAAAAAAAGCTAATGCTGAAGAGGCCCTGAAAAGTTCACAAAAGGAGAATCCCTTTGGATCTGCCAATGCTAGCTTTGAGCTCCAGTACAATCTAACTACTCCCAAGACACAGGGACGCGGTGATGGTGCAAACGCTGAGGATTATTCTCTTCCCAAGCAACGCAGCAACACGACCCCTAAGAAGCAATCTGCTTCGCAATCATCAACGGGAGAAACATCTGAACTTCAATACATAAAGCTGAAGTTTGAGAAGATGACATCGATGGTGGATAAGTCCCATGGAAAGTTGTCGAAGAAGACGAAGTCCAGTCTAAAGGGTGACATAAAAGGAGCATAACCTGAAGGATCAATCTGTTACTCTTATTGTTGCTGTATTGTCTTGAGCTCACATTCACGGTGAGGACCTCAGCCATTAAGCTAAGTCTAATGCTTTCGATCTCTTGATTTTCCGTAGCCGCATATGCACGTGTTGCTTGCTTTGTCTAAAGCTTGTCATTTCTTTTTCTTTTGATTTTTGTCTTAGGAGAACCCGCAAAACGAAAACAGGGGCATTACTGCTGGGAATAAATTGCCCACGAATCATTGCCAGACCAAATTATATCGCATGCTCTCCTGAACAAGTAAGTTTTGAGACTGGTCTGGATTTTGTTTAGGGGCTCTTGGTCTATTTTATCACTAATCAGTTGAATTCAATAGAAGTAAAAAGTGAGCCAATTAAGGTTAATTCCGTGTGGGCTTAGGGTCGGCCCAGTCTTTTGTGGCCCATCCCAGACCGACAAGATCCAGGTCGGTCTAGTAGGACCGGGTCACCCAACCTAGTATGAATCACCTTTTTTGAAAAAATTAGAAAAAATTAGAAAATTCCAAAAACATTAATATTTTTTTTAAATTCAGAAAAGTCAAAAAATATTTTTAAAATCTTAAAAGCTTGTTTTCTTTAATTTTGGAAAATTCGAAAATATTTAAAAATGTTAAAAAATGAAAAATTTTCAGAAAAATTCAAAAAAAATTGCAAAAATTCAGAAAACCCTTAAAAAGAAGAAAACATTCAAAATTGAATAAGCCTTTAGCATTAGGTTATTTTGGTTTACGCTAATAGGATTATTTATGCACTTTATTTTGCGATGATATTTTGGATGTCATTTTCTTACCTTAGACTAGTTAGGACAGACCTTAGATTTTTCGAATAGGTTATCATGACATTTTGAAACATACAATTAAGTTAGGTATCGAAAGGGCGTTAATTGCATAATTAACTTAATCAAGTCCCCAACCCTAGAATCTCTAGTTACGTAGAAAGTGAGGCACGCTCCCATGCCTTGCTTGGTTTCTAGTCGACCCTAATAGACTAGTGGCGACTCCTTGTTTGAATATTTTTGTGAATATCTCACGTCGCGCGGGGTATGGGTTTGGGAGAGCCCAAGTTAATTAAAGGCCATTGGCCCGAAATTAACAATACCCATAAACCTATTATTTTCAAAAATTTTAGGTCGCGACATGACTAATGATAGTGATGGTGAGTAGAAATCTACATGCATGAAAACCATTAAAATTAGGGATGAGCACGGTTCCGGTTCTGCAGGGAGAGGTTCCGATTTCCAATACCTCTTTTTTCGAAACCAAGTGTTTTAGGTCTAGTTCTCGATTCCAAAGAGAGTTGGAACTAGAAACGAAAACGGATCAGGATTCCTAAACCTAACCCTAATTTCGATTTTCTTCAATCTTCGTTCTTCGCATTACTCTTTTCCTAACACTCCTTGCCGCTCCTCTCTGCCCTCGATGCTCTTCAATGCCCTTGACATCGTTCATTGCCCTTGACGCCACCTTCATGACCCACGACATCGCCTCCGACACCACTGCAGCTCCCTTAACGACACTGTTTCTTTCTTAATATTTCCAACCGCGCGCCTTCTCTATAAAACTGAAAAAGAAAAAAAGAAAAGTACTTGAAAAAGAAATAACTCACCCTAAGTTTTCATGAATCGTATGTTGACATTTCTAAAATATAAACATACTCCATCCAAACATAGTAACACTCAATTTCGACAACCCACCAATCTACTGCATAGCGTGTCTTTTCATTCGCAAGACACTACCCAAACTGCAAGTGATTAGTGTTTTTACCAAGGAAGTTAAAAATATAAATGTTCTTTCAATGAAGTAGCATAGAATTTCTTTATTAACAGTTTTGATTATGACTTATCTTCAGGATAAAAAAATTTGCGACATTAGGGAAATTCAAATACAACTTATTTTCCAGATAAAAAAAATGTTTGATCTTAGCACTATGGAACTCATGGATGCACAATTAATGATAATGATTGATAATGATGGTGAGTAAAAATCTACATGTATGAAAACCATCAGAGCTAGGGGTGAGCACAATTCTTAGGTCTACAGAAGGAGGTTTCGGTACTTGGTTCCTTTTTCTTCAGAACTGGAATGGGATTCCTAAATCTAAACCTAATTTTTATTTTCTTCAATCTTCATTCTTCACGTTTCTCTTTCCCCGACACTCTTTGCTACTCCTCGCTGCCTTCGACACTCCTTGGTGGACTTGCCGCCGCTCATCGCCCTTGACGCCGTCACGATCCACAACATTGCCTTTGACATCGCTGCTACTTCGTTTGACGACATTGTTTCTTTCAATATTTCTGACCATGCACCTTTTCTAGAAAAAAAAAAAAAAAAGGAAAGAAGAAAAGTAGTTGGAAGAAAGCAACATAACTCTTATAATGAGTTTTCGTAAATCATATGTTGACATTTCTGAAATATCGACACACTCCATCTAACCATAAGAACACTCAAACTTGGCAACCCAACAATTTGCTGCATAATGTGTCTTTTCGTTCGCAAGACACTACCTAAACTGCAAGTAATCCTCGTCTAAGTCAAGGAAAGTTGAAATTAGAAAGGTTCTTCCAATGAAGTAACAGAGAATTTCATTATTAACAGTTTCTTAATAATAAATATCGAAATTTGTCAAATTCAAAGTAAAAGAGTCAAGGATAACAAAATCATTTCCGAATGATGATTCAAGCTAACTATTAAAACTATCTCACCAAACCAAGTTTTAATAATACATTGGCCAGTTTGTCATCTTCCTAGGAGTGTAAGCAATTCCAGATTTGTGACATTAGGAAAATTTGAATATGACTTATCTTCTAGATGATAAAAAAAATGCTCGATCTTGGCAACATAGAACTCATGGATGCGTAACTAATGATAGTGATGATACGTAGAAATCTACATGTATGAAAATCATTAGAACTAGGGGTGAGCATGGTTCCCGATTCTGTGGAGAGAGGTTCCAATTCTTGGTTCCTCTTTTTTCATAATCAGACCGAGATTGCTAAGCCTACATCTAATTTTTATTTTCTTCACTCTTCATTCTTCACGCTTCTTTCTACCTAATGCTACTTACTACTCCTCATTGCCCTCAACACTCCTCAGCACCCTCGACCATGCTTGCCACCCTCGATGCTACTATCACAGCCCACAAAGTTGCCTTCGACATCACTACTGCTCCATTTGACGACACTATTTCTTTCAATATGTTTAACCGTGTGCCTTCTCAAGAAGAAAGGAAAAAGGAAAAAGGAAAAAGAAAAGTACTTGGAAGAAAGTAACATAACTCTTACCATCGTAAATTGTATGTTGACATTTCTGAAATATCGACACACTCCATCTAACCATAGGAACACTCAATTTTGGCAACCCAACAATCTGTTTCATAGTGTATCTTTTTGTTTGCAATACACTACATAAACTACAAGTCTAAGACAACAAGGGTTATCAATAAAATGACTTGATTTGTCACTAAAAGTGCAATCAAATGGGAAAATCTCAAGTCAATTGGACATTTAAGGAAGTCAAACTAACTTAGGAAAAAGGAGGAAGATGGTTTATAAGAATTAGAAGTCTTAAGTTCGAGCATTCGATTACGTGTGTCATAAATTAGCATCCCACGATGCCATTTCAATCCCTGTTTTAGCGAAGTCCTAAATTACTCATCAATTAGCTTCCTAGGAGGGATGATGTTTTGTTTTAAGACCTAAAATGTCGTCAGAACACTTATGCAATATGGTTATAAATTAACAATGCAGTTTTTTCATGTAGCGGCATGACTCCACGTGCCAGTGTGGATGCATGAAAGACAAATGCAATTCGCAATTTTGCATGACGTGCAATATGAAAAATCAAGAACAAGATGCGAGATGACAACTTCGAGAATGCAATAATGACATGAGAATGACACGAGATGGCAATATATACTTACAGCATAACATGGCAAGTTTAATTGCAAACGCAACATGAAAATAGCACGACATTGAATATTTTCATATCGTTTATAAATTAAATTCAATATGTATCAAACATTTAAGAATTATATTAAACAAATTAAAAGTTTAGGGATAATATTACGCGTTGACCTACAATTTAGGAATCACATTGAATAAATTTAAGGGTTAATGCATCAGAAAATCTCAAACTAATACACTTGTAATAATTTTTTATCCCAAATTAATTTTTTGACTAACAAAAATTTTAAACCGATATATTTTTGACAAATTTATCTCATACTAATGTATTTATCATAAATTTACCTTCTACTAATTTTCATTAAATTTTACTGTCAAATTACTAAATTAGATAAGATGCAATAGATAACTAATATACTAGTTAGGAATTTTACTATTCGTTTATCATAATTGTATCAATTTTATGGTTTTTTATAGTATTAATTTAATATATCAGTTTGTAATTTTTGTAGTCATTTGAGATATATACATCATACATGAAGCAAGCAATTTGAGATTTTTCATTATCAAAAAATAAATTTAAAATAAATTTATCATAAATATATATTTTGAAAATTAATGAAAAATTATCATTGGCCTATTTTGCCCTTAAAATATTATTGAAAACCCACTTTTACCCTTCTTAAAAAAAAATTAAAACCCTAGTTCCTCTGCAACTCCACGTTTTCTCCCTCTCTCCCTCACGACATCAAATTCCGCTCCTCTTCCGCGCTCTCTCCCACGCGACGACTGCCGTTGCTCTTCCGATGCTACGCTCTACTACTTCTCGCTTGATTGCGCCGGCAACAACCTTGGCTCCTCTTCCGACGCGACGATTGCTGAAAGAGAAGGTGGTGTTGGGGTTTCTCCATCTTCTCAGATCCTCTGTCCTTCTTCCAAGTTCGCAGTAATTCTAAAGCTTGATCTCGCGACAATGAAAGACATCGCTTCGGTGCGAGGAAGAGGACGAGGACGAGGACTTGATTCACAACGAGTTCGAGCTCGATAGAATTTTCGATCCCGCGGATCCGGATCAGAACGCTCCCCTTCTCCTGAAACGAAGGTAACTGCGGAATTCGCCACTGCAGCTCTTAGCCTCTTTCTGGTTGAGCGAATGAGTCTTTGGGTCTTGATTTTCGCGCCAATGCCAGTCTATCAGTTGCGTGTTTGCTGTTTGATTGGTTCTCCGGGTATTCGTAATTGTTCGAGAAGGGAAGAGTCAATTTCGCTCTGCCTCAGCTATTGGGAGAGTTTCATTAGTCCCCTGTAAGATGCTAGTGCAAATACGATAACTCTCTCAATCGAGTTTGAGATATCTGTTCATGTCCTGTGTATTGAAAGATCACTCTCGGTTGGGTTCAAGTTGGAGGCAAATTTATGATTAGCAAAGAAGAAGCAGCTTGTAGCATATGTGGCTATCGCTGGGGATGAGTGAACTGCTCATAGTTTTCAAGTTTTTGGTTCCCTTATCCGACTTATGATTCTTGTATAAGATAGAAGGGAAACCGAGTTAGAAGCATTTTGGAGCAAACTAGCCATTCCCCTTCTTCTCGTTGAGGGAGTCCTCCTTCTCTCTTGTGTGCTTTGAACTTTAATTGGTGTTGATCACCATTTATTATGTCAACTGCAGTGATGTGTAGATGATCTGGAAATTTTGTTTGTTGTTATGAAAATGAAAGGCATAGTTGGGGAGGACCTGTATGCCATTCTCACTGTCTTACATCCCGTCCTGTCTGTGAATGCATTTCGACTGATGTAAAAGAAAGCGTATTACGTGGGAGTCATTTGGATATGTGAGTTGATGGGAAGAGTATTATTCGTGCACTCAATTAACTTTCTAGTTGGACTCCATGAGCTTCTTGATTATTAAACACATGTGCTGCCCAAAATATAGAAGGATTCATGATAAAGCAGTATCTGCTTTGCACTTGCCATCCTCAATATCAAAGTATAAAGACTAGATTCCCTGTCAGGTCATCAACACAACATTGATGCTGTTAAGTCTGTTCAACTTGAAATGAAATTCTTTAAGAAGATCCCATCAATGATGTTTAGGAAATGAATAGTGAAGGCATGCCTGTGCTTCTCTATATTTCTGGTGATTTTGTTGGATGATGTCTAACTGTAATTTGAAGGATAGAGTCTGCAGATAGATAGTTTTGCTCATGCACATGCCATATTGGCTGAGAACAGCACGGAGGACGTCGTGAAGACGGCGGCGGCGGCGGCGGCCATGGACAAGCGAAGGAGCGGCGGGTCAGGGAGCCAGAAAATCCCACCTCACCGCAAGGTGTCCAGGACCGTCAAGCCCCCAATCAACGAGGATGACGCCTTGATGCTCATCGGGAGTGTCGTCGAGAAGGGCGTTTCCGACACCCCCGGGACCAAGACCCTCGCCACCCCAACCCCTCCTCCGAGGGCCACCGTCCTTCCTTTCCCGGTCGCGCGGCACCGTTCTCACGGCCCCGTAAGTTCCTGAACTACTTGTGCGTCTTCTGGGCGGTGAAGTCTGAAAAAAATTTCTGCTTTCTTGGGTTTATCGAATAATGGAAGCATTACATGGAGCTCCGGACGGGTCACCAGTCCCTGCTTTGGTGAAGTGAGGGAAATGGGCGAATGTTAAGGTCGGCAGTTTCGTGTTTTTGGTTTATATAGATTGTCATTTGTTTAAGGTCGGGTTTGGAATGAGTAGGAGTAAAGGTAGTGTTGGAGTTTTAGTTTTGAGTAGGGAGCTCGAAGAAGGTAAAATCATAGTATGACATTGAGTTCTTGTTTGAGTTTGAGGCTCTTTTATTTTTGGGTTTTTGTTGGGGGAAGGGGGGGAGCTGATAGAAGAAAGAACTTCCTTTGTATTTTATTTTTACGTTGATGGTGAAATGTGAATCTGCAGCATTGGGGTCCAGTTAGCACGAGATGGGATGAAGATCACGACAGTGATGATCATGAAGAGGATGCTCAGGAAGATAGGAAACTCGCTGCTTCTGAGCGAATTGCAGCTTTTGCTAGACCAGTTCAAAGAAAGGAGAAGAAGGAATTGAACTTACACAATTGGAGGGAGCTTGTCACGGGAAATGATTGCTCTTTTGGTAGTAAAAATACAAAGCATGGATCCGCAGGGGCTGAAGCGCAAGGCGCAGTGGTGATCAAAAGTGAAGATAAGCCGAACCTCAGAGATGATACATCTTTACATGGTGCAGTTCCTATGGAAGTAGATGCAAAACCACTCTCAAAATTTGAGCCTATGTATGAAAAGCACGGGGCCATCACAGATGATAAGACTTCTGCATTAATTGGTTTGCAAAGCTACACGGGTAAAGGTACTCAAGTTCAGGGATGTTTCCTTGATGGTGACAAGAAGGCTGAGGCTGCTAAGTTACTTGGAGATTTGGGGTCCATGCATGCTACCTGCGGAACTGGTTCAGTGAAAGTTTCAATGGATGAATCTGTAAGAATGCTGGACAAGGCAAAAGAGTTAAGTTCCTCATTTCTTGATCATACTAGAGAGCAGGAAAATCAATCATCAAGCTCGCCTACAGCCTCCTTGTTTAGAACCAGTGTCATTGATGATGGGCATAGCCATTCTTCTCTTGAGAGTCAAATTGATGCTGAGAACCATGCCCGATTACAGAGTATGTCTCCTGACGAAATTGCTGAAGCTCGGGCTGAGATTATGAAGAAGATGGACCCTTCATTGCTTGAGCTGCTAAAAAGAAGGGGTCAAGAAAAATTCAAGAAGCAAAACTTGTCAGGCTCTCAGATAGCTATGGATGGAACATTGGGTGGTCCATTAAGTGGGGATCAGTCTCTTCAGAATGCAGAATCACAGAATACTAGTGACGGAGTATCTAATTTGGTATCCTCGGAGACTGTAAAAGATAAACAAAGTCAGCAGGATCATGTGGGTATACAGAATGTTGGACCAAGAGGTGGCAGTTTGTGGAATGCTTGGACTCATAGGGTTGAGACTGTACGAGAATTAAGATTTTCATTAGAGGGAAATGTCATTTGGAGTGAAATTGACCCAATTGGCAGGACTGGTAAGTCAATTGCTAATATAATCTCTTCCAGTTAGTGTCTCTTGTTACGCATCTCTTTCAGCACCTTTTGAGTCCAGATGATGGTTCCCTCTCCAAAAATAAGATACCTAGTTCTTCAGTCAGTTTACATGTTGTTAGTCATTACAAATGGGGTTGACATGCGCTAGTCACCCTAATGCACTAGTAATTTAATAATGGGAACAACTTATGTAGCTAGATCATGTACTCGTCACACCAATGAGTCTCTATATAGTAACTAAGTTACTGGCTTAACATGTCACACTAGTGTCTTCCTGTGTAGTAATCAAGGTACTTTAGCTTGACTTATTCTTTTTCGCAAAATATACACAAGTGTGGAATGGGCATCTTTATCAACTGATTTGAATAGCAAAACCTCACCTCTTGGCTGAATGTTGCTGGGGATTGCAATGTCTTGAGCTACTATATAATTTGACCTGTATAAGAACTTTGATTCAATACGATGCCTATAGAATTTGGGATTGGCTTTCATTCCTTGATGAACATGAGTAGGATGAGCTTTCTTTATAAGTGCCTTCTTTTTCAACCTTAAATCCTGCCCTTATGTCAACCTGTGGTTGAAAACCACTTTTGTTCCCAGATTTCCACATCTGGGTGATGTCTGACAGCTGACATTTCTGCTGTCACAGCACTAAATCTCACTAGGCAGCTTTATTAATGAGTGATAGGGTTAATATATGCAGTTTAATCTGATTAGCTCCCATATTTCATTTGGTGAATTTTTTGGAAGTGTATGATCAATAACTTTCTTGTCTAGCTTCCTCATATAGTTGGATCAGAGAATGGTGTGCTCTATGCTTGAGTTCTAAGTGTGCATCAGAGGAATTCTTTAATGTTAAGAATTTTTTCGAGCCGTGTCTCGATTTATATATATATTTTCTGTGATTATATAACTTATCAAGACTATACTCCAGGTCAGAACAAGCAGAATGCTGATAATGTTGCTGAGCGAGACTTCTTGAGGACTGAAGGTGACCCTGGTGCTGTGGGTTATACTATCAAAGAAGCAGTGGCACTTACAAGAAGTGTGGTGAGTTGCCTTTTATATCAGTGCTTAGCTAATATAGACTCAAAACTAATCAGATAGTTTTTGCTTTCTTGTTAGTGATCATTCTTAAGTTCATATCCTTTACTGCTAAGTTACAAGAACCTACTTTACTACTGGCATATTTCGTAAATAATGAATTGATGCTTCAGGTTCCAGGACAACGGGCCCTTGCACTTCATCTTCTCGCTTCTGTACTTGACAAGGCAATGCACAATATTTGTCAGGATGAAGTTGATCTTGTTACTGGATATTCTGATGTTGATAAGGATTCAGTGGATTGGGAGGCTGTCTGGGCATTTGCACTCGGCCCAGAACCTGAACTTGTCTTAACGTTGAGGTGATCTCTGTCATCATCCTTCATGTTAGTCAATAAGCAGTGGACATGGCCTTGATTTTCATGTCAGCACTAGAAGTTCTATATTTTCTTTTTTGGTGCTATGTTTATATATACAAATAATTCCAAGCCATGCTACTGACATGAGCTCCTGTATATCCTAAAAAGAAAGCTTACACTAACGAGGAAATTATGCATACTGCCTTTTTTATTATTTCGTAACTACTTTATTCACTGAAGCAATAGTTATTCAGTTATAGGTACACTCCGCAACATGTTGAATCGGTAATGGGACTGCTTTACAATGCTTATAGGGATTGACTAGTGCTTGAGTATCCCTTTCCTTATTTTCAGATCCTTTCGGGAGTCTAAGTAACAAGTCGCTTGGTTATGGCCTGAGCTGCTTTAACTAATGTTACACTGCTTTTGTAAACTTCTTTGGATGATAAATTCTACATCAGGATTTTACTCCCAAAAGGCTCCGTAGGTTTCGATATCATATCCATCCATTTGAAAAAAGTTGGAGATTTACTTGGACGCTGTGTATTTGTAGGATGTGTCTCGATGACAACCACAATTCTGTAGTTTTAGCATGTGCAAGGGTTGTTGAGTGCATACTCAGCTCTGATTTGAACGAGAACTTCTTTGACAAATTGGAGGTAAAATTTTCTTCAGAGATGCTTATCATTGTTGTAATGCTTTATTTGGTTGAGTTTGAGTTTGATATGTTGTTCTTTCAGAGAATGAGTATGCACGGGAAGTATCTCTACACTGCCCCAGTGTTTAGGAGTAAACCAGAAATTGATGGTGGTTTACTTCATGGTGGGTTTTGGAAGTACAGTGCTAAATCTTCTAATATACTTCCTATGGAAGAAACAGTTGATGATGAATCTGAAGGGAAGCGCACTATTCAGGATGATATTGTGGTTGCTAGTCAAGATTTTATCGCAGGTTTAGTCAGGATGGGAATTCTGCCAAGAATTCGTTATATCTTGGAGGTAGCATGATCTAACTATTATGTCAGTTTTCAACCTATTTACTTCATATAGAAATCATTTTGTCTTCATATAAATGGTTTCAGATGGATCCAATTGAAGCTCTGGAAGAACGGATGATCTCTATTCTAATTGCAATGGCAAGGCATTCGCCAACTGCTTCAAGTGCTATCATGGACTGTCCAAGGCTCATCCAAATTGTTGTCCACAGATTTTCCATGAAAAGCAGTATGGAAAATCAGCCTTCCAAGATAAAATCTGTTAGACTCTTAAGGGTAAGTTATCAGTTCATAAGCATCTTGTACCATTCTAATCTTTCATGGGACAATTGGTCCCTTAGCCATTGAAACTTATTTCTGTTTACCTTTTGAAAAGGTATTGGCACAATCTAATAGGAAGTACTGCATCGAGCTTGTAAGGAGCAGAACACTCCACGCTATGATATGGCAGTTGTATCAACCTGCACATTCCCTTGACCAATGGATTAAATTGGGAAAGGAGCGCTGCAAACTTTCCTTGTCTCTGATGATTGAACAACTGCGGCTGTGGAGGACTTGCATAGAGTATGGATATTGTGTTTCACACTTCTCAGATATCTTTCATTCCATGTGCTTGTGGTTGAATCCACCTTCCATGGAGAAACTGTTGGAGAATAATATCATGAGAGAACTTTTTTCAATCTCCAATGAGGCATACCTTGTTCTGGCAGCTTTAGCTGGTAGACTTCCAATGTTCCATTCACAGAAACATACAGGCAATCAAAACACAGAGTACACCAGTGATGGTACTGAATCATGGTCTTGGAGTTATGTTATCCCAATGGTTGATCTTGGACTAAAGTGGACAGAGTGGATGAATGATTCTTGCATCTCTCAGTTCTTTGAGTCACAAAGTGGAAAAAAAAATGACCTGAGAACTCAATCTCTGACATCCTTATTGTGGGTTTATTCTTCAGTCATGCACATGCTATCAGTTGTTCTCGAAAGAGTGGGGCCAGACATGCAATAAATAGCTCTGGTGATGGCAAGTCACTGCCTTGGCTTCCTGAGTTTGTACCAAAAATTGGTTTAGAGATTATTCGGCAAGGATTTTTTAGCTCTTTGAATAGCAGCATAGATGATGGAACAGATTTTGCAAGAGTTGGTTCATTTCATTGAAAAGTTGTCTCATCTGAGACTTAAAAGCAAAAGTGGAACCTCTTTGGCTTCTATGTGCTGTCTCCATGGATTTGTGCAGTCAATGGTTGAGATTGATCGCTTGATTCAGTTAGCCAAGGCTGGAATGCCTAGTCCTCCAACAAAAGGACTCTTCGTATCATCTGAAGAGAGGATTCTTGAGGATGGTATGCTCCAGGCTTCTCTTCTTGATCTACAGAAGGTGCTTGACATCCTTTTGAACATAATTGCTTCTGAATGGCATTCAATCCAGTCCATAGAGACATTTGGAAGAGGAGGTCCTGCTCCAGGAGTCGGGGTCGGGTGGGGTGCTTCTCATGGAGGATATTGGTCAACACGTGTCCTTTTGGTACAAAAAGATGCAGGTCTTCTCGTGTACTTGCTTGGATCTGTTCCAGTGCTGTCAGTTGAGCATATAGCCTTCAGTGAGGGCCAAGCCATTGTTTTGCATAGAGTTAATGGTGCCTTAGGAGCTTGTTTGACTGCTGGGCCAAGGGATAGGGTTGTTGTGGAGAAGGCATTTGACTTTTTGTTCAAAGTCCCTGTTCTGAAGTGCTTGAATATCTCTATTCAGCACTTTTTTTCTCTTAGCGGGAGACCTCTGACATGGGAGTATAGTGAAGAGGACCTACATCATATTAGCAAATTATTATCTTCTCATTTCAGAAAGAGATGGTTGTGCGTAAAGAAAAAGGCAAGTTCCATAGAAGGCAGTAAGAGTACCATGCATGTAGCAAATAAAAGTAGTAGTATTTCTCTCGAGACCATTCATGAGGATATGGACATGTCAGATGAGAAAGCGGAACATCCTCCTTGTACTAATCTGACCATGGAGTGGGCTTACCAGAGACTGCCACTTCCCATGCATTGGTTCATCAGTCCAATGAGTTCATTGGGGGATGGCAAGCACAGTACAGATCAGAAAGTTTCTGGGGTCGTTGATCTTGTTCAGGATCATGATGATCAATCTGAAGTTGCTAAAGCTGGAATGTTCTTTCTATTAGGCATGGAGGCAATGTCTCGTTCAGGATTCACAGATATCACTTCACCTGCTCAACATGTGTCACTAGTTTGGAAATTTCATTCCTTGTCTATGATCTTACTTGTTTGGTTGGCTGTGAATGAAGATCAGAGAAGTAGGGATGTTTATGAAACTTTACAAGAACTCTTTGGACAGCTTCTTGATCGAGCAATAAGTAGAAGTGCTAGACATACTCTGAAAGAAGAACCTGAAATGGATAGTGCAAATAAATGGGGATTGTTAAAATTTGGATCAGAAATTCATGATAGTTACTCAACGTTTATTGAAGCTCTTGTTGAGCAGTTTGCTGCAATATCCTATGGTGATCTGCTGTATGGTCGTCAAGTCGCACTGTATCTCCACCGTCATGTGGAAGTGTCTGTAAGACTCGCTGCATGGAATGCGCTGTCCAATGCTCGGGTTCTGGATCTCCTTCCTCCTCTAGATAAGTGCCTAGCCACTGCCGAAGGTTATCTCGAACCTCCGGAGGTATTGTTCCTGAAAATACTTGTTCTTCTCTTATTTTGTTGTTTGTTCAAACATCACAAACTTACTCGTTCAAGCAGTGGAATTGTGGTATTGGTTTGTTTTTCTTAAAGTAAATATATCACCCACATTACTGAAAATGGGGTCAGTGGGTCTTATATGTGCATCTTCTCCTCCATCTGTAAGATTAGATTTTTGGGTCAAACTTTCTACCTAATTTATAGCCTTTATGTCTCATTTAATATTTCATTTCATGTGTGGTTTTTTATCATCTCTTTCCCTGTTCTTCCATCCAGGAGCAAGAAAATTGTCTTGCATTCTATGTCTTTTGGTATCTACTTTATGTGCAAGAAAGTTTGTCTAACCGTTCTTCATTGCAGCTTGCATGTGAGAGGGGATTCTAAAGTATATCATATTATCTCACTTAAATAAGGAATTCTAGTGGTCCATGTTATATGTAGTCTCCATTCAGGGTTTTTGTTGGACTTTCAAACCATAATGTTATAAAGTGGGTGCTTGCCATCACAAGTATTTCTCTTGTTGAACAGAATCTTACTTTATGCAGTTGTGACGTACTTTTCTTTTTCTTTTTTCTTTTTTTTATGAGATACCAAAAAAATATAAATTTCTTTGACAAGTTGGATTTTTTATGAACTCTAGGTGTAGGGTAGATGTCGTCTCTGGGTAAACACTTTTTTCCTACTTCTGAAGTTCTCAAATTTCAGAAGCTGCTGTCCATTCTCATTATACCATTTTTGAGGAATAACTTCACTGAGGGTCTTGTGTAAATGATCAGAGACTTGCATTGTGGTCCTTGATGAGTTTCTTATCTTTTCATTTGCAGGATGATGAACACATCCTGGAAGCATACGTAAAGTCATGGGTTTCTGGAGCACTGGAAAGAGCTGCTGCTAGAGGATCACTAGCATTAACACTTGTCCTGCATCATATCTCCTCTTTCATTTTCCTTAATCAGCCAAAAGATCGTGTTTTGCTACGAAATAAGTTAGTGAAGTCCTTGTTGCGGTATTGCTCTCGGAAGCAACAACATGAGGTATGCAATTCTGTGGAGCAGTTGAATGTTAAGCAAAGTCTTGTAAAATGTGGATTTGACTATCGAATGCTTTTTTCAATCTACTGGTTACTCTTCCTTTCTGCTGGATGGCTACGTACGATAGTTATCATTCAGGACCACCATTGTGTCAAGGTTGACATTTTGCGGAAAGATCAAACACAGTCTGATTCTTTCTTGATAAAATTACTATGGAGGGGATGGGGTGGGGTGGGGTTTAGGAGATATATTTTTTGCAACGACTGTGTATATGCAGTGTAGATCATGGTTGCAATTTTTACTCGTATCCCTCTATTTAGGAAGAGGCATGTATGTGATCATTCTAGCAAAACTTGTAGTTTGAATTTAACTTGTCTTTGGGATTTGTTACTGCAGGGAATGATGATGGATCTCATCCAATACAAGAAGTCATCCCCATCAGAAATGACTGCACAAGAGGAGGGTGCATCACAAGTGAGCACCATCCGCAGAAGGCTTGAAGTACTTAAAGAGGTTTGTGAAGGAAATGCGTCTCTCTTGGCTGAAGTGGACAAGCTAAGTTCCAAGTTTCCAACTACTCCAGAGGTGACTTGACCTAATTATACTCGCTGCATTACAAACAAGCACAATCCATGGGTGGCTCGGAGTACTCAAAGAAGCTTGTGAAGGGAATGAGTCTCTCTTGGCTGAAGTGGAAAACCTAAATCCCAAGTTTTGCCAACTCCGGAGATGACTTGACCTAATCATACTCTCTGTACAGTGTAGGTACATGTTTTTGTGCTCCTTTTAAACTGGAACGGGAAGGGATGGGAAAAGCTTTTCGTGGTCCCTGTAATTTTTGGTCAAATGGGAATTTTGATAAATGCTAATGGTCAATGAAAGTTTTTTTTACTTTTTCCATTTTACGACTTTGAGAAATGTTCACTGCTTTCTTAGTTTTGGATTTTAACATCAGCTGGACGTATCGGCATCATGTCAACCAAATGTAGAGGGAGATCGCTACGGGCTGAGTTTTCATCATCTTTATATTTTCACACCTTCCGGAGAAGCAATATAGAATGATGAAAGCATGAAATATTCGACATGCTTTGATGTCTGCCTCCCAAGTCAACACCAGAACCAAACCAAACCAAACACTTTGTTGCCTGGATTCTGATAAATATTACAGAACACAACGTCCTAAGTAAGGAGATGAACAAGGCTCAGAGTACCTCTGCATGGAGGAAAATACTTGAGCTCAGGTGCATTTCGAAGCCTTATGTAGGATGGTTGGTAACGAAATGGAAAATCTATCCTCCTATGGTTTGATAATCATCAACCCTCTTGGTGTTTTGGCCGATTTATATACTCCTAGAGAAATGTCACTCAACATTGAGTTGCTGCTAGAGTTGCTGATAATATTGAAGACAAAAAATGGAGAGAGGCCTCCAGCTTGGTCAGGTGTATTGGTGGAGATACAAGCTTCTCTATGTGGCTGCATTTTTCCTATTTGACTCTGAAAATAAGGCGACTCTTACTGGTTTTTCCAACGGTGTATCGAATCAGGCTGAAGCCTGAAAATCGGTCGGCGGCAGGGGAACTGCAGCAATTAGGCGTCGATTTGTTTGATTCAAGCCACACGTGCCTAGGCATTTATATACATCAAGTGGCTGGCCATCCTCAGCATAATTTCAGACTTACGATAGAATGAAGCATCGGTGTGATGTTGATGACACATGTTTTGATGCTTGCGTAGGCGAGTGATTCCGGAAATGGAGAATTTTCTGGTTAAGTATATGGGACTGATGTGTATGCAGATGGTTGTCGTTGTCGATGGATGAAATGCAAAATGCAAGATAAAATACAATGGCCACCAAAGTCTAAAATACGTGCCACCAACTAAGGATGAAGATTGGGATTGACAAAATTCACTATTAAGGCTTAAAGGACAACCCACCTGCTAAGAATACAAGATTTAGGGATAGGAGAAACTCACCACCAGGGCTAAAAGAAAACCACCAGCCGAGGATATAGCGCTGCTTGGTTCACCACCAAGGAGTAATTTACTCTCCAAAGATAAAAAAAACTGATATAGGAGTTATTCACTCTCCAAATATATTTGCTTACACAGAAGAAAATCTCATATATATTCATTCATTAAAATTATCTGCTTACAACTGAGAATTCTCCTCAATTTATAGGAGGACTACAACATGGGAATAGACAAACAATAAATAGACATGGGAACTACCCAAACATTAAAGGGCATGGAAACTAGAAGGCATAATAAAGCCTTAGGAACTTGGAGATGTAATTAATGACATGGGAATTTGTATGCTTGACTCTTCGGTCCGTGCTTTATCTTCAAAATCCATTCACCAGTTTTGACCAGCAAATAATCATCTCAAAAGTTCTTCAAAAATCCATGGAAAAAGACTTGTGTAGCCTCTCGCCGATACGTTATTGTTGGCTTTGAAATCGGCAATTACTATGGTGAATTGGCAACTCTTTATTCAGTTTCATGATCGATAGTCTTCCCTATTGATAATTTCATTTCTAAAACCATCAAATTACATTATGCCTAAATTCTGTCTTGACTTGAATGAGCACCGATGTTGCTGAGTTTGTCGATGGAGCTAAGATGCTCCCACATCATGTTTGATCTATCAATCACAAGCTGAATCAAGAGAACTTTTCTGCTTTTGCTCTCTCACAAAAGAGAGCTGAGAATTTTTCCTTTCCTTTTTTACTTTGAATGGTAATAGCAGAGGCAATGCAGGTTGGAGTCTGGAATTTGCCCAGCATTCTGCAGGCTGCTAAGGGAAAAAGTTTGAAGTCCGCTCTCTTTTAAGTTGGCCAATGGAACAAGGTGACCCATAAGGGATATCTCTCTCAGGCTAGCAAGATCATTGCATGTGTCATCTTTTCTGGGTTTGGGACTTCTTTCGAAAGACTGGTGTTGGAAGGGTAGAGGAAGCTGCCTCAAGATGTCGAGGGACTGCTCAGAAATTGGATGATCGAATTCCGATTTTCTGGGTTACAGCTTCTGTTCTAGTTATGACAGAGTGCGTTTGTAATCTAAGGTCATTGGTTTTTTCTGTTCGTCGGGACACTGATGAGGCCTTACTCCTCTAGTTTCTCTTGCAAATTAGTGAAGGCTAGCTTGGAGTTTGACCAAGTGGGATGAGTTTGGCAATCTTTGACTCAAGTACCTGTGAAATTGATGAGGCATTGCTCCTCTAGTAAACTGTGAAATTGATGGTAACTTCACTTTTGCATTCGTAATTTTCTTCATCAATAGTATTTTTCCTATTACGTATCTTTTCGTAACATAATAAAATGGAACGCAATTTCGCTTTTCTCATTGTAAGTTTTGGTCTCATGGTACCTAATGTTCCACTCAAAATATTAATCAACCTATGTTAATTGGAAATATCATCTTTTCTATTGTTGGTAAACTACCTAATCGATCAATAACTTTCAATTTGTATAAGTAATTGACCTCACTCATAAAAATTTACCTCTTACATATCCTTTCATATCTTAGCTTTAGAGGATGCAATTTTCCTTTCATCTTCTTAAGCTCTTCCGATGCTAGGGCTTGTAAAATAACTTGGAATATAGTAATTAACCTAAGTTACCGGTATATTCCTTCTAGTGATATTGTTAGTAAATCATTACTTTCCTTGTGATATAGTAATTTTCCATGAAAAATAAATAATCTAGCAAAGTTAGTTGTAAATTTCCTTCTCCTGTTATAACTAAACTGCCTTATTAACTGTAACTTTTTTTGCGTTCACAATTGTCCTTGCTAATAGTAATTCATCTCTTTAGAGGACTGTAATTTACTTTTGGTTATCATAAAGTTAATACAATTTCTATGGTTCATGATAGTCCATAAAAAAGTGTAATTTACCTATGTAGATAGTAAATTTCTTTTCTCTTATTGTTTGTAAAATACCTATTCAATTGTAACTTTTATATGGACAGAATTTCTTTTTATCGTCATAAATCTTTGGTCTTATTTCCCTCAACAAATAATAATAACCCAAGAAAGTACTTAATTGGGCGTAACTTTCCTTACTGTTCAATCCATGAGTCGGTAATTTTCCTCACCAATCATAATTTTTCTTAATCAATTATAAACTCACCATCACATTAGCGGCTTTCCTTTAACATCTATAAGTCACATCATAAAATTAGTTTAGGGATAAGTGCATTAAAAATCTTAAAACTTGTCAAAAAAGTACAATTGAATTTTAAAATTTTCAAAAAAATACAAATAAATCCTAAAACTTATTGTGATAGTGCAATCGAATCATAAAACTTTCAAGAAGTATAATCAAATCCTAAAACTTATCATAAAAATGCAATCAAGTCCTAAAATTTTTAAAAAGTGTTATCAATGATAGAATTTGATTTGATCAACTTAACAAGTTTTAGAACTTAATTATACTTTTTGAAAGTTTTACGACTCGATTATACTTTTGTGACAAGTTTTAAGACTTAATTATACTTTTTAAAAGTTTTAAGACTTTGTTAACAGGTTTTAGGACTTCTAATGTATTAATCCCATTAGTTTACTTTACATGTGACCAGTTTTTATTTTGCAAGCAAACAGAGATGTGGGACAAGTCTAAATTGCACATTATTAATAAGTTTTAAGACTTTTAGTGCATTTATCCCATTAGTTTACTTTACATGTGACCAATTTTAATTTTGCAAGCAATTAGAGATGCGGGACAGGTCCACCAAATCATTTGAACCATTGAATTTCCTCTTAAGATTACCAGCTCACTCAAATGTGCAAAAGCAGAGATTGAGCGCTTTAGACCAAGAAACATCGTCGTGAAACATGCCGAATCTCGATGTCTCCATGCAATGCCAGCTTGTCTGTCTCTACCCTAAAAGTTTTGTCCCACCAAGTTAGTGCGCTCAAAATTGCTGTGTTTGGTAAGAAAATTTGTTGCTTTTTTAATTGCTATGGCATGAACATTAAGAGAAACCGCCATCAAAGCCTTGATACAAGTTGTATTATACAACTATTGTTTTCATGGGGAGCATCCCAAAACATAATAAACAAGGGGGACAGGAAAAAGTTAAGATTATTGAAATCTTGACGATGGGCCCCAAGGTTACTCGACCCTAGGCAATGTGTTAGAATACTTTGAATATTTAAATAATAAATTATGTATTTATCTAAAAATTTAAGTTTTTAGAATAGTCAACAATATTTCCATAAAGTCTCACATGATATTAAAATAAGGAGGTCATGAGTTTTAATATTTCCAGGCCCCTATTTGCCTCTCCATTGCATATTTCCACTCTTTAGGTTAAGGTCAAAGTTTAGCATACATGTAATGAGAGTGTTAGAATATTTAAATAATAAACGATATATTCATCTAAAAATTTAAATTTTGAGAACAATCGGTAGTAATCTTACAAAATCTCATGGATCTATCTAGATACTTCAAAATAGAAGAATCTATGAACATTTCTTACCAAAATATGTATCTTGTACATTGATTAAAGATTTATTAGCAAAATAGTCATAAGAATTAGAAATTTGTTATGATTAGATATCTACTAAATTGATCATAAAAAAAATAAATTACTAGGTCTAGCTCACACATTTAGTCCTATTCCAATCTGTGTTTTCTACAATTTCTTTGTCTGCTGATAATAAAATTCGAGCTTTAATGGTCTTGCTTGGTTTCACATGAGGGAGAATGTCACAAAAAACTCACCTAGTGTTTGTACAACTTAAACTTCTAGGAAAAAATATGAGATAGATTCATTCGATCTATAATGTGGCAGAGAGAGATCATCACTATTCAACGTGTAGGAGAACCTGTAATATTTCGAATCTAGCATGAATCTCATTATTTGTTGTCGCTTGATTGATTTGTCACTATGAGTTATACGTCTCTCAACGTTATCTACTATACTACCATTGAGTGGATTTCAATTAGAAGAAGTCTTTTCACAAGCCTACAGATATTTTAATCATTAATAAATGCCTTGAGACATTTTTTCGAACCACGTTTAGTAAAATCAAATATCAAAAAACTAGAAAATCATTTTTTCATAAAACAGTTTATGAGGAAAACATTTTGACCTAAAAAGAAAAAACAATCAATCGAGTGCATTACAAATTATCAATCAATCAATTTCGGTTTCCTCCCGCTACTCAATTGGTTTTAGTAATTGGTTTCGATTTCGTACACTTCAAGAATGTGTTTCTTTCTCAAAATAAATAATTTAATAAATATTATATTAAATATAATTGATTGTATCGTTTGAAATAATTAATCGATAAAAATATTTTTATTATCAATGATAATTTATCTCTAATCATTTTTTGTAGATAATAAAAATATTATTTATTTATTTTGTAATTATTACAAATGGTCATTTTAAAAAAATATTTTTTACATAATTTATTTTTTTGCTAGACCAACAGAATCCCACGTCCAGAATATTTTCGTACAATCTTGCACAAAGTAAGATGGCAGCTCAGTCAAATGTGGAGGACCAGAGATGGTTGTCAGTTGACCTATTTTGACCGAGAAATATCGTCGTGAAACATGCCTTACCTGTCTCCTTTCACCAAAATATTTTTCTAACCTGGTGCGCTCAAAGATGCTATTTTGGCACAAAAGATTGTACTTTTTTTTTTTTAATTTTTTAAAGGGATGAAGATGTAAATAGTATTTAACCTTTGATTCAACGTGTGGTGTATCCTTGAATTTTAAATTTATTTAATATGATCATTAAACTCTAACTAAATATACGGTATGATTCATAAACTTTTAATACATATTTAATTTAGTTTTTTTCTTGTTATACAATTCATAATGTTTAATGTTATCATGTCATTAATTTAAAAATATTAAATATCTTCATATAAATCAAAATTAAATTGAAATATAAAAATTCAGATATCATTAAATAATTTAAAAATTAATATTTTATATTTTATATTCAGATAAAGTTTAGGATCCCATATAAATAAATAAAAATTTAAAATTACATCATACATTAAATTAAAATTCAAAAATTATTTGTGTTGTTATTCTACTTTAGAAGTTACAATGGCTTGAAGATGAAGAGAGACGCAATCAAAGCCTTGTGGAGTCTCCAAAAAGTTAAAGGCGAGGTGGGACAGGAGAAGGTTAATGTGATTGAAAGAGGCCTGACGTTGATGTTGCGGTGTGCCCATTAACTCTTCATGAATGTTCATCTCATCCATCCAACCCTATGCAGTTGTCCTTGGCCCCCAAAATTTTTGGCATTGTAAATGAAGATCACGTTTATTTATCATGACATTCATATGCAAAACACCATTTTCATGCTTGCATATGGTGATATGGACTTGGTCCAACATCTTACATTTCCAAGACGTTTTTGAACCGAACCGAATATCAAACCAAATTCTCTAAGTGGTGCGCGGTTGAACCGGATTAAACCCCAAAGAAATGGCTATAAGTATCGGCCGTATTGACTGATTAAGTCTACTAGTTTGGACCGAGTTTCAAGAGTCATGCCATCTGATGCGCCACTGCTGACGAGTTTTATGATGAAATGACACGGGAACAAGATCGTTTTCGTGTTGGACAACGCATTTGCATCAATCAATTTTTTCATCTGGCACTTTGCTGTTGTACTTTAGACATAGAAGAAAGCTACCAAGGACAAGAAAGTTAGCAGCAGTATAGTCCATGCCCCTTCAACTCTACTATTACGAGGCAATGCATTTGTGGGCTCTACAGACATAGAAGAAAGCTAAAAAATTATTGACTAAACTCGATAACAAAAATTTAAGATTTAGGTCATATTTGTTTCACGAAAAATATAGGATTTCTGAAAAATATTCTTTAAAAATTTATTTTTCAAGAAAATGATAATCATTTTCAATGTTTAGTTGAAGTCCAAAATTGAAGCGAAAAATATTTTCCACTATTCTGTATCTTATTTAATTTTTCTCTATATAATTTTTTTGATGATTTTTTTGTTTTTACTTTTTTTTTATTTTTTATTAATAAATTAGAATTTCTAATTATTTTTATTTTTATTGTTATTTTTTCTTTCCTTTTTCTTTTTTATTGTTTTTTCTTTCTTTCTTTTTTTCTTTCCCTCACCTGGTTCGCTAGCCATGCAAAGGTTGGCAATGACCAGCCATAGGCAAGCTTGGCAACAGTCACCGATTGTCGCCAAAGGTCACGAGGCTTAAGCCTCACCAAAACGACGACGTTCGGCCTTGCCGTTGTCTAGCGACGCCAAGCTTTGAGGCCCGCCAATCTATGAGGCCCAAGTGTCCCCAAACAATGGCGATGCTGGAGCCTTGCAAATCGACGACAAGGCTCGAGCCTCCCCGATGAGCTCGACTTGCCCGTGTGGGGCCACAAGTGTTGGGACCGCGAGCATCACCGATCTGCAACGACGAGGCTTAGGCCTCACCAAATCAGTGAGCCACGAGCTTGCCTATGGCCAGCGATTAACCGAACAAGAAGGAGAGCAAAAAGAAAGAGGGAAAATTTTTTTAAAATAATAAAAAAATTAGTTTAAAAAAGAAGAAGAAGAAGAAGTGGGCATAGTGTAAGATAAGAGAGAGTGAGTGTAGAAAATATTTTCCTCAACTTAAAAAGTGGAAAAAAATTTCCCCAATTTTAGGAAACCTTTTTCATTTCATGGGAAATATTTTCTCCTATCAATGTATTTTCATGAAACGAATATCGAAAAATCCAAAAAATACTTTCTTAAAAGTTATTTTCAGTTAAACAAATGAACTCTCAATATGTACATAATTTGCCTTTGATCAAACGGTCCAAACCTAACTTACCCCATACCTTGTAGGGGATGATGTCGATTTTCACATTTGACATATGTAACGTAATTTGGTCATCAAGCACAATGGGATCGAATCAAATTAATCATGCGAAAGAAAGGATGAAATAAATTTCTGTGTCATGGAAAAACTTATTCCATCTCACCACACAATCTTTATATGAGCCTACACCATATTTTTCTTCATAGCTCTTTGTAACAACTCATGCACTCCATCATCAAAATTACGAGACAACATGAAATGATCATCCAATCCCGTTCTAGTTATGTAAAATTAATGATGGTTCCGAATTATAGCTAAATGTGCAATATTATCACTGAATTTCTAATTTCACTCAACGGTTTATGAATTTTTACTTATTCAACGCAATCCATGAACTTTTAGTACATATTCAATATAGTTACTTCATTAATTCAAGATCTTGGACAATATTTAATATTTTTATATAGTCTAGGGACTAAATTAAATATATATTAAAAGTTCAAAAATTATATTGAATAAATTAAAAATTTAGAATCACATTATAAATTTGGCAAAACTCTAAAGACTATTAAACAAATTTAAATTACAGCGACCACGTTACCAAAGTCGTTTCCACTAAACTATTATCTACTAGGTGTACTTTTCAAGTGCCTGAAATATATATACGGCCCCCCTGGAGCTTGCTAATTCTAGTAACAAGTTGAGTTTCCCACCTGCAAGCTTCATCAACCAATACAGAGAGAGAGAGAGAGAGAGAGAGAATGGCTGACGAAAAACCAGCAGCAGAACCAAAACTAACGGCGCAAGTCGCCGGCGACGAGGATGACGAAGAAGCGAGAGCCGGGGTGGACATCTGGAAGTACGTCCTTGGCTTCACTGAGATGGCGGTGGTGAAGTGCGCCATCGATCTCGGCATTGCCGACGCCATCGAGAGCCACCCAGAGCCCTCCATCTCTCTGTCCCGGCTCTCCTCCGAGTTCGGCTGCTGCCCCTCCTCCCTCCGCCGCATCCTCGCCCACCGCAAGATCTTCAGGCACCACGCCGACACCGACACCTACTTGCAGACCCCGCTCTCTCGCCGTCTCCTGACCAGAGGAGAGAACTCAATGGCCGCTTTCATTCTGCTCGAGACCAACCCGGCGATGCTTGCCCCGTGGCTCAACCTGAGCTCTCACGCGGCTGCAGCCGCCGCTGGAGCTCCTCCGCCTTTCGTGGCGGCGAACGGCGATGACGTCTGGGCATACTTGGCGGCGAATCCCGGGCACAGCAGGCTCATCGACGAGGCCATGGCGTGCGACGCGAGAGTGGCGGTGCCGGCACTCGCCGAGGATTGCCCGGAGGTGTTCGAGGGAGTCCTGACCATGGTGGACGTCGGAGGAGGGAACGGGACCACCCTGAGGTTGCTGCGGAAGGCATTTCCGTGGATCAGAGGGATCAATTTCGACCTCCCTCACGTCGTCGCCGGAGCGTTGCCGCCGTGCGACGGGGTGGAGCATGTCGGAGGAGATATGTTCGAGGGTGTTCCGAAGGCTGATGCTGCTTTTCTCAAGGTTGGTTGATTTTCTTAATTCTTTCTTCTCCCATTTTAGTGACGTGCGCATGTTCAAAATTCATCCACAAGCTAGCCGGCAAAGTGCTGACCAAAAAGTACAGACCAAAATTCGACCCCCAAAAAAAAGTTCAGTTTTAGCTTCCGACGAAAATATAAAAAGTATAGTTTTAGCTTCCTACCCAAGAAAATTAAAAATAAAAGGTACCGTTTTAGCTATCCTAATTTTTTTATTTGTACGATTTGCTCATTTAACTTTTATTTTATTCGGCTAAGTCCTTGAACTTTTCTGCAATTGTGAAATACAGTCCTCTAAATTATATTTTGTGCAATTAAGCCCTCCAACATTCTCGATTAGTTCATTCGACATCCTTCGGTCAATCCCGAACCATCCGAATGATTAATTACATAGCAATCCGATGCGGTAGAAAAGAGATAGCTATGCTGATTATCTAGCATATTTCGGCCTTGTGGGTGTTTCTCCATATTAAGTTTGTAGGTTTCTAAAGTTAAATATTGCCAATTTGTGCTTTCTTTTGAGTGTTTCACATACGAATTGCGAGATGTGGATTGAAAGTTTATTTACATTTTCAAACTCATATCAGATTTTTTTAGAGAAAAGTTTTAAATATATCTTAAAGTTTTGATTTAAATCTACAATTGGTATTAATTACTTTCTTCATAATAGGAGTAGAATAGCAAGAACTTTCTTGTCTGTTTTTTCCTTTATGTGCTTATCTTTTGTTAATATTTTAAATATAATATATTTGACATTTGATCGTGCTTCTAACAAATTAACATTTTTTCCATATTTCGATCGCTTTTTCTTTTCCATTTTTTTTTATCAAGATTGACTAGATAATTAAATTGAATTTTAATTTTCAACTTTGAAATATAGTTTCGTTCACACTATTTGATTAAAAAAATAGGTAATCAATTGTGTGTTCATAAACTATCATAAATATAAATTTTTTGCAATTAAAAATATTATACCATAAATTAAAATTGACAACATCCTCTAGGCAAAATAATTACAAAATGCAAGGTAAAATGGTATATTGTTGGGTGTAGGGGAACATTTGTATCATGAAACTGAGGAGAGATGATAGAAATAATGGTAATTTTTCCAGTTAGCCAGATAAGAAAAATAAATTAAAGAGAAAGAGAAGGGGATTCTGGTGAGTACATTAGAAAAGGATTTTCTTAGTTAAAATAGGGGTCGAAATAGATTTACCATTTTTTAAACCAATTTTTATATATTAGACTTAAACAGTTGTAATTAGGGTTAGATAAACCATTGTGCTCATTTTTAAGTTAATGTTAATTGCTCAGTGGCAAATGGTGGGTCATCAAATACTCACCAAACATGTTGAAAGACAAAAAAAAAAAAAAAAGTACACATACTGAAAGACTAGTCCATTAATGGATTTATAACATGATATTATACATTTGCATGTGGGTGTTTTGAATTTGACTCAAAATCATTTAATATGAATTTGAAACAAGTAGGCTTTTAAAAATTCCACATTTTCTTTTGTTAAGGCTCCGCAAATTACTCTTTATATATCTGATTACCAATGACGGACTTTCGGGGGTGTAAACGGGCCGGGCTTTTACGGCACTCCTAGCCTCGCTAGAAAACATTTGGACCTAAAGAATTTGGGCTTGTTCCATTTGGGTCAGGCTAGGCCTGAAATTATATATCAATTTCACAACATCAAATAAAATAATTCGTTCCCTCATAAATTTCATTATTTCAACAGCATAAGAAAAATAATTATTTCGCTTGTAGTATTTCATTTTTTTCATCCAATCTAGAAAAATTTATCTATATATTTCCAGAGTGATAAAAACTATCTATTAAATAAAATTTCAGATCTGGGCCAGGCCTTTTCGGGAAAAATGTATAACAGAGCAAGCCCGATATCCAACCTGAGACTACTTGGGCTAAGGAACTTCGGGCTGGTCTGAATTTTCCGATCTTCATTTTCACCCCTAGCGACAGCCCCAATCTATCAAACGCGGTGCTTTTCAGACAAAAAGAACAAGAGTTGTTGAGAAAGTAATTGCGTAGACCATACAATGTACATAGTATATACTTTTAAAAGGTGTCTTATATTGAGTTAGTGATGGTTGGTTTGGCTTTTCTAACATGAAATATTTTTATTAACATTTCTTTCACCCAATTCAATGGTTGATCTTAGAAACCTGACTTGTATTGACTATCTATATGATAATAAGTGAGCATCCAATCGAGACTTTGTACATCTATTATCAGTTCTTACCAAACTGATTGTATCCTCAAACGAAAGTTGAGCACTGACAATGTGTAATCTTCAATTGTAAGAAATAATTGTGTGATTGATTTGCAAAATTAAATTTATATAAAATTGCTGATATAACATATCATTAATTGAGATTTATCCAAATAGATCATCTTCAAACACATAAGAATCTACTTTTGCACTCTTTTTATGTGCATGTCCTTATGTCTCTACCATTTTTTTTAACTATATTGTTCTTCGTCCCTACATGGAAAAAGTTTATTCCAACCGTATATCATCCATATATAAACTTATTCTATTAATCAAAAATATGTTTAGCAAAAGGGAAAATGATATAAATCATCTCTGAACTTTGATCTAATTTACAATGTGGTCTTGAACTTTTCATATGTTTAATGCAATTATTGAACTTTATTCTAATATGCAATGTCATTTTTAAACTCTAATTCGTTCAATGTTATCCTTGAACTTTGATATATGTTTGATTTAATCCATAAACTATGTGAAAAAATCAATTTTACCTTTAAACTTAAATAAATAGAAGGATAATATAGGGCATTTTCATATAGTTTAAGATTATATTGAACATTTATCAATAGTTCATGAATCACTTAAATAAATTGAAACTTTATAAAAGATATTACACATTATGTCATAGTACATAAACCAATTGTCTAATCATGAGAAAATTTCCTCCACATAAGAATGGAGGAAAATGTGACTAGACTGTTTTTTTTTTCCTTTTTACCTATTATCCCCACGTAATTCTAGTCTTATTAATTCCAAGATAATCCCTAAGTGCACATGCATGCGGTCGGCTTTCTAAGTATTATTGACAAAGGCTATCATATTTTGAACACGTATAGTGGGTTCTTCACGACTGGTCGGACAGCGAGTGCATCCAGATCCTCAAGAATTGCAAAGAAGCCATCTCGAAGAGCAAATCAGGAAAGGTGATAATCGTGGAAGCCGTGATCAATGAACAAGAGGATAACAAGTTCACCGACGTGAGGCTGACCCTCGACATGGTAATGATGGCTCACACCGGCGGAGGCAAGGAGCGGACTGAGAAGGAGTGGGCTCACATGCTTCGCCAGGCCGGCTTCGCCAAGTACACAATCAGGCCCATACGCGCCATCCAATCCGTCATCGAGGCATTTCCTTGAAAAAGATAACTAAATGAAAAAATAAATTGGTAGTCTATCTTGTTTATCTTACTTGGGTGTCATTTGTATCCTCAAGGCATGCTTGTTTAACTTGGGATTTATCCAAATGATCTTTCGTTGTCGTCCTTTCTGTCTTCTTTGAGTGAATGTCATTCGTGAATCATGTTTTTTCAACTCCTGCAGGGAGCGATGGCGAGGGGCGTGGCCCGCTCGCCATCGCTCGTCGAACGAGCAAGATCGAATGGATAATGGCCCGCCCCAACCATTCCCCACTTTCCACACCGCACCATCCGGAACGCGACACCTCTCCCGTCCAAAATCTCATCTTTACTCCGACCCACTATCCACTGCGTTGACAAGAACGATAACCCGACCAAGAACGAGGACAAGAAGCCGTCCCGGAAGCTGCAGGGAGGCGCAGAGAAAGGGAGGGAGAGAGGGAGAGGTTGAAAGCCATGGCCTTTCCGCTGATGCTGCCGCCGTCGCCCGCCTCTGCCTCGCGAGGAAGCCCACGAGCCTCAGACCCGCCATCCCGTTCCGCTGCCTCGCCTCCGCCGCGGTCGCCGAAGCCGAGGCCATTCGATCTGAAGACGTACTGGGCGACCCTGTTCCCGGAGATCAACCAGAAGCTGGACGAGGCGATACCGGTTCAGCACCCGGAACGGATCTACGAGGCCATGTGGTACTCCGTCTTGGCCGGGGCGCCAACCGTGCGCCGCCCGTGATGTGCGTCACCACGTGCGAGCTCTTCGGCGGTGACCGCTTCACTGCGTTCCCCACCGCCTGCGCTCTTGACATGGTGAGTGTGTTGGATTTGGCTGCCTTGTGATTTGTCCATGCTTTGATGGGGATTGTTGATGAGTCATGGATTCGGAATGGTGGGTTGTGGGACTATTGATGGGTCGAGCAGCCTCAGAGTACCTCTGCATGGAGGAAAGTACTCGAGCTCAGGTGCATTTTGAAGCCTTATGTAGGATACTTGATAACGAAATGGAAAATCTATCCCCCTATGGTTTGATAATCATCAACCCTCTTGGTGTTTTGGCCGATTTATATCCTCCGAGAGAAATGTATCACTCAACATTGAGTTGCTGCTAGAGTTGCTGATGATATTGAAGACAAAAAATGGAGACAGGCCTCCAGCTTGGTCAGGTGCATTGGTTGAGATACAAGCTCCTCTATGTGGCTGCATTTTTCCTATTTGACTCTGAAAATAAGGCGACTTTTACTGGTTTTTCCAGCGGTGTATCGAATCAGGCTGAAGCCTGAAAATCGGTCAGCGGCAGGGGAACCGCAGCAGTTAGGCGTCGATTTGTTTGATTCAAACCACACGTGCCCAAGCATTCACATTCATCAAGTGGCTGGCCATCCTCAGCACAATTGCAGACTTAACGATAGAATGAAGCATGGGTGTGATGTTAATGACACGTGTTTTGATGCTTGCATAGGTGAGTGATTATGGGAATGGGGAATTTTCTGTTTAAGCATATGGGAATGATGCATATGCAGATGGTTGTCGATGGATGAAATGCAAAATGCAAGATAAAATACGATAGCCACCAAAGTCTAAAGTACGTGCCACCAACTAAAAATGAAGATCGGGATTGACAAAGTTCACCGTTAAGGCTTAAAGAACAATCCACCCGCTAAGAATAAATAGACAAACAATAAATAGACATAGGAATAGACAAACAATAAATAGACATGGGAACTACCCAAACATTAAAGGGCATGGAAACTAGAAGGCATAATAAAGCCTTAGGAACTTGGAGATGTAATTAATGATATGGGAACTTGTATGCTTGACTCTTCGGTCCGTGCTTTATCTTCAAAATCCGTTCACCAGTTTTGACCAGGAAATAATCATCTCAAAAGTTCTTCAAAAATCCATGGAAATAGACTCGTGTAGCCTCTTGCCGATACGTTATTGTTTGGCTTTGAAATCAGCAATTACTATGGTGAATTGACAACTCCTTATTCAGTTTCATGATCAATAGTCTTCCCTATTGATAATTTCATTTCTGAAACCATCAAATCACATTATGCCTAAATTCTGTCTTGACTTGAATGAGCACCGATGATGCTGAGTTTGTCAATGGAGCTAAAATGCTCCTGCACCATGTTTGATCTATCAATCACAAGCTGAATCAAGAGAACTTTTCTGCTTTTGCTCTCTCACAAAAGAGAGCAGAGAATTTTTCCTTTGCTTTTTTACTTTGAATGGTAATAGCAGAGGCAATGCAGGATGGAGTCTGGAATTTGCCCAGCATTCTGCAGGCTGCTAGGGGCAAAAGTTTGAAGTCCCCTCTCTTTTAAGTTGGCCAATGGAACAAGGTGACCCGTAAGGGATATCTCTCTCAGGCTAGCAAGATCATTGCATGTGTCATCTTTTCTGGGTTTGGGACTTCTTTCGAAAGACTGGTGTTGGAAGTTGGAAGGGTAGAGGAAGCTGCCTCAAGATGTCAAGGGACTGCTCAGAAATTGGAAGATCGAATTCCGATTTTCTGGGTTACAGCTCGTGTTCTAGTTATGACAGAGTGAGTTCGCAATCTAAGGTCATCGGTTTTTCCTGTTCGTTGGGACACTGATGAGGCCTTACTCCTCTAGTTTCTCCTGCAAATTCGTGAAGGCTAGCTTGGAGTTTGACCAAGTGGGATGAGTTTGGCAATGCTTTGACTCAAGTACCTGTGAAATTGATGAGGCATTACTCCTCCAGTAAACCGTGAAATTGATCGTAACTTCACTTTTGCATTCGTAATTTTCTTCATTAATAGTATTTTTCCTATTACATTTCTTTTTATAACATAATAAAATGGAACGCAATTTCACTTTTCTAATTGTAAGTTTTGGTCTTATGGTACCTAATGTTCCACTCAAAATATTAATCGACCTATGTTAATTGGAAATATCATTTTTTCTATTGTTGGTAAACTGCCTAATCGATCAATAACTTTCAATTTGTATAAGTAATTGACCTCACTCATAAAAATTTACCTCTTACATATCCTTTCGTATCTTAGCTTTAGAGGATGTAATTTTCCTTTCATCTTCTTAAGCTCTTCCGATGCTAGGGCTTGTAAAATAACTTGGAATATAGTAATCTACCAAAGTTAGTTGTAAATTTCCTTCCCTTGTTATAACTAAACTGCCTTATTGACTATAACTTTTTTTGCATTCACAATTGTCCTTGCTAATAATAGTAATTCATCTCTTTAGAGGACTGTAATTTACTATTGGTTATCATAAAGTTAATACGATTTCTATGGTTCATGATAGTCCATAAAAAAATATAATTTACCTATGTAGGTAGTAAATTTCTTTTCTCTTATTGTTTGTAAAATACCTATTCAATTGTAACTTTTATATGGATAGTAAATTTCTTTTTATCGTCATAAATTCTTTGGTCTTATTTCCCTCAACAAATAAGAATAACCCAAGAAAGTACCTAATTGGGTGTAACTTTCCTCTGCATTCCTTACAACTGTTTAATCTATGAGTCGGTAATTTTCCTCACCGATTATAATTTTTCTTAATCAATTATAAACGTACCATTACATTAGCGGTTTCCTTTAACATCTGTAAGTCACGTCACAAAATTAGTTTAGGGATAAGTGCATTAAAAATCTTAAAATTTATCAAAAAAGTAAAATTGAATCTTAAAATTTTCGAAAAAATGCAATTAAATCCTAAAACTTATTACGAAAGTGCAATCGAATCATAAAACTTTCAAAAAGTATAATCAAGTCCTAAAACTTATCATGAAAGTACGATTAAGTCCTAAAATTTTTAAAAAGTGTTATCAATGATAGGATTTGATTTGACATGCTTAATAAGTTTTATGACTTAATTATACTTTTTGAAAGTTTCACGACTCGATTGTACTTTTGTGACAAGTTTTAAGATTTAATTGCACTTCTTAAAAGTTTTAAGACTTTATTAACAAGTTTTAGGACTTGCAATGTACTGATCCCGTTAGTTTACTTTACATGTGACCAGATTTAATTTTGCAAGCAAACAGAGATGTAGGACAAGTCTAAATTGCACATTATTGATAAGTTTTAAGACTTTCGGTGCATTTATCCTATTAGTTTACTTTACGTGTGACCAGTTTTTAATTTTGCAAGCAAATAGAGATGCGCGACAGGTCCACCAAATCATTTGAACGATAGAATTTCCTCTTAAGATTACCAGCAAAAGCAGAGATTGGTGTCAATTGAGCGCTTTAGACCAAGAAACATCGTCGTGAAACATGCCGAATCTCGATGTCTCCATGCAATGCCAGCTGCTCTGTCTCTACCCCCAAAGTTTTGTCCAACCAAGTAAGTGCGCTCAAAATTGCTGCGTTTGGTAAGAAAATTTGTTGCTTTTTTAATTGCTATGGCATGAACATTAAGAGAAACCGCCATCAAAGCCTTGATACAAGTTGTATTATACAACTATTGTTTTCATGGGGAGCATCCCAAAACATAATAAACAAGGGGAACAGGAAAAAGTTGAGATTATTGAAATCTTGACAATGGGGCCCCAAGGTTACTCGACCCTAGGCAATGTGTTAGAATACTTTGAATATTTAAATAATAAATCATGTATTTATCTAAAAATTTAAGTTTTTAGAATAGTCAACAATATTTCCATAAAGTCTTACATGATATTAGAATAAGGAGGTCATGAGTTTTAATATTTCCATGCCCCTATTTTCCTCTCCATTGCATATTTCCACTCTTTAGGCTAAGGTCAAAGTTTAGGATACACGTAACGAGTGTTAAAATATTTAAATAATCAACAACGCATTCATCTAAAAGTTTAAATTGTGACAACAATCGGTAATAATCTTACAAAATCTCACGGATCTATCTAGATACTTCAAAATAGAAGAATCTATGAACATTTCTCACCAAAATATGTATCTTGTACATTGATTAAAGATTTATTAGCAAAATAGTCATAAGAATTAGAAATTTGTTATGATTAGATATCTACTAAATTGATCATAAAAAAAATAAATTACTAGGTCTAGCTCGCACGTATAGTCCTATTATAAGAGGCTTCTCGTTTTCCTTCCAATCTATGTGTTTTCTACAATTTCTTTGTCTGCTGATAATAAAATTCGAGCTTTAATGGTTTTGCTTGGTTTCACATGAGGGAGAATGTCGAAAAAAACCCGCCTAGTGTTTGTGCAACTTAAACCTCTAGGAAAAAATATAAGATACATTCATTCGATCAATAATGTGGCAAAGAGAGATCATCACTATTCAACAACGTGTATGAGAACCTGTAATATTTCAAATCTAGCATGAATCTCGTTATTTGTGGTCACGTGATTAATTTGTTACTGTGAGTTATACGTCTCTCAACATTATCTATTGTGCTACCATTGAGTGGATTTCAATTTGAAGAAGTCTTTTCACAAGCCTACAGCTATTTTAATCGTTAATAAATACCTTGAGACATTTTTTTTGGAGCCACGTTTAGTAAAATCGGATATCAAAAAACAAGAAAAGCATTTTATTCAGAAAACAGCTTATGAGGAAAACATTTTGACCTAAAAGAAAAAAAAAATCAATCGAGTGCATTCCAAATTATCAATCAATCAATTTCGATTTCCTCCCACTACTCAATTGGTTTTAGTTATTTGTTTCGATTTTGTACACTTCAAGAATGTGTTTCTTTCTCAAAAAATAAATAATTCGAAAAATATTTTATTAAAAATGATTGATTGTAATGTTTGAAATAATTAATCGATAGGAAATATTTTTATTATCGACGATAATTTTTGTCTAATCATTTTTTGTAGATAATAAAATATTTTTTTTATTTATTTTTGTAATTATTACAAATGATCATTTTTGAAAAAATACTTTTTACATAATTAATTTTTTTGCTAGACCAACAGAATCCGACGTTCAGAATATTTTCGTACAAACTTGCATAAAGTAATATGGCAGCTCACTCAAATGTGGAGAACTAGAGATGGTTGTCAGTTGACCTATTTTGACCGAGAAATATCGTCGCGAAACATGCTTTACCTGTCTCCTATCACCAAAATATTTGTCTAACCCGGTGCGCTCGAAGATGCTAATTTTGGCACAAAAGATTGTACTTTTTTTTTTATTTTTAAGGGATGAAGACGTAAATAGTATTTAAGCTTTGATTCAACATGCGGTGTATCCTTGAATTTTAAATTTATTTAATATGATCATTAAAATTTAGCTAAATATACAGTATGATTCATAAATTTTTAATATATGTTTAATATTAAATATTTTCATATAATTTAAAAATTAAATTGTACATATATCGAAGTTCAAATATCACATTAAATAATTTAAAAATTAAAAATTTATATTTTATATTCAGATAAAGTTTAGGAACCCATATAAAATATTTTAAAAATTTAAAAATTTAAAGATTACATCATACAATAAATTAAAATTTAAAAATTATATATGTTATCATTCTACTTTATAAGTTATTGTGGCTCGAAGATGAAGAGAAACACAATCAAAGTCTTGTGGAGTCTCCGAAAAGTCAAACGCGAGGTGGGACAGGAGAAGGTTAATGTGACTGAAAGACGACAGATGTTGATGTTGATGTTGATGTTGCCGTGTCCTTACTAACTCTTCATGAAAGTTCATCTCATCCATCTAACCCTGTGCAGTCGTCCTTGTCCCCCAAAATTTTGTGGCATTGTAAATGAAGATCACATTTATTTATCATGAAATTTACATGCAAAAAACCATTTTCATGCTTGCATATGGTGATATGGACTTGGTCCAACATCGTACGTTTTCAAGGTGTTTTTTAACCGAACCGAATATCAAACCAAATTCTCTAAATGGTGCACGGTTAAACCGGATTAAACTCCAAAGAAATGGCTATAAGTATCTGATGCTCCACTGCTGATGAGTTTGATGATGAAATGACACGGGAACAAGATCGTTTTCATGTTGTACAATGCATTTGCATCAATCAATTTTTTCATCTGCTACTAGCTGTCATACTTTAGACATAGAAAAAAGCTACCGAGGATGAAAAAGTTAGTAGCAGTATGGTCCATGCCCCTTCAACTCTACTCTTACGAAGCCGTGGGTTCTATAGAAAAATAAAAAATTATTGCCTAAACTCGATACCAAAAATTTGAAATTTAGGTTACATTTATTTCATGAAAAATATAGAGTTGATGTTGATGTTGCCGTGTGCCCACTAACTCTTCATGAATGTTCATCTCATCCATCTAATTCTATGCAGTTGTCCTTGTCCCCCAAAATTTTGTGGCATTGTAAATGAAGATCACATTTATTTATCACGAAACTTACATGCAAAAAACCATTTTCATGCTTGCATATGGTGATATGGACTTGGTCCAACATCATACGTTTCCAAGGCATTTTTGAACCGGACCGAATATCAAACCAAATTCTCTAAGTGGTGCACGGTTAAACCGGATTAAACCCCAAAGAAATGGCTATAAGTATCTGATGCTCCACTACTTATGAGTTTGATGATGAAATGACACGGGAACAAGATCGTTTTCATGTTGTACAATGCATTTGCATCAATCAATTTTTTCATCTGCTACTAGCTGTCGTACTTTAGACATAGAAGAAAGCTACCGAGGATGAGAAAGTTAGCAGCGGTATGGTCCATACCCCTTCAACTCTACTCTTACGAAGCCGTGGGTTCTATAGAAAAATAAAAAATTATTGCCTAAACTCGATACCAAAAATTTGAAATTTAGGTTACATTTATTTCATGAAAAATATAGAGTTGATGTTGATGTTGCCGTGTGCCCACTAACTCTTCATGAATGTTCATCTCATCCATCTAATTCTATGCAGTTGTCCTTGTCCCCCAAAATTTTGTGGCATTGTAAATGAAGATCACATTTATTTATCACGAAACTTACATGCAAAAAACCATTTTCATGCTTGCATATGGTGATATGGACTTGGTCCGACATCATACGTTTCCAAGGCATTTTTGAACCGGACCGAATATCAAACCAAATTCTCTAAGTGGTGCACGGTTAAACCGGATTAAACTCCAAAGAAATGGCTATAAGTATCTGATGCTCCACTACTTATGAGTTTGATGATGAAATGACACGGGAACAAGATCGTTTTCATGTTGTACAATGCATTTGCATCAATCAATTTTTTCATCTGCTACTAGCTGTCATACTTTAGACATAGAAGAAAGCTACCGAGGATGAGAAAGTTAGCAGCGGTATGGTCCATACCCCTTCAACTCTACTCTTACGAAGCCGTGGGTTCTATAGAAAAATAAAAAATTATTGCCTAAACTCGATACCAAAAATTTGAAATTTAGGTTACATTTATTTCATGAAAAATATAGAGTTTTTGAAAAATACTTTTTAAAAAGTCATTTTTCAAGAAAATAACAAATTTTTCCGATGTTTAGCTAAAGTTTAAAATTGAAGTGAAAAATATTTTCTATTGTTCGCTATCTTATTTAATTTTTCTCTATATAATTTTTTTGATTATTTTTTTTTCACTTTTTATTTTTATTATTTTATTTAAAATTCTATAATTTTTAATTATTTTTATTTTATTGCTATTTTTCTTTCCTGTTGTTTTTTCTTTCTTTTTTTTTTTTTTCTTTCTCTCAACCGGTTGCTGGCCATGCAAAGGTTGGCAATTGGCCATAGGCGAGCTCGATGACGATTGCCAATCGTCGCCAGAGGCCGTGACGCTTAGACCTCACCAGAACGACGATGCTTAGCCTCACCGCCGTTTGGTGACGCCCGATCTTTGAGGCCCAAGCGTCACCGATTTGCAAGGCCCAAGTGTCATCAAACGGTGGCAAGGCTCGAGCCTTGCCCATTGATGACAAGGCTCAAGCCTCCCCAGTGAGCTTGGCTCACCTGTGGGGCCACAAGCGTTGCCGATCTATGGCAACAAGGCTCAAGCCTCACTAGATCGACAAGCCACAAGCTCACTAGTTAGGTTGCGGCTCACCTGCAGCTAGCAACTTGCCGAACAAGAAGAAGAGCAAAAAGAAAGAGAAAAATAATAATAATAAATTGATTTTATTGAAAAATAATAAAAAAATCGAATTTTTAAATAATAAAAAGATCAGTTAAAAAAAAAGAAAGAAAGAAAGAAGTGGGCAAAGTGTAAGATAAGAGAGAGTAAGTGTGCAAAATATTTTCCCCACTTTTAGAGAATCTTTTTCCTTTCATGGAAAATATTTTCTCCTATCAATGTATTTTCCATAAAATGAACATCAAAAAATCCGAAAAATATTTTCCTAGAAGTTATTTTTCATGAAACAAATGAACTCTTAAGGTGTACATAATTTACCTTTGATCAAACGGTCCAAACCTAACTTACCCCATACCTTGTAGGGGATCTCGATGTGCACATTTGATGTATGTAACATAATTTGGTCATCAAGCACAATGGGATCGAATCAAATTAATCATGCGAAAGAAAGGATGAAATAAATTTCTGTGTCATGGAAAAGCTTATTCCATCTCACCACACAATCTTTAAATGAGTCTACACCATATTTTTCTTCATAGCTCTTATTAACAACTCATGCACTTCATCGTCAAAATTACGAGACAACACGAAATGATCATCCAATCCCGTTTTAATATTATGTAAAATTAACGATGGTCCCGAATTATGGCTAAATGTGCAATATTATCACTGAATTTCTAATTTCGCTCAATGGTTCATGAATTTTTACTTATTCAACGTAGTCCATGAACTTTTTGTACATATTCAATATAGTTAATAAATTATATCAAATTATTAAATATAGTCATTTCGTTAATTCACGATTTGGGACAATATTAAATATTTTTATATAGTATAGGACAAAATTAAATATACAGTAAAAGTTCAGAAATTATATTGAATAAATTAAAAATTTAACAATCACATTATACATTTGGCAAAACTCTAAAGACTACATTAAACAAATTTAACATACAGCGACCACGTTACCAAAGTCATTTCCACTAAACTATTATCTACTAGGTGTACTTATCAAGTGCCTGAAATATTTATACGGTACCCCTGGAGCTTGCTAATTCTAGTAACAAGTTGAGTTTCCACCTGCAAGCTTCATCAACCAAGACCGAGAGAGAGAGAGAGAGAATGGCTGACGAAAAACCAGCAGCAGAACCAAAGCCAACGGCGCAAGTCGCCGGCGACGAGGACGACGGAGAAGCGAGAGCCGGGGTGGACATCTGGAAGTACGTCCTCGGCTTCGCTGAGATGGCGGTGGTGAAGTGCGCCATCGACCTCGGCATTGCCGACGCCATCGAGAGCCACCCAGAGCCCTCCATCTCTCTGTCCCGGCTCTCCTCCGAGCTCGGCTGCTGCCCCTCCTCCCTCCGCCGCATCCTCCGCTTCCTCGCCCACCGCAAGATCTTCAGGCACCACGCCGACACCGACACCTACTCACAGACCCCGCTCTCTCGCCGTCTCCTGACCAGAGGAGAGAACTCAATGGCCGCTTTAATTCTGCTCGAGACCACCCCGGTGATGCTCGCCCCGTGGCTCAACCTGAGCTCTCACGCGGCTGCAGCCGCTGCTGGAGCTCCTCCGCCTTTCGTGGTGGCGAACGGCAACGACCTTTGGGTATACTCAGCGGCGAATCCCGGGCACACCAGGCTCTTCGACGAGGCCATGGCGTGCGACGCGAGAGTGGCGGTGCCGGCACTCACCGAGGATTGCCCGGAGGTGTTCGAGGGAGTCCTGACCATGGTGGACGTCGGAGGAGGGAACGGGACCACCCTGAGGTTGCTGAGGAAGGCATTTCCGTGGATCCGAGGGATCAATTTCGACCTCCCTCACGTCGTCGCCGGAGCGTTGCCGCCGTGCGACGGGGTGGAGCATGTCGGAGGAGATATGTTCGAGGGTGTTCCAAAGGCGGATGCTGCTTTCCTCAAGGTTAGTTGATTTTTCTTACTTCTTTTTTCTCCCATTTTAGCAACGTGCGCATGTCCAAAATTCATCCACAAGCTAGCCAAAATTAGAAAGAACAAAAAGTACAGACCAAAATTCGACCAAAAAAAAAAAGTACAGTTTTAGCTTCCGACGAAAATATAAAAAGTATAGTTTTAGCTTCCAACCCAAAAAAATTAAAAATAAAAGGTACCGTTTTAGCTATCCTAATTTTTTTATTTGTACGATTTGCTCATTTAACTTTTATTTTATTCGACTAAGTCCTTGAACTTTTTTGCAATTGTGCAATATGGTCCTCTAAATTATATTCTGTGCAATTAGGCCCTCCAACATTCTCGATTAGTTCATTCGACATCCTTCGGTCAACCACGAACCATCCAAATGATTAATTACATAGCAATCTGATGAGGTAGAAAAGAGATAGCTATGCTAATTATCTAGCTGATTTTGGCCTTGTGGGTGTTTCTCCGGATTAAGTTTGTAGGTTTCTAAAGTTAAATATTGTCAATTGGTGCTTTCTTTTGAGTGTTTCACATATGAATTGCGAGATGTGGATTGAAAATTTATTTACATTTTCAAACTCATATCAGATTTTTTTAGAGAAAAGTTTTAAATATATCTTAAAGTTTTGATCCAATTGCTATGAGATTAAATCTACAATTGGTATTAATTACTTTCTTCATAATAGGAGTAGAATAGCAAGAACTTTCTTGTCTGTTTTTTCCTTTATGTGCTTATCTTTTGTTAATATTTTAAATATAATATATTTGACATTTGACCGTGCTTCTAACAAATTAACATTTTTTCCATATTTCGATCGCTTTTTCTTTTCCAATTTTTTTTATCAAGATTGACTAGATAATTAAATTGAATTTTAATTTTCAACTTTGAAATATAGCTTCGTTCACACTATTTGATTAAAAAAAATAGGTAATCAATTGTGTGTTCATAAACTATCATAAATATAATTTTTTTGCAATTAAAAATATTGGACCATAAATTAAAATTGACAACATCCTCTAGGCAAAGTAATCACAAAATGCAAGGTAAAATGGTATATTGTTGGGTGTAGGGGAACATTTGTATCATGAAACTGAGGAGAGATGATAGAAATAATGGTAATTTTTCCAGTTAGCCTGATAAGAAAAATAAATTAAAGAGAGAGAGAGAAGGGGATTCTGGTGAGTACATTAGAAAAGGATTTTCTTAGTTAAAATAGGGGTCGAAATAGATTTGCCATTTTTTAAACCAATTTTTATATATTAGACTTAAACAGTTGTAATTAGCGTTAGATAAATCCTATTGCGCTCATTTTTAAGTTAATGTTAATTGCTCAGTGGGAAATGGTGGGTCATCAAATATTCGCCAAACATATTGAAAGACAAAAAAAAAAAAAATACACATACTGAAAGACTAGTTCATTAATGGATTTATAACATGATATTATACATTTGCATGTGGGTGTTTTGAATTTGACTCAAAATCATTTAATATGAATTTGAAACAAGTAGGCTTTTAAAAATTCCACATTTTCTTTCGTTAAGGCTCCGCAAATTACTCTTTAAATATATATGATTACCAATGACGGACTTTCGGGGTGTAAACGGGCCGGGCTTTTACGGCACTCCTAGCCCCGCTAGAAAAATTTTGGGCCTAAAGAATTTGGGCCTGTTCCATTTGGGTCAGGCTAGGCCCGAAATTATATATCAATTTCACAACATCAAATAAAATAATTCTTTCCCTCGTAAATTTCATTATTTCAATAGCATAAGAAAAATAATTATTTCTCTTGTAGTATTTCACTTTTTTATCTATATATTTCCAAAGTGATAAAAAACTATCTATTAAATAAAATTTCGGATTTGGGCCAGGCCTTTTCGGGAAAAATGTATAACAAAGCAAGCCCGATATCCAACCCAAGACTACTTGGGCTAAGGAACTTTGGGCTGGTCTGAATTTTCCGATCTTCATTTTCACCCCTTGCGACAGCCCTAATCTATCAAACGCGGTGCTTTTCAGACAAAAAGAACAAGAGTTGTTGAGAAAGTAATTGCGTAGACCATGCAATAGACATAGTACGTATTTTTAAAAGGTGTCTTATATTAAGTTAGTGATGATTGGTTTGGCTTTTCTGACATGAAATATTTTTATTAACATTTCTTTTGCCCAATTCAACGTTTGATTTTAGAAACCTGACTTGTATCGACTATCTATATGATAATAAGTGAACATCCAATCGGGACTTTGTACATCTATTATAAATTATTACCAAAGTGATTGTATCCTCAAACGAAAGTTGTGCACTGAAGATGTGTAATCTTCAATTGTAAGAAATAATTGTGTGATTGATTTGCAAAATTAAATTTATATTAAAATTGCCAATATAACGTATCATTAATTGAGATTTATACAAATGGATCATCTTCAAACACATAACAATCTACTTTTGCACTCTTTTTATGTGCATGTCCTTATGTCTCTACCATTTTTTTTTTTTTTTTTTAACTATATTTTTCTTTGTCCCTACATGGAAAAAATTTATTCCAAACCTATATCATCCATACATAAACTATTCTATTAATCAAAGATATGTTTAGCAAAAGGGAAAATGATATAAATGATCCAATATGCAATGTGGTCTTGAACTTTTCATATGTTTAATGCGTTTCATGAACTTTAATCTAATATGCAACATCATTTTTAAACTTTTAATTTATTCAATATAATCCTTAAACTTTTGATATCGTTCAATTTAGTCCATAAATTATATGGAAATATCAATTTTACCTTTAAACTTAAATAAATAGAAGGATAATATAGGGCATTTTCATATAGTTTAAGATTATATTGAACATTTATCAATAGTTCATGAATCACTTAAATAAATTAAAAGTTTATAAAAGATATTACACATTAAGTTATAGTACATAGATAAATTGTCTAATCATGAGAAAATTTCCTCCACATAAGAATGGAGGAAAATGTGATTGGACCTTTTTTTTTTTTTTCCTTTTTACCTATTATCCCTACGTAATTCTAGTCTTATTAATTCCAAGATAATCCTTGAGCGCACAAGCATGCGGTTGGCTTTCTAAGTATTATTGATGAAGGCTATCATATTTTGAACACGTATAGTGGGTTCTTCATGATTGGTCGGATAGCAAGTGCATCCAGATCCTCAAGAACTGCAAAGAAGCCATCTCGGAGAGCAAATTAGGAAAGGTGATAATCATGGAAGCCGTGATCAATGAACAAGAGGATGACAAGTTCATTGATGTGAGGCTGACCCTCGACATGGTAATGATGGCTCACACCAACGGAGGCAAGGAGCGGACTGAGAAGGAGTGGGCTCACATGCTTCGCCAGGCCGGGTTCGCCAAGTACACAATCAGGCCCGTACGTGCCATCCAATCCGTCATTGAGGCATTTCCTTGAAAAGGATAACTAAATGAAAAAATAAATTGGTAGTCTATCTTGTTTATCTTACTTGGGTGTCATTTGTATCCTCAAGACATGCTTGTTTAACTTGGGATTTATCCAAATGATCTTTCATTGTGTCCTTTCTGTCTTCTTGAATGAATGTCATTCGTGAATCATGTTTTTTCAATTCCTCCGGGGGCGTGGCCCGCTCGCCATCGCTCGTCGAACGAGCAAGATCGAATGGATAATGGCCCGCCCCCACCATTCCCCACTTTCCACACCGCACCATCCGGAACGCGACACCTCTCCTGTCCAAAATCTCATCTTTACTCCGACCCACTATCCACTGCGTTGACAAGAACGTGAACACGGCCAAGAACGAGGACAAGAAGCCGTCCCGGAAGCTGCAGGGAGGCGCAGAGACGGGGAGGGAGAGAGGGAGAGGTTGAAAGCCATGGCCTTTTCGCTGATGCTGCCGCCGTCGCCCGCCCTCTGCCTAGCGAGGAAGCCCGCGAGCCTCAGACCCGTCATCCCGTTCCGCTGCCTCGCGTCCGCCGCGGCGGCCCCGACGCGGTCGCCGAAGCCGAGGCCGTTCGATCTGAAGACGTACTGGGCGACCCTGATCGCGGAGATCAACCAGAAGCTGGACGAGGCGATACCGGTTCAGTACCCGGAACGGATCTACGAGGCCATGCGGTACTCCGTCTTGGCCGAGGGCGCCAAGCGCGCGCCGCCCGTGATGTGCGTCACCGCGTGCGAGCTCTTCGGCGGCGACCGCCTCGCCGCGTTCCCCACCGCCTGCGCTCTTGAGATGGTGAGTATGCTGGATTTGGCTGTATCGTGATTTGTCCATGCTTTGATGGGGATTGTTGATGAGTTCTGGATTCGGAATGGTGGGTTGTGGGACTATTGATAGGTCGAGCAGGCGCTTGTGGTTCTGTGTGTTCAAGGTCACTTTGTTGGGTGGGAAGTTTTCAGCTTTAATGTAAGTTCTAGGTTTCACTTAGAGTTTAGCTTCTTGGAAAAGTTTGTTGAAGTGTTCTGATGGAGACGGAGTGTGTACTGAGAGTATGAATGGTTGTGTTAGCTGAAACTGCATGTAGAGAAGCAGAGGATCTCGGCAGCATCAATTAGATTATGATTTTCAGTCTTGCGATTTCGGGCTGACTAGTTGATTAGCCGAGTTTCGAGTGAATTCTTAATCCTCTGAAAGCCGAGGTGAAACCTTACAAGGTAAAGAAGTCTGAACTGGGGACTCCATTCCAAGTAATGTAGTTTAGTTTAGTAGTCATTGGAGCATTAGTTTTCTGGGCAGAATTAATAAAGATGCGCATTAAACGGTTACATTCTAAGGGTTAGATCTTACCAACTGATCAGAATTCCAGCCAGCATCAATACTTGAGTGAGACATTAGCTGATTGTTGAGAGAAACCTCCTTTCTGTGTCAGAGTATGTCAAATTCTTCTGCTCTGAGAAATTATTTGATCTCTGATGGCATAGTCGCTCAAGAATCCATATTTGATTATTACAGGTTCACTCAGCTTCACTCATTCACGACGATCTCCCCTGCATGGACGATGATCCATCGCGCAGGGGCCAGCCATCAAACCACACCGTATACGGTGTTGACATGGCAATCCTAGCTGGAGATGCACTGTTTCCTCTTGGCTTCCGTCACATAGTCTCGCAGACACCCTCTGACCTTGTGCCGGAGCCTCGCCTCCTCCGAGTGATAGCGGAGATTGCCCGATCTGTGGGATCCACTGGCATGGCTGCTGGGCAGTTCTTGGATCTTGAAGGTGGTCCAAACTCAGTTGACTTTGTTCAAGAGAAGAAATTTGGAGAAATGGCAGAGTGTTCTGCAGTTTGTGGAGGGTTACTAGGAGGTGCCGAAGATGAGGAGATAAGAAGATTGAGGAGATATGGAAGAGCTGTTGGAGTACTGTATCAGGTAGTAGAGGACATACTTGAAGAGCAAACGAAGAGTGGCATGAGCAACGAGGAGAAAAACAAGAAAAAAGGGAAGAGTTATGTGCGGTTATATGGGATTGAGAAGGCTATGGAGGTTGCTGAGGAGCTCAAGGACAAGGCTAAAAAGGAACTCGATGCTTTTGAAAAATATGGTGATAGAGTTGCACCTCTCTATAGTTTTGTTGATTATGCTGCTGAAAGGGGATTTACTTTTGGTGGCTCCAGTTGATGTCGGGTTTACAGCCAATGTTGGATTTGAGGGTTTCTCACTGAACTACATAATACTGCCTGGTGATTGATGTTTTGACAAAGTGATGCGATACCAAGTGCTACCTTCTGATGAATTTGACAACATGAGTGTAGGGTTGCTATGTCAATCTCCAAGAAGCGGGTTCTATTCTGTCACAGGGCTATGGCTGGAGATGTCAGGTTGTTTGATGAGTTGTTACTCGAACGGTTACAGTTTCATTTCTGCAGTTTATGTAATCTGAGAAGAGAGGCATGCTTCATGAAGTTCCAAGATTCTCTTCCAGAATTCTGTATCTTGGTAGTCAGCTGGTTGGTTAATGTTGATGTGTAAGTGGCATCTACTGAGTGTACTTGGAACAAATATGATTTATGGATGTTTAAAAGTAGATTCAGCAAAGCCGTTTCTACTTCTGATTAAATCGCCCCTGTTGCCTAGGCAAGACTTCAAGCGAAAAGCCAGTGAAAATCAAAGCAATGGTGGCTGATTTTCTAGGAGTAGCCAAAAGTAAGTACGACAGTATTTGAAGGAAATGTATTTTCACTACGGAAGAAATTTAGTCTTCAGTCATCTATGTAGCATTCACTTTCATCAGCATCCAAAATTTCTTTTCGAGCCCATGTTGTAGCCACAGAGTAAAGCGTATTACCAAAGTTTCAGGTCTTAAAGTTATGGCAAACTTCAAATGGACTCATTGCTGATTACATTATCTGCTGTTGAATCGAATTCACAAATCCGGTTTGTGAATACTTGACTTTGTGTACGCTATTTCAGTAACTGCTTCCCTTTGCTTATGAAGATTCTCTAAATTCCTGGTATGCTAAAGCTACAGCAGCCCAACCTGTGAGAACCTATCATCTTCAATCTCAGTGCCCAGTAGTTTGCAGGTTCTTCTGTAGCATAAATTGTGCTTGTCAGATGAATTTCCTTTAGGGTCATGTAATCTTTGTTGGGTGCATGTTCATGGAGTGCCTGCAGCTTAACCGAAAGAAGTAGATTTTTCATGTGGGCATAGTTTCTTCTTGGGTTAAAATCCAACTTTGATCCTGCCTAAGCAATTTTTAAAGCATAGGCTGAAACAGGTGAAAGGGCATTATTTACAATATGAAGAAAGTTATGACAATAGAATCTAGTGTCACGACCTTGCCAATAATATACTTAATGAATCCGAAATCTTGATGTGCTTAACGCTTCTAAGCCGCTAAATTGGATCGGATTCATTGCTGTGATCCTCTCATATCTTAGTTGAGAAACTTGCAATTTACAGAGATCTCTTTATGCTACCCATCTGTGGAATATTTCCACTTGTGGACACATAAAAAGCATAACGGACTTCTTATGATTATAGTATAGATTTTAAATAAGTTTCATTAAATAGTGAAACCTTAGATTATCATGTTTTGATTGTTTCCCCGCATTAACCAAGGGGTATTAGGCCTCGAAACCTCTAGGCACTAAGGTTGGACCTTAACATTGTCTCACATGACTTGTTATGATTGATTTGATTAAGTTGAAAATTCTGCTGCTTTGAAATAACATGTTACCAATTAAATGATGAATTTTAAAATATAATGTTTTTAATTGCATCACAATATTATCAATTGTCATTGCACCTATTGAACCCATCGAGGTGATGGTAACAGTCGAGGGAAGCATGAAGCTCGGGCAAGGCAGTGGCTAGAGGCAAATATGATAATTATTATGCTTCTTTATTTTTTTTTTGATTTTTTTTTTTCAGAAATAAATTTAAAATAGAAATTCGTTTAGTAACATAATTTCATTTTTTTTTTTTTTTAAATTAATTTTTACTATTAAAATATATTTAAAATATAAATGAGAAATAAAACTTATTTATTTTTCTATTTCTGAGATATAAGTGAGAAATAAATCATTCTCGTTGTTCACTTTTACTATTAGTCTGTCGTGTATTGTCATCACGCTATCACTGTTCGGAAAAAATAAATTTTATGTCGTTATTAAATAATTTTTTATTTTGATAATAAAATTTTTATGTGATTATTAAATGCCTATCTATTCGAGGAATTGGTAGAAATTGATGCTGGAACATAACGATGTAAGGATGGAGACAGGGAGAAAAGAAAAGGGACAGGCGTCATTCATCGAATCTAACAAAGGACAGGCAGCATTCATCGAATCCAAAAACCCTGTCGCCTTTCACGTATTAAATGCCTGTCTCGTTCAGGCTCTTCTCAACGTTGGAGAAGTGGAAGACGCAACAGGTGGAGAGAGAGAGAGAGAGAGAGAGAGGACAACGTTGGAGAAGTGGAAGACGCAACTGGTGGAGAGCGAGAGCGAGAGAGAGAGAGAGTGCTGGGGATGGTGGGTGGATAAAGACTGAAGAGTAGACTACTATTAAGGCTGCGCATGGCAACGTTTCTGTTCCCGGGAACAGTTTCTGTTCAGAAATGTTTTTTCTTGTTTCTGTTCCCGGGAACTGTTTCTAAGCATTTGGGGGTGTTTGATAACGGTTCAAAATTTTTACTCCGGGGAACGTAAATACGTTTGCTAAAAATTTCTAACTTTTTGATTTTTTTAATTTCTTTTTTTTTTTTTTTCTTTTCTTTTTTTTTTTTCTCCCTTCTTTTTGTTGGCTGCCGCCGGCGAGAGGCTTGAGCCTCGCCGGTGGCGGCCGCGCGAGGCTCGGCCTCGCCCGGATCTACGAGGCCGAGCCTCGCCGGTGGCCCCGCGAGGCTCGCCTCCCTAGATCCGGGTGAGGTGAGGCTCGCCCGCCCGCGCCGCTTGAGTGAGGCTCGGCCTCGCCCGGATCTGCGAGGCCGAGCCTCACCGTGGCCGAGCGAGGCTCCGGCGAGCTTGCCGGACCTCGCCTTGGCCTAGCGAGGCGCCGGTGAGCTCGCCGGAACTCGCCTGGCGACGGCGATGGGGTGGCTGAGGGGTGGGAGGAGGAAGAGGGAGAGGAAGAAGAAGAAAAAAGGAAAGAGAAAAAAAAAAAAAAAAAGAAAAGAAAAGAAAAAGTGTTTCTTAAAATTGTTCTAGAAACAAGAAACAACTTTTTCTTGTTTCGATTTCTACTCCAAACCTCGTTTCGGAGAACAAATTTGTTAGGAACAAAAAATTTACCAAACGCGTTTCTATTCAGGAACAAAAAAAATCGCTCCAGGAACAAAAGAATAGAAACAAATGCTCTCGAGAGCGTTACCATCAAGCCCTAAGAGACCTGAAGATATAACTCCAAACTTGGAAACCTACATAACAATGACCTTTAAATTAAGAAGGTACTGAATTGTAAAGACCTTTAGACATAATACTCTCTCCTAAGCTGAATTACTAATCCCCAATCTTGAGTTTTGATGCCCATTATTTTTGTAAATAAGCTCAAGTTTAACGAATATTATTTCTATTTCGATAAAAGAAAACTGAGTAGATACAACATAAATATTTCAGTTCCATTTTTTTAAATTGTAATTTCGTTAAAAACAATAGGAAATAGATCAAACAATAAGATATTGATTGAACAGCCCCCGATCAGTTGAGCGTATCCGATGGTCCAGAAGTCATTGGAACCCGTTATATTTAGCTCCACCTTCTCGGGTGAAAATCACTTTTGCCCTTTCTTTTCCCTCCATAAAAAAACGAAGGCGACAATGCATTCGCCAAACTCATCCAAACGGGGCTAGAGCACCGTTTCGGTTGCTTCCAAAAACTTGGGCCCTGTTTGGTTCAGCTTTGCCAAAGGATCAGCCCTAAAAGTCCCTTAGCCAAATACAAACCCGTTTGATTCATTTTTTGGAGGATTTTAGCCAAATACAATTATATCTCCAAAGGGCTATAAAGATCTTTAGCCCAAGGGAGGTCTGGAGTCACTTTGGGAAGTTGTATCTTTCAAATGCAAGTTGCACTATTTACTTGGGTTACTATTTATCTTTTCCGATGAGCCGATGAGACCAAAGACTGCCGGCCAAGGGTCCCCGCGCCGGTGAACGCTGTTGAAGGGTCATTGGACCCCATCGACCGCCGCTAGGTGTCGTCACCATCACTGGGTTTGTGCGGCCTTGACAGTGTTCGCCTGGGTCATGTGCTTAGGTGATAGAGGTGGGGTCGCGAACCCAGGTAGAGTTGTCTGGGTTATGCAACAGAGGCGCCGTCGCCTAGGTTCCCGACCCCAAGCAACGCAGGTGACAATGGGGTTCGCGCAACCCAGGCAACTGTCTGCCGGGGCCGCGTGAACCCGGGCGGCCCAAGCGACAGCCAAATCTAACCATTGCCTGAGGTCGCCCGACCTCAAGCCGCCTCGCCTGAGGTTGCGTGACCTCGGGCGAGGCGTCAAGTAGCCGATTTGGCCGCGTAAATATATAAAAAAAATTTACAATTCTTTTTAATAAAAAATTTAGTAAAAGTGCTTTACAAAGTGTAGTATTTATCAAATAGTTTTTTTGGCCAAAGTTGCTTCACACTGCAATAAAAAATTTCATTTTATCAAACGGTATTTGCATTTCGGAAACCCCATTTAGCCCAAGGAGATTTGCATTTTCCTAAGGACATTTGCCCAAAGCCGAATCAAATGGGCTTTTAATAGCCGCTTAGATAGCTTACTGCACTGCACCCTTGGCGATTCTCAACAGGAAAAATGCGAAGGTTGCATTCAGTAAGGTCTTTGAGTGGCTATTAACTTGGCTTGATCATATATTTCACTCTCTCTGCCATTAGCATGGCCGAACCTTTCTGCCCATTATCCTTTTCTTGCCAAAAATTACAGAAACTCAGCCCATGTTAAACACATTTAGCCGTGTCTCCCTAAAGAAATGGGCCCCTCTGGATCGAATGATTAAACCACTTAGGAGCACGCTACGTGCAATGCACACAGTGGAATTCTCGGCCACGTCCAGAAGTTCGATGGGCTTGGCCGTAATTCAAGCTCAGAGCCTCCTCGCTTGAGTCCATTAACTCCAGTCCAATGCAGTTTATGTGGGCTTAATGCCAAAAATGATCTTATACCGATATGCAAATTAACTGTTATTTTTGTTTAGAAGTCGAGTCAATCCTTAATTTTTATATGCAATGATGGGCTGCAAAATTTTAGGTGTTAACATTCTATCATTAACGATTGGTGAAAGAAGTATGATGTGTTTAGGCATATTGATGTGGAGATGAGATTGATTGGGAAAAAAAACTCAAATTCCTTTCTCGAATTTCAAAAAGCAAACAAATGACGGGTATATTGCTGTTGTAGAGAAAATAGAGATATGAGGAAAAAACAGAGAAATTGTTCTAAATAGAGAAAAATTTTCAAACCCAATGAGAGATATTTGCAAAAACCGTTTAAGGAGAAAACAAAATGATGAAGAGCAAAAAGTAGAAAAATACAAAACGAAAAGGGGTTTTGGGGGGATTATAGTCCAGCATTTCCAAGGGCTTTCAAATTTGAAAGCCCCTCGGGAAAATGCTGGACCATTTGGCAACAATTTAGAAATAGTTTTCAGTTGAAAACCAATCTTGAGAATGTTAAAAGCTCAAAACTAGTAGGGATTACCTTTGGGTTTTTAACATTTTGCCGAATGCTCAAATTAATTTTTCCCTTCCAAACCTATTCTCAATAATTCTCCATATTTCCAATTTTGCCCCGGTTTTTTTTTTATATTATTGTAAAAGGAGGCAACCCTTTGCTGAACCGACGAAGGGTTTAGTTCAATTTTATATATATACAAGCACCCTCAAAACCCATTGCAAAAATTATTTTTATCAAACACACATTCAACTTAAAGTACATTTGTAATGCTTTTTTTACCAAACACAATTTGCATTTCCCAAAACAGCTTTATGTTTTCAACATTTGCATTAAACTCAAAACCCATTTACAAAGCCGAACCAAACGCACCCTATGATCATCTCAAAAAACAAATGAATTTGGAGGGTGCATTGAGCAAATATGGGCAAACCTTAATGAACCTGATTTGGTTGGGGCTTAGATCTTGATCATTAGTTTGAGAATGGATGAATAAGTGAATGCGCCTATAGGACTTCCTAAGTTCTACATGGTCTGGTTAGTCTATCTCCTATATTCTTACTTTTTGTCATGTACGAAAACTCTTGCTTATGTTCTTTTTAATATAAAAAATGACAAAAAGGGTGAGAAGAACCAAAATGCAACCGTGTTTGACAGAAATAGAAAGGAGGAGAATCGTTGGAACAATCATATGCACATGCATTCCTCGATATATATTTGCTTATGCAGATGATGTTTGATTATACAAAAAAAACATGAGCCATATAGCATATTCTGTTCATGAGAATTTCCCTGTAGAGTATATTATTTTTGAAAATTTTGCTTCATGACTAATATGTTCCAAAGAAGTTGTGTGAACATGAACTGAATTCCATATTCTCTACACGATTCACTTGACGCTATTATTATTTTTTTATTATGGCAAAAAAGGGGACACAGTGTAATATGCATATGTGTTCTAGTTAGTTGACTGGTTTCCGATTATAATTTCATACATTAATATGCTCAACTTCTTTAGCTCACATGATAAATTCATACCCATCTAAAACCCATGAAATTAAGCAACTTGTGTAAAAGCAAGAGCTGCTGTTAATTATTATTCTTTGTCGATATTGTTTCTATTTGTTTCCTAATTAAATTGATTGAATCTTAAAATTTGAAAATTGTGTTGTATGCTTGATTGCTCTGATCTAAATTTATATTTTTGGCAAAATATTCTATACTTATAAAAGCATGATTTCACAATTGCATATTCATAGATTGTTTTGTCATTTTAAAAAAGTGTGAGATTATTAGAAAAATCCCCTATGATGTTTTGAAAAAGACAATATAATCAAATGCTATTAACATTAGTATTGATCAAGTAGAACTAAATAGGAAATGCACGAACTAATATGAAGATGGTGTCCTAGCATGATTGTCTAAAGGCTAGGAATGCTTCGCCACTATCAAGGGTGAACAATCTGTAGGCTAGATGGTTTAGTAGAAGGTAGACAAGCCTCAACTGAGGAGTTCGATAAAGCTTGGATGTACTTGACTAGAAGGTGAACAAGTCTACGAGAATGTATAGTTTGTGGAGAATATGAGATACCATGGAAATGTGAATAGCTAGATAGAGTTATGATCCAATATGTCTAGAAGGACTAGAAGATAAAAGATCGGAAGTCAATTTCCAAAGAATAGCGTGGATAGACTCATCAAATCATTGGCAGAAGATTATCAGATGAGGTGGAAGAGATGTGACGCGTGACGTGTTTCTACCAACTGGAGAAGAGGATCAAAACCTCTTTCCAATTCAAATTGGTGTATAGAAGCTGATTATAAGATCTCAAAATTAAATCAAGTAGTTCTTGCTATTGTATTCATTTAATCAGAGAAATGGACAATTACCCAGAATAACTTAATCTATTTGGGGAAGCCCTACCATTACCAAAAAGATCTGATTGTATGAGGGGTTAAATCTCCCAGTGATTGTGTCTACCGATTCCAACAGCAAATCGATACTCTTGAAGATTCTTCCAATGGCTAATTTGGAGATGGAAAATCTATTTAAGGGACCTGAAGGAAGCTGAAGGACTAAGGCGAAAATTGAGAAAGCTTTACTTCTATAATTTTTTTTTTCTCTGCTCCCTGTTTGCAAGGTTATCATTGCTCTTGTTTCGCTCTATTGAGAGTTTTAGTTATCGACTGTAGTCTGTGATTTGAGAAGTGTACAAGTGTATTAGCGGTGCTTGATTATTTATAATGATGGAAGCGTACAAGTGTATTATTACCTGCAACATCTTCTATCTATTACTTATTTCAATATTTGTATGATAGAAGCATCTTACATTTGATATTATCAAACTTTTCTTACATATATCCAATTGTTCCTGCACTTGAATTATCCCACATAAAATTGTTAAATTTTGTAAATCCTCTGAGTTGTATTGCTTGCCACAACAATTTAGGTATTAAATAAGTTCTTTGGTTCTTATAGTTTCTATATTTAGCAATATACCTAAGAAGATAGTAAATTTTTTTTCTTCTACTTTTACCAATATCGGCCTGATATTAACCATGTCCGAGATCATTTTTTTGTCGTTGATATATCCTTGACATTATGTTAATGTACGATAATTGGCATGGGGTTTTCATAATTAAGGGTGAATACTGCAAAAAAAGAAGAAGCATTCTACGGTGGCAATATTTCGATAGATTTACCTAATTATTTTTCAACCTATAGAAATCCCAAAGTGATACCACTATTTCAAAATATACTCATTATCATTCTCTCCATTTGGTAAATTAGTCTCTCCAACATCACAAGCTTCCGAGGGTGTTTTTGAACCGCAGCAAACACCGAATTAGATTTTTAAAAGTGATATGTGATTCAATAGGCTTACACCGGAGAAAGACTGCTAAAAGTGCCAGACTAAATACCCAACTAAGTCGACTAATTTAACCGACAATCGCTGACATAAAGCTAGCTGTTCTACGTGATATGGTTGGTGTTAACATATATAATTTTAAATAATATGGAGTTTTTCATAATATTAACTCTTTGGTTTATTATATGTTGGTCACATGGGCTTCCCTAGATGAGCCCAATTAAAGCAACAATTAACAAACTCCAATTGGACGAATGTACTAATTTGCCATTAGTTCATTTCCTGTAATAGTGATCCGGAGGATATTTTATAGCAAAAACAACTTTCTCAATTTCGTGGCAACATAACATAAACAAAACCTAAAATGGAGATGGCCAATTAATCGAGAGATCCGGAGAGACCCCATCACAAGAGTTAGCCTCTTCTGAATGTTATGATGGGATTGACAATCTTGTATAAAATGTTCGGGATTATGAGTGTGTCAAGTCTAACGTTGTAGCAGCCCCACCGTACCATAATGGATCAAAATCATGAATTGACCCCGAAAAGGTCTTATCCGGAATGGCCCAATCCATCACCAGGACTCCATCAATGTGCCAACTTTGACATAAGCCCTTTTTCAGTATGGGTTGGCTCAGTGTTCGATTTCCGAACTCGCAAGGTTCAAGCTCTTCATCACCTGGAGGAAAACGACCCTATAGCAGGGCCCTCATTCTGCTAAGCTAGCACCTTGCAGGTGAGATAGCTTATATACTTGCGCAAAAAGAATAATCTTAAGTATAGTAGTTTTGCAGTTTTGTATGTTTGCGAGTCGAAAGTCATGGGTTCAATTTTTCAATTTATCCTCGATTTTTGGTTAATCTTGATTAGCTTGCGAAGAACGGATCTTGATTTAAGGTATCGCCAATCTCGAGTTTCACCACTCGCACCTAGCGAGACTGCGGCGATGAGTTCACCCAGTAAGAAGTTAGTGTTTGGTTGACGCTTGAAACCAAATATTTCAGTAATAAATGGGTAAGTGCCAACCCCATTCAAACCCTTTTTTGATTTGAAAAAATTTACCACGTAGTACTACAAACAATTGGCAAGTTTCAATTCCCTTCAATCACAAGAAAGCACCATCGTAACGGTTGGATCTGAGACGATAAATATTAAACTATTACTTAATAAATACTAAAGACATAAATAGTCAATACGTCCATATAAAAAAATAGTTACTATTTATGAAATATACCCCCCCAAAAAAAAAAAAAAACTAGTCACGCTAGAGATAAAACTAACTCAATGCAAAAACTAGTTATATTAGATGCGAAGCCTACTTTAAGTATAACTAATGGCATTCTGCATAATCACCATACCCTAATGTCTAAATAATTAAAGAAAAATTATAACTGAAATGATGGTTTTAAATTGAACTGAAAAACTTAAAAGAAAATCACTAAAGATTAAAAAAAATGGATACTTAAATTTTCATGACCTCAACTATTAAATTTGATATTAATCATAGTTTTGTTCAAATAAGGTACGGATACATTGTCTAGAATGGAAGTCGATCTTCTCATAAATTAAATCAAGAAAAAAAGTGCATAATTTTGTTGATTTTTTCTAAACTTGTTTGGCCATGTTTGAGTAATCGCGCTAATAAAAAGCCGAATTTGATCTCCACGATGTTTTTCGAGTTACATTCAAATTGCATTAACACAACATTTTGTTTGGGTTACATATTCAACGAACATATCGTGTTTATGTTTGGGTTCTAACATGATCACTAAATACACAGTGTTTCAAAATTAGTCCATGTAATGATCTATCCTTAAGTTACCCAACTCAAAGATGACCCACGGGACAAAACAAATGCCACCCCTAATCTTTACAAGATTAAGAATTCCCATATGGCAACAAAATTTGAAGGAGAGAGAGGGGCAGTGGCCATAGATGGAACAAATTGGGAAATAATCTTGGATATGAAATTTCAATGGATTGTGTTGTGATTACCAATTCAACGAAGGTATCATATTTGGATTCTAACATGAATATTCAATTCGTCATATTCCAAAAATAGTTCATGTAATGATCCATCCTTAAGTTGCCTAACGAAAAGATGACCCACGAGGCAAACTAAAAGCCATCCCTAATCTAGAGAGAGAGAGGAGAGGGTGGTGGCCATAGAAGGAACAATTTGGAAATCAATCTTGAAGATGAAATTTATATACATTACATTCGGATCACGCACTCACGGAATACAGTCTACTCATTAAATACGCAATATGCATTGTGTTTGGGATATGTATTCGGTGAATACATTGTGGTCATATAGCCATTATATACATTGTGTTCAGGTTACGTATTCAATGTACCAATGTATCTAACTAGGAAATCATGTCCGAATACAAGGAATATGTCTCTATGTCCGACTGTATTGGTGGTCATTAATGCTAACCCTAAAAGAGGCAATTAGGTCCTCGCTTTCCATTTATGGAAATTCATGAGGGGTGCCTCTGCCAAATGAAAAAAAATTGGTGCCTCTTGTATGCCAACATGGCAAACAAAAAGAAGTGCCGCTCATTAGTTCCAATTTTGGTTTGATAACTTGGGTCCACTCGGAGACACATGTTGCAAATTGAGTTGCCTTCTTGTTTGCCATGGCGGCACATAAGAGATGCCCAATATTTGGATTCTAACATGAATATTAAATGCTCCTGCATGTTCCAAAAATGATCTATGTAGTGATCCATCCTTAAGTTGCCCAACACAAAAATGAACCACGGGACAAACTAAAAGCGATCCCTAATCTTTACAGGATCAAGAATTCTCATATTTCAATTTAATTCGATAATCATAGAAACATCACAAAAATTTCAAAGAGAGAGAGAAGAGGGTATTGACCATAGAAGGATCAATGGAAATCAATCTTGAAGATGAAATTTATATACATTGCATTCAGATCACACACTCATGGAATACGATCTGCTTATTAAATATGAAATATTGTGTTCAGATACATTTTAGGTGAATACATTGTGGCCATATAGCCGTTATATACATTGTGCTTGGGTTATGTATTCAATGAACAAATTGGTAAACTAACACAATGTCCAAGTTCAATGTTTCTAACTAGGAAATCATGTCCAGATACAAGGAATCATGTCCAACTGTGTTGGTGGTTATTTATGCAAATCCGAAAAGAGGTAGTTAGGGCCTTGCATTCCATTTATGGAAATTCACTAAGGATGACCCTGTTAAACGAGAAAATATTGGGTGCCTCTTGTGTGCCAACGTGGCAAACAAGAAGTGCTGCTCATTAGTTCAAATTTTGTTTTAATAACTTGGGCCCACTCGGAGAGACATGTCACAATTTTTGGTTTGAATTTTGGTTTGATAATTTAGGCGTGCTTGGAGACACGTGTCGCATTTTGGGTTGCCTTCTTGTTACACAGGAGACATCCAATATTTCCTCTTGCCAAATGCCCTCTTGCCTACTCATTCCTTTTACTTCTGTGAATCTCACATTTTTTTTAATATCTTGAAAACCTCTAAATTAGTACACTTGTGATAAATTTACCATCAATTAGTTTCTATTAAGTTTTATCATCAACTTACTGAGTTAAATGACACATGAGAGTTGACAGATACACCAGTTTAGGATTTTATCATCTATTTGTCACGAATGTATCAATTTATGATTTTTCGTGATTAATATAATTTAATGTAAACTAACAGATGATTTGTGTACCAGTTCAAGGATTTGGGTGATCAAAAAAATAATTTATGATAAATTTGTCAGAGGTGATTCTATTAATTTAGGATTTTTCGTGATATTATTCTTTTTTTCTTCGAACAATCTCACTTATTGAAATCCACATTTACTTTTTAGCCAACACCACCACAACAACAATAACAGTAACAATAGTAGCTACAATTGTGATGAAGTTGTTCATACATTCAAAATTAAGCACAAACAATTAGATTGATCTAAAAAGAATCTGCATAAGTGAAAACTAAATGACAGACAAAAAGAAAGAGAGCCAATAAAAACTGACAATTGGCATATTTGTGTATGCTTGTCTTGGAATTCGAGAGACTAACCGGTCAGGTCGCGAATGAGGGACTACAAAACTCTCTCCATTGTGAACCAAGGGATCACCACATCCGTCAAGGTTACTTACAAAATGCTCTAAAAAAATTCAGAAACCTCATAATTATAGCTTAGAAATCCTACAGAATCGAGGCGAATTAATCACCAGTTGCGGTATTCCATCGCAATCCCCAATGTATATCAAGAAGAAACTAATCTTCTTCGATAAATCCAATCAAGAAAAATTGTCTACTCTATGTATTACAGCAAAGATTAAACTCTACGAAAGCTTTATCTACAATTAAAGGTAATCAATGGGTAAGTGGACCAAGCGCGTGGGGTTCGAGAAGTCAATGGACGAGCTTGAGCAATACTCTTCCATAAGAAAGTCTGGCTTGCCAATCTTTGTCATGAGGCCAACCTAACCCTAAAACTATGTATGGTTGTTTGGATTTCTAACCAAAATAAGACTAGATAGGATAAAATATGAAATTTAGGAATTTTGTTATATCATATCCACTACTTGGTAAATTGCAATAATAAAGTTTGATATATTCACACAATATCATGTATATTGTTCAAATGAGGTACAGATACATTGTCTAGAATGGAAGTCGATCTTTCCATAAATTGATCAAGAAAAAAGTTCATAATTTTTTTTTTTTCTAAAACTATATGGTCTTGTTTGAATAATTACACTAACTTAATAAACACATAATTCCATGTGTGAAAAGTCGAATTTATCTCCACGATGTTGTTCGAGGTACATTCAAACTAGATCAACACATTATATATACATTGTGTTCGGATTACGTATTCAACAAACAAATCATGTTTGGGTTCTGACATTATCATTAAATACGCCATGTTTCAAAATTAGTCCATGTAATGATTTATCCATAAGTTGCCCGACACGGAGATGACCCATGGGACAGCCATCCCTAATATTTTCAAGATTAAGATTCCCATATAGCAATTTAAGCAGGTAATCATAGAAATAAAACAAAACAAAAAAATCAAGAGAGAGAAGGGCAGTGGCCATATAAGGTACAAATTAGAAAATAATGTTGGAGATAAAATTTATATGTATCGTGTTTGGGTTACGTATCCAACCAACATATTGTATTTGGATTCTAATATGCATATTAATTGTAGGGTGTTCCAAAAATAGTTTATGTAATGATCTATCCTTAAGTTGCCTGACACGAGGATGACCCCACAGGACAAACCAAAAGCTATCCCTAATCTTTACAAGATTAAGAACTCACGTATAGCAATTTAAGCCGGTGATCATAGAAATATAACAAAAATTTTCAAGGGGAGAGAGAGGGATTTATATGCATTGTGTTCAGGTTATGCATTCATGGAATATGATTTGGTCATTGATTACGTGATACGCCTTGTAGTTGGTATACGTATTCGGTCTATACATTGTGGCCATAAATAGCAATTATGTACACCGCGTTCGGGTTAAGTATCCAACGAACGAATTGGTAAGCAAACTCGATGTCTAGGTTCAATGTATCTAACTAGGAAATCATGTCCAGGCACAAGGGTTATGTCTCTGCATCCTACTATCTTGGTGGTCATTAATGCAAATTCGAAAAGTGGCAGTTAAGCCCTTGCTTTCTATTTATGGAAATTCACGAGGGGTGACTCTGCTTAATGCCCCCTCTTGCTTGCTCATTCCTTTGTAATTTAGTGAATCTCATTTTTCTATTAATATCGTGAAAAATTTCAAATTCATATATATATATATGACAAATTTACCCTAAGTTAATTTTCGTTAAATTTTACCATCAAGTTGTTAAATCGAATGACACATGACAGTTGAATGGTTTACTAATTTGAAGTTTTACCCTCTCCTTGTCATAATTGTACCAGTTTTAATTTTTCATGATATTAATCCAATAAATTTATCACAAGTGTACAAATTCGGATTTTTACAGTCAAAAGATTAATTTATAACAAATTTATCACATGTATATTAGTCTGAATTTTTTCATGATATTAATTTTTTTTACATTAAAGAATCTCACTTGTTGAAATCCGCGTTTACTTTTTAGTTGCCACCACCATTGCCACCCCCACGATAATAATAGCCACAATTGAGATGATGATGTTGATATATTCAAAATTAAGAACAAACACTTAGATTGATCTTAGAATAATCTACTAAGTGAAAACTAAATGACAGACGGAAAGAAACAACATAGAAACTCACAATTGAAATATTTGTGTGTACTTGTTTTAGAATTCGAGAGACCAATAGAGGGACTACAGAACTCTCTCATGTGAACGAGGGACCACCACACCAGTCAAGGTTGCTTCAAAATGCCCCCAAAAAATTCAAACACATCAATAATTATAGCTGAGAAAACCTACAAAATCCAGGCAAATTGGTCACTAGTTGCGGTATTCCATCTCAGACCCCATTCTATAAAGAAGAAACTAATATTTTTGGATTAATCCAATCAAGAAAAAGACAAAACCCTTCGAAAGCTCTATCTATAATTAGAGGTAATTAATGGGCGGGTAGACCAAGCCCGAGCAATTCGAAAAGTAAATAGGCGAGCTTGAATAATACCCTTACATAAGAAAGTCTGACCTGCCAATCTTTGCCCCGAGCCTGGCTTAGTTCGAAAGTTACTATCTAATTTCAATGTGATTATTGGACTTGGACAGCACATTAAACCAAACCTTCAAGCTTGACCCTGATCCTGTCCGATGATCTCCTCTATCTAATATCGGTTTTAAGTTTGTCATGTAGTATCTCCTTTTGGGTGTGTGATTTAGACGTTTTAAAAAAAGAAAAAGAAAAATAACGATAGAACTTGAGATCAAATGAGTGTCGACGATCCATATGAACTTGTCAATGATTTTTCATAAAATTTTGTAAATTTTCCACTTAATGAATACAACGCCAGTTCATGACCAAAAAAAAGAATACAACGCCGGTTGTACGGCCACACCCAAAATACTAGCCCAATCACAAAGGTTTACCCATCTAGTTTTCACCCTTTTACAATTGCCTAATAAACTCATTTGACAACTTCTAATCAATCTAAACAAAATTTCCCTCCTTAGTGACTTGATCTCCCTTCAAATTGACACGCACGCACATAAAATCTCGACACATATGCAAAGTCTGGTCAACCAGATAATCAACTTGCTCGAACTTGTCATTAGAATTCCAGACTTGATGATCATATTAGACAAAAATTCCTATTTTTGCAAATCATAAATACTAGATAAGAGCTCCTTGAGAAATTTATGTTATCTCTCTGTTTTCCTAGTATTTGAAAAATCGATGATCCATGATGTACGTCCCCCCTAACCTTATCCAATCGTATTCTCTCTTCTATTTTAACCCAACTGAACATATTCTTCTGGAAAAAATAAAAATAAAATTGCGTGGCATTGCAAAGGATTTGGTGGGGGATAAGAACAAGGGGGGAGCTCCCAACACAGGCAGCTCCGACAACGTGGGCCAGCAAATCATCCCCCTAGCAAAAACCTAATTTCAAACTGTCCCTTCGCAGCCTCGAAGGGTCACCGCCACGTCATCCACCCTCTTCTAGTACTGTCCACGTCACAGTCAACGATTTGGGGCTTTCCTTTTCCTTTTTTAAGGATTTTATTTTAAGCATGCTCCATATAAACTACATATAATATATCCATGCTAGTCTCGACCCGTTGTACAACTCTCATGTGTGAAGTCTATATAATAATGTTAAAAGGATTTTGTTGAGGATCTTGATTCGCACATGCTTCATGTAAATCTATATATATTATTTAACTACACTAGTCGCAACACTTGATGTAACCCTAATATATGAATAAATAGAATTCAATCGAATAATCCGTGGCATATGGGAAGTCTCCATCATAATTTCCAAAGGATCTGTTGAGGATTTTATTTCTATATATAATTTACCCACGCTAGTCTCGCTCGACCCTCGATGTAACCTAATCGTGAATAGATAGAATTGACTCGAGTAATTCGTAGCATAAGTTAAGTCTTTGTAATAGGGGAAAAGTGTCAAAAGAGTTTTAGACTCATTATATAGGTATTAATGCAGTTTTAAACATTTTAATTTGACCAATTTAATATTGAACATTTTGCATTTATGTCAATTGAGTTCATCGGATCAATATTTTGTTAGAAATAACTAACATAAACATTGGTTGTTTTATGTTGCATGATAAATGCTAATGTAGACAAATTTTACAAAGTTTTAATACCTTTCTGAATTTTTTATTCTTTCCCTTCTCTTTTTGTCAATGTTTGGCAAGGTTCAACCTCATCAAGCTATGTTTGGGGCGAGGGCAAGTATTGGCAAGGATCACCCTTGCCTAAGTTAGGGTGGCCTTAGACCTTGCTTAGGCGAGGGTAGCCCTCACTGATCACTATCTTCCGTGGTATGGGTGGACGATCTACATCTACGTTAGCATTTTCCATCCTAAGTTGATTGAACGGACTCGTTGGCAAATCATAAAAAAGGTTTAGAACTAAATAAATCAAATTGTTAGATTTAAAATTGAATTGGTATCAATACATTATAAATTTTTATAGTACTTTTCCCTTGTAATAATATCCAAAGGGACAACTACAAGAATCACTTCTTTCCGTTCATTTTACTAATAAGAAAATAAATAAATAAATAAATTTTTACTCTATGGAATTTCATTTTAAAAAATTTAAGAAACGAAAATGTGACGGCATTTATCAAAATTAGTTGAAAGGTCAGCGAAGTAGAGGACCGAAGCTAAGGGTTTATCCTCCGGAAGATGCCCAAATCCTTTAAAAAAAAAGAAGAAGAAGGTCAACGCCTATCGCTGCTCCGCGCGCCACGTCACCGTACGGCAGTCTCGATTTTCCTCCTCTCGGAGTCGCCGTCAGAAAAATCTAATTTCGAATTTTAATATTAATAATTTACAACTAATTTAATATCTAAATTGTTAATTAATTTCCTCGTAATCCCCGTGGTTGAGGACGTCTGATCACTGGCTTCGAAGGGCCGTAGTATATTTATATTTTCGGATTTTCTACTCCATGTGTCATTTTCTTATTTATATTTCGAAAGAAGAAAATACGATTGTGGGACTTATTATTTTCGGACAAAAAATAAAAATTTAAGTTAATGAAATTTGGAAGCCGTCAAAATAAATGGAGCCCGACCGAATCCGCTTCCCAGTGCTTTTCCCGCCAACCATCATAATGTCCCACTTTTTTTTTTCAGATTATTTTTTTAATACCGTTATTTTTTAATTATTTTTTGCATAATGTTTTTAATTAGCAACCGGTATGTTATTATATTACCAAATCACAATTTCCATGTTGTTTCTCTCAAGTTTCTCGAGTGTTTTTTTAAAGGTTAATTCTGCATTTAAAGCAGCGTGCTTGGTGTTTATTTAGTAAAATAAGAGTGGGATTAATTAATCGGTCCATGCATATGTGATCGATTAGATATATTTATGTCTTGCGAATAAGCTGGGAATATACCTCCACCCAAGATTTGCATGGCACGTTCACTAACATATACACACTAGGATCCAATTTGAGCCTAGTTGAGCAAATTATCTAAGGTCAGTGTCTAAAACTCGCTTGTTTTCGCACACTGACTTGTCCTCCTGGTCCCATTTATTTAATAGGATTTTTTTCATTCGTGATTATCTTCAATGCATGTATTGAGTCATCCTATTTTTCTAGATAGACACTGATGGGATTTCTTAAAACCCATTTCCAATAACATACTTGTCTTTTTTTTTTAAAACAAAATAATTAAAGATAAAGGCTAAAAGTCATTTTTCAGGTCAATTCTCAAGTAAAATCAATGGTTTACGGTATAAAATCAGGAATGAAACCCCATCAAGGCCGGCTTCTCAATTATAACCCGCTTTGTCTCTTTGATAATCAACTTGGAATTGATCAGGTAAGATCAATTCGGTTTGATTTTTGGGTCGAACAAACCCGATTGCTCACCCTCAAGTATAATTATATCGCTCTTCTTATCCTAAATTTTAACTATATATATATTTTTACTGTAATTAAAAGGTTAGATTTTCGACCTTTTCTATGAAAAGGAAATGCCACGACAGTACCAGCGTGAATTCAATCAATGTCAAATGTAAATGTCTCAAACCGCAAACGAAGGGGAAAGGGAGGGCCTACATCTCAAACGCCCTTTTCATCTCCTTTTCCACGTATAGCGACTGTTCTCTAAATTCCTCATCTTCCTTGTGAACTCACCAACCATTTTCATTGATTGATTGTGACTCCGAGGACCCACTTATAATGGTACGATATTTATTTATTTATTTTAATTTTTATTAAAAATAATCCCGAGGCATTAATTAAATAATTCAAAGAACGAATTATTGGATTTGTAATGCACTCGGTTGTTGTAGTGATATGCATAATTGATGTTTTGAAAATTAAAAATATTTTTTCATCACATACATTTGACAAGCAATAAATTCGAGAGACGCTCATTAATAAAATCCTTTTTATTCATTAATTACATCTGTTGCTACTAAAATGTGCAAATATACTTAAAATTACCTCGTTTTGTTTGGACACATCTTTTGAAAATCAAACTGAATTGTCAAACCGGTAATAGGTTTATATTCTTTGTGCTATCTAGTTCACTTGTGAAATCAAAATATATATGCTAATTAATATCAAACAATCGATTTTTTTTTCTTTGGAGCTTAAAGATAAATTTAGTTTTTGGGTAAATGATATATTCGACAATTTATACATTAGGATACTTTCGTAATTAGAGCTAGATGAAACTGTGCCGCTTGATATTAGGATGAATGTTTTGACTTCATCGGTTTAATTTGACTCCATAATTTCTTCAAAGCTTACGAAATTTGACTCCATAGTCTCTTTAAAACTCACGAAATTGCACAACCTTCCTTTCGAACTCTTTAAAATTTATATGGTTACAAAAAAAATCTTCATTGAACTTTTGTTCGATGTATATATTACTTTGCTAGATTAGGTTTAGGTTTATTTACTTGTATATATTACTTGAAATAATTAGCCAATGGAATATATCTTCATTATCGATAACAATTTATGGTTTAATATTTTCATAAATGATGATAATATTAATTGTTCCATCAATTTCGTAAGCGGATATAAGTTATCGTCTTTTCTTTTACTTTTTAAGAAACAAATATACCTTAGAAAATGCTATTTTTTTTTATGAAAATACCATATTTCCATGTTCCTTTTTGACAAAAAACAAATAAATAAGATAAACAGATAAGCACGCTGACGTCACCTGTTCATGTGCATATATATTTCCGTTCCACTCAGGAGAAAAGCTGATCAACGCAAAACTATCTCCTCCTCTGCCTCTCTCACTCATCTTCATCTTCATCTTCATCTTTCTCTCTCTCTCTCTGCTTCCCTGCGCTTCCATGGCGGTGATGGAGCACAGCGCGAGCTGCGTGAGCCAGGCGCCCCTCGCCTCGTCGTCGCCCTCGCGGCGGAGGAAGCGCGACGTCTACGACGAGATCCTGCGCCGGCTCCGGCGCTCCGGCCACGACGAGGCCGCCCGGCCAGGCTTCGACGACGAGCTCTGGTCTCACTTCGCTCGCCTCCCTACTCGGTGAGCCCCCTAAGCTTCCGCCTCCGCCTTCGCTGCTGCTCCGGCCCGCTCGATTTCGAAAACTCCGATTTCGGTTCCGATTTCCTCTTCCCCGTCCCTTCTCTCGTCCGCGGCGAGCGGTTCTTTCCGCGCCTTCGTCGGGGATTGTGGATTCTCGCATCGTGCTCGCTTGCGATTCCGGCGTTCGCTTCTGATTTCTTCGCCGGAATGCGCGAAGCGCAGAACGGAGCGCTTTTCATCGCGTTATTATTCTCGCTGTTTACGTTTTGCGAAGCCATCGTTGTGTCTCTATCGAAGTATTCATCGGACATCGAATCCTTCGAGGCCGGAGCATGCAACTCCTCGTTCGTGGTGACTGAAGGTGAATAGATGACGTCGCGCTTGTCTTCACTTCCTCACGCGCTCGATGCGTTTGTTTCAGGTACGCTTCGGACGTGAATGTGGAGAGGGCCGAGGACGTGCTTATGCACAGGAGACTGCTGGAATTGGCTCACGATCCGGCTAACCGACTCGTGATTGATGTCCGCCTTGTACAGGTGATGTTCGCCTTTTCTCGACTGCGGAAGCCGATGAGGCCCCTTGTCCTGTTTATATTATTTTCGCGTTTTGTTCGGTAGCGGCGCGTTAACGTGCGGCGCATGTGGTTATTTGAATCCGTGGACCATTTCTCGGCGGATTCGAGACCCTGCTTTTGGCTTGTCAACTTTTGGTCTGCCCATTGCTTGCTTCCAAGGGTCGTTGCTAATGTTGCCTTTTTCGTGGTTACGTTAGCGTTATTTTATTTTTTTATATTTGGGTAACAAACTTGATTTTTTCTTTCTAAGCGGAGCTGTTCATTGTGTCACTGCCGACTTATGCATATCATCACTGTTCCAGTCAAATTAAGGATGGCCTCTTTAGCCTCAAATCTTACTGCTGCGAGCTAGAATTTGAATAGTGTTATAAACGAACCACTCTGTGAATCCAAGCACCTTTGTAGTACTGGTTGCCTGTTTATATAAATCCAGAACTGGGAGAGAGGGCAAGTTGACCTCGCTTCACGAGTTCATCTTTTGCTGAGAGAAAAGTGGACGACTATAATCAAGGATCAATTTGTGAAGATATCATTTTTAACGAAAATAACTATGTCGATCTTTGGCTATGTTTAATCCAGATTCCTTGATAGATTTTATAGCAGCTCTTTAAGAAACTTGCTGTTCTGGCGGCCCAGGATTTAAGGGGAGAATTTCTGCAGCATCTTTGCACAGGTTGCATATTTGTGAAAGGCGCTATGTCTTTTGTGAGGGTGTATTGGGTTTGGTGGCTCGTTTGCTGGAAGCAATCCTTTGGGTGTTTTGAGTATTAAATCTAAGTTAAAAATTTTTCTTTTTGCTCTTGTGCATTCACCATTTAGTCTTTTGAAGCTGCTGGTCTGTCCTTACATCAATATATGCCTGAATATGTTGACTAACTTATCGTATTCCTCATTTGCAAATTAGTGGATCGGATTAGTGGAATATACACTATGTTTATCCTTTAATAAATCTGCTGCACAGATATATTCAGTTGAATTTTCTCTTCTCCAGGTTCTTCCCACATATGAATTGCATACAACTGATTCTGTTCATTCAGGTTCTACTATTAAAAGTGAAGATGTGAGTTCAACATGTTGCTCCAGCAGGCTAAGGTATGCATTGACTGCGAAATATTATGAAGCTCATTAAAGAATTATGATTTATGTTTTGGGATTGTACACTTTCACAACTCAGTGATGACATCTGGTTGTCTGCTCCATTGTCAGCATTCATCCTCCACCAGCATTTGGATCATCACCTAATCTCGAGGCACTTGCTTTAGAAGGTAGTGAATATCATACAAAGGATGGAGACAACTCTGTTCATGCCAATGCACAATTTTCTCGGTAATATTTTTAAACTCAAGATCACAAGTTCTAATTTGCTGAATAATGCCTTTTAAACGCGATTTAGTATGGCCTAGAGACTACATGTAATTACCATTATGACAAATTCAAAACCAAGGTTTGACTTTTAGTTTAATAAATGTGATCATTTGATTACGATCATTAGCTAGAGATTTCTCTTCAGAATCTTGCTCTTTTCTGGTGCAATGCCATGAGGAATCCTTGTTAAGCCTTTAATTACCTGCAGTTGATTACAATTCCGCTTGTATCGATTCCATTTTTTTTAAAGATCTGTACGTTTATGCAATTCTTTTGTGATTTGAATCATCTGGGGCGTGCTCTTTTCAACGTTAACTTTCAGATTTTTGTTTCACTTATCCTAAAGTGTCCTTCCTGCTTCTTAAAAAGTGTTTTTTATTGTTGTTGTTGGGGGGGGGGGGGTGAGTGGTTATCGTTGTTTTCATCGATGTGATAAACCTTGTGATAACTGTACATTCTAATTTATTTTGAGCCTTATATTGTGTATATTTTATGTAGACCCATGCACGAAATAACTTTTTCAAGTGAAGATAAACCGAAGCTTCTCAGTCAGGTACTCCATATTTCTCTTTGAAACCCCAGCCCCATAACAAGATAATCGTGCATAACTAAAGATTATGAGGATTAAAGATAAATTTTTAAACTTTGGTTTGGCAATTTCATCGATTTGACTGTTGTCAACATGCTTGGTTGGCTTGAATTGAATGAGCATAATTTAATACATATTTGTTAGGGAGAATAATGACCACCAAGGGTTGCCTCCCATTCACAACCTAGAAGATAGAAATATTGAAGAGATTTAGAAAAGAATCAGTGTCTTTGCATCCTGCTGACAAATAAAACACCTGTCGGATGTTATGCAATTTTTGTAGTTGGGGTTCTCTCCCTAGCAGGCGCACAAATTAACGCACTTACTTTTGCGCATGCTTTAGTCTTCCAGCAAATTTCCTCAGAAAAGAAAGGCTCCCAACTTCATTTGTGTCCATAAAATAGCTTTTATAGGCTGATATAAATTTTTAGATCCCACCCTACTGTGCTTCCATGGCACCTCTTCTTTCCCATTGAAAACCCTGAAAGGCATAAAGCATGTCAAACAATCATGAAAAAGTTAAGACCTCCCATTCTTGAGTCTTGCCGTAGAACTCATTGTGCCGTACCAACCTTCCATTTGCACTTCTATTGTTTCCTTAGCCAGATCATCCTTTTGTCTTGCTGACCGAAAATTGTCGTGAAATGAAACCATTCAATATTGAACTTCCCACCATTTGTTTTTTCAAGAGATCATGCTCAATGCTAAAGGGTCTTCCCAGTCTCTAGATCCACTTCCGAGGGCTCATCTCAATGCTCCCTCTTTGCACACTGGTCATCCATCAGTTGCGACAAGTATTGAATTTTGTTGCTATAAAGACTCCAAAGACATTTTTTTGGATAAAGAACGTAATTTCCATTTAGCTAGAAGAGCTTTGTTTTAGTGTTGAAGGATCTCAGCCCTAACCGCCTTCCAACCCCCCTCCTTCCCCAACCCAAAGACTTAGTTAGACCACCAACTTTCAGTTAATTATATTTAAACTTATTAATTTATGATGGCCCCAGAGGGACCTCTTTTGGATGCTTTCTAATCTTCTTGCATCTAAACTAGCCATAGAATAAAGAAACATGTAAATAGGAAGGTTCCATATTGACTTTTGATGAGTGCAAGTCTTTGACCCTCTGAAGGTAATGCTGTTCCGAAACCTGTGAGTCTTCCCGAGAACTTTCAGTTATCTGTTTCCATAGGGCTTTCTCCTTCACTTTAGCACCCAAAGGAAGCCCCAAAGTATTCATAGAAAGACTTCCCAGTTTATGTAACAAAACATCCACTAAGATGTCCTTACCAAAAAAAAAACCATCCACTAAGATGTGGCCATCTGATACCATCACCCAATTGAATGAGTGCAGTCTGTCTTTAGACCTGATAAACCTTCAAAGCATGAAACCATGCCCGGCAAATCAAAAGGCATATCTCTATTACCGAAAAGTATTGGGTCATCACAAAAAGTAGGATCAATTTGTTGATACATTATCAGTGGGAACAAACAACACCATCCAATGGTAACTCTTTCCTTTTAGCATTAAACTCTTCTAAGTGCTCAGTAGTTGAATCCTCGATTACCAGGTAATAAGTGAAAATCTGAATAAGTTTTAACTCAATAATGCCTAGATTTGATTTGTATTTGTGCATGGGCGTGCCACATCTCTCTCCTAATTACTTAGAAGATCAATGATTTCCTCATGTCATTAACTTTCATATGAATTTGCAGCTGACTTCCTTACTTGCTGATGTTGGTCTGAACATCCAAGAAGCACATGTGTTTTCTACAACAGACGGTTACTCTTTAGATGTCTTTGTGGTTGATGGCTGGCCTTATGAGGTACTCTTTCTTGCTTCAACTGAATCTGCTGGGATAACTCATTGAACATTGTATCACACTCACTATTCTCGCTGATCTCATGGTTCTGTTAAAATGTTGTTATTCCCTGACAGCGAATCTTTCTCTTTCTTTACTCTTAAATGCTTAAAAAATAAATTAGCAAGTTGTGAGAAGCTAAAATTAAGTTTTGGACGATGTCATATCCTGTCTCTGGTTTACTTCCTTTTTTCTTCTTATTCTTAAGGATGTACTAGTATAGGGAGAAGTTGTACTGAAGCCATTGCTTGCGAAAATTTCAGGAAACGGAACAGCTCAGAATTGCTTTGGAGAAGGAAGCTTTGAAGTGTGAGGTACTTAGCCTCTAATATTCCAATGACCTAAGTAAATAATTATCAAATCTATACACGTTTTCCCAAAAAATTGACGCACGTTGTTCAATTTCCTTTTGGGGTTTCTATTTGTTGATAACGGCTAGCAAAATCTGAATATATTAAAATAAAGGTCAACCCAGTAGGCCGTGTTTTAACTTTAAGAATAAGAATCTAATGTCCATAAGTGACCTCAATTTGACTACTGCCCCTCCCACTTCACGGTTTATAGATCACTGGTTAGAAATAAGAATGTCTCCTTGGTTGGAAAGTATTTCAATCTGATGCAGTTTTCCTTTTCTCTTTTTCTAACACGCAATGGTCAAGTGAAACAGATGGAAAGTAGGCCTCAAATTACAATAAAATGTTTTTGCAATATGGCACATAATAGATCCATCTAGGCACCAGGCAATAAATTTGGCTTAGTTTAATATGATGAATCCTCTTCATTTTGTTAAGATCTCTCCTCTATCCATGGAAATGATCTCTAGAATCTGTGTCATGTTAAAAAACTGTGTTTGCATATTGTAAATATGAGCTTTGGTGGTTTCAAAGTTCTTTCTAATCTTTGAACCCTCAACTCTCTGTTTCATTGAAAGGGAGCATTTATTTTGTTATTTTCATTTCACCCTCCGCAAGGTAGGAGCTTATTTATGGTATTATTGTCAGTTTTTCATCGTATTGTGTTATTTGCTAAGCTGATGGTTCCTCGACAGAAGTATGCTCAGACATCTCATGCATCATTTCATTTGAGCAATGGGGAGCAAACAGGAATAAAGAAGGAGCACGATTACTTGTCTATTCCACATGATGGAATCGATGTTTGGGAGATCCATTTAAATAATTTGAAGTTTGAGAAAAAGGTTGCATCAGGATCTTATGGTGACTTGTAAGTCTTTTGTGCTTTTGAGTTTCGATATATATCCCCAATGCTGCTGGAGTTTCCTTTCTTCTTCTTTTTTCCAGTTACAAGTACGCTGGAGTTTCCTTAATTATTTAATTGCAGGTACAAAGGCACGTACTGTAGCCAGGATGTGGCCATTAAGGTCCTCAAGCCTGAGCGTCTAAATGAAGAGTTGCAAAGCGAGTTTGCCCAGGAAGTTTTTATTATGAGGTTTGTCAAATTATTTTTGTTTTCACTTCCAGTTGAATGTTCCTGCTGGGATTTTTTCTTCGAAATAGTCCTCATACTGCAATGTTTTGAGGGCCAATAATGATGATGTGGACGACTTTCCAAAAGTGCATTTGGATCACTAATTTAAGCTCCATGGTGGATAAATCACACATCCATTCACATTTTGCCAAGCCAATAATTAAACCATAATTTTACCTCTATAACAACTCAATCTACACTGAAACTATTTAACGTGAAAGATATTCAATTCTTTTACGTCCTTTGGTTTTCTTCAATTAATTACCCCCCAATAAAAAAAGGAAAAGAAAAAAGACATAAAACCAAAAGTAGAAAGAGAAAAAGGTCATTGTCATGAATCTGGGCAGAGAAGAGGTGTGGAGAGTGGACCGCTGCCTATTTTCCCTTTGTGACAAAGCTCTGATGAAATGCAGGAAAGTTCGACACAAGAATGTTGTACAATTTATTGGAGCATGTACCAAGCCTCCAAACTTGTATATTGTGACAGGTAAATTCATTGCATTGGTAATAGATTGTTTTGGGTCCATAAAATAAAGAATTTGATGCTCAGTTGTCCTCCAAAGTTTGACTTGCTCCTTGTTTGTTCTTTCCCCAGAATTCATGTCAGGTGGAAGTGTGTATGACTATCTGCATAAGCAGAAAGGTGTCTTTAAGCTTCCTAGGTTGCTTAAAGTAGCTATTGATGTCGCAAAAGGAATGCATTACTTGCATCAGAATAACATTATTCACAGAGATTTGAAGGCTGCCAACCTATTGATGGATGAGAATGAAGTAAGTTTCTGTTTTCCCTGAAATTTCTGAGGAGTACCTTCTTTATATGTTTTGCTGACTGGAATATCTACTACAACATGATCTATATGTAGATGACATCAACATCATGGTATACTTTCTCCATTTATTCTGTGAATTTTGCGTGGATACTTTCAACAATTGTTTTAATTAGTTTTCTAATTTTCATCTCAATTTCTTGTTTGGCTAGCATGTTCAGTTGCATTATTCTGTGTTCCAATGTCCTTCACCTAAGATAAGCACAGTGGCTTGCATTAGCAATTTGAGAGATACTTCCGATTGTGTGAGATGGTACTCTTGTATGAAATAAATTCTAGTGAGCACTTACTTCACTTACTTTAGATAATGTGTGAGGGAAGCACCATGGAAAGTGTCTTTCGAAGAAAATTAGTAAATAAACTTCTGCTTCTGACTAAGAATTAGGACATGAAATACTGCTCTGCTTTTGTTGAAGCCTTGTAGGTTGCCAATATGCTTGGTTTAGAGATAAGAGAGGTTTGATGGCGCTTATTTATGCTCTGTTGCATATTATTTACTTGCAATTTGGTAAACTCATCTTCAATCTAGGAATATATCTTTGCCATAATGAAACTTACATTGCCTTTGTTGTGCAGGTTTTTAAGGTTGCAGATTTTGGGGTTGCCAGGGTGAAAGCTCAATCAGGAGTTATGACCGCTGAAACCGGAACATATAGATGGATGGCCCCAGAGGTACTTCCATTCTGATAACTAAAGTTCTCTTCATCATTGATCTTTTTACATGAAGGACAGCAATATCTAGGTATTCTAAGGAGGCTAATATCTGCCACTACTTGGCTTCTTCCATATGTCAGAATCACTCCTTGGCCATTTTTGGTCTAATAAACAACATTGTGATTAATCATATTGAGAAGCAGCACTGCATCGCCATGCTTGTGTTTTTTGGAAGTCCAGAATTGTATTATTTGAAAGAGATTAATGTTTTTCTGCCCGGTAATCCCCATGGACTTGCCATGAAGAGATCTCTTGATTTCGTTTAAGGGAAATAGATTAAGAACAAGAAGGAATATAAGATTCTAGGATTTACTTATTGGTTACACCCAAAAGTAGTTCTAGCTGGGTTGTTGAATTCCTAAGAACAGTTGATATAGAGTTGCTTGTTCGAATGTGCAGTGATTTGATCTCTCTCTCTCTCTTGTTCCTATTTTGAGTGCCATGAACTGAGTCTCTATCAAATCTGAATGGAGTTATAAGGCATACAAGGAGTAGCCAACCATGAAAATCTGCCATGTTCCTCTGCCTCTTTAATGTCATTTATCTGAGTCAACGATTGTCATCTTTTTTGTCATTATCGATGATACTTACAATTTAAGTCAATGCCATTGCCTTTTAAGGTAATTGAACACAACCCATATGATCACAAGGCCGATGTTTTCAGTTTCGGTATTGTATTATGGGAGGCACTCACTGGAAAGGTAAATTTCTGACAGAAATAATTATTATTTATTGAACATTCATCTTCTTTATTTCCTTAGTCATCCAGTTTAATGTCTTACTCCTCAGCTTCCATATGAGTACTTGACTCCATTACAAGCAGCTGTTGGAGTGGTTCAGAAGGTATGTACAAAATTTCTATTCTTCATGGTCCTATGGCCTATGCTTCTATTTGGCTAAATATCCAAAAAATGGGATTAACAAATTTGATCCTTAAATCTTGAATCGTTAAATTCAGCCCTTCTAAAATAAATTTTAATGTTTTACTCTTGTTTACTGTTATTATCTGAATGTAATTCACTAGTGGGCATCATACGTATATATCTCAAACCTTAACAAGAAATGTCATGCGTCTGGGAAAGTAGCAACTTTGCTGTCCTATCGATCATTTTGTTGTTGGAAACTCCAAATGTCCCCATTGTGTTTTCTACTCTTTTCTAGTCGTCGTTAAGCCAGCTTTTCTTATGAGAGAATGGTCGTATGTCAATGCAACTTCAGAGATAGTCTTAAATGAGCAACAGAGATATGGCAACAAAAAAAAAATGATTCGAGGACTGATCACTTTTTGTTCCTTAACCCCAAAAGAAAGCCGAAAGAAGACCCACTAAGAATCATATCATATCCAGAACAAATGGTGCTATTGACTTCACTTCGAATTGAGTTTGTAGAAATGGTTCTAGAATAAATGAGATTGTGTTTAATTCGGCATTGTTTCAGGGACTCCGGCCTACCATCCCAAAACACACTCACCCAAAGCTTAGTGAGCTACTGCAGAGCTGCTGGCAGGCGGACGCAAAGAAGAGACCTGACTTTGTCGATATAATCACAATCCTGCAGCAAATAGCAAAGGAGGTGAGCCAACATTGTGTGTGTGAGCCCATTCCATGTGAATTAAAATCTTCTCATACACCGAACCATTTGAAGCAACTAGGTTGTTTCCATTCTTTTGAGTCTCGTGGCGTGATTGGACTAGAGCAGCCCTTTCAATAGGATGTTCTGTCTATAGTGAAGAATTCGACAATTTTGTGTTCTCCTAGCCCTCTCTATTCTTTACAGTGTTTTTCCACTGTCGAATTCTCGTAGATTTGCCATTTTTCTTTACTAAAACTCAGCTCCTCAAGTGCCGGTTCATATTCACTTCAGCCTGATTTTTGAGACATTGTACGTGTGAAACAGGTTGCGGAAGAGGGGGAGGAACGGCGCAAGGAGAAGCCTGGCAAATTCCTGTCCGTCCTCCGGAGAGGACATCATTGAAATCGCCAGGAGCACAGTCGAGTAGGGCTTTTTATTTTCTTCTGCATATAATGAATTATCTGTACAGTTCCAGTAGCCGAAAGGGAACACTACAGTACATATAGTGTTTCTCCTTGCAATATATTATTGATTAGCGATGTAGTTGATCATCGCTGAAGACATTTCCTCTTACCTTGTCCGACTTGCGGTTCCGTGGGTGTCGTTCCATCGGCGACATGTATTCGTAGTAGGTGACAGTTACTTCGTAGGTCCCCTATGTAGACTGTAGAGTACCTACGAAACCTTTTCTATCGCGAATTCTGTGCTTTAATTGCTTTTCCGGCCTCCGCTAAACCGTCACTTTCGCTCCTCCACACCTCGACACTCGACGTTGGTTTCCACAGATCAATCATCAGGTACGTGTGACTGAGAAAGTGCCACGATCTCTCGGCTCTTTCTTTTTGGCTGGCTGGACCAGATCTGAGAAGCGAAACGATTCTTTCGTCTTTAGGATTAAGACATCTAGAAGGAGAAACATCCGAATGATAGTGAACGTGAATAAAATATCTATAAATATTATTGTAAGCGATCCCGAGAAAAATGCCGAAAAAGTCCAAAATATATCGGGTTAGTGCAACTTTACATCAGACCTTTTGACCTAATATTAATTTAGTTTTAAAACTTTGACTTTGTGCCAATTCAACCATTATGGCTAATTTTGAGTGGATATTGTTGCGTCAGTGTTCATGAAAATGCTAGCGTTGATGTGAATAATTTTGCTTTGTTTTTTCTTCTTCCTTTGGCAATAGGCAATGGGTGACCATGGTGCCTGGGTAAGGGTGTTGGATATTTCAACATTTTTTAAAAATTCAAAATTTTTAATTTTTATAACAGTTTTTTACCGTTATTAATTTGTAACGGTTTTCATTTGCCATTGATATCAAATGGTTTTGTAATGTTTTATAGTAGTTGTTTAACAATCATATAACAAATTTTCAATCGCTTTGTAACGTGTAATTAATTTATCAAATAAACCTCCATTATTTTACAACGGCTCTATAATAGTTTCTTAACGACTTTATTTTGTCTAAATATGAAAATAAAACTTAAAAAGACAATTTAGAGATATAGACCAAATCAAGAAGAGTATATATTTTTCCTCAAAAAATCTTTCCTTTTCTCTTACTTGCTAGGTTATACACAACTTTGTTTTCTTTTTTTTAATATTTAGTGCGAAATATAAAAGATAGTCTGTTGTATCTTGGGAGAATAGCCGTTAAAGCTTATCACATCGAGGGGCAAAATTATCCTTAAGGACAAAAGTTTTGCATGCCTTAGATAATTTATTCTATTTTCTATTCCTTTTCAATATATTTCTAGCAATTATTATTATTTTCTATATTTTTCTAATAAATTTTCCAACAAAGGGCAGGCCAATGAGGCTCAATGAAGATTGGCCTTGCTAGGCTAGATTTGGCGAGGGGAACCCTTGCCAAGTCTGCCCTTGCCTAGGTAGGATGGCCTTGCCAAGGCTCAGCCTCACCATGGCCAGCTTGTTCGGCATGGCCGTTGGCTACCCATCACCTATCGTTTGTGGTCGATCATCGGTGAAAGGAAGAAAAAAGGAAAAGAAAAAAAGAAAGAAAAAAGAAAAACATTAAAATATTATCAAAATTGTCTATGTTAGTATTGGTGGTAGCATGTAAGTTAGCCGATATTTACGTTAGCAATATTCGGCTAAAATTAGTCGGATAAATTAAATTGGCACAAAGTCCAAAGGTTAAAGATTAACTATTTAGGATCAAATTAAAATTAACGTAATAGATTGAGAATTTTTCTGATACTTTTCTTCTTTTCAAGTGATCCCCACCAAAGTACGCGAGGGAAGAACTTATATTCCTCGTGGCATGCTCTACATCGCAAAAGCAAATCGAAAACACTTTTAACCGCACAACTTCAAGGCCCGCGTGGGCTCTAAGGTGGATGAGAGAATCCGACACATGTACGTCGCTAATGTATAGACAAAACTCGATTCTCGATTTCAGGTGTGAAATCCGACTGATTTTTTCACTTGTTTCTTTAAAGAGCAAAGAAAAGAAAGATGCCAAGACCCTAAATTGGCAACCTGATCGGCCACAGAACTTGATGAGACAAGTTGTCGGCCTCATCCGAAAACCGATCATTAGAGGTCTCTCGCATAAGGAAAAGGAGGGCATAAGAGAATCGAGTGGGATTAGCACCCGATTAAAGACGGTCGAAAGTGGCGGAGTGGAGGTCAGAAGACACGCGCACGGCTCCAACTTTAGGGTTTGGTTGACCTCAAGGATCCACGCCACGAAACGCCGACGTCGACCTCCTGAGCAATCCGTGACCAAAGCCAGAGCCCCCAATCATGTATACCCGGAAACTACTATCGGCATTCCACTCTTTTCTCTCCACGGCTCCAACTTTAGGGTTTGGTTGACTTGAAGGATCCACGCCACGAAACGCCAACGTCGACCTCTGAGCTATTGGAATCCGAGGCCAAAGCCCCCAATCATGTAAACCCGGAAAACTACTGCCGCATTCCATTATTTTCTCTCCACTTCTCTCTTTCTAACATTAATTGATCGCAGACAAAACGTCCATGTCGTCGTCAGTGCATTCTCTTCTCCACCACTCGCTCCAAAGTCCCACGTCGGCTGCCAAGAGTTAAAAGAATTTTTGTTCGGAGCAATTATATTGAAAATTTTAAAACTTATTATGAATATATGATTAAATATTAACATTTTCAAAACTACAATCATATCTTCTATTGTGACTAATCGGCGACAGCCACAGGCGAGCTTGGCCCTGGCTAAGCCCGAACTCGCTAGGATCGAGCGAGCGATGAACTTGCTTGGATCTGGTGACCTTGGCCAACTTGGATGTGATGTCCTGGGATGTGACGCGTGACGCGCGTCCATTCTAATTAATCTTTTATTTAGTAATAGCATGTAGAAAGTCAATAAAAACATCCATGACATCCATTACAAAAAGATCGGGCAAGTAGTACAACTAATCCTGTACCATTCCACAAATGAGCCACCATCTACCATCCAACTTGTCTCATCCATCGTCCTGTTTAAGGGGACCAGTCTACGCACTAAAAAAAATAAAGACTGAGCCAAAGTTTGGTAAATGAAATGTCTATGTCAAAAGTAGAAGATCATCTTAATGCTCAATTAGGTACCAATCAAGAGAACATGAGTTCAAGTCAATATAAAATAATCATATATAGTGAATGCATAATCAAATGCTCTATTTTCATGATGATGCCAATAGAATCCATTAATGACATATAAATTCATTTACTCAATTATAAGTAAATGACATACTATATCATAATGCACCCGTATCACCTAGTTACTTACCACTATATATGGGGAATATTTATTCATTACTAGTCATAAAATTCATCACTACACACAAAAGTGAGTTTATACTTGTCACTAGTTAGGACATTCTTGATTTACAATGTACCTGGACTAACAAGATATTTGTCACCACCAATCGATGGGGGTCATACATACCCTTTGCCACGCCTGCCCATTTATTACATGTGTTCTCTACATTAGTGAAGATAAATACACCACAATACCTCCACATGATTTACATACACCACCAAGTGAGTTTATACTTTTTACTAGTTAGAACTTTCTTGATTTACAATGTATCTTGACTAAGAAGATATTTGCCACCACCAATTGACAGGGGATGAATCATACATACCCTTTGCCACGTCTCAGCCCATTTATTACAGGTGTTCTCTACATTAGTAAGGATAAATACACCACTATACCTTCACATAATGATGGTCATTTCTTAACATTATATTAACTATAAGAGCCATGTCATAATCGTCATTTATAGTAGAACATCTGGATGACTCCAAAATCTTATCCTCATACTCATTTAAGGGAATCCACTCAAAGGCTAATAGAACATGGCAAAGGTCTTTTAATCATATATCATCATCATTCACATGCATTTCATTATAATATAACCATTGCCATGTCCATCACAATGATTTGTCATCTCTCATGCACTTCAACACCCTCTTTCTTATTTCATCTCACATTTATCAATGAAGAGAAATACATTAGTCAAACAATCAAATAAGGCAACAATATGTGATTATACTCAGACTCAATAAGTGAAGTGAACATACTTAGGTTTAGAACGTAAACATACTTAGACTCATAAGTACATAAGTCCGGTGTAGAACGTAAATATACTTAGACTCAGAAATTATAGACACTCGGGTTTAAAACATAAATATACTCAAACTCAAAAAGTATAGATACTTGAGTCTAGAATGTAGAAATACTTAGACTCAAAAGTACAAACACTCGAGTTTAGAACTAAAATATGCTTAGACTCAGAAAGTAAAGACATTTAGGCTGAAAATGTAAATATGCTCAGACTCAAAAAGTATAGACACTCAGGTTTATAACATAAATAGACTTAGAAAATATAGACACTTGGGTTCATAATGTAAATATACTCAAGTTCAGAATGTAAATACACTCAGACTTGGAAAGTATGGGTATTTAGGTTCATAACGTAAATATACTAAGTAAGGTTCAAAAATTAATATACTCAAGTTCGAAATGTGATTTAGACTCATCTTTTCTATAAGTAACATTTTACCACATCCCAAGGAAATAACTTAAACACTTACTTGGCATGTAACCATCTATAAAAACAAATTAAAATATCATAACATATCAACACCCCACTATGGAATAAAATCTCATAACAACCAATCAAGGCCAAAGTGGCAAGTAGATTAGCTAACTTAGTGCCTAGAGTTTTCACTTATCTTGAAAGTAACTTCAGATTCAGAAAGTAACTTGCCTTCAAATAGAACAAACACAACCGAAATTAACAAAGCTTGATTTTCAAAATGACAAAATTCATTAGTGAAATCCATAATTTACCTTGTCTAAACTAGAAAATTGAGGCAAAATCTTGATATCTCAAGAGTGGGACCGTTGCTTCTCTCTCTCTTTTTAAAGCGAAAGATTAGAGAGGGAGTTGGTGATCGTTAGTTTGTTGGAGTATATATTTTTAACATTGGATCTTGAGAATTCTCAAGGATCCATCTACATAGCCAAGAAGTTGTAAAAGATGAGAAGTATTAAACATGGTTAAAATCACAATGAGCTTGGGGTTAAAATGTGAAGTGTTCCAATGAAAGATTTACAATTGTCCCCATGAAGCTAGCTAATATATAAATATATAATTGGTCCAATAAAATTTTGACATGAGGATATTTTGATGTGGATGAAGATAAGCCCCTCTCATTCAACCAAGTAAGTGCATGAATCACTCATGCATGAATGGAATAGAGTTAAAATTGATGATATCATGCATGATGTCAAGGCTAACAAGTTCAATGTATCAAACTAAAGCACGGGTTAAAAATATTTCGTAAAGAAAAGAGAAGTGAAGTGCCAAATGAAGAGAAATAGAGATTTAGGAAACTGATCTTCATTTTGAATGTTTATGAGTTTGAAAATATCTTGTATCCACTAAAATCATCAATGAAAGATGTCAAGGAGTAGGACAATCTCAATTCAATTCAAAGTATACCCACCATTCTCTACAACTACTATGGTGGTAATTTATTTACGTTCTTTCTACTCACTAACGTAGTGATGATATCTACCCATTTAATATTGAAGCATCGTATTTCGAGTGATTACATCACAAAAGTCATCTTATACTACTATTGAGTGTAGAAAATTCAGGATGTTAAATTGGTCTTGCCTAGATGAGTTGAGCCTCGAGCTCATTGACCCATGTTATGGCTGGTTGTCGGGCTACCGACCGTTGCTGAGGCACACAGAGGAAGAAGGAGAAAGGAAAAGAAAGAAAAGAACAAAAAAGAAAAGAAAAAGAAAAAGAAAAAGAGAAGAGAAGAAAAGAAATAAAAAAAAATTTGAAGCTTTTTAAAATTAAAAAAATTTAAACGAAAAATTTTAAACAAATTATTTTGATAAGAACAAAAATTTCATTAACCAAGGATACTAAGAAAAGGAAGATAGTTGGAAAAATGTATTCTAGTTCTTTCAAGGGAAAATCATATTGAATTTAAGTTCCGGTAGAAAAATATTTTCTGTTGACTAAGGTCAGAAAATGAAGAAAATGTTTATTGGAAGAATATTATCTACGAAACAAATGGATCCAAAATTTATAACTTTTTTTTGTCTAGGAGCCTGTGTTGCTCCTCAGATTTACAATTGAACACTTCGTGTTTACTTTTGCTTTGTATGATATATAGCGGTATATCGCATGAATAAGTCGCGTTAGAATATTTGATGTATGCAACATTAGATGAGGAAGCCTATAATTATCTTGCACATATATACGTATATTTCTTTCCCTTATGAAACTATCCTTTCATCTTTCTTTCTTTTCTTGGATATTGACTTACCTACAAGCTAAGTAACACCAATACCAATACATAACACGATAGGACACGGCAACACTTTATTTTTCAAAAAATATTCCAACACGTTGTATATTAAATATATATTTTTATATATACATGATAAATTATCATTTTAATAATTATTTCAATCATTTCAAATTCACAAATAAATAAATAATAATAAAAAGAATCTATAAGGAATTTATACTAAAAACATTAATTTGCTATTTATTAATATCATTCATAATTTTAATTTAATTCAAATTCCAAACTCAAGTGTCGAAAAGTATTAGGAGAGTTGATTAGGTATCGGAAAATTCGGCATTTGTTGACTGTGTTAGAGAGTGTTGAATACATGTCGGAATGTTCGACAAGACATGAAAAAAGAGTGTTAATGCTTTTTAGCCTATAAGAAAGGGATGGAGGTGGGAAGGGTTTTCGATAGCTGGAACGCGTCGGCAGGTTTATCTTCGGGAGGCCGGTACGTGTTAGCGATCAAGCCTGAATTCGAAACGCGTTTCGTTTCGTTTTCGATCTCAAGACTGTTTTTGCGCAATCCTATCGAGCTCACTCCACTCCGGTCGGCCACAGCAGACGTCAGAAAAGTGGCAGTCCGGTAATTACACCCAAGAAGAAGGGCATTTAGGAAACTTTGCCATGCAAATAGATTCCCGGGGCTCTGCTCCTTCTTCAAACCTTGGTTGCCTCTTTCTTCCTCCTCCTCTGTTTCGGCACAACCTGTCTTCTCTCTCTCTCTCTCTCTTCGAAGTTAAACCTTCACTGTTCAATGTACACGCGTCTCCCACCATCAATTCCCATAGGATATTCTACCAATTTTCCCTAGAGATTCCACGCACCAAATCACCAATTCCTCCGTTTTTCATTTCTGGGTCTCTCTCTCTTTCTTGCCATTTTTCTTTTAAACGGTTTCTTCAATTAATCGCTAGTCCACAGACCATGGAGTCACTGCGCAAGTCCTTTAAATCCTACGGCTCCCACAAGCACACGCGGGACTCCCACCAGGATCGCTTGGCCATTATCGGCGTCGACCCTTCTGACCTCGAGCTCGGCCTTGGTGGACATGGTCCCGGCTTACTGGGTGATTCCAAGAGTGACAAGAGTGACGGTTCGGGAATGCTGAGGGAACCCAGCATCGAGTTCTGGAAGGGGAGCGAGGAGGAAGCTCCCGCGGAGGGTCCTGGCACCTTGCCGCATCAGCAGACGCTGGAAGACCCGCCGTCGCAAATGATCGCGCGGTTCCTTCACCTGCAGCGGGCCTCCGGCGACGTGTTGCTGGACATGGACCTGGATAAGGAGGAGCTGCGTGGCGACTACAAGTGGGGGGACTTGCCTCCGGTCGCCGATTCGCCACCCGAACCACAGCCGCCATCGCAGAGCCAGGATGGCTCGAGAGTGTCGCTCCAGCCGCCCGTCTCAACAGGGGCTGCATCAGGTACACCACGGAGGCGGCACAAGGGCTCGCAGAGCTGCAGCAGAGATGGCAACAGGGAAGAGGAGGTTGTGAATTGCAGGTCCTCTTTCCATCGGAAATCAAGTCTGCTCCGCTCAAAAACCCGGTCACGGCTGATAGACCCTCCAGACGAGTTCGAACGGAAATCAGGCCAGGTTCCAAGGTCAGGCCAACTGCTGTCTGGAATGTTGGGGAGGGCAGGGGATGAAGAGGAGGACGACCTGTTCTTGGAAGAAGACCTGCCAGAGGAGTTCAAGAAGGCCAAGTTCGGTGCCATGACTCTGTTACAGTGGTTGAGTTTGGTCTTGATCATTGGTGCTTTAGTTTGTACTCTTGCAATATCTGCATGGAAGCATAGACAATTGTGGAAGCTCAAACTGTGGATGTGGGAGGTCATGGTCTTGGTCTTAATTTGTGGGAGGTTGGTCTCTGGGTGGATGATTCGATTAGTTGTGTTCTTCATTGAGAGGAACTTCTTGCTGCGAAAACGGGTTCTGTATTTCGTCTATGGCATTCGAAAGGCAGTGCAGAACTGCCTGTGGTTGGGGCTGGTCTTGATTGCTTGGCATGCTCTGTTCGACAAGAAGGTCGAGAGGGAGACGAACAACCACAGCTTGAGGTATGTCACCAAGGTGCTGGTGTGCTTCTTGGTTGGGACTCTGCTGTGGTTGGTCAAGACGCTGATCATCAAGGTGCTGGCGTCGTCGTTCCATGTGAGTACCTACTTTGACCGGATCCAGGAGTCTCTGTTCAATCAGTACGTGATCGAGACGTTGTCAGGTCCACCTGCGATTGAAATTCGCAGGACGGAGGAAGAGGAGGAGAGCCTTGTGGCCGAGCTTCGGACTTTACAGAAAGCAGGAGCAACTGTGCCGCCAGATCTAACGGCAGCTGCTTTTCCTGCTAAAAGTGGGCTGGTAGTTGGGAGCGGAGGGCTTCAGAGAAGTACCCTAGTGAAGAACACCAAGCTCTCTCGAGGGCTGTTGGGAAAGACCGAGCGAGGGATCACAATAGATCACTTGCACAAGCTGAGTCCCAAGAATGTGTCTGCCTGGAATATGAAAAGATTGATTAATATTGTGCGCCATGGACTTCACTCGACATTGGAAGAGCGGATACAGGATTCTTCTCATGGGGATGAGTCGGCAACAATGATCAAGACTGAAAACGAAGCCAAAGCTGCAGCAAGGAAGATTTTTTACAATGTGGCTAAGCATAATTCAAAGTAAGAACATGGTTAATCACCTCGATGCTTTGAGTTTTAGACATAACCCCTGGATGAGGCAATTGCTTCCCTGATTGGATCTCTTTCCGATTTGCTGGAGCATTTCATTTCGATCGATATTTTCTGGTTTTATGATGGGAAGTGCCCACGCCATTTATGATTTTCTTCTTGCTAGGTTTATCAACTTGGAAGATCTGATGCGGTTCATGAGGGATGATGAAGCTTTGAGGACGATGAGTCTCTACGAAGGAGCCGATGAATGCAAGAAAATCAGCAAGTCGTGCCTGAAGAACTGGCTGGTGAGTGGAATTCTGTTAAATTAGGTCATTAGACATGCTTGTTTCAACTTTTTCGTCTTCAATGCTAATCGAATCAAACAAATTGTTGTAGGTCAATGCTTTCAGAGAGAGGAGAGCACTCGCCTTGACCTTAAACGACACCAAGACTGCGGTCAACAAGCTGCATTGGGTGGTCAATGTCTTAGTCGGTATCGTCATATCGATCATCTGGCTTCTCATCCTGGGGATAGCAACAACCAAGTTCCTGCTCTTTCTCAGTTCGCAGCTCGTCCTCGTGGTATTTATTTTTGGGAATACCTGCAAGACCATATTCGAGGCGATTGTCTTCTTGTTTGTGATGCATCCGTATGACGTGGGCGATAGGTGCCTGATCGATGGAGTCGAGGTAGATACCGATATCAAACCACTACTCTATCTAATTTGGCTTGTACCTACTTTGTGGACTCCTGTTATTCATCGCTCATTCGTATGCTGTATCCTTTTAGATGGTTGTGGAAGAGATGAACATCCTGACGACCATGTTTCTGAGGGATGACAATCAAAAGATTATATACCCAAACAGCACTCTTGCAATGAAGGCCATCGGCAACTATTACCGGAGCCCTGACATGGGAGACGGGGTCGAATTCTGTGTGCACATATCTACTCCTGCAGAGAAGATTGCTGCCATGAAGCACAGGATAACCAGGTAAGTAAAAACATCTAGAATTTCTCGAATTTTGTTCAGCTGTCTGTCTGTTGAAGTATCTTTTCCGAGGAATGAAAAGTAGAGAACTGTGATATCTCTCAAATCAATCTGTGATAATAACCAGGATTAATCGGGGTTGTTTGGGTTTTAGAACTAGGTAGATAACAATGTTAAAATTCTGGGCTTGCTCCCCTGAATATTGCCAGTCCGTTTCTGTTCTCTCTGCATCGACGTATCAATAAAACAAGAAATAATTTGGAATGCTTCTTTGTTGTACTACCGGTTGCAGTTACATTGACAGCAAGAAAGAGCACTGGTATTCCTCGCCTATGATCATAATGAAGGATATAGAAGAGCTGAACAAGGTGCGGATGGCCGTGTGGCTGTGCCACAGGATGAACCACCAGGACATGGGAGAGAAGTTCACGAGGCGATCCCTCTTGATCGAAGAGATGGTCAAGATTTTCAGAGAGCTCGACATCCAATACCGCTTGCTACCGCTCGACATCAATGTCCGTGCAATGCCTGCTTTGAGCTCCACGCGGGTTCCTCCTGCATGGGCAAATGCTGGCTGAGTCGCTCAGCTGGCTGGACAAAGAACTGCATTCACCCACGGTTGATTGGCAGCTGGTATTCCACGGCAGCAGTGCAATGCGGACTGTGCAGCAGACTCCGGTAAACCGTTAGTTCGTCGGCTCTGGGGTTTTCCTCTCTCAATGAATATATTCATCGCAGTGCAGTGAAAATTTGGTTTCTCCATCTTTCTCGGCACCTTTAGGCTCTTTTCCTACATTAATCTGAGGCATACTTGTAATTGGAGAATGGGTCATACAAATGATGCTTTGACATTGAAAGCATACGACGTGTGCAACTCGAGAGTTCTCAGAATGTACGTGTTCATATATCCGACATGTATCCTAAACTTCCTTTAATGGAAACCTTCAAACAAATGGAAACATGAAGGTTCCGACTGCATATCAAGATCTTCTTGATTTTTTAAAACTACACAATTTACATCCCGTGTTTTGCTACTTCATTTCGCATCGAATCCTGGCGTCCTCACTTATTTACCAACTTGACAGTTTACTTCCCAAACTACCCTGTCTTAAAAACCACCCACAAATCCTAACCCGGCCTTCTCTCTCCTACTCCCCACCACCGGCAGTACATGTATGGTAAATATAGAGGTTGGACTGGTCGTAGCTATGGGAGACCTACATGGCTGCCACGAGCCCTGTGAGATTGATGTTGCGGCTCCTGTGAGTCAAGGTCACTAGCCGTGGACCTGCAAGTCGCATGCTAGGATGAGAGGACAGGAGGTCCTCAATGCATTGAAGCCATTGCTTGTGAAAATTTCAAGAACCAGAGCAGCTTAGATACGCTTTGGAGAAGGAAGCTTTGAAGTGTGAGGTACTTAGCATCTAACATTCCACTGACCTAGGTAAAGTGATTATCAATCTATACTTGTTTTCCCAAAAACTTGAAGCACATTGCTCGATTTCCTTCTGGGATTTTTACTTATTCATAACGGCTAGCAAATTCTGAATTAGTTAAAAGAAAAGTCAACTCCATAGGCCGTGTTTCACTTTAAGAGCAAGAATTATAATGTTTGTAAGTGACCTCAATTTGACTTCTGCCCTTCCCACTTCACAGTTTATAGACCTTTGGTTTGAAATGAGAATGTCTCCTTGGTTGGAAAGTACTTGAATCCGACGTAGTTTTCCTTTCCCTTTTTCTAACACGCAATAGTCAAGTGAAACAGATGGAAAGTAGGCCTCAACTTGCACAATTCATTGTTTTGGCAACATCGCATGTGATAGATTCATCTAGGCGCCAGACAATAACTATGACTTGGTGTAGTATGAATAATCTTCTTCATTTGATTAAGATCTCTCTCTCTATCCATGGAAAAGATCTCTAGAATCTGTGCCATGTGAAAAAACTGTGTTTGCATACTGTAAATATCAGCTCTGGTGGTTTCAAAGTTCTTTCTAATCTTAATACCCTCAACTCTCTGTTTCATCGGAAGGGAGCATTGATTTGGCTATTTTCATTCGACCCTCCGCAAGGAAGGAACTTACTCGTACTATTATTGTCGATTTTTCATCTTACGGTGTTCTTTGCTAAGCTGATGATTCTTGGACAGAAGCATGCTCAGACAAAATCTCATGCATCATCTTATTTGAGCATTGTGGAGCAAACAGGAATAAAGAAGGAGCACGATCACTTGTCAAATCCAAATGATTTGCATCAGGATCTCTGACCTGTAAGTCTTTCGTGCTTTTGAGTTTTGATAATATCCCAATGCTGCTGGAGTTTCCTTTCTCTGTTGGTTTTTTTTCTTTTTTTCAAGTACAAGTTCGCTAGAGTTTTCTTAATTATTTTTTATTAGGGCTAATACTACGAAAAACCCCAAACTAATACATATATGATCAATTTACCATAAACTAAGGGTGTCAAAAAAACCCATCTAACCTAACCCGAACATGACCTAAATACGAAATAAGTATGGTACATGTTTCGGGTCTTAATACTATTCAGGTAACAATTATAAACACAAATGGAATACATGTTTTGAGTCAAGTTAGGGTCGGAACAATATTCCGACCCAAACACACTTATCCAAGTTATCTTCTTTACAACTCCTTATATTCGCAACTCATCCAGCATGTTTCATCTCACAGGTTCGTCGTCGCCCCTCAGGTCAGCCCCATCAATTTCTCTCCCTCTCCCCCCTCCCCCCATCTTCCATATGATTTGCTTCTTTTTTGCGGCCAACGCAGAACTTTAGAGGAAGGAGTATTATCTGTCTGCAGAGATGTTTACGGACAAGTCAGACGAAGCCTCGCGGTGTCACGTAAAAGCATTTCGAATTCCCATTGTCATATTTTTTATTAAAAAATTATCCGTCTACAGAGATGTTCACGGACGGGTTGAATGAGGCCTCACGATGTCACGTAAGAACATTTCGAATTTCCTTTGTCATAATTTTTTATTAAAAAATTATCTATTTGCGGAGATGTTCACGACGGGTTGGACGAGGCCTCGCGATGTCACGTAAGAATATTTTGAATTCCCTTTGTCATAATTTTTTATTAAAAAATTATCTGTCTACAGAGATGTTCACGAACTGATTGGACGAGGCATCGCGGTGTTACGGTTCACGGATGAGTTGGATGAGGTCTCGTGGCGTCACGTAAGAGTATTTCGAATTCCCTTTATAATAAAAAAAATTGTAATATTTTCTAATTAAAAACCCGAAACCCAATCCGACCCCACTTGAACCAACCTGACCCGAACCGACCCGTTTTTTTTATTCATGTTTTATGCATTTCGGGTTGGGTCAAATGACATGACCCTTATTGTTCGGGTCGGGTCGGGTCGGGTAACATCAAGACCCGACCCGACTCAACCCCTTGACACCCCTACCATAAACTATACACATATAATAAATTTACCCTAAACAAATTTTTTAACCACAAAAAATCACAACTGGTACAACTTTGACAAATTTATCTCAAATTGATACACATGTGACAAATTTATTCTCTATTAATTTCCATTAAATTTTACTATCAAATTTCTAAGTTGGAGATATGTGATAGTTCATTGGTGTATTAATTTAGGATTTTACTCTCCGTTTGTTATAGTTGTACTAGTTTTGTGGTTTTTGTGATATTAATACAATATAACAAAGGGTATATTTGTCATAAATGTACTATTTTGGGATTTTTGACGGTCAAAAGATTAGCTTATAAGTAAATTTGTTACAAGTTCACTAGTTTGGGATTTTTTGTGATCATTTGGGTAAATTTATCATAAGTGTACCAATTTTGAGTTTTTGACTATCAAAAAATTAGTTTTGGGATAAATTTGTCACAAGTTTACCAGTTTGGGGTTTTTTGTTGTCATTTGGAGTAAATTTGTTATAGATGTATCAGTTTTAGATTTTTTATAGTCAAAAAATTAATATGGGATAAATTTATTATAGATATACTAACTTGAAATTTTTCATGATATTAATCCTATTTATTATGAGGTTTATCAACTTGTTTTTTTTTTCACCTCCAGTTGAATGTTCCTTCTAGGATTTTTTTTCTTCGCAATTGTCCTCATATCGCAATCTTATGAGGGCCAATAATGATGATGTGGACGCCTTTCCAAACTGCATATGGATCACTAATATAAGCTTCATGGTGGATAGATCACATATCCACTCAATTTTTGCAAAGCCAATAATTAAACCGTTTAACTTGGAAAAGATTCGATTATCCTTTGGTTTAACAAAAAAGAAAAAGACAGAAAACCATAAGTGGAAAGACAAAAAGGTCATTGTCATGCACTTCGACTGGAAGGAGGCGTGGAGAGTAGACCTTTGCCTTTTCCCCTTTGTGGCAAAGCTCTGTGGGCATGGAAGTTCGACATGAGAATGATGTACAATTTATTGGAGCATGTAGCCGTCGTGACCTACAAAAAATTTTCTAAATATTCTAAATAGGTTTAGGGGTATTGTTAATTTTGGGCTTACGGCCCTTAATTAACTCAAGCTCTCTCAAGCCTATACCCCACGTGACGTTGAGATATTCGTGAAATTTTTCAAATAAGGGTCGCCACTAGTCTATTAGGGTTGACTAGGAACCAAGCAAGGCATGTGAGCGTGCCTTACTTTTAACGTAACTAGAGCGTCTGACATCGAGGACTTGATTACGCTAATCATGCGACTAGTGCCCTTTCGGTACCTAACTTAATTATGTGTTAATAAGGCCATGGCAATATTTTTGAGAAATCTAAGGTCTGTCATAACCATTCTAAGGTAAGAAAATAACATCCAAAATATCATTGCAAAATAAAGTGCAGGAATAATCCTAATAATGTAAGCTAGAAAAAAAATATATTGTAGAGCCCTAAAGGCTTATTCAATTTTGGATGTTTTCTTTTTCAAGGGTTTTCTGAATTTTTGCAATCTTTTTCTGAATTTTTATGAAATCTTAATATTTTTTAATATTTTCGAATTTTCCAAAATGAAACAAAACAAGCTTTCAAAATTTTTTGATATATTTCTTTGCTTTTCTGATTTTTTTAAAAGCATTTATTAGTGTTTTTTGGAAATTTCTAATTTTTTAAAAAAAATTTGGAATTTTTGAATATTCGAAAAAAGAAAGAAAAATTGAATTAAATTAAAATTTTAAAACCTTTCTGAAAATTAAAGAAAAAAAAATTTAATGATTTTTCGAAAATTTTTAAATATTTTTAAAGATTTTTAAGATTTTTTTTTGAAAATTTTGTTTTTTACATTTTCTAATTTTTATTTAAAAAATGATTTGGACTAGGTCGGGTGACCTAGCCCTAATAAACCGACCCGACCCCTATCAGGCCGGGCTGGAGCAACGACCAGGCTGGCCGAACGGCCTGATTGAATTTTTTTTAAAATGGCCCATGATTAAAAGAAATTAAAAATAAGCCCATCTCCAATTCTATTTTGAGCCCAAATCTAGTCTAGGGCCATTCGAAAAAATAAATTTAGCCTAGCCCCCCCTTTCTATTCACACTTTCAGCTCAGCCCTTTTTCTCTTTTTTTCTTTCCTTCTGCTGGTCTTCTTCTTTGCGGGAGCAAGGCACGCCGGGGGCGCGCCGGGGGCTCGTCGGAACCCTACATGACTCCGCTGCACCGCCGCTTGCACCGCAGTAGGTCTTCACCGATCCTAACGGGGTTGCACTGGTGTCGTCTGGCGTCGGCTGTTCCATCCGACCGATGCTGGACGTCGCCGGCGATGACCTCCGGTGATCCTGGAAGCTCGCCGTTGCGGAATCCAAAAAAATTTCCCCTTCGATCCAAAAATACGCAGAAATTTCACGAAAACTGCCATAATATTAAGGAAACCACGAATGCAACCAACATACAAGCAAAAAAACTATGAAATAGAGTTATCGAGGACGGATTCTACAATGGAGAGTTCTAGGTCTCATTTAGACATTCTATCGAACACCGAATGGGCATTATCGAATCCAAAGAACTCCGGCTGAACCAAGCCTCGCACCTGCTAGAATTCTTTAGATATGTCATCGGGGGGCAAACAGGGGTGAGGTGGAAGGGTGACAAGGGCCGGGGCTCGTGCAAACTGGTCGGTGCGAGCTCTGGCCCGCCTCTTCATCAAAGATAGAACAGGACTAGTGAGGGAGGAGCCTACCTGGTTCTGGTTCGGGTTCACATTACGAAGCATAGCGACAGACAAGCAGACCTCTGGTGCTGGCTGACCACGCCCTCAAACCTTCTCTGAGTTTCTGGTTTGCTTCTTTCTTCCTCTTTTCTGATGGTCCCTTTCCTGCCTCTTCGGTTCCCCTCCCCTATTTCTAGCGCCAGAACTGAAGCACGGCAGAAGGTCGTCGGCGATGGTTCAGCGAGACTGCTGACCACCTCTCTCTTCTGGTCTTTTTTCTCTGGTTTTTCCTTCTGGTTTTTTCTTTGTTCTCCGGCATTAGAGCTAAGGCATAGCAGGGGATCATCAACAGCAAGTCAGGCGTGACTGCCGGCCGCCTCTCTTCCTCCATTTTCTCTCTCTCTCCCCTCAAATCCGCTCCTCTCTTTTTATGGTTTTTTTCTTCTCTGGTCTCTGTTTGAAAATTGCCCCCGTCCTTCTAATTGTCTCCCTCCCTCATTGATCTTCCTCTTGCTACCTAACCGAAAATCTTGCTGCCCTCTCTCCGTGTGACAGCGCAGCAAGGGAAGATTCCCTTGCTGATGTCACACGGATGACGTAGCCGCCTTTGTCTACGTGATGTTGCTGCATTTCTTTTGCATGCCCTTGTATACGTGTGTGTGTGGGGAAGGAGATAAAACGGGAGGAGAGATGGGCTGGACCAGAAATAAGAGGGAGGTGGGCCGAAAAAAAAGAAATAAAAGGGAGAGAAAAAGGTGGGCTGGGCTAAGAAGGAAATAGGAGGGTAAGGCTAGGCTTAAGAAAATTAAAATAGTGGGCTGGATTATGCCAGCCCACTCGACTCAATTTTTTTTTTAATTTTCAATTTTTTTTAATCAAATTTTTTTATCTTTTCTATAAATTAATATGTATTTATATATATGCAAAATAAATGGCATTTAAGACAAAATAAACAAACGTTCAGGTATCAATAACTACCTCTCTTTGAAAGGAAGCTGGAAGAAGTCCATTTCAAAAATTAAGTGACACCCGACTTTTACCAACGAGCCATGGAAGGGTGAATTTATTCTATTCATTTTTTCTCTCTCACTCACTTTCACTTTCTTTCTTTTTTGAGATCTTGGCTCATGCGAACCTGGTTCAATTGCTGCTACCCTGCACTACCAAATGATCTACTGTGTCCAAAACCATGCTATTGATCTCAATATTCCAAATTCCAAAAATGCTCTTGTCATTTCAGTCGATCATGACCAAACTTCTTGTATCCATGTTCCTTGCCAGATTTCAAGAAATGAGCTTGTTAAGCTCCTCCCTGATAGTTGGGTTACCAACTACGAAAAGCTTTACCAAAGTTGTAAACCAATTCAGTCCAGTGAACCCCAGTTCACTCGGAAAAAAAGATGATACTGTTGCCATCAAATTCAATAAAACCAAAGAGGAATTGTCATCTATTTTTCCTATCATCCTTCACTTCACACCTTGTCCTACTGACCCAGTTTCATGTGAACCGGACAACAAACAATTTGTCCACTCCTTTGGTTCACAAGGACAGCCAATCCACTTCTTCAAAGATCCCACTGGACATTGTTTTTGGGATCCTGATTGTGCTTGCTCTTCATGCACAAAATTTGAAGATGATGATGACAGGCCTTCTTCCAAAAAGAAGAAAAAGAAAGATACACTGTACCAAAAGTATATTGATGGAAATCCAACTGTTGGACCACTTGGAGAAGATGGTGGCAAATACTAGTTCATTGTCTCTTCCATCTCTAGCATTGTAGTCATAGTCTGAATCATCAAAGCTATGATGAGCTAGTTGTGTCTTGAGAATAGCGTTTTCATCTATATCTGATGGACTGGACCTTACGTCTTTTTCTCTTTTGAAAGCACAGATGAGATTTTCAATTTCTTCTGCCGATAGGTTGGGTGGATGGGAGGAGCTAGCACTGAAAGGATCGAAGAAAGAGCCATGAAAATGGTCGTTATTTTGGGTGTCTCCCTAGGGGTCTTGTGAGAGAGGACCCCTCCCAAGGGTCATAAGGGGTGGAGGAGTCTGGATTATTCTGTCAGAAGATATTGTGCAAGAAAGGAGTTACCATTGTAAAAACCAGAGAGTGAAATAAGAAATGTGTTGTGTACTCTACTCAAAACATGATCTTCTAAATATTCACATTCTCTTCTAGTCCAGAACGGTGGTTCTAAACAAATACTATGATTGAGAAAAATCATGGAGTATACTCTACACTTGCTCTCATGGGATCCTGTGCATCAAAATTTCTAATATTCTAGAGATTACTATGGCCTAAGTTCATGACTTGAGAAGGAACTTAGTGACTAACAGGCAGTCTCTATTAAGGCCAAGAGAGCCAAGTGTGTGGGGATAGCATACTTGTCACAAGTTCGCGACTCAAGTTCTTGAATTTAGTTCATAGGCATCCTTATGGTGTCAGAGCCATGGATTTCGTTGAATCATTTTAGTTTGATCAAAACCCTGTTTTGGTACTAGAAGAGAGCTTTTTCTCTCATGGAAACATCATATTCCCCATCCTCCACTCCACTTCCAATTTCTCTTACTTCTAATCTCTCTCTTGAGCCTTCTCCAGAACTTCGGAAATCTTCTTGTTCTAAAATAGACTATCTCTATGAGGTTGCTTACCTCATTGAGAATAGTAAGATTTCAGAAACTCAGCTTCCTATGATGAACCCTTATACTGCTTTCGCCAAACCACCTTCTTTTTCTCCACTTCGATCTATCAAACACTTAATCAAACATACTCCTCGCACGGTTAAGGAATATGTCCAGTCTTCCCGATTTGATCAGCACCCCATCCAGGCAACCGAACAAGAACAATTTGTCACTCTTCAAATACCACCTGAATTTCTGCTCAATGGATCTATCAAAGATACACTCACCTCCATTTTGGAGCCATTCGCCTTGCTTTAACTTTTTTATGGCCAAAAAGGCTTACCGGTTACTACTAGGATTGCCCTTTTGGACACTAGATTTTTGGAATACCAGCAAGCTTGTGTCGGCACTATCCAGACAACCATGAACGCGGGAACTGTCTTTATTACACTATTCCCAAATTTCAACATTGCTCTTGCATATCCCAACCTGCTTACTGCTCTTAAGGTCCAAGGTGTGTAGGGATAGCATACTTGTCATAAGTTCACGACTCAAGTTCTTGAATTTAGTTCATAGGCATCCTTATAGTATCAGAGCCATGGATTTCGTTTCTCACTGGATCCCAAGCTTCGAGGTGGTCCCAAGACATAGGGACATTTGCAGGTGGCCATGCTTCTGGTGGAATGGTGTAATTTTCTTGACATGGGATTTTCTAGAGTTCTCGAGATGTAGGTTTACTGGTGGTGATGGAATATGGAAATGTCTGGTAAACTTGTGTCACTTCTTGAAAAACTTGGGGTCGATAGGATAAAGTTCCTATAACAGAAGGTTTGTCAAAAATCCATCCAGTGGGATGGCAATATGTCCATGGTCGATGGAACAGGACAACAGTGTCTTTCTGATTCAGGCCTTCCTTGACAATTTTGGACTTTGAAGAGTTCCTTCCAATATTGAAGCGGTTTAAGCCATGCAAAAATTTCTAAGAGATGTTTCTGGTTATGATCATGACTAACTCCATCTTTTCTAAGAACCTGCAAAATTTTGTCAGTGGGAAATTCAATGGTTATGGTGTACAGGTTGAACATGTACCAAAATAACCATTTCAGGTCTTCTAGAAATTCATCATTTGGGCACCATTGGAGAGGATGAATAAATGGATATTGTGGATGGAGTCCTTTTGGTTTGAGCATTAATCTGCCATGCTCGCGAAAAATGCAAATGTGATATTCCTATATTAACCCTTCAAGTCTTTCTTTCAGAATATTGTGGCGAATTGCAAGTGGGACATCAGGAGGATACTTGAGACTTGGCTAACCACTCGATATGTTGGTGGTGCGATGTGTCTGTAGGAGAGGTTCCTTTTTGGCATACATGTTGATGGCTTCTGGCGGGTCTTTTGGTCTAGATAAGAAGTCTGCAAGGACATTCTTAGTCCTTGGGATATGTTTGACATTGAATGAGTATTTTGAAAACCATTCAACCCATCGAAGTAGTTGTGGGTGAGGAACTTGCTTATGTTTGAATTTTAACATATGAGGAAAAAATGACATATCCATTTCAATGAGAAAATGGTGTCTAATGAGGTGGAATTCGAACTTCTTGATGCCATACTTTACTGCAAGTATTTCCTTGAAAGTGGAATGGTAATGGATTTCTACTTGAGAGAATCGTCCACTTTTGTAGGCACAAATATACCTATTTTCATTAATTTCTTCGAAAAGAATGGCTGCCTAGTATTTGTCGCTAGCATCGGTTTGAAGAATCGATTTCCCAGTAGAAGGGATCTTCAAATGAGGAAGGTGTTGCAATGTCTATTTAAGCTGAGAGACAGCTTGAGTCTACTTTTGGCCCCATGGGGGAGCATTTTTCTTAAGCATCCTTTGGAGAGGCCTAAGGATTTTGGAAATTTGGAAAACAAAAGCCCGCGAATAATTGACAATGCCAAGAAATTGCTGGACTTGCTTAATGGTGAAGTCTTTTTCAGGAAATTTCTGAAGTTCATCAGCAATATGAGGTTCAGGGCAATAGGTTCCTTCTTTCAAACGCATGCCTAGAAATTGAATTTCCTTTTGGGTAAGAATCATTTTTTTTTTTGAGAAAGCATAATGCCATATTTTTTGACAATATTAGCAAATTGTGTCAAAAGTTGGCAATGAGATTGTTCATTAGGGCTAAAGAGAAGGATGTTATCAATATAGATCTGGGAGTTAGGAAGGATGGGCTCAAAGATTTTGCACATAACCTTTTGAAAAAGGAAAGGTGCAATTTTGAGACCAAAATGAACAACTGTCCATTGGAAGTATTAGTTTGGGATACAGAACTCAATTTTGGGTCTGTCTGTTGGGTCAATACCCAATTGCCAAAATCCTACCTTAAAATCAAATTTTGAATAGATTTTTGCTTGGGCAAGACTAAGAAAGAGAGAATTTCGGTGGGGCAATGAGAATTTATCATCTTGAAGGAATTGATTTAGAGATTGGTAATTGATTACTAACCTCATTTTCTCACGATTCTGTTCGGCTTGCTTATTGACGTAGAATGCTTCACATGCTCATTGGAGTCAGATGGTTCAATGAGACCTTGGGCTAATAGGTCTGCACACTCTTATTGAGCAAGTGCAACGTGTTCTGGACTCATCCCAGAATGGCTGGCTTTTGTAGGGTTTATGTCTTCATTTCTTTTGAAAGGAAGTTTGACATAAAAGAGAGAGTTTTTCCATAGAGACTGGGTGCGAGTTTGGGAAAACTAGGAGTGGGTTTCAGCACAATAGGATAGTAGACTTTGGATGATTAGGTCTAGCATGGCTGGTTGGAGAGCATAGAATCTTTTGATGTCCACAAATTCACGAAATTGATGTTTAAAACAGAGCCCATTGGAAAGGATTCTAAGCTTTGGAAGTTGAGTCATGATATCCCAACCAATGATAATAAACACTAATGAAAGAATTTGATGGTAATGGATTTATTACGATACTTGGTAGCAAAGGTGTTACCAGAAGCAGAATTGAAGTACCTAGTATATGGTTTCCAAAATTTTTCTGGGAGGATCTTTGTGTCCAAGATGGAAGAGGCTCCAGTATCAATGAGTGTCACAAGAGGGATTGGTTTGTAATATTTAGACAAAAGGATATAGATTGGGATGTATGGATGATGGACTGGTTCTGTGGTTTGGACTTCATTAGGGAAGTCGAGAAAGAAGGTGAAAACATCATTTTCGGAATCCAAGTCTAAGCTATATGTCCAAATGGCACATAGAGTATTCTCCGAAGGTTGATCATCTAGGGAGAAAACAGACTCAATATCAGAGTTGTCAAGCTGGATGCTAGTGCTTTTGGCAATTTCATTAATCAAGTAGCTACTGCCCTTCTTCGCCTTTAGACAATTTTTGGCAAACTGTACTTTTTTTGTTGCAAACATAACATCTGTCTTTGCTTTGCTTCTTAGAGGAGTGATGACGGCATTTGCGCAAGAATTTCCATTTTCCTTTACCACCATGGCTCTGATACCAACTAAGGTTCTTAGCCTCAAAACTGCAATTGTGAGGTGAGGGCAGCCTCGGAGTTATCAAGCAGGTCAACAGGGGCTTAACATACACCGAATCCACCTTAACCTTTTCCTTTGCGCTTGTTTTTGAAAGAGAATCATTTAAAATGTCTCTTTTTTTTGCAGCCTATGCAGGAAGGATCTAAACAGTCCTTGGGGCATTTGATTTTCAACTCAGGTTTCATGCATGCCTTGTCGAGATATCTGTTCTTTTTTAGAAAGCTTCAAAAAGCTTCTCTTCATAGGTAAAGCTCTTCTATGGCAATATGGATGGCTTGCTGAATTTCACCAAGTGTGGCCTCGATCAGGCTCTTCTGCCGTTGTTGGAGGGTTTTTTTTCTTGTAGGTTGGCTGATTTCTTGTGGGATGGATGCCAAAAATATTGGCTTGAGATTCCAATATGCTCCAAGCAAATAAAAAAGCTCAATCATAGCTTGAAAGTGTCGGTCAAGATCTTTGCATCTTAGCAAGCAACACTTCCGCTCGAAGAACTCCTTTCGTTTGAGTTATTTTGAATCTTCAAGCTTTCTAATGAAGTACATATGGATAATCTAGATAGCATTATCCAGAGGCTGTGTCAAAAGATAGAGCTGGTCTTGTTCTGAGGCAATGTGCCACCAGTCTTTGAGGGCTCTTATAAAACGACTAGTGAATTCCAAAATGATATCATAAGTACTAGGTTTAGAAATGTGCCTAGTAGTAAGCTAGGCATGGAATTCTTGGAGCCTTCGGGCCACTTATAATATGGGATATCATCTAGGGTGAAATAGACTTTGGATGATGACACATAAAAAGTTTGAGTTGCGGCGGACTGGTTTTGGTGGTGTACTTCTAGTTCTGAAGACATTTCTTATTCTTTAACATTATCTGCCATGAACAAGGTTTCTTCCGAGGAAGATGATCCTATCAAAATATTAGAATTTGAATTGGAAGAAGTTTCGATCTGCCTAGCCTAGAATGGCTTAATGACAAATATGGAAGGGATTTGTTATTTGAGGAAGTTTTCTAGTGGATTAGAGATGGTTAAAGTACTAAGTGGTTGGTCACCAGGAGGGTGTTCTGGTGTACTAGGTGGTGACACTAAAGACTCAGTGGGAGTCGGGGATTTCTTTTGCTTTTGCTTAAGCTTGTAGAGTTTCTCTCGAAGAATCAAGAAATTATTCTGCGAAGGAGGGGCAACTGAGCTTAAGACAGTAGCAAATGAAGAGGATGCTCCAAGAGGGGAAGATTCGGGTTTTAATGGTAATGAGAGAGAGGGGAAAAAGGATTGGTCAATAGGGGTGAATGATTGTTGGTTTTTGAGAATGCGGATCTGTCGCTTGAGTTTTTCAATTTCTAGTTGCTGATCTTCCAAGTAATGGCTGGGGGGGTATCTGCTTAGTTTCCAATAGATGAAGCCTTTTCTGGAAGTCTTTCAGCATTTTGCAAGATAATGTAGTATTTTGGTTTGCACGTTTAAGTCGTGTAGCAACAGTTCCAAGAATCTCATTTTGGGCCAAGGCATTTTCAGTTTGCCAATTTAAGACAGTTTCAACTGCCGAAGGCTGCTTGCGCTGTCCCTGAGCATTAAGGCCAGTAGGATTAGGTACCTTGGGTGAATGCTGATACCGTTAGTGTGGGTCAGAGAACTTTTCCAATGAAGGGAATTTCCGAGTGCTGGTTTGAGATTCTTTGGCCTCAAATGGAGAGAAGTCATCAGGGGAAAACATGCATATGCTAAGTAGAACAGGAGGTGGTGTGGACTGAGGTACACAAGTACCTAGCCTAAGTAAATTTATGGGATAAACGGGGTTCTTTTTTACTCAATTTTGGATCGGCTTATAAAAAGGTGAAGTAGTCATGGGTTTAACTGGTGGTGGTTCAGGAGAAGAGACTGACTTGCAAGGGGATGGAGATGGGATTACCTTAGGAGGTTTGGGTGGTCCATAAGAGACAATGAACTGGTATTTGCCACCGTCTTCTCCAAGTGGTAGTAAAGTCTCACCATGTAATAATGGGTTTTAACTAGGTTAGTGGAGTCTTACCGTGTAAAAACGGGTTTCAACTGGGTTAGTAAAGTATTATCGTGTAAGAACAGGCTTCGACTATGTTAGTAAAGTCTTACCGTGTGAGAACAGGCTTTGACTTAGAGGGAGGTTTTACCGTGTAAGAACGGGTTTCGACCGAGAATGCATGGTTTTAGGTTGACCATGAACTATTTGGAAATTGCATGATTTTTGGTTGACCATGAACCATGTAGTTTTAAGAAAGACCCACAAACTCTTTTGGAAATTGCATGGTTTTAAGTTGACCATGAACCTTCGAAATTGCATGGTTTTAGGTTGACCATGAACCTTCGAAATTGCATGGTTTCAAGTTGACCATGAACCATTGAAATTGCATGGTTTTAGGTTGTCCATGAACCTTCGAAATTGCATGGTTTTAGGTTGACCATGAACCATGTGGTTTTAAGGAAGGCCCATGAACCATGTGGTTTTAAGGAAGGCCTACAAACCTTGTTGGAAATTGCATGATTTTAGATTAACCATGAACCCTTGGAGATTGTATGGTTTCACTGAGTGAACCTGTCAAATTTAACTTGAGCAAATGTCATTAGAGACAATATCAGAAAAATGCATTGGCAATATTGTAGCGTTAATTGCATGAACAAATCAAGCTAAGTCCAATCACATTGAAAACATTTAATGTCTTTTGGTATCTTGTATCACAAAATTGTCATCAAGCTTGGAATGTATCATTAATCATCAAATCCCTTTAAGAGAAAAATTATGTCAGAATGATCCTACTCATGAAAGAAGTTCATTAAACATGCCAAGCAAGAACTCCTTAGTTAGAAAGAGCTTATCACATGATCTCAATAAGGGCTATTTGATCCCATCTATTTATGTGGGAAGTAATTTTTATCACTCAATCCACCTCACATTTCCAATGTCGAAGGATCTGAGAATCATTCGCAATAAATTCATCTTGACCAATCCAAAAGGTCTTTTAAAGGGACCGTAATGTAGGTTTAGTCATGGTCTTAACAATGGCTAAGCATTATTGGTCATGAAATGAAACAATTATCTGTCAACATCTTCGCCAGGTTTACAAGTCAAGTAACCTTGAGATGAGACAAAACAACCTTGCCCCCACTTCTTTGAGCGGTAGCTTCTTTGGAGAGTTCCACTTGAATCATTCCAATTTGAAGAGACTTTGGGAAGGGGTGTAATGTTGGTTTGGTTAAGGCTCAAAAGGCTCAGAACTTTTCATAAAAAAGGGTTTTAAAGTTGGTGATTAACATGGCATCATTGTCATATCACTCGATTTTTTGAAATCCGATTCATCTCGAAAAGTCCTTTAACTAAGCAAATAAGAGTTTTGTCTTTCTCAATTTTTTTCTTTGCATTTGTAACGATTTTCTTTTTGATGCAAGCATTTTGAATTTGACGACCCCTTTTTTTTTATGGGTATCACCCTTACTTTTACCAGGCACACTACTTTTTCATGCCCCTTGATTTTCATTGAACTTTTGCTCTTTTGAACTTTTTGAGCTTTTAAGACTTTTGAGATACTTTGCACATTTTCACGTAAATGCCAATTGTGTTGGTCAATCATGTGCCTTGCCCCAATATGGGGAAATAATCACCACTTGAGTTTCAAAAATGAATGATTAGGCTCAACTTGGTTTAAGCAATGGGTATCAGTGTTTGGGTAGAGAAATGAATGCTCTTCTTCACCTTGGGATGCTCTAAGCTTTCATAAGAATTCACCTGAAGTTACCACAAAAAGATATTCACAAGTGAAAGCAAAGAAGTCTTTCTCATCTTTTCACCATATGATATCAACTAAAACCTCCGAATTTGCTCCATTGTGGGATGGTTCTTGACAGGGTATTTTTTGATTTCTTCGCATTTAAAGGCTCAAAGGGCTGACTATCGTCACCTGCGGTGTATAAGATAGAGAAAAAAAAAATGCATCTTTTCATTTTGGTCCATGTACTAATTGCGAATGACACATTTGTCCTTAAATGACATAGGTTTTCTTTTTTGCTCAATTCTCATGGTGTTTGAAGGATGTGTTTGGGAATTGATTGCCTTTCATCATCCTAAACATTTCCTACTTGGCATGATTAACATCTCGATTTCATTTGGTCGATATCATCTGAGTAGATTAATCTCCATGGGGAATTTTGATTCAAAATGAGTGATCCACCAAGCGGACATACAATTTTGAGATTAAAATAATGTTCAAAAACTTTGTGGAAAGTTCATCTTCTCAATTTCTATTCTTTTTTCTTGTTTTTCTACTTGCTCCCAGTAAAATGCTAAAAAAAAAAATTTGGATGAAAATTCTCAATTTTGTCCTTCTTTTGAATTTGAGAAGAATGGTACTTACCTGCAACGAGGGGCAACTTAGTGACCTTGTAAAGATTAGGAAAGAAAGTATTAGTGCAAGAATCCTTAGGGATTGAAAAATTGGAAATGATACACTATTACCCTTCACTCGCATTTATCCCATAAGTGTCAACATCATCCTCTTGGATATTTAGCAACCCCAAATTACCCTTCACTTGCATTTTTTTGCATCTTTTTTTTTGCATTTGATGTTTCCCTGTCAAAGGAAAAAAGGAATCATGTTAGAGACAATATTAAAATGAGCAATTGGAATCGATACATTTTACCCTTCATATGCTTCTATTATTTGGGTATGAGCATTTATGTTTTGACATTTAAGGGTATTGTTTCTTGGATGCTTTGCCCCATTTATCGCCTATGAAGAAAAGGTTGGGCATGTTATTTCCACACTCAATTGGAAATCATTCAGGAACGAAATACATCATTTACACCAAAATGGACGATTGGGCTTTAACGTGCTTCTTTGGTGGAAGACACTGCTCCCATACTCAATGTGCATTTTTTCCTACAAAAGATGGGACATGTTATTTGCATTCTAACATTGAATTGGATTAATTCAAGAACAATACACCCTTTTTAGCATCAAATTGATTGACTCCATTTCATCATGCTTCATGGGTGCGATTTATAATGCCTTGAGTGACTTGTGCCGATTATCGCCCTGTGATAAAAGAAGATAAATCGTGTTATCTCCATACTTAATTAGGCTCAATTTGGGGACAATACATCATTTTGTGATGAAATTTTTGCCTCAGCACGCGTCATTGGTGAGGAAGGAGAGATGTTGGCCCTAGAGTCAAATGCTGCTCCAATGTCTTTTACATCGAGACAAGTAATTAAGCTTCATCATATCTTGTTTCGGCACATGTTGAAACCTTGTGCACTGTCATGCTTGTTTGATAGGCTTTTGTTCATTCGAAGTTATCCTCTTTGAATTCCAGAACCAAGACTTGTGAGAGTATTTGCTTGTGATGTAATTCAAATACCAATGTCAAAATTGTTTAGTTCTCTCCTACTAGAAAATGTATGAACAAATCAATTTCAAATAAATTGACTCCATTGGAATGATCATGATTTTACCATCCTAGATTATCCTTCTCGAGATTTCCTGCAAAGGAGGAACACGTGAGAGGAACAAAATGCATTGACTTTCAGAAATCATGGAAATTCAATAGAATATACTAACTTCTGAATTGCCCTCGAAGCCAAAGGATGTTTATAAATTTAAATTTCTTTACCCCAAAAAAATGAGTCGCTTGGGTTTATGATTAACTTGGAATTGAAAACATCATCCATAAAAACAAAAAAGACACAAAGGAAATACAATTCACTCTTGTGAGTAACAATTCTTAATCTAAATTTAAAATCCACTTCTTGGCACGGTCAAGTAAGGAAAGTTCGAGGAGTGGTCTTCACACATTCTGCAAGAAGAAGAAACAATGCCAGTATGTGAATGAGAAAATAATCTTCCAATGAGGTCACCTCTTACAACGAAATCGAGGCAATGGTACATGCCCCAAAACTCCTATTATAGGATTTTGGCATTTTGTCAAGATTTGATCGTAAGAGGAGACATCATTAAAAGATCAATCCCCGATTATCAATCAAATGCCCACTCTATTCTCAAAAGTTTCATATACAAAGTATGGCATTAATTTTGAAATACTGATTTGTGCTTTCACTATTGCCAAAATGAGGTGATTTTTATTTTGAGAAATCTATATACACAATATGATTTGAATTTTCAATCTCAAAATGTGAGAGGGAAAGAATTTGATTAAAAGTGTCATTTCAAATTTTTTTGTGCCCCAAAACATAATCATGAATTGGAAGAACATTTTTTTTTTTACGAGATGTGATTTTAAGCCCATGATTGAAAATTTTAACAAAATCATTCGTAGTGCAAAGCTAAGTTAATGATTTTTTAAATTGACACTGAATGTTTGCTTATGAAGAGTAATTGCCTATTTTCCAAATTAGAAGCCTACACCGAGGTCATTCGATTGATCTTCGCAAATTTCAAAAATGAAAGTTTCAATAAAAAATGAATAGGTAAAAGGAGAAATCATACTTACCAATGGTGATGATTTTTTCCTTTTTTTTTTTTAAACCACATAGACATACGCATGGGATGTGGGTCAATTTTTACTCTAGACAGCTTAAATGAAGCCACGGGATTACCGGACTGAACCGACATAATCGTGGTTAGGTCGGGGTTCCCATGACTCTGGCTTTGTCAAAGAGTCGACCCGTGCTACGCGTTTGCAAGCCGAGGTAGAAGCTCTCGACATCAAAAGAGTTTTGGAATTGAGATGGGCCACTCGTACTACATGATAGTAGTCAGAGTGGCATCCATCTCAACACCATCCTAAGTGATCATATGTGGCCCAAGTCCGGTGATAGGTTGTGTGTACTAAAGTATAATGCCATGTAAGGAAAACATGCATAACAGTTTATATAGCAAACAACACTTCAAAAAATTTAACCATATAATCATTCATTCCTATCCACCAACCTACAAAACAAAATGTTAGCAAAAACTCCACCCCTTATTACTCCAATCCTGCACCAACATTTAACACGAGGTTAGTAGATTTACCTCACCTTCGTGAATGCACTGCCAAAGAAACACATTTAAATAACACACAATTAAGCTAATTAGGCCTAAGTCAGTCCCCAGCAAAGTCGCCAAGCTATTGTGACCTACAAAAAAATTTTCTAAATATTCTAAATAGGTTTAGGAGTATTGTTAATTTCGGGCTGACGGCCCTTAGTTAACTCGGGCTCTCCCAAGCCCATACCCTATGAGACGTTAAGATATTCATGAAAGTTTTTAAATAAGGAGTCGCCACTAGTTTATTGGGGTCGACTAGGAACCAAGCAAGGCATGGAAGTGTACCTCACTTTTTACGTAATTAGAGAGTTGAGGACGTGGACTTGATTACACTAATCATACGATTAGCGCCCTTTCGGTACCTACCTTAATTGTGTGTTGATAAGGCCATGGCAATATTTTTGAGAAATCTAAGGTCTATCCTAACCGTTCTAAGGTAAGAAAATAACATACAAAATATCATTGCAAAATAAAGTATAGGAATAATCCTAATAATGTAAGCCAGAAAAAATATATTGTAGAGCCCTAAAGGCTTATTCAATTTTGGATGTTTTCTTTTTCAAGAGTTATCTGAATTTTTTCAATCTTTTTATGAATTTTTATGAAATTTTTATATTTTTTTGGTTTTTCTAATTTTTGTTTAAAATTTTATTAGTGTTTTTTGGAATTTTATATTTTTAAAAAAAATTGTAATATTTGAATATTCGAAAAAAGAAAGAAAATAAAATAGAATAAAATTTTAAAACCTTTCTGAAAATTAAAGAAAAACTTTTTTTATAAATTTTTAATGATTTTTCGAAATTTTTTAAAGATTTTTTTGAATTTTTTTTTTTTTTAGATTTTTTAATTTTTATTAAAAAATGATTTGGACCAGGTCGGTGACTCGACCCTACTAAACCGACCCGACCCCTATCAGGCCGGGCCGAAGCAACGACCGGGTTGGCCGAACTGTCACGCCCCGACCCTCGAGCACGCGGCAACCCCTGTTCTCTTGCAGTCATTTGATTTGTGACTCCCCAGGATCCGTCGCCGACCGTTATTTTTATTTTGTAATTATATGCACATGCGGAAGCGAATCACAATCCCCGGTCAATTACAAAAACAGGGATAGCAGGAAAACCCAACAAGAACACATTCCAAAGTGCCGCTTTATTTATCTACTGATTAACCTTAGGAAGTTTACAAGTACAAGCCCTTACCACGGGCATCTTCCTATTGAGCCAATGAAACCAACAAGCCAAGGTTAATCTACTCCCTTCATAAACGGCCACGAGCCGAAACACGCATCGATCCTCCATCCTATGGACCTGAAAAATGTTAACCACGACGGGTTGAGATAAACTCAGCAAGTCAAAGTCCTAAGCCCCGGTTAGGAACTTCGCTCGCCTTGGGAGCAATCTAACCATGCAACCTAATTCCGACAAACAACACAACCACACCTCAAGCAACATTATCAGACGACAGTTCAATAAGCGATTTGCAAACACAAGCGACCCTACCCGGCCTTGGCACACGCAACCCGCGTAAACCGTCAATTCAATCATCACGACATTAAGAGCATGCAAATAATCAGAGCATTTCACACAACTTTCTCATGTCTCACACTCACACATGCTCCGATTATTAACGCCCCCTCCTGGGCAAACGGCACAACCTTTTAGTTGGCGGTTCCTGGGTAAACCAGCTTCGTCCTCTTTACCTCGAGGCACGGCGACGTCAAGGGCTCACTCCCAAGACGGCATTCCCGAAGGAGCATAGGACCCACCCACTACCGCAGCCCCGCAAGGCGACGAGAGGCCCGAGACCCGCCCCCATACCGCGGTCCCACGTAGAACCCCTCCCTGTCAAGCATCCGACCGAAGTCAGGCGACCCACTGGCCACGGCACAACCCCATAGGGATTGGCGGTCTTCCGGCAACGCCGGGTTCCCTCTCTTAATGTGATCATGCAACACATCATCAGGCAATCCATTTATATCTTTGCTCTGTCGTGAATGTAATATCGCTCATGCTCATGCGACATGCCATTTCAGATAACCCACGCAATATGTCATGCGATCTCACTCGACAATTTCCAAAATTCAATTTCCAATCAACATTCAATTACACACATTCCCTAACTCTTGGGAACAACCAACAATTCAAGTCACAATCTGTCAATCAATTCCGATCAATCAACATCACGATACTCCGATACCCAACCACGTGTCGATATTTAATAATAAATAAACACAAATATCAATTAATAAATAAATACGTGTCCTTACGACTACAACAATCAGCTATTCCCCAATAATACTCAATCATCCCAAAAATAAGTATAAATTATAATTATACTCAAAAATATTTATTTAAGAATCATGCTATAGCCGATTGTTTCAATAAAATAATTCAAGTCCCACAAAATACTTATAATTATTTTTCAATCACATAATTAATTATCCAACCCAAATAATTCCATTTAGTAAAACCCTTCTTTAATAAACCAATGTCATTTAATAAAATAGTATATAAATACTATTGACTTTGGAAAAATAGACCATAGTAATTTTCCCCCAAAATTACTCAATTAAAACCATTTTCAATAAATAATCACAATTAATTATTTTCTCCAAAAATAATTAATTTTCAGCAATGAATAGTAATAACAATATTACTATTAATAATTCGAAATTATAAATTAATTTAATTAATAATTCCGAAAATAATAAATAATAAATATTATTTATTCCAAAAATAATAATAATATTACTTATTAATATAAACCATGATTAACACTAAGCAAGCTTCATCAATCATATTAAAACACTAATAATCATCCTCCAAAGCACTAATCAATAATTAAACTAATTAAACTACTCCTAAGCAAGATTAACCCCTAAATAAGGATTAGGAAATCGACTCACGGTTTAGCGATTCCGACGACACGAGTGCGACGGCGGCGGCGAGAGGAACGCCCGAGAACTTCCGGCACGTCGGGACAAGGCGGCTCGGGACCGGGTCTCGGCCGAGGGCGGCTGTTCACGCGGCAAGAAGCTGCGAAACGGAGGAACCGGCGGCACGGGGCCGGGCGGGTGGGCGGCCGGCGGCTCCGGACGACGGCCGGCGGCTCCGGCGACCGGGCGGCGGCTCGGCGAAGCGAAAAACAGAAGCTGGAGAGGGAAAAGGGAGGCGGTGGCTGGTTTCGGGGGGGGACAGAATGGGGTGGCTCCGGTGCAGCGGAGGGGTCTCGGGAACGGTCCTCCGGTGGGCCTGTGGCGGTGACCGGCGACGGCGTGCAGTGGCGAGGCTGCTGGCCGCTTCTCCTGGTCACGGCCAGAGGAGCCGAGGGGGGAGAGAGAGCAAGGCGACGGTGGCGGCTCGGGACAGCTCCGGATGGCCCCCGGGCGGTCTCGAGCGACCGGACGGGCGGTGAAGGGCGGTCGAACGGTGAGGGTGGCCATCCCGGCTCCAACCCGAACAGAGAGAAGGAGAGACAGGCGGAGGCGGTGGTGGCTTGAGCTGGGGCAGTCGGGCGACGGCGAGGTAGCGGCCAGGGCGGAAGGACGACGGCGTGGGTGGTGGAGCTCAGGCGGTGGCCGGCCGACTCAGTTGAAACCAGAGCCGAGAGTGAGAAAGAGAGACAGCAGCGGTGGAAAGCAGCAGGGCGGTGGCTCGTAGCGGCGGCCGGCGTTGTAGCGGCGCCGGAGGAGCGACCAGAACCGAAGCAAGGCAGCGGCGACGACGAGGTGGTTGCTGGTCTCGCCGGTGGGGAAGCAAGGCAACATCAGCTCTGGCCGAGGGAAAACAGCAGAAAGAAGAAGAAGAAGAAGTTGGGAATGGGGGGTGTCGATCGTGCAGGAGAGAGAGAGAGAGAGAGAGAGAGAGAGAGACACGCCCACATGGGCTGTCAGGCAAGTGGGAGAGGAGAGAGAAAAAGAAGTTGACAAGTCAAACAAGTGGGAGGAAAAGAAAGAGGATAAGGGCAAGTGGGGGTTGTCGACGGGGGAAGAAAACGTGAGGGGAAGAGAGAGAAAAGGGAGAGAGAGAGAACGTGCGGATAAGAAGGAGGGGAAAGAAAAGAAAAAGAAAAAGAAAAGAAAACAAGATAAATATCTAAACAAGCAACTAGAAAGGGGTATTTTGGTCTTTTTTCCCTTGAAGCACAAATTCCCAAATATTTGGCTCCAAAACTCGGCACGTTAAATCCTTTTTTCCAATAATTCGGGCTTACCGATAAATCCGAGAATTAATGAGACAATGTCCAATATTTAGTCTCAACACCCTTAAAAATTCAATACCCAATACCGGATTGAAATTCGCGGTTAACATCGATCAATCGCGACTTTAGTACGACCTAACTTTCGGGCGGCGTTTAGGGGCTCTCGCGCTTTTGACCCGTGGTTGATAGCTTTTCAATCCACGATCGTGCATTCGAATCAGGGAAATTCTCGGTTGTCATGTAATCACGAGAGGTTAATTGCTCACACTGAGTACAGGGCCAAAAGGAAATCGGTTTAACGTTGTCACAATTAATATCGAAGTCGTGCGGAATCACCCGCAATCCGACCTCGTATTTTTGCCGACTCGATTTATTTCCGTTCGCTAATTGGCCTGCAACAATGTAGTATTATTCCTCTTTGATCCTTATGGTCGAGCGGCCTATCCCTGATTAAATTCACTAGTCGTACGCGTACCGATCCTTAATTGCCTTGCCGAACAGATTAACTCGTAAGGGGCCAACTCAGAGTAAACGTAACTAACAGTGCATTGATAAATTAACCATTTCATCTATCCCGGAATGGGTCGAAATTCAGGATGTTACACGAACAGCCCGATTGAACATCTTTTAAAATGGCCCATGATTAAAAGAAATTTTAAAAAAAGCCCATCTCCAATTCTATTTTTAGCCCAAATCTACTCTAGGCCCATTCCAAAAAAATAAATGCAACCTAGCCCCCCTTTCTATACACACTTTCGGCCCCACCCTTTTTTTTTATTATTATTCTTTCCTTCTGCTAGTTTTCTTCTTCGCAGGAGCAAGGCGCGCCAGGGGCTCGCCGAAACCCTATGCGACTCCACCACTTGCACCATAGCAGGTCTTCACCAATCCTAATGGGGTCGCACTAGCATTGTTTGGCGTCGGCTGTTCCATCCGACCGATGCTGGACGTCGCCGGCGATGACCTCCGGTGATCCTGGAAGCTCGCCATTGCGGAATCCAAAAAAATTTCCCCTTCGATTCAAAAATACGCAGAAATTTCATGAAAACTGCCATAATATTAAGGAAACAACGAATGCGAACAACATACAAGCAAAAAAACTATGAAACAAAGTTATATAGGACGGATTCTACAATGGAGATTTTTGGGTCTCATTTAGACATTCTATTGAACACCTAATGGGCATTATCGAATCTAGAGAACTGTGACTTAACCGAGCCTCGCACCTGCTGAAATTCTTCAGATATGTCATCAGGGAGCAAACAGGGGTGAGGTGGAAGGGCGACAAGGGCCGGGGCTTGCGCAAACTGGTCGGCACGAGCTCCGGCTCACCTCTTCGTCAAAGATAGAACAGGACTAGCGAGGGAGGGGCCTACTTGGTTTGGGTTCGCGTTGCGGAGGACGGCGGTGGATGAGCAGACCTCCGATGCTAGCTGACCACGCCCTCGAACCTCCTCCGAGCTTTTGGTTTGCTTCTTTCTTTCTCTTTTCCAGTGGTTCCTTTCTTGCCTCTTCGGTCCCCCTCCCCTGTTTCTGGCACCGGAACTGAAGCACGGCGGAAAGTCGTCAGCGATGGTTCATGTCACGACCCCCTTCTAGGGTTCGAGCTGCGGGTTATTTTCGCGACATCCTAGGCTTGTCGCCGTCCCGATTCATTTTACCTTCTTTATAAGCACATGCGGAAGCATAACATAACAACAACATCCCCGACAAACATCACTGGAAGAACATGGGACGCAAGTATATAATATTGCTATTTTCGTTAGTAGTTCGTATACAACTAACTTTCATATTACATAATATAAAAGGGCTTGGGTATCCCTATCTCTGCTACCACCGCGGCTTTCAAAATTGGGAACCTTTTTCCGTTACGGGCCAGTAACACTGATTAGCATTTGTCTCGTCGGACGTGGACCCTCCACTTGGGTTCATTGGGCCTCTAAAGCCACGAATAGGCCCGATTATCTCACCGTCCGACCAAACGTACCATGCCTCGTAACAGTGAGGGACTAATTCGTCCTGTCCCTCGTGAACCCACACGGTTGAGGTATATTTCTGGTACAGTCGACCTTTCTATTCTCATCGGTAGACCAAAACGTACAGGAGGAGGATTAGCCATCTTATCAACCTGTAAAGGTAAAGGGGTGAGTTTTGGGGAAACTCAGTAAGTAAAACCTCTACCTTCGGCTAGCGTGACATCCCTTCATTAACGACTAGCCAGAGCAACTCATGCGGACAGTGTCGATGGTAGATCAATTGCAAAGATGCAAACATGCTTCTTGCACATGAAATGGCAACTCTTGCTATGATTCGTGAACATGATGTATGCCATGAGCTTATGTCTTTCTAGCTTTTCTTTCTTACTCATGCATGTCATATTTATTCATCTTTTCTCTTGTGCTCGGGACTCGAACCCAAGTCTTCCCGGTGTAGTCTTGGACTCAAACCCAATTCATTTCGGACTTTCTAACCGGGCTCCTAGCTAGTTGGCAGCCTCTAGGACTCAAACCCAGTTAATATGCTTAGACTCGAACCCAAGTCTCTTGACAGCCTCTTTGCTCGGGACTCGAACCTAAGTCTCTAGCCAGATTTTCTTAAGTTTTCTTATCTTTGCTCTAGTACCTATCCCTTTGTGAGGGTGGACTCGAGCCTCTTGCACGTGCCATAGATTATGCCTCTCATGCTTAAACATAATGCACATGCCATGAAATTATGCTTCTCATGCTCAAACATATTGCACGTGTTATAAAATTATGCTTTTCATGCTCATACATAATCATGCATGCCGTGCTTTCTACGACCCGAGTCTAATGATGCCGTGAATAACTCTAAGTCCGAGGTTTGGCTCAACCGCTAAGTAATAGGGATCTCGCACCAAATCCAAGACATGAGCTCAGCATACTTCGATGCCAACCAAGACCTTGTGGGCTTGAGCGATCCCCGTACCAAACAAGACTAGGAATCGATATGTCTTGATGTCGATCCAAGACCTCATGGCCTTGGGCGATCCTCGTACCGCACAAGACTTGAGTTCCGACACTTCGTTGCCGACTCAAGCTTTATGGCTTTGGGCGTTCCCAACTTGCGTCGAACACCAACGACAAACCGTGGCATCATCTCGGTCGTGAAATAATCACGCACATGCATAAGATTCACGTATGAACTAACGTGCACATAATCTTCCATACAATCACGGTTCTACAAGAGAAGACCGTCTAGTCCTCATGATAGAAATTATCATACTAGGGAGAAGTAAGAGATTTTACTTACCTGGACGAACCTCACGAAACTAGAGAAACTACTTGATAGAGAGAAAGCGGCTTCCTTGAAAACCAAAGGAGAGAGTGGGCGTGAGAAGGAAGAGGGCGGCCAAAGGAGGAGGAAGGAGAAGAATGGTGCAAATGGTGAGGGAGAAGGAAAGGCTTCTCCTATTTATAGTCCCCGAGCTCATCATTGCATTTATAGCCGTCCAATCCTCTCTTTCCAAGTGGCCCGCCTATAATCCTTAAGTGGCAAGCCTATTTTCCTCAATAATTGCACCTAAGGATGACTAGGCATGGCTAAAGATTCTACTTGGCGATCTAATGAGTAGACGTCATCAACGATGGCCCGCCTTTCACTTTCCTATTGGTCCACTTGTTTCCCCTCATTTATTGGCATTTATGAAAGTTTGACTAGAAAGATGTCTAACTTGCCAACTAAGTCTCTAAAATTCTATAGGCTCATGATGAGGGTTCGGGTGTCGCCTTCCGATTGGGCCATGTGTAATCCATCTCCATCATAACCCTCAAGATATTTTTGACCGCAATTATTAGCTTTGAATGGTAAGAGATAATGCTTATCCAATGCATTAATGAGGGGCTTCTAGAAAATTCTCTCTTTTGTCCTTTTCTTAATCAAGAAGGCGGTCCGGAGAATTCCACCATCCGAGTCGGTTTTGAGGCCGGGAAAAGGGATCATATTACATGTCTCGGAAAACCAATTTACACATGCCCGGGGTCTGGGCCACATACCCCAAATTTGCCCAAACCGCTTCATTGGGCGGTGGGTCGGCAATGAGGTTTCCCTCATAATTCGAATCGGTTCAAGGTCAATTCCAAGGCTACCCATAGCCTAGCACTAAGCCAAGGCACTTATGGACCTTAGGAATTATGACATAATAGCCGGGTCTATCCCGAGGCTCATTCCGATCGGCACCCGATCCATCCACATGGTTCATGGTCGGTGTATTACCAATCCATGGTCGGACATCACCAATTCGAGATTCATTTCCGATCACTAAGAATTAAATAGGGAATGATGCATTTTTAGTCGGAAGACGATCACTTTTAGTCAAGTTGGATCGTCCGTGGATTGGTGCATAGTCGGGCGGAATCACCCGCGGCCAGGCGCTATGACCAATCGGATCGACCCATGACTATCCGCCGATCCAAAATCATCCCATGATCAATTCTCGTGACCGAAAAGTCATCTTATGAGCTAGTAGTCCGTTCCCATCGGTGTGGTTGATATACTTTTCATGGCCGACGTCTTGACCAGTTCATGACCAGTCAATCGATCGGACCATGACCGATCCTTGATCCTTGCCGATCGAACCAATCGATCCATGGTCAACGGTGCATGGTCAACTCATTTAGGATCTTATGGCCAATTTCATGGGGTCGGTTTTCGAGGATGTTACAGTTCAGCAGGGCTGCTGACCACCTCTCCCTTCCTTTCTCTTATGGTCTTTTTCCTCTGGTTTTTTCTTTGTTCTCCGGTGTTGGAGCTGAAGCACGGTGGGGGATTGTCAACGACAAGTTAGGTGTGACTACCGGCCGTCTCTCTTTCTCTATTTTCTCTCTCTCCCCTCAGATCCTTTCCTCTCTTTTTATGGTTTTTTTCTTCTCCGGTCTCTATCTGAAAATTGCCCACGTCCTTCTCATCATCTCCCTCCCTCGTCGATCTTCCTCCTGCTGCCTAATCGAAAATCTCGCTACCCTCTCTCCATGTGACAACACAGCAAGAGAGAATTCCCTTGTTGACGTCACGGGGGGTGGCCAAACGACATAGTCGCCTACATCTACATGCTGTTGCTGCATTTCTCCTACATGCCCCTATATACGCGTGTATGTGGAGGGGAGATGGGCTGGATCGGAAATAAGAGGGAGGTGGACTGAAAAAAAAAAGAAATAAAAGGGAGAGAAAAAGGTGGGGTGGGCTAAGAAGGAAATAGGAGGGTAAAGCTGGGCTTAAGAAAATTAAAAGAGTGGGCTAGAGTATGCCGGACCACTCGACTCAATTTTTTTTTATTAAATTTTCGATTTTTATAATCAGAAATTTTTATCTTTTCTATAAATTAATATGTATTTATATATGCAAAATAAATTGGCATTTAAAACAAAATAAACAAAAGTTCGAGTGTCAATAGCAGCCCGCCATTAATAATAGATATATGAATGAACATTATGTGTGGTAGATTTAGAGAGAATTTCAAATAATGATCTAAAGTGTCCTCAATTTCTCAAATAAAACTCAAAATGCATCTTGTGTCAAATAAAGTCCTAAAATAACCGTAATTGTTTTGAATAAAAGCTTGAAGTGATCATGATTGCTTCAAATAGAGGCCTAGCCTTGCTGAATGTCGATTAGTTAAATATTTCAACTACTTAAATGGCATTTTCGTCCAAATATAATTTTAATTTTGAATTATTTTTATTCTTTTTTTTCATGCTTTCTAATGAGGACCTTACCGGCCAAGCTAAGGGACGGTGAGGTTCACTAAGCCCTCGTTGGTTGCTAGTGAGGGTCCACCTAAGGCCGACCACCAACACCAAGGTCTCGAGCCCAATCATCGAGGATCCACGCATGAACCCTAAAGTCTAGAGCTTAGCCTTGATGGACTTGGTCTTTGAGGAGCTAGGTAACAGTACTAGGTCTTAGGCTTAACCTCTATGGACTTGGGCTAGGGCGTCGGGGACTCGACCAAGGGAGCTAATGTCCTTAGCCCAACCTCTATGGACCCTAGCTCACACATTGGGATTCTTAGCTTAGCCTTTTTTAACTCGAGCTTGGCTTCCAAGGACCTTGGTGCACTCGAATCAAGGCCCTAGACCCAAGTTTCTACCAAAGGCCCAAGAAGAAGCGTTGGGCCCAAGTATAAAATTTTTAGTTCAAGTTCCAATATCAAATTATATTTTGAATAATAAGTTTCGATATTGTAAAGAGAAAATTACTTTCCTAAATTTAAATTTGGATTTTCCATCAACTAAGAAATATTTTTTTACTTAATTTTTTAAGTGATTTAAATGTCGAAAATGAGAAAGATATTTTCACAAATTGAATGGACTTTAGACCAACATCTTTTTCACTTTCCAAGTTTGATATACACGTAATGGGCCTATTCTGTTGGTAGCTTACGTAAGCTCAACTACATGGACCTAACCACATTCAATGGTCATAGCACGGAGCTCCCACATGGCCATGGATGGAGAAAGGGAGAGCGAATGCCGTCAAGTAGATAATACAGTGTGTCATGCCAATATCGGTAATGATTGCTTGAAAGTGATGGAGTGATGGGAAGGACACACATGTCCGACTAGGGTTTGGTTGACCCTAGCATTCTACTCAACGCTAACACAACATCCCTCATAGGGCAAGATCTAACTCCGAAGCCACCGATTATAAATAAGGAATTTCTAAATTTTAATTCAGTATATAACCTAATTCTTAAATGTTTAATTTAGTTAACATAATTTTTAAATTTTAGTATAATATGCACCATAACTCCTCAATTTTTAATTTATTTAATATATTAAAAATAAATTGCATTATGCATTTATCAAAAATTCAATGATCATATTGCATAAATTATAATTTATAAATTATATCATCGGTTGAATTAAAATATAAAAATCACGATATACGTTAAATTAAAATTTGAGAATCATTTACACCATTATTTCAATATAAGTTTTTGGAAACAACTAATCTACAGACTGTCCTTTGTCTCTTTTGTCTCAATCGTCTGCATCCAATATTTTCTCTATCCTCGTCAGTCTATTCTCCGTCCATTTGCTCCTAGGTTTATGGCAACCGCCAACTTTAACACAAGGGCGTTTGCCCAGTCCCATTGAAAAAAAAAAAAAAAACAATGCAACACGATTCTCAATAGGGGAAGAGCAAGCGTGATTTATGTTGTTTGAAAAATTAATTTTGAATCGTTATAGAATATGAAAAAAGGAGGTAAAGTCACTAAAAAACTATAATTATATTAATCATGATATATTTATCCTAAATCTTTTTGTAACATAAAAATGTCCAAACTATATTGATTATGACATTTTTATTTTGAAAAATTTCTTATGATGTAAAAAATCCTATTTTGTACAACACATTTACTCTTTTCCATCAAGGTTTGTCGCAACCAATTTTTTCGTCCCGTGGGAGAAAGGAATATCTAAATAGGTTTAGGGGTATTGTCCAAATAGTGGGTCCAAGATTCTCATTAGACATATGCTCTCTCAAGTCCATACTCCGCGTGACATTGGGTGTTGATGAAAATCTTCAAATGAGAAGTTGCCACTAGCCTGTTGGGGTCAGCTAGAAACTAAGTGGGGCATAGGAGTGTGCCTCATTTTCTACGTAACCAAAAATCCTAGGGTCGGGGACTTGATTACACTAATTAACCAATTAGTATTATTTCAGTATCTAATATTGTTCATTTCAAAAGGACTTTTGTCAGGCAGTTTGGATTGATTTTAGACTTAACCACTAACATGTGAGGTGATCATGCAAGTGCACAATCATCAAAATAACAATCAACAATTAAAAAAAACATTAAATAAATTGCAGGCGAAAATAAACACCTAGCATTAAAAGATAAAGAAATGACAATCCTAATTAAACTAAGGGGGAAACCATAATCATCACATTATAAGCATGAATTCAAGGGCAATTGTATTCGAGGATAATTAAAATCCTAAGGTGAAGCCATAAGAGCTTGTTCAATTTTAAGCACAATCTTAGGCCGATAATTTTCCGACACTTTCTTCCTTTTTTTCTTAAGAGAAAATTGTCCAATAATTATTTTAAAGCTTCTTAAAGAACTCTAAAACAGACTTGGAAATTTTTTGGGATTTTTGAAAATTTCCTTTTTTTTTTTTTTGGAATTTCTAATATTTTAATGTTTTCGATTTTTTTTAAAAATATATTTTTCCGAAATTTTTTTAAAATTTTCAGGTTTCTGAATTCTCCATGAATTTTCTGAATTTTCTAACTTTTTATGATTTTTTGTATTTTCAAATATTTTTTGATTTTCGGAATTTTTTAATTTTTTTATGAAGAGTAATTCGGACCGGGTCAAGAGACCCGGCCCTGCTGACCCGGTTCAGGTCCTGTCGACCCGGGTTGGGCTTAAGGGACCGGGCCGACCTCAACCCACACGGATTTTTTTTTTAAAAAGCCCAATTATAATTTTTATCTTCCTAGCCCAGCTAAAAGAGAACCGGCCCATGACCGATTCAGCCCAACGGAAGCAGGCCCGCGGCGAAGCCCATCTTCTTGGCTCCTATCTTATTTTTATTTTCGGCCTTTTCTTTGTTTTTTTCTAATTTTTCTAATTTTTTTATTTCTTTTTTCCCTTTTCCCTTTTTTTGATGTTTTCTTCTTCTTCTTTTTTTCTCTTTTTTTAAAATTTTTTTTGTCTTTCTCTGCATGCATTTTTCTCCTGCAGATTTCCCTCACCCCATGCAGCGTCTTCAGCCTCTTCGTTCTTCTCCCGCAGCTGCAGGCGCCCGCCCGAAGACCGCCGCTCCTTTCACTGAACCGACGCTTACGCCACCTTGAGTCCTCGCCGGCCCTTGGGAGTTCGCCATGCAGTCGTCCGGCGTCGGTCGTTCCGTCCGACCGACGCCGAGCTCCGGCGGTCACTAGCTGGCCGGCATTCCCGAAAGTCGCCGGATTAATTCCGACGAGATACAAGCCACCTAGATCTACCCGAACGGCGCGAGATAACTCACCGGAAAGCTAGAAAAACGTTGAATGTGGTACGAGGTAACAATATAACTCCTAGCGATGCAAAAAAACAAAAACCGAGCTTTGGTCGAGGGTTGAGTTTGGTCACTTCAGTGAGGCATTTCATCGAACATCTACAGGGCATTACCGAGGGGGCTACGGATTCAAACGAAACAAGTCGGAATGCACAATAACGTCGATGAGGGATCACCGGGGCCGAAGCTCGCACGAACTGATCAGCCGCGAGCCGCAGCCCGGCGTTTTCCAGGAATGGGTCGCTTGAAGTTTCGGAAACTTACCTCGTTCGGGGAGGAGCCGCGGCGGACGGTTGCAGGTGGAAGGACCTCCGGCGAAGGTTGGTCACTCTCCCGAGTTCGCCTTCTCTCTCGAATTCGCCTTGTCTCTCGCGCTCCGGTCGCCGGGTTCACCTCCTCTCTCTCTCGAACTCCCCCTCCGATTTTTCTCTCGGGTTTCTCTCTGCTCTCCGTTTGTTCTCTCCAGCCCTCCCTCTCTCGGTCTCCCCCCTCCTTTCTCTCTCAGATCTGGTTTTTTTTCAGAACCCACTCGGCCCTCTCTTCCCCCGTCTCCTTTTCTCTCCGTTTTATCTCTCTCGAGCTCTCTCCCCTTTTTCTGTTCTGTCCTCCCCCTCTCTTTTCTCTGTTTTTCTTTCTGCAGAAGCTTCTTGCTCTTTTGCTGCTACTGACTTCTGCTCTGCTGCTTCTGCCTTGCTGACTTGCTGCTCTGCTGACTTTCTGCTCCTGCAGGTCGCTCTTCCCATGGGCGGGGGAAGAAGAAAGATGGATGGGCCGGGCCGGGGAAGGAAAGAAGGAAACGTGGGCTGAGCCCACGCGGAGGGAAAATAAACAGAAGGGAAGGGGGGCCGGGCGAGCCCAGCCCCGGCCCGGACTCCTTTTATTTATTTATTTTCTCTTTTTTTTTAAATTCGAATTAAATTTTTTTAATCAATTTAGTGATGCAAATGCTCCTAATTTCTATATGCAATGCAATTTTAATGAAATATTTTTTTTTTGTTTAAGGGCTTAGAAATTAATCTCTAATTTTCCAATGCAATTCATAAATACTAAAACAGATCGCCAAAATTTAGGTGTCAACAAGGTTCCATTAAATGATTTTTTGGTAAGAACAACATTTTTTTTTATTTCATTTAAGACATGCTCAATAGAGAGGAATGGTAGAAGCTCGAGAGTCATTAGAGAGTTATTTACATATATATATCGTTTTTTATTTGTAATCTAGATACTTAGTTTTTTTACTATGTTCATTGATGGAACCTTTAGGTACATGTGTCACGTAAATACAAGTTTGAGATTTTTCATATCACAAAAAAATTTAGAATAAAAGTGTTCAAATAAACATTATTTGAAAATTTTGACGGTTTTTAAAAAAATAATACTATAAGATATTCATGATGTAAAATGATAGTCTTAGTGACATCCCGTACGATATGATTTTTATTCACCTAGAATCCAGCACTGCTCTTAGGACTTACAATCGAACGATTTGTTTTTTACTTTTGCTTTTCGGGATATTGAGTGGCATATTATAGAGTAAGTCAGGTTAGAATATTTGATATACATAATTTTAAATGATGACATCTATATAATCATGCAAATATATGATTCTTGCATGGAATATTTCCATAACCTATTATTTTGCGCATATATATACTCTTGAAAGGATATATACTTTTGAAAGGAAATATATAACCCTCAGCAATTGTAGAAATCCAATATCTTCTTTTAATAAATATATATATACTTTTGAAAGGAAATATATAGCCCCAGCAGTTGTGGATCATTTCTTCTTCCCTATATTTCTTTCCATCCCGAAACTATCCTTCCCTCTTTTTCTCCTTGGATATCTACTTTCCTATAGCGGGGCAGGTTTGCGACGGCCAGAACGTGTCAGTGGCAGTCCGGTAATTATTTACAAGGAGAACGGCATTTAGGAAACTCTACTGACATGCAGAGAGCAGAATAGGAAAGCGAATTTCGACGCGATCCCGGGGCTCTGCTTCTTCTTCAAACCCTGCTTGCTTATTTCAAAGCGTTTCCTCTCGCCATAATCATCCTCTGTTTCGGCGCCACCTCTCACTCTCGCTCTCTCTGATCTCCTTCTTCGAAGTTCAACCTTTACAGTCCACGCGTCTTCCACCATCAATTCGCATGTTCATATTCTAACAATTTCTCCCTAGAGATTCCACGCACCACAAAATCGCCCTCGATTCCTCTGTTTTTCTTTACCGGTTGTCTCTCTGTTTCTTGCTTTTTTCTTTAATCGTTTCTTTGACTAATCAGCCGGAAGCCAACCCTCACTAGCCCCACTGACACATGGGGTCACTACGCAAGTCCTTTAAATCCTACAGCTCCTGCAAGCACATGGCCGCCATCGACCTCGAGCTCAGCCTCGATGGTCCTGGCTTACAGGGTGATTCCAAGGGCGACAAGAGCGACGGTCCGAGAAAGCTGGGGGAACCCGGCATTGAGTTCTGGAAAGTGAGCCAGGAGGAAGCTTCTGCGGAGGGTCCTGGCTGCTCGCTGCATCAACAGGCGCTGGAGGACCCGCCGTCCCGGCTGATCAGGTGGTTCCTCCACCAGCAGCGGGCGTCTGGTGACGTGTCGCTGGACATGGACCTGGGGATGCAGGAGCTGCAGGGCGGTGACAGCTGGAGGGACTTGCCTCCAGTCGCTGAATCGCCACCAAGGCAAACCCAGGACAGCTCCAGCGTGTCCTTCCAGCCGCCCATCCCAACAGGGGCTGGGCCAGGTACGCCGCAGAGGCAGCACAAGGGCTCTCCAAGCCACGGCAGAGATGGAAACTCCGTTGGCAACAGGGAAGAGGAGGTTGTGAAATATACGTCGAGCGCAACTTTCCAGCGGAAATCAAGCCTGCTCTGCACAAAAACCCAGTCACGGCTGATGGACCCGCCAAAGGAGCCCCACCAGGGATCAAGCCAGATTCCACAGTCAGGCCAACTGCGGTCTGGAATGTTGGGGAGAGCAGGGGATGAGGAGGAGGGCGACCTCTTCTTGGAAGAAGACATGCCAGAGGAGTTCAAGAAGTCACCTTTCGGTGCCATGACTCGGTTACTGTGGGTGTGTTTGATCTTGACCATCGGTGCTTTAGTTTGTACTCTTACAATTCCTACATTGAAGCATAGAGATTTGTGGAAGCTCAAACTGTGGAAGTGGGAGGTCATGGTCTTGGTCTTGATTTGTGGGAGGTTGGTGTCTGGGTGGATGATTCGATTAGCTGTGTTCTTCATCAAGAGGAACTTTCTGCTGCGAAAACGGGTTCTGTATTTCATCTACGGCCTTCGAAAGGTAGTGCAGAACTGCCTGTGGTTGGGGCTGGCCTTGATTGCTTGGCATGCTCTGTTTGACAAGAAGGTCGAGAGGCAGAAGAGCAGCCACGACTTGAGGTATGTCACCAAGGTCCTGGTGTGCTTCTTCGTGGAGACTCTACCGTGGTTGATCAAGACGCTGATCATCAAGGTGCTGGCGTCATCGTTCCATGTGAGCACCTACTTTGACCGGATCAAGGAGTCTCTATTCAATCAGTACGTGATCGAGACATTGTTGGGTCCACCTGTGACAAAAATTCGGAGGACGGAGGAAGAGGAGGAGAGCATTGTGGCCGAGCTTCAGACTTTATGGAAAGCAGGCACGCCTGTGCCGTTGGATCTAGGGCAGCAGCTATTCCAACTAATAGTGGGATGGTAGTTGGAAGCAGAGGGCTCCAGAGAAGGTCCCAAGTGAAGAACACCAAGCTCTCTCGAGGGCTGTCAGGAAAGGGCGAGGGAGGGATCACAATAGATCACTTGCACAAGCTGAATCCCAAGAATGTGTCTGCCTGGAATATGAAAAGATTGATTAATATCGTGCAGCATGGATTTCACCCGACATTGGATGAGCAGATACGGGATTCTACTCAAGAGGATGAGTCAGCAACAATGATCAGGAGTGAAAACGAGGCCAAAGCTGCAGCTACGAAGATCTTTTGCAACGTGGCTAAGCCTCATTCAATGTAAGATCGTAGTTCTTCCCCTCGATGTTTTGAGTTTTTGATATAATCCTTGGATGAGGCAATTGCTTCCATGACTGGATCTCTTTCCAATTCAATGGTGCATTACATTCAGTCCATATTATCTAGTTTTATGATGGAAAGTGTCCAAGTTGGTTATGATTTTCTTGTTGCTAGGTTTATCTACTTGGATGATCTGATGCGTTTCATGAGGAATGATGAAGCCTTGAAGATGATGAGTCTCTTTGATGGAGCCGACGAATGCAAGAGAATCAGCAAGTCGTGCCTGAAGAACTGGCTGGTGAGTGGAATTCTGTTAAATTAGGTCCTTACACATGCTTGTTTAAACTTTTTCGCCTTCAAGGCTAATCGAATTAACCAAATTGTTGTAGGTCAATGCTTTCAGACAGAGGAAAGCGCTCGCCTTGACCTTAGACGACACCAAGACTGCTGTCAAAAAGCTGCATAAGGTGGTCAACGTCGTAGTCGGCATCGTCATATTGGTCATCTGGCTTCTCATCCTGGAGATAGCAACAACCAAGTTCCTGCTCTTTCTCATTTCGCAGCTCGTCCTCGTCGCATTTATTTTCGGGAACACCTGCAAGAATGCATTTGAGGCGATCATCTTCTTGTTCGTGATGCATCCGTACGATGTGGGCGATAGGTGTGAGATCGATGGAGTCCAGGTAGATACCGATATTACATGTCGACCTTTTATGCACTGCTCTGTCTGCTTTGGCTTGTATCTACTTCATGGTCCCTCCATGGCTCATTCATATGCTGTATCCTTCTAGTTGGTTGTGGAGGAGATGAACATCCTGACAACCGTGTTTCTGAGGGACGACAATCTAAAGATTATATACCCAAATAGCACTCTTGCAACAAAGGCCATCCACAACTATTATCGGAGCCCTGAGATGGGAGACACGGTCGAGTTCTGCATGCACATTTCTACTCCTGAAGAGAAGATCGCTGCCATGAAGCACAAGATAACCAGGCAAGTGAAAACATTTAAGACTTTCTAGAATCGTTTTCAGTTTTCTGTCTGTTGAAGCATCTTTCCGAGGAATGATGGTTACCGTAAATAACAATCCAGAAAAGTAGAGAACCGTAATGTCTCTTCAAGTTAATCTGTGATGAGAACCGGGATTAATCCCGGGTGTTTGGGTTTTAGAACTAGGTAGATAACCATGTTAAAATTCCAGTCTGTTTCTGTTCTCTCTGCATCGATGTATTGATAAAACAAGAAATAATCTGGAATGCTTATTTGTTGTTCTACTGATCGCAGTTACATCGACAGCAAGAAAGAGCATTGGCATTCCTCGCCTATGATCATAACTATGGATATAGAAGGGCTGAACATGGTGAGGATCGCTGTGTGGCTGAAGCACAGGATGAACCACCAGGACATGGGAGAGAAGTCCATGAGGCGATCCCTCTTGATCGAGGAGATGGTCAAGATTTTCAGAGAGCTTGACATCCAATACCGATTGCTACCGCTCGACATCAATGTCTGCACAATGCCGGCTTCGAGCTCCACCCGGGTTCCTCCTGCATGGGCAAATGCCAGCTGAGTCGCTCAGCTGGTTGGACAAAGAGCTGCATTCACCCATGGTAGATTGGCAGCTGGTATACCATGGCAGCAGCAGTGATGCGGACCGCGTAGCGTACACGGGCAAACCGCTACTTCTTCAGCTCTGTAGTTTCCCTCTCTCATTGAACATATTCATCACAGTACAGCGAAAATTAGGTTTCTCCATCTTTCCCGACGCCTTAAGGCTCTTTTCCTCAGATTTCGGAACTCTTTTCCCATCTTAATATGAGTCATACTTGTAATTAGAGAATGGTTTATATAAATGATGCTTTGAAATTGAGGGGATACAACATGTTTCTCGAGAGAGTTCTCGGAATGTTGGCTTTTATTTTCTTCTGCATATAAAGAGTCCCAGCAGTACATCAATGCTTCTCCTTGCATGTAATTATTGATTAGTGATGTAGTTAATTATCACTTGAAGGCATTTTCTTTTTCCTATCCGGCTTGCAGTTCCCTTTGTGTATGTCGTTCCGTCAGCGACATGTATTCATAGTACGCGATGAATGAGTTATGAAGAAGGAGCCCTGTTAAAGTGCAAGGGGAAAAACTTGTATTCCTCATTGCATCTCTCTGCACCTTGAAGCAAATAAAAGCACTATTTTAACCATGCAATTTCATTCTTCTTTTTCTGGGATGAATTTTAACCCAAAACTAGGTTTGGAATTGAAATAAGAAACATAACTTTTCTATTTTTCTATTTCTAGAATGGAAACAAAAATAAAAATTCTTCTCATTGCTTGCCAATCATCCATGTATGATTTATACATTGATGCTTTCAATTCAATTGATTAAGGATGTTTTATCTCACAAAAGAGTGTAGCACAATGAATGAAAAACGGCAAAAGAGGGTGATATTTAAGAAGGCCTAACAAACGAATTTCTATTCTGAAAATAAAAATTTTATATTGTTATTTAACAAGTATCTTTACTCTCAGAAACTCATCTATATAATATAAATTAAAATATCTATTTCTACTTAGAAATTACTCTTAAACAATATAATGGTTATCATTCACGCTCTTAGTGACCAAAAAAGAAAGTATGGGTTATTTACATCGCAATTGGCATAATTTAGGATTTTTTGTGATAATAACCCAAAATAATATTATAAGAGATTCATCATTTAAAATGATTTCCAACATAATATGTGATTTTTATTCATCAGGCAACTAGCACTGCTTAGGGTTTATAATGGGATTTATAATGGAACAATCCAATTTTACTTTTGCCTTGATGATATTGAGTGGCATATTACATAAATAAGTTGGTTGGAATATTTATACACATAATTATAAAAGATGACAACTATAACCATTGTACATAGGTTCTCGCACCAAATATTTCGATACATCATACCAAATTAAAGCCAATTATCTTGTGGAAATCATATATCTTTTTTTCTACTTCCTATATTTTTCCCTTCCAAAACTATCCTTCCCTCTTTCTTCCACTTCTTCAATATCAACTTGACTAGAGGCAATAGCAGAAGTTAGCAGAGTGGCAGTCCGGTAATTATATCCAAGGAGAAGGGCATTTAGGAAATCCCAGCTATGCAGAGAGTTGAGTGGGAAAGCGAATTCAACGGGATCCCCAAGCTCTGCTCCCTTCTTCAACCTTGGTTGCCTTCTCTCTCTCTTCGAGGTTAAACCTTCACTGTACACGCGTCTCCCATCATCAATTCCCATATTCATATCCTAACAATTTTCCCTAGAGATTCACCGCACCAAATCTGTAACATCCTGAAATTCGAGCCCTTTAAGGGATGAATGAACATTAATTTCGCCAATGCATTGTTGGTTGATCTCACTCAGAACTGATCACTCTTGAGATACTGACCTTGAGGGGAAAGGCTAATGAGGACAGAACTCGTGCGACTAAAGAACCTGACCTGGGAAAACGACTCGACCGTGAAACTTGCGTAAGGACGATCTTGTAGATATGCAGGCCAATTTCAGGGACGACTAGAAGTCGATTCGCGAACAAAAATAATGGAACGACGGGTGATTCCGTCTACTGTTATCGAACCCGCAAATGGCCCTATGTCGATCCTTGGTAATCGTGTACTTTGAAATAAAAATCGATTCTTTGCAATTTCATGTAGTCAAGGATGTCCATGTGTCGAGAAGTCTTGAACGTGAATTGGCACGAGTTGGTTACGCGTGAATCCTCAAAGCCGCCTGTCAGTCTAAGCAGTACCAAAATGGCATTCGGGCGAAATTGACAAGGCATGAGAATCCAGTATTGGACTTCGAATTTTCGGGAACGTCCGGGACGGACTTTTGGACGATGCTTCTTAGACAATCGATAGTGCTAGTTGAGCCGAGTATTTGGAAAGGGGATTTACGGACCAAGGAAACGAGCCTACGAGGACGTGGACCGGGCAAGAACAGTGTGGTTCTCACGCCCAAGGTGGGACAGCGGCCATGGAAGGCCCAAGGCAAGCAAGTGAGCCCGTTGGGCCAAACCGACCCTTTACCCTTCCGAGCCCATTGTCTAAAACCGAGCCGATTCAAGCCCAATAAATTCCCGAGCCCGTTCCTATTCGTGTTCAAGCCCATTTCCTAGGCCCGCCTCTCCATTTTCAGCCCAAGGACAGATTGGGAAATGTGCAAGGTGGAAATGACCAAAATTCACTTGAATATTTTGAAGAAAAGTCAAAAAGAACAGAGAGAAGATGAGGTCATTGTTTGGCAAGTGGGGCAAGCCTTGATGGCTTGGATAAGGCTTATCCTTCAGCCTTCACTTCACTCTCTCTCTCCTCTTCATCTTCTCCAAAACCGCACACTTCTCTCCCATGGTTTTCCTTCCTTCCTTCTGTTTTTCAATTTGACCTTTCACCGAAATCTGAGTTGTTCATTGCCTTCTCGTTGAAATCTCGTCTCGTGCCACCCGCTGTTGTGTTCAGAAGAGAATTTCCGTTCAAATAGCGTCGGCCGATCGCCGGAACGAGTTGCTGGTCAACCCGTATTCCGGCCGAAAACCACCGCCGGCCGGACCGTTTTCGACCGCCCGCTGCTGTTCTGTTTTTTGCTGTTTCGGCCATTTTCCTCCCTTTCCGACCCAATCACCGCCCATCCCAGCCACAAGTGGTTCCCCCTCGACCCCAGGTGCCGTTGGTCGCTGCCCCCCGCCGCTTGCCGGAGCTCCGGCAGCTCGTTCAACTCCAATCGCCCACTTTCCTCTGTGCGGTGCGGTTTTCGAGTTGCAAAGGGATTCCGAGGCCGTTGTTCTTTGTGTTGAGCCCGGGATCGCCTTGGATCGCTGTGGTAGAGGTCCCCGGGTGTCGGGTTCGTCGCCGCCGCCGCGTCCGTGTCGTCGGCCCGCTTAACGGGTGAGTTTAGCTCCTAATCCCTATTTAGTGCCTAAACTTGCTTAGGGTTGGTTAGTTAGTGTTAATCTTGGTTTAAGGGGTTTAATTAAGTTGTATTAGCCCTAAGATAGGTGGTTAGATAGATGATTAAGATTAGATTAGTTTAATTTTGCTTATATTAGCTTAATTGTGCTTAATTTGGCATTAATTGTGTTTATGTGATTAATTAAGCATGATTTGCTTTAATTGAATTGATTAATTGTTTTAATTAATGTTTTTTTTAATTTATGGATTAAATTTTTTAATTAATTGAATTTCGGAAAAATCACTGTTCACAATTACTGTTCACATTCACGATCACTGTTCACGACATCGTTCACGGCAGACTGTTCATCCGAAGCTAAATTTTGTCCGAATTTGATGTGCTATTGATTGTTATGATTAATTGAAGTGCCGATTGTTAATTATACTCGTGAATATTAATGAAATGCGTGATCGAATGTTGGTTGAATTGAATTTTGGAAATTGTCGAGTGAGATTGTATGACATATCGTGTGGGTTATCTGAAATGGCATGTCGCATGAGCATGAGTGTATGAGCGATGTTGCATTCACGACCAAGCAAAAGCAAAGACAAGAATGAACTGTTTGCTGATGTGTTGCATGGTCAGATTAAAGTTGATAGCCTGGTTGAGCCGGATGACCGCCAATCCTTCGAGTTTGTGCCATGACCTTTGGGTCGCCTGACAGTGGTCAGATGCGGAGTCGCGGTTGAGGAATGTCGTTGGTGGGGGAAAGCCCATGACGTCGCCGTGCCTCACGGGGGAGGACGATGCCTGGTTTACGACCAGTTGACCGCCAACCATAAGGTTGTGCCGTGGCCTAGAGAGTCGTAATAATCGGAGCATATGTGTGGATATGAGACATGAGAAAGTTGTGTGAGATGCTCTGATTATTCGCATGCTCTTAATGTCGTGATGATCGCATTAATTATGGTACGCACGCATGAGTTGATAGTCGTGCAAGGTGTGGCAATGGCCAGGTGAGATCGCTTGTGGCGCGACTCGCATATGATTGATGAATTATGTCATCTAACGGCCATGTGCCTTGCTTGTATTGTATGAGATTGAACGTGCAGGGTATGGCATACCGAGTAAGGTTGCATGCGAATCGAATATTGCTATGTGGGTTGCCCTGTCTGTTGTTGGCTGTTGTTTGGTTTTGGTTGTTTGTTGTGGGTTGAGTGAGGGGTGGTTCTGGAGAGATACCCCGAGTTGAGTTGGCGTACTAACCGGGGCTTAGGGGGAAGAACTCGCTGAGATTTTATCTCAACCCGTCGTGGTTAACATTTTCAGGTCCTTAGAATAGCGTACTCGCAGTAGAGAATCCTGCCCCCGCTTCTCCAGTGATCGATCGACCGACGGAGCGCGAGTCCGATGGGTCCGAGTGACCGTGGTGTTGAACCCGAGGGTTCTTCTTGTTTCATTGGATTAGCCTAGTTTCTTTTTGGTTTGGCTTAGAGGATGGATCGGCCCTTTTTCTCGGGCTTGTATTTCGGAAAACGGTCATTCGTTGGTTAATCCAGTAAGATGTATAAATGAGTAGTTGCTGTTGTCATTGTTGTTCATCCCTCTATCCCTATTTGATTGTTTGTTTGTCTGGGGATGGTTCGTCTTCCGCTTGCGCATAATCAAAGATAAAATGAATGGTCGTGGACGGGTCCTAGGACGTTGCTTTCAATCGACCAAGAGAAGGGGTTGCAGCGAGCTCGAGAGTCGGGGTGTGACAAAATCACCCTCAATTCCTCTGTTTTTCTTTGTTGAGTCTCTCTGTTTCTTGCTTTTTCTTTAATCGTTTTCTTTGACTGATCAGCCGGATACCTACCTCACTAGACCCCACTGACCCATGGAGTGATTGTGCAAGTCCTTTAAATCCTACGGGTCCTGCATGCACACGCCAGGCCTCTCTTCTCGCCGACCCACCGACTCCGCGAAGATCGCTTAAGAAAGTAAAAAAAATTAAAAAGAAAAAAAATACACACGGGACCTCTTCATCGTTGATGGGTATCAGCAATGGCTAGTAAGGTTGTCGTCGCTTGACGAGGTCGATAGGCCCTCGTTGAACCAGGAGAGGACCGCTATCCTCTCCTTGATCTGAGGGAGGGTTGCTAGCCCTCATATTCATAGCCGCCCTTGGTCGAGGTGCTACCAACCACCAACCATCACTGACACCTCTTTGGTGATTAGGTGGTGACCGGGGCTTGAGTTTTTTCTTTTTCATTTGAGTGTGTGTTTTTCAAGTATAAGCCCTTTTTTTTCCTTTTTTGAGTTTATTATTTTTAGAAAATTTCAATTAAGGATCTAAAGTCATATTTTTCTCAAATAAAAACTTGAAATGGACATTGTTTCAAATAAGGGCCTAAAGTAGTTATATCATTTCCAAAGAAGGGTTTGAAGTGGTTATGATTGTTTCATATAAAGGCCTAACCTTACTAGTGTGCCTATTAGCAAAATTTTCCAGCCAATCAGGGATATTTTCATCTAAACACAAATTAAATTTAAATTAAATTAGATCAATTATTTAAAAAAAAAAAACATAGGCAAGAGGGAGCGAGAGGGGTTCCTTCCGCACCTCTCTTGCTTGTGGCTGCCGCCCCATTGCCGGTGGGGTCGCTGGTGCCTAGGTAAGGACGGACGACCCTCACCCAAATTTGTAAAAGGGTTGGGCAAGGGCGAGTGACACATGCCTGGCTACAATGAGGGTAGGCAACCCTCACCTAGATCTAGGAGAGAGTTCCCACCCTTTCCCAATTCCAACAAGGGCCCGCTAGCCCTTACCTAGGTGCCAGTGACCCCATTAGCCTTCTTCACCACCCCACCAATGATGGGCTGGTGGTAATAAGCAGAGGGAGCCCCACCCTTTCATGTATGTTCTTTTTTAAAAAATTTAAATACTTTTATGGAATGAGCAAATAGAACAAATGAAAAACACCAAAAATTGAAAGACGAAATTGTCCTTCATCTATAGTGAGTTCAAGCCCTTTTTTTATATTGATATAAACACTTCAGGTTCTTATTTAAAAGAAAATTCACTTTAGACTCTAATTTTAAGAAAATGAAGGTACTTCAAATCCTTATTTGGAATTTTTCCTTCTTTTTATTGAAATTTTTTTTTGGATTTTTAACCTAATTTAATTAAGATTATGTGTAAAAGTTAGGATTCTGATCAAAACGAGTTGTTTTAATGCTTAGTTAACTTTAATGCCACGTGGGAGAGATAAAATAGTTTTTTGGGAAAAAAAAAAGCTTTTTTTGTTAGTCAAATTAGACATAAATAGTGAAAAGACCCAATTTTTACAGAAAATCAAGTCTTGGGTGAGAGCATGCAATCCCTTGTCAACTGCTAGCAAGGGTTACCCAAGTGAGGTCGGCCTTCACTTGTGGCTTTCAAGGGCATCCTTGCTTGGCCCTCTCCAAGTATTGTCGGTAGTTGTCAAGACTGGCTATTAGAGAAAAACAAAGATCAAAATAGAAAAAGTAAAAAAAGTAAAGGACAAAAATGTTACTAACCAGCAAATGAGGCCATGCCCTTATTTGAGATTAACACAATCATTATGGCCTTTATTTGAAACAAAGTCCGTTTTAGACACTAATTTGATAAAATTATGGCACTTTAGACATTTATTTGAAAGAAAAATAGTACTGTAAATCCTTATTTGAAATTTTTCCTAAATTTTTTAAATATAAATTCAAAGTGTTTTCTTTCCAAGGTCTACATTACATATGCACATAATGTGCCCAGTCCTTTGCCAGCCTACGAAGTTCAACCACATGCACCTTACCATCTTTGATGCTCGTGATTTTTAGGAAAGAGCTTTGTACACACAAAAAAGGATGAGAGACAATGGAGGATGGGGTGCGCACAAGAATCAGATCGAACCGCTTGTTTTCAATTCCAAGTTTTTTGACCGGAGAATAATTAGTTCAATTCTCGGTTCCAAGTGCAAAACCAAACCACCTAGACTGATATTTTTTCTAATGTTTCCCTCTCTTTTGAAAAGTAAAGAAAAAGAAATTATCAAAACCCTAAATCAGATAGGTCCAATTCAGAAAATTAATTGGAACTAGCCAGTCACCCAATTCAGGAACCGACCCGAAAACCGGTCATCCTTAATGGAGGTCTCACTTAACGGAGGTCTCACTTAGGGAAAGGAGCGTGAAAGACATCAAGTAAAGATTAAGACGACAAGAGATGGTGGAAAGCGATGGTCAGAGGACGGGCGCACACACATGGGGCTCCAACTCGGGGTTTGGTTGACCTAAAGATTCTACGCCACGAAACGCCAACGTCGACCCCTGAGCAATCCAGGTCCAAAGCAAAGCCACCAATCATAAATACGTGGAAAACAACTCATCGGCGTCAGCATATTCTCTTTTGTCCACGTCTGTCCCCGCTCTCTCTCTCTCTCTCTCTCTCTCTCTCTAGCTCCATCGATCGCAGACAAGCATCCATGTCGTCGTCAGCGTGTTCCACGTCACTTGCTCCTAAAGTACCTGGTGAAAGGAATTTCTTTCGTGGAGTCCCATAAAAGAATGGGAACCACTTAGCGACGAAGGAAGACAAGGCGTATTTTATGTTGTTGGAAAATGGACCTTGGATCCCTCCAGAATATGAACACAATAACTAAGAGGAAAGACTACAAAAAAAAAAAAAAATTAATTATGCCCGTCACAATATATATATATATCATTTGTGTTGCCACAACGAAAGCTCTAATTTGTACTTGTTTAATGGTACATTTACTCTCCGTCAAGTTCTATCAAATGATTTTCATGTGGGCGTCATATTAACATTGTTTGCCGTTCTTCGTCAGTACATGTGGATTTTTAACCGCATTCATTAATAAAACCTTGATAAAGAGTAGATGTGTCATGTAATTATAAGTTAGGACTTTTGATGTTGTAAAAAAAAAGTTTGAAGAAAATATATCACAATTGACAAAATTTGTGGATTTTTGTAGATTTTCCCCAAAAAAGGATAATTATCGGAAAAAAACTCAAATTATGTCCATTTTGACATAAATACCTCAATTTTTTTATATTATCAAAAACCCTAAACTTGCTCACTCATACAAATATCCTTGACTTTTTTTGTATCACGAAAAAGCCAAAATTTATACATTTGCAACATATATACCCTTTGAACCTCCCACAATCCAAGATCTTTTCTGTCATGCCATTATAAGTTCAGAGTATTTTATGAGATAAAAAAAATTGGATATTTGTGCCATAATAGATAAGTTTCGGGTTTTTAGGACTCACATGATAACTATTTTGTTTCTCTATTTTTTTTATTTTTTTGTTCTCGAAAATATGTTTGAAACAAAAATCCATTTAATAATATAATTTCATTTTTTCTATTTCTGGAACATATTTTTAACTTAAAAATAAGTTTGGCACATTAATGAAAAATAGAAATTTTCTACTTTTCTTTTTCTAGAACAGAAATAGAAACAAAGAATCTTCTCATCATTCATCCTTGTCGCCCTCGATTACCAACTGTTGGTTTAGATTTCTACATGATGCTTTCAATTTAATTGATTAAGAATGTTTGATCTCATGAAAGAGTAAGAGTACAATGAATGGAAAAGAACATGGGAGGGAGATATTTAAGAAGGCTTGTCAAATGAAATTATCTTCCAGGGATAGATATATTGTGTTGTTATTATACACATATTTCTACTCAAAAAGTCGTCTCCAAAGATTTATTTTTCGCTAGAAATTATTCACAAAAACATAATGGTTATTAAATCATGCCCTTAGTGACCCAAAAAAAAGTTTGGATTATTTTCATCACAATTGAGATAATTTAGGATTTTTTTATGGTAATAGCCTAAAATAATATTATAAGAGATTCATGATTTAAAATGAGTTCTGATCATGATATATATATTTTTATTCATTTAGTAGCCAGCATTGCTCTTGGGGTTTATAATGGAATGATCCATTTTTATTTTTGCTTTATATGATATTGAGCGACATATTGCGTGGATAAGTCATTTGGAATATTCGATACACATAATTATAAAAAATGACACCTATAATTGCGCATACGTACGATTCATGTTAGAAAATAAGTAAAATTGATTTTGTTTTTCGGTTCCAATAATCCTTGTACCAAATATTTCGATTGAGAGTGGCAGTCCGGTTATTATATCCGAGGAGAAGGGCATTTAGGAAACCCTAGCCATGCAGAGAATCGAGTAGGAAAGCGAGTTTCAACACGATCTGCAGGCTCTGCCCCCTTCTTCAAACTTTGGTTGCCTTTTCCGGATCGTTTCCTCCTTCCTCTCGTCATAATCATTCTCTGTTTCGGCGCCACCTGGGTCCTCTCTCTCTCTCTATATATACACATCTAATCGTCTCCTTCTTCGAAGTTCAAACTTCACTGTACACGCGTCTTCCACCATCAATTCAAAATTCCTCTGTTTTTCTTTACTGGATCTCTCTCTGTTTCTTGCCTTTTCTTTAATCGTTTTCTTTAACTAATCAGCCGAATACCTACCTCACCCATGGAGTCACTGCGCAAGTCCTTTAAATCCTACGGCTCCCACAAGCACACGCCAGGCGTCCCTTCTCGCCGACCCGCCGACTCCCGCGAAGATCGCTTGCCCATCCTCGGCGAACCAACGGCCGCCGTCGACCCCTCCGACCTCGAGCTCGGCCTCAATGGTCCCGGCTTACCGGGTGGTTCAAAGGGTGACGAGAGCGACGGTTCGAGAATGCCGAGGGAAGCCAGCATTGAGTTCTGGAAGGGGGGCGACGAGGAAGCTCCCACGGAGGGTCCCGGCCGCTCGCCGCATCAGGTGGGGGCGGAGGACCCGCCGTCGCGGCTGATTGGGCGGTTCCTCCACCAGCAGCGGGCCTCCGGCGACGTGTCTCTGGACATGGACCTGGAGATGGAGGAGCTGCGCGGCGGCGACAGCTGCGGGGACTTGCCTCCGGTCGCCGGCTCGCCGTCGGCGCCACAGCCGCCAAGGCAGAGCCAGGACGGCTCGAGAGTGTCCTTCCAGCCACCCATCTCGATAGGGGCTGGGCCAGGTACGCCACAGAGGCGGCACAAGGGCTCGCCAAGCCGCAGGGGAAATGGAAACTCCGTCGGCAACAGGGAAGAGGAGGTTGTGAAATGCACGTCGAGCTCGACTTTCCAACGGAAATCAGGCCTGCTCTGCACAAAACCCCGGTCGCGACTGATGGACCCGCCAGAAGAGCCCCACCAGAGATCGGGCCGGAGTACACGGTCAGGCCAACTGCGGTCTGGAATGTTGGGGAGGGCAGGTGATGAGGAGGAGGACGATCTGCTCTTGGAAGAAGATCTGCCAGAGGAGTTCAAGAAGACCCAGTTCGGTGCCATGAGTCTGTTACAGTGGGTCAGTTTGGTCTTGATCATTGGTGCTTCAGTTTGTACTCTCACGATTCCTGCATTGAAGCATAGAGATTTGTGGAAGCTCAAACTGTGGAAGTGGGAGGTCTTGGTCTTGGTCTTGATTTGTGGGAGGTTGGTCTCTGGGTGGATGATTCGATTAGTTGTGTTCTTCATCGAGAGAAACTTTCTGCTGCGAAAACGGGTCTTGTATTTCGTCTATGGCATTCGAAAGGCAGTGCAGAACTGCCTGTGGTTGGGGCTGGTCTTGATTGCTTGGCATGCTCTGTTCGACAAGAAGGTCAAGAGGGAGACAAACAGCGACGGTTTGAGGTATGTCACCAAGGTGCTGGTGTGCTTCCTGGTTGGGACTCTGCTGTGGTTGGTCAAGACGCTGATCATCAAGGTGCTGGCGTCGTCGTTCCATGTGAGCACCTACTTTGACCGGATCCAGGAGTCTCTGTTCAAGCAATATGTGATCCAGGTGTTGTCGGGTCCACCTGTGATTGAAATTCAGAGGACGGAGGAAGAGAAGGAGAGCATTGTGGCCGAGCTTCAGACTTTACAGAATGCAGGTGCGACTGTGCCGCCAGATCTAAGGGCAGTGGCTATGCCGACTAAAAGTGGGGTGGTAGCTGGGAGCGGAGGGCTTCAGAGAAGTCCGCAAGCAAAGAACACCAAGCTCTCTCAAGGGCTATCAGGAAAGAGCGAGGGAGGGATCACAATAGATCACTTGCACAAGCTGAATCCCAAGAATGTGTCTGCCTGGAATATGAAAAGATTGATTCATATCGTGCGGCACGGACTTTACTCAACATTGGATGAGCAGATACAGGATTCTACTCAAGAGGATGAGTCGGTGACAATGATCAGGAGTGAAAACGAAGCCAAAGCTGCAGCTAAGAAGATCTTTCAAAATGTGGCTAAGCCTAATTCAAAGTAAGATCACAGTTCTTGACCTCGATGTTTTGAGCTTTTGACATAATCCTTGAATGAGGCAATTGCTTCTCCAAATAAATCTCTATCTGATTCACTGGCTCACTACGTTCAGTTGATATTATCTAGTTTTATGATGGAAAATGTATTAGTTGGTTATAATTTTCTTGTTGCTAGGTTTATCTACTTGGAAGATCTGATGCGTTTCATGAGGGACGATGAAGCCTCGAAGATGATGAGTCTCTTTGAAGGAGGCGAAGATTGCAAGAGAATCAGCATGTTGTGCCTGAAGAACTGGCTGGTGAGTGGAATTCTGTTAAAATAAGGTCCTTGGACATGCTTGTCTAAACATTTTCATCTTCAAAGCTAATCAAGTTAACCAAATTGTTGTAGGTTAATGCTTTCAGAGAGAGGAAAGCACTTGCCTTGACCTTAAATGACACCAAGACTGCTGTCAACAAGCTGCATCGGGTGGTCAACGTCATAGTTGGCATCGTCATATTGATCATCTGGCTTCTCTTCCTGGGGATAGCAACAACCAAGTTTGTGCTCTTTCTCGGTTCGCAGCTTGTCGTCGTTGCATTTATTTTCGGGAACACCTGCAAGACTATATTCGAGGCGATTGTCTTCTTGTTCGTGATGCATCCGTATGATGTGGGCGATAGATGTGAGATCGATGGAGTCCAGGTAGATACTGATATCACTTGTTGACCGTTCATGCACTGCTCTATCTGCTTTGGCTTGTACCTACTTCATGGTCTCTTCTGTTATTCATGGTTCATTCATATGCTGTATTTTTTTAGCTGGTTGTGGAAGAGATGAACATCCTGACGACCGTGTTTCTGAGGTATGACAATCAAAAGATTATATACCCAAACAGCACTCTTGCAACGAAGGCCATTGGCAACTATTATCGGAGCCCTGACATGGGAGACGCGGTTGAGTTCTGCGTGCACATATCTACTCCTGTGGAGAAGATTGCTGCCATGAAGCAGAAGATAACCAGGCAAGTGAAAACCTAGAATTTCTCAAATTTTGTTCAGTTTTTTGTATCTGTTGAAGCATCTCTCCAAGGAATGATTATTGCCATAGATGACAACAATCAATCTGTGATAAGAACCAGGATTAATCACGGGTGTTTGGGTTTTAGAACTAGGTAGATAAGCATGTTAAATTTCCGGGCTCCCTCCCCTGAATATTGCCAGTCTGTTTCTGTTAGTCTCTAGAAATAATCTGGAATGCTTCTTTGTTGTTCTACCAATTGCAGTCATGTCGACAGCAAGAAAGAGCACTGGTATTCCTCGCCTATGATCATAATGAAGGATATAGAAGAGCTGAACAGGGTGAGGATCGTCGTGTGGCTGTGCCACAGGATGAACCACCAGGACATGGGAGAGAAGTTCACAAGGCGATCCCTCTTGATCGAGGAGATGGTCAAGATGTTCAGAGAGCTCGACATCCAATACCGCTTGCTACCGCTCGACATCAATGTCCGCGCAATGCCTGCTTTGAGCTCCGCACGGGTTCCTCCTGCATGGGCAAATGCTGGCTGAGTCGCTCAACTGGTCGGACAAAGAGCTGCATTCACCACAGTCAATGGTATTCCGTGATAGCAGTGCAATGCGGACAGTCTAGGGGAATCCAGCAAACCGTTACTTCTTCGGCTCTGAGGTTTTCCTCTCTCTTTGTACATATTCATTGCAATACAGCGAAAATTCGGTTTCTCCCTCTTTCCCGGCACCTTCAGGCTCTTTTCCTATCTTGATCTTAGGCATACTTGTAATTAGAGAATGGGCTATGTAAATGATGTTTTGAAATTGAAGGGATACGACATGTTTTACTCGAGAGAGAGTTGTCAGAATGCAGATGTTACATATATCTGGTGGTGGTCGTCCTGTTACTCTTCAGCTATTCTGGTTTATTCGACGTGTGTCCTAAAATTTGAGGGAAACCTTCAAACAAATGGCAAAATGAAGGTTTCAACTGCATATCAAACACCATCTTGACTTTTCAAAACAATGCAGTTCGCAACCCGAGCTTTGCTACTTCATTTCGCATTGCATCCTGCCATCCTCACTTATTTATACCAAAGTGCCAGTTTTTTTCTTCCCAAACTGCTACCCTTTGGCCATAGCTATGGACCTACATGGCTGCCCCAAGCCCTGCGAGGTCATGGTCGCGACTCGTGAGTCGAATGCTCAGAGAGAGAGAGAGAGAGAGAGCTGATAAACAATGAGAGTTGTGCTGATTAACAATGAGACTTTATGATTGTTGCTATTGGGTGTAGAAAATGATAACAGCGAAATAGAGAGGAAGAGATTTAACAACCTCCATATCTCTACAATGGCAGAGTTATATGTGCTTTACCAGGTCAAATGATTTGGTTATATGCATATTTGGATATCATATCTGTGTAAATTGCCAATGGTTATATTCTTTAGAGATTGTTACGAGAGAGGACGATACTCTAATTTCCTCATAACCTAATAAGAATTAAAAATAAATCGGTCTAGTAAGTTTGAGTGGGTCCACACTTGAAACTCGGAATCGGACCAAATTTGACTCTCATAAGTAGTCCTCATAGATCAAAATTCAAAGTTTGTTGGATGTACTGTGTGATGTTACAAGTGATGAGGTCCATAATGGAATTGATTTAGTGTAAGGTTGTGTATAGAGATGAAACGTTCTAGAATAAGTTCAAGTTTCACCTGAAATCTAGCACCTACCATGTTGGGAACTATCGGGAAGCAACCAATTCCTTCATTTGTTTCATTTTTTTTATTTCTCTTTTTTCTTCAATTTTAGTCAAGCAAAATCAAAATTAAAGCAACACCATAAAATCCCCTTCAGATAGATAGAAGTTAATCAACCAAACTACCTATCCCAAGATAAAATCATATGTAAGTGAAGTAATCTAGCAAAGTTAACAAATGAATTCGTTATATGTTGTCATGTAGAGTAAATGAAAGGGGTTCGTTCACAAGTAAACTAGAAACAGTTGTAAAAGAGGAGTGATTAGTTAATTTGAGGTTTGCAAAGAGCAACGGAGCAATTTTAAAACTAATCATAATAATGAAAAAACCATATTGAAAAATAGTTGTAATGAAATGATGTTTCAAATTATTCTCAGAGTTTGATACTACTAGTATGAAAAGTGATGAAAAGATTCATAGATACTACTAGATTTAAGGATACCTAAGTTAGGTCCAAATCTCAGTTCGGTTTTTTTCGGTCCTATGGCTTGCAATCTAATTCGGCTTGGTTCTTACTCGGGAACCAAGAATTGAATTGTATGGTATTAGTTCCAAAAAATTTGGAACTAGGAACCTCACCAAGGAGTCTAGGAATCGGGAACCTAACTAATTTTTAGGATCAGTTTGGTCTAATTCTCGATTCTACCTGAACCCATGCTTACTTCTAGTTGAGGTGATCATTCAAAGGGAATGATTGTGCCAAAGACAAAGCTTATGTAAAATAGGGAAATTGTATAATCAATTTTAAACCTATTATATGAATGGCAATTTAGTTTTAAAGTTTTAAATTATGACAAATTAAGCTCTAAATCTTTACAAAAAATTTCAATATAGTTTTTTTGGCCAACTTTTGCCGGAAACTGCCAATATGGCAGCATGACACGTAAAAAGGCCAATGATCGCATCAATAATATCTAGCAAAAATTGATCGAAAGGATTTTATTAAAATTTCACGCAAAGGCTTAGGACTAATTTGGTGATTGAAAAGTTTAAAATTGAATAATATCCAAGTTATAGGTTAAGACTGATTGGATCATTTTTCCTGAATATGTTCAACACTTTGATAGCAATCCCATGGTCTTGGTCGCCATCCTAATGGTAAATAATTTAGAACATAATTTAGGACCAACAAAATAATTCAAAAGAAAGCTAAACCACCACCAAAGCGATCTAGTGTAATCGAATTACAACTCCCGACGATTACCAAATAGGAATTTATGAATGTACCGGTCTCTCATTATATACTCATTCAAATGATCATAAAATTAAAGCTTTCAGTACGCCCACGTATTGCAATATTGTTATAGAGCCGAACAAAATTATAATCTTAGTTAATATATTTTTTTAAGGGTCAATGCTATGAAAACCTCAAATTGATATAATAAATTTGCTTAAAATTAACAAAAAAACCACAAATCAGTATAAATTTACTCTTTGTAATTTTTGTTAAATTTTACTATCAGATTGCTAAATTATATGATAAATGAGAGTTGACGGGTGTATTGGTTTAAGATTCTATCTTCTATTTGTCATAAGTGTATCGGTTTTATGGTTTTTTGTTGTATTATTTCAATTTAAAGGAAACTAAGGAGTGTGCAATTAGGAGTGTGCCAAAACGGACCACATAAACTGGGAACTGCCCAAACCAGACCAAATCGGTCAATTAAATCCGATTTTTGGGAATGTCGGTCTAGTTCTCGATTCTTAAAAGCAGAACTGATGATCGATGGTTCAATTCCCGGTTCTAAGAGAAAAATCAAACTAGATCGAGCCAGCTACGTATACCTTTTTTAATTATTTCTTCAAAAGAATTAGTTACAATGTGAACTAAATATTATCTTATCTAGTGATATCTTAAGTTACAGCACAATAACTCTTTACTTTGTCGTTTCTTAAATATCTTAAGATTTATTACTTTTTTTGAAAAAAAAGAAGTAGCCAGTTCCATTAAACTGACTACTCGATTCGGTCTGGTTCCGATCCTAGGATCAAAAGATCTGATTCCAATTCTACCCGGTCCAGTTCCAACCGGTCCTCAATTCTACCTTAGAACTGGACCTAACCATGAATTGATCACCCTTACAAATAATTGCGGAATTAACCCTATATTTCAAAATTCCTAAATCATACTTTTTGAAATGTATCTACTTCATTTTATTTCTATGATTTTTTTTTTCCTTCGGACCAAACGGAGAATATCTCGGTCACATTCCATCCCCACGTTTGACCAGACAGAGAAAGGGGCTACCGGTTGCAGGGCATGAACTGAACTCCGGTTGCAGATGACCAGCACGAGCTCGACTGGGGTCGTCTTGCTTCCATCGCGGACATGAGGATCTGCTGGAGGAAGCTCTGCATCCTGCGCAGACCCACGTTCTTGCTGCGGAGACAGCCTCAGTGTCGACTCAATGTTCTTCACTTCGCGACCCGCCAGTTCCCCACCGGAGACTCGCGGCAAGCTCGCGGCTTTGCCTTGGCGAGGGAGTGTACAGGGTCCCGCACCCCGGATTTGTTCGCACTGAACAAGCAGATCTCGCATTTGGTCAGGGCGGGCCGTCTTGGCGAAGCCCGAGCGGTCTTCGACACCGCCGGGTGCCGGAACACCGTGACGTGGAACGCCATGATCACGGGCTACGTGAAAAGAGGAGAGATGGCGAGGGCGCGGGAGCTGTTCGATGGAATGCCTGAGAGAGACGTTACGTCGTGGAATCTGATGATCTCGGGTTACGTCTCGTGCCGCGGGAGCGGGTTTATTGAGGAAGGGAGGGAACTGTTTGAGCAAATGCCCGAGAGAGATTGCGTTTCGTGGAACACGATGATTAGTGGGTATGCGAAGGCTGGGAAGATGGATGAGGCGTTGTGGCTGTTTAAGTGTATGCCTGAGAGAAATGTCGTTTCTTGGAATACGATGGTAACTGGGTTTCTTAGGAATGGTGATGTGGAACGCGCGGTTGAGTTTTTTAAGGAGATGCCTGAGCGGGATTCGGCTTCTCTAAGTGGCCTTGTGTCGGGTCTTATTCATAATAATAAATTAGATGAAGCTGCTAGGATATTTCTTGAACATGGCAACCCAGATGGTGGGGAGGATATAGTGAGTGCTTATAACACTCTGATTGCTGGGTACGGCCAAAGAGGACGCGTTGAAGAGGCTCGTTATCTTTTTGACCTGATCCCATTTAGTAATGACAGAGGGAAGGGGGGTGCTCGGAAGTTTTTAAGAAATTTGGTATCATGGAATACCATGATGATGTCCTACGTTAAAGTGGGAAATACCATTGCTGCTAGAGAACTCTTTGATCAAATGACAGAACATGATACATTTTCTTGGAACACCATGATTAGTGGTTACGTACACATGTCAAACATGAAAGAGGCGTCCAAACTTTTTCAAGATATGCCTAATCCTGATACTTTTACGTGGAATTCCATGATCTCAGGATACGCTGAAACTGGAAACCTTGAATTTGCGAGGGATTTATTTGAGAAGATGCCTCGAAAGAACTTGGTCTCATGGAATTCTGTGATAGCAGGATACGAGAAAAATGAGGACTATAAAGGAGCGGTTGGACTCTTCAGTCAGATGCTGACCGATGGGGAGAAACCAGATCGACATACTTTATCTTCCATTCTAGCCATAGCCACTGGTCTTGTTGATCTTTCCCTAGGTTTGCAGATCCACCAGCTGGTCACCAAAATGGTTAACCCTGATGTGCCTATTAAAAATTCCCTCATCACTATGTACTCAAGATGTGGGGCAATTGTCGAGGCTCAGACTATCTTTGATGAGGTGAAGTTACAGAAGAATGTGATCACTTGGAATGCAATGATTGGAGGATATGCATCTCATGGGTTTGCTGCAGAAGCTCTTGAACTTTTTGAGATGATGAAGAGATTGGAAGTTACGCCTACCTATATAACATTTATTTCTGTTCTGAGTGCTTGTGCTCATGTTGGGTTAGTAGAAGAAGGCCAGAGGCATTTTCTGTCGATGGTTAAGGAATATGGTATAGAACCAACCGTTGAACATTTTGCATCACTTGTGGACATAGTGGGCCGGCATGGGCAGCTTAACGAGGCCTTCGATATAATAAAGGACATGCCAATGAAGCCTGATAAGGCTGTTTGGGGTGCTTTACTTGGTGCTTGTAGAATGCATGACAATGTAGAGTTGGCTCGAGTCGCAGCTGAAGCATTGATGCAACTTGAGCCAGAAAGTTCAGCACCATATGTCTTGCTATACAACATGTATGCAGATGCTGGACGCTGGGATGAGGCAAACGAAGTGCGTATGATGATGGAGAGAAATGCAATTAAGAAGCTTAAGGGGTACAGCCGAGTGGATTCCCCGCAGTAGCTGTTGTTTTGTATACCAACCTTCAGTTTGATCCCTGCATCAACCTTCTTTTTCTTATGAAATCAGGAGTCAGATAACTAACAGATCCGTTTGTCCTATACAACAGGACGAAAGAAACCAGAAAACTGGGAAAAAGTCGGCTCTTCTGGTTGATTCAATTGTGATTCTGGAGAAAGAACGAGGACTCTCATTTTTCATGGTGAAGTGTTTGCTGACATCCCAAAAGAATGAGAGAATAAAAGTTTGGAGAGTGAACACGAGATTCAGATGAGTCACTTTGAACTGATTATTCTATTCCCCAGATCTTGCAATTCTCAGCTCTTCATAGTAGGATGGTGAAAAATCTATAGGTAGCTACAATACCTATGTTTCTGGCCTATTACAAATGAAACTCAATGACTCTTAACAATTTATTCTTACAATCAAATAGGAGCTGAAGCCAATCTAGGCTGTTAATTGGTGTGCTCAACTTTCGGATGAATTATACATGTTAATGAATTATTGCTTCATCAAATTGAACGCATGAAGACAATGACTCTTTTTGCATGGGATGTTGACCTGCATGGTCCATGTACATTGGCTAACATGGCCTTTACTCAAGATCCCTGTCAAGAGGAGATGTTACGAGCTGAAGCTAGGAAAAGCCTTGGTATTGTGCAACTGAATAGGTTCGCAAGCACACAGATATTTAACTTTGTAACAGGTAACCTGATTTTGGCCACTTTACTGTACATTAGTTAATAATCTGCAAAGATGTGTCCTCTTACTGAGCTCTGGAAGGTCACCTATCAATTGCTTTGTCTTGGCAGAACAGAATAGAATGATCACTTGCATATTGGCTCTCTTTACCGTTCACTTTTTTCCGAGAGAAAATTCTCCACTATTCTTTGGAACTTGTCTTTTGAACTTTATCATGTGATTTGTTTCTTTCAGCAACTTCAGTGAAGAAAAGAGAGGAAGAGGAAGAACAAGAAAAATAGCAATTTTGGTAAGGCCATATGGCAACTTCTATTGTTTTGAGGCCTAGAGCAGTTTATTCAATTAATCACACAAGGATTTAAGGGGCTTCTACTTGCATGCTTGGGGCTTTGACTTATAAACTGCAGTTGGACAATGATTTGCTTTATGATAATAATAGCTGCTGATCTGCGTCACTCTTCTGATACTAATTTTCTTCAGGGTTCTCTATTTATTTCCATAAATTCCAAACGAAATTTGATGAATCAACGGTAATGGCAATGGTCACTGGTAGGTTGACGGGTGACAATGAGTCACTAGTTAATACCATCAATTCAAAAGTTAAGATGAGTGACTGACTACTGATTGTAGCAGCGACAGGCACACGGTGCGACCAGTGACCGGTGACGGTGGTTACTAGGGACCAGAGGTGTTGGCAGCTAGCAGTTGGCGATGTTGATTGGTGGCTTGCCAACCTGGACAGCCATTAGTCATTGGGTGATTGCTGGAAGTTATTGAAATGGAACGATAAGTTCAGTGAGGTTCAAGAAACAACTTTTGCTTTTTGAAGGGTAAGCCGTTTACCATAATTTAATATACATCTTCCATTTTCCACCGACCATGATAAGAAAATTGTTGCATCCTCTATTAACAGGAACTTTCTGTTTTTTAAAAGGGTATAGTATCTCCTCTATGGTTTAGGGGAAATGGTACAGAATTGTCTGAGTTCAAGGCTGGTTTTGATTGCTTGGCATGCTCTTTTTATTAGAAAGTCAAGGAAAGAGCTTGAACTATGTCACTGGAAGTTGTCGTGTTTTTTTGGCAGGGACGCTGCTGTGGTTCATCAAGATGCTAATAATCAAGGTGCTAGCAGTGTCATTTCACGAGAGCACCTATTCCTCCTGGATTCAGTACTCTTGGTTTAACCAATATGTGATTGAGATGCTATTGGGTCCATCTTCCATGGAAATCCCGAGGATGGACGGAGTGGAGGATCTAACTGCAGCTAAGCTTCAAAAATTGGAGAGAATGCGAGCAGGACCAGCGCTATCAGATCTCAGGGCAGCCGCTTTTCTAAGGGACAATGGGAGGGGAGAGCTCTAGAGAAGTCACATGTTGGAAAGCATCAAGTTCTCTCTGAGTACGGTTTGGAAAGAGTAGTTGGTCGGATTTGCACAAGCTGAACATTAAGAATGTGCCAATGCCTGCCTGGATACAAGAAGATCGATCGACTTTGTGCAAGCATGGATTTCATTCAACATTGGACAAGCGGAATCAAGATACTACTCAAGAATGAGTCGGGCATCATGATCGGGAGGGAAACCGAAGCCAAAAGCGGCAGCTTCCTGGGAATGATTCTAACCATGGTTCAAAGCAAGGCCGCAGTTCTTCACGTTCCAAAGCAGATGTTACAGTTCTTTTCATTTCCCTTGGACGCATTTGTTGAGTTTCCAGTGAATCTGCAATTGCTAAGTTTGGGCATGTTTGATTAACCCAATTAGATGATGAAAATTGAAAATTTGGTACTTAAATGAGATTAAGATTGTTTGATAGCATTGACTTGAAAAGACCAATTAGGAAAGCAAGTGTCAGATGTACTTAATTCGACGTAACATGAAAAAATAACTGATGGCAATTAAAACCTATCAGTCGTGATCATTCCCATCTTTGAAAAAATTGCCAGATCTCACTTGTTTAAATTGATAACTTATGGAACAAATGTTGCTCATAACTCACTTTTCTTGATTTATCTCATCCTTTCCCTATATATAGATGACTTGAAAGATATCGCCAAATTAACATAGAATCATCAAATTGCCACGAAACTCACTTTATTCATATCACATCAAGAAATCGACACTATATGGACATAAGATCAAAGTTAAATTAAGTATAGATATACATTTTTTTCCCTACGAGTATGATAAACGCAAACTCAAATATGCTAATCTCATGTCGAGGTCAAGTGGTATTTTTGTATGGCACATCGGATTGTAATTTCTCAAGTTAATGAATTTTAATTACAAGAAAAAAAATTCTATAATCCTTGAACAAATTCATAAAAATGAGGAAAGAAGTATGGCAAAAGTTTGCAAAGTTTGACGGTTGAAATAAAAGGTGGAATTAGGTGAAGGTGAGTGTACTATTGACATGACATATCCTTCTTCGTGTGAGGTCCAATTTTTTAGCTAACCTACCAAATTTTAACATGTCAAGTTTTGCACGCCATGGTCTTGGAAAATTTGTGACCAAAAGCTTCTTTGTTGAAATTCAAAATCAAATAACTTGATGCTTAAACAAAACAAACAATGGCTCGAGCCCACAAGAGTTATAGTGATCATGATTGTTGAGTTTGACTAGTGAGCAACATGACGAAAAGAAAAGAGAAGCTTACAAGAGATTCGGGAAATGACTTCGAACGAGTCCTTTCACTTTTTCACAATTTCGATATATGAATCTTTCATCCGCATTTTCTAACTTCCATATACTTTAATGACATCCAATAAATGGGTCAGGTTAAAAGGGAAAAATAAATAAATTGATGTGCTAAAGACGTGATTTATGCCTCACGTGTCATTACTACCTGTCCATAATATATCATTCTCTTTTTAAATTTGTTCAATATTAGTCGCGTAATTTTTTTCTAGAGCTAATGTGATAACTAATTTTATTTTATTTTTCCAAATGTTAACAATTTGGCTAAATATATAAATGAAAATGTTAATGTGGAGGATTGCATGGAGAGAGAAGGAACGCAAGAGTTGTAGTGGCGGTAGGCAGCTATCACCACCAATGACTCGCCAAGGTGGAGCACCTCTAGCTCGAGGTTGCGCCGCCCCGGCCAATCACTAACCTTCTATTATTATTATTATTATTATTATTATTAAATACTCTATTTATACCGAAAAAAAAAGGGAATGGAGATAAGGTCAACGTATATAAGATTGCAAGTAAAGAATATTTAAATGAGACATGTTCTAAAGTTAACAAACGTGGATCGCCTGGAGTAGAATGGGCCACCACCCCCGACAAGTGGCGCTACTTTGGGCCACGATTTGGCCTTTCTTGAATTTTCTTTTTGCCTGTCCTTAAGGGTCAGTTCGTTTATTTAATTATTTATTCTCTTTCATATATTTTTTTACGAAGAAAAAATATAGAAAAATCACACAAGATGCCACGAGAACATTTTGAGTGCCTTCATTTCGCGGTCTGAGACATCTCCCCGAAAGTGACTAGTCGGAGTGCTTACAAGTATGAGTAGACAAGGGATGTTTTCATCATTTATTTAAACATTTTTATCAACTAATTATATTTAAGCAACCTTTTATTCATAGGAAAACGTGACCAATTTGTTGTAAAATATCGCTTCGCAAGTATTTAATAGAGAGATCAGAGTGAGATTAAGTAGAGAAAACAGATGACACCAAAGATAATAGAGAAAAGTCAGAAGAGGAAAAAAACTCTTTATTTCTCACTATTTGTGCTCCTAATTATAAGGATGTACTTATCATGAATATCAATGTATCTGCTAATACATGTATTTGATAGGGAAATGAACATTCATCGGATAGGGAGATGTACTTAGAACGTAGGATACATGTATTGGATAGGAAGATGAACATTTATCGGATAGGGAAATGTACTTAAAATGTATGATACAAATGTACCATAATAAGTATATTATATGAATATAATAAATATTCATACATGTATTTCATAACACAATTCAATATATATATATATATATATATATATATATATATATCTCAAATAATTTTTTTGACAATCAAAATTCCAAAAATCCCAAATTGATATACATATGAAAAATTTATCTCAAATAATTTTTTGACAATCAAAAATCCAAAAATAGTACATATGTAACAAATTTACTCTCTATTAATTTCTGTTATGTTATATTAATATATGTGGCAAATAGAGAGTAAACCCTAAATTAGTATATTCATTGATCATCACATATCATTTAACTCAATAATTTAATAATCAAATTCAATGAAAAATAATAGAGAGAAGAAATTTGTTATAAATGTCTAATCTTTAGTTTTGGTGGTTAAGTAATTAGTTTAGGGTAAATTTGTCATAAGTAAATACACAATTTTTTGTTCTCACTAGTATGATTAACATGAACTCAAATATGCTAATATCATGTCAAGGTCAAGTTGTGTTTTTCAAATAACGCATTGCGATTGTAATTTCTCGAGCTAATGAATGTTAAGTGCATGAAAAAATTCTATAATCCTTGAACAAATCCATAAAAATGAGAAAAGAAGTACGAAAAAAAGTTTGTAAAGTTTGAAAGTTGAAATTAAAAAAAAAAAAAAGTGGGATTAGGTGAAAGTGAGCGTACCATTGACATGTCCTTCTTCATGTGAGGTCAATTTTTCGCCAACCTACCAAATTTTAATGGATTGAGATTTGCCCGACATGGTCTTGGAAAATTCATGACGAAAAGCTTGCTCGACAAAATTCCAAAGCAAAGAACTCGATGCGTAAAGGAAACAAAAACGGCTCAACTCCCCAAGATTTAGAGCGAACCTAGTTGTCAAGTTAGATGCATGTCGTGAGTCACATGACAAAAAGATCAAAAAGAAAAACTTCACGAGAATCGAGAAATTACATGTCGTTAGGAATGATTTGGAATGATTACATGAATCTTCTATTCACATTTTCTGACTTCCATGTACTTTAATAACTTTCAATAAACGGGGAAGGCAAAAAGGGGAAAAAAAAAAAATTCAAATCGGGTGCTAAAAATGTGATTAATTATGCTCTGCGCGACATAACTACCTATCCATAATATATCATTTGCCGCCATTAATCAATATGCTCTTTTTTAATTTGTCTAATATTATTCGCATAATTTTTCCAAAACAAACGTGATAACTAAAAATAATTTATTTTCTCCCAAAAGTTAACCCTTTGGCTAAATATATAAATGGAAATATTGATGTGGACGATCGCATAGAGAGAGAAGGAACATGAGAGTTGTATCGGCGGTAGGCGGCTATTGTCGACCGCTCGTCGGGGTGGAGCACCTCTGGCTTCAGGTTTCGTAGGCCCGGGCAATCACTAACCTTTTCTTTTATTATTATTATTATTATTAACTACGTATTTATACCTAGACCCGTCAAATGGGTGGGTCGGGTCGGGTTTGGGTCGGGTCGAAAATGATCTGACCCATATTGACCCGTTTAACCCGTTTTGATCTAAATTCATGTAATGTAAATCTAATGACCCATACTCGACCCGACCCACACCTGATTCATACCCAACCCGACCCGTATTGCTAAAAACCATTGCTATTATAAAAAAACCCAAACTCATTCGAAACTCTATATTAAATGACTCACCTAACTCATATTTGACATATATTTAACTTTTACTTAACTCATATTTGACCAATATTTAATTTTCATTTGACCCATATTCAATTTTCACTTGATCAATATTTGATCCATATTCAACTTTCATTTGACTCATATTTGACCCATTTAACTAAAAGTGGGTCAAATAATGGGTTTATGACCCATTTTGACACATCTAAATTTTATACCAAAAAAGAAATGAAAATAAGGTAAAACGCATATAAGATTACAAGTAAAGGATATATATATAAATATATAAATGAGACATGTTACAAAGTTAACAAACGTGGTTCGCCTGGAGTAGAAAGGGCCACCACCCCCCGGCAAGTAGCGCTGCTTTGGGCCACCATTTGGCCTTTGCTTTAATTTTCTTTTTCCTTGTCTTTAAAGGTTAGTTCATTTATTTAATCATTTTATTCTCTTTCCATATAGTTTTGTACCGAAAAATGTATAGAAAAACACACAAGATGCTACGAGAACATTTTGGGTGCCTTTATTTCGTGGCCTGCGGAACATGTTCCTATAAAATGATAGCTCAAGATGCTTATCAAAATGAGTAGATGAAAATTATTTTCATGAAAAACTTTTAGACATAATATTCAAATATATTTTATCGACTAATTATATTTAAGCGGTCATTTTATTCTTAAGGAAAATGTGACTAATTCAATCGAAAACATATATAAAGTTAATATTATGAAAAATCCCAAATTGAAACACATGATAAATTTAGCTCAAATTAATTTTTTGACTACCAAAAATCAAAAATTAGTACACATGTAACAAATTAGTATATTCATTAATTGTCACTTGCTATCCAATTCAGCAATTTAACGATCAAATTTCAACGAAAACTAAAAGATGATTTAGAGTTTTTAGTGGTCAAAAATTAATTCAAAGTAAAATTTAATATAAGCATATTAATACGAGGTTTTTATGATATTAGCCTTATAATTCTATATATATAATAGGGACCAAAAAAGATAAGTACAAGGACAAAAATCTTTAAAAAGTGGAAATAATAGAGAGAGAGAGAGAGAGAGAGAGGGCGGTGACGTTATCCTCTTAAATCGAAGGTAATTCTTTTAATAAATTCATGAAAAAATGATGGTACGCCGACGTTTGGTGATTTGGCATGGTGTCCTCTCCCTCCCCCCGCTCCATATCCCTGAAACTTCATACGCCCTCGTGCACGCCCGCACACACTCTCCCCCAACACATCAGAAATTCCACAGGGAGAGAGAGAGAGAGAGAGAGAGAGAGAGAGAGAGATGGTGGAAGGAGGACGAAGCTGCTCGAAACCCAGATCGGGGGACTGAAGGGGGGCACCTCCATGCTTACCCAGATCGGAGATTCCCGTCTTCTCGCCGCGGAAATCGGCTCGCCGTGGACCCAGTCGGCTTGAATCACCGTCGGGGTGCTTTTCTTGAATCTGCGCTCGACCCAGTTCCTCTTTCGGATGGAACCGACGGGAGAAGCCAGCGTGACCAAACGGCGGCGGATGAGCCGCGGCCTGGACAAGCTGGCGGCCGGGTTTTGGCTCCGGGAGATCGGCGGGCTCACTAGCAGGAGCTTCGCGTACCGGCACAGGGTTTCGGAGGTCCGATCATTGATGCGCTTTGAATTTCTCTCTCTCTCTCTCTCTCTCTCTCTCTCTCTCTCTCTCTCTCTCTTTGTGGGTTCTTGTCAGTTTCGATCGAGCCCCTTTCGGGGTTTGGTCGTCGCGACGGGGGTTGGATTCGACTCGTTTAACCGGATCGTTCTTCGGGACATTAGAGAGGCCGCTGCTGGACAGTGTTGTTTTCGGAGTCGATGTTGTCAGCTTCCCTTGACAAGCTATTGATTAAGCGCACAGACGAGTTGCTCGCTTGCTTTTGCTTGTCATTACGTCTGCTCTTGTTCTCTAAGAGCCTAAATTGTGAGAGTTGGAGTGAAATGTGGGAAATTTATACGTCAGTCCGTCGGTGCTATAGGTGGATGGGGCAATTAGGAGAACGATCGGAATCAAAGCTTGTGTGATTTGATTAGGAGGTTCGATTTTACTACAAGATTCATTTCTTAGGGGGTTCAGCTGTAGTAAGGTTCTTTATATTGCTAAAATTTTGATGGAAGGGGAAGACTTTCTATGATAGACGACCATCTGCATAAGAGGGAGACTCGTGCACTTTTTGGCCCTTCATCACCAACCCCACTTAGGATGAGCTAAACCTTAGCTGTTGGATGGACTTTTATCTCCGTGGCGAGAAGTTGATTCGCTTTTCTTGTTTCTCTATATTTCAGGATCTTGTGTTGCGGTTTGAGATCTACAGGAAGTTAACATCCCATAGGGGTTGTGTGAATACCATCAGCTTTAATTCGAGTGGTGACATCCTGGTCTCTGGTTCTGATGACAGAAGGGTTATATTGTGGGACTGGGAAACTGGAAATGTTAAGTTCTCATTTCATACTGGTCATCAGAACAATGTTTTCAATGCAAAGATCATGCCTTACTCAGATGATCGAAGTATTGTCACTTGTGCTGCAGATGGGCAGGTATGGTTCTCTGAGGATGCGAATCATTCTTTCCAACATCCAATGAAATATCCTCTTCTAATTTCTTTTATATTAATGGTTGGTAAAGGCAGTGGCATATTTTGTGATTTGTACTAATTTTTTAGGCATAAGGTGCTGATGTTTATTAATTTGCCTCATGCTTTTGACAGTCTATCATGTCAGGTAATGTCTTCTTTCTACGTGTTTTAGCAATATAGGTTCAGATGGGGATAGTTGCGTTATCATTATGAGCAATTCCTCTGATTCAACACCTCAATTGAATTTAGGTGAGACATACTCAACTGCCAGAGAGTGGACCTATCAAAACAATTCCGTTGGGCAAACATCAGGCTAGAGCCCATAGATTGGCCATTGAGCCAGGAAGCCCCCATGTATTTTACTCATGTGGAGAAGATGGGTTAGTTCAACATGTAAGTTCCTTTTCCAGAAATCACCTAGTGTGATGTTTATATTTTTTCCGATTAGATAAAATCTACTCTCTTGGAGAAGCCGCAATGCATGTTGACAATTACATTTTGAAATATTCATGAAGGAAAAACTGTGATAATACTTTACGAAATATATGTTTTGGAGCAGTTAAAAATACAAATACAAAGTCTGTTAACATGCACGAATCATTTAATGATCATACTCAGATGTCTCAAAGAAAGCTGACCATTTTTTCATGGATTAATTTGTTTCCATTTCTCTTGTAGTTCACGAAATTAAAACGTGTAGACACGTCAATAAATGGTCGCAATTACAATACTCAAATTGGTCATAAAATGTTGTTTATATCTTTCTATTGGTTATGCGGAAGCATAATCTAGTTAACCTGTCAGCTATGTGACATTGCCATTTTCTTCTTTTCCAGTTTGATCTTAGGACTAAGGGTGTGACAGATCATTTTACTTGCCGTCCAATTGATGATAGGGGAAGTGACGCATCCACCATTCAGTTAAATGCTATTGCAATTGATCCAAGGAATCCAAACCTCTTTGCAGTTGCTGGGTCAGATGAGTTTACCCGACTTTATGATATCCGCAAGTATAAGTCGGATGGATCTACGGACTTCGGCCAACCTGCCAATTACTTCTGTCCTCCACATTTGGTTGGTGATGAACAAGTTGGAATAACCGGCTTAGCCTTCTCAGATCAGAGTGAGCTTTTGGTATCTTACAATGATGAATTTATCTATCTCTTCACTCACGACATGGGATTAGGTCCTGATGCAGTTACAAGTGAGGGGGTAGCATCTTTATCCAATACAGACCTTAAAGAAAAAGCTAATCCCCAAGTTTATAAAGGGCACAGGAACTGTGAGACTGTGAAGGGTGTGAATTTCTTTGGTCCTAAATGTGAGTATGTGGCAAGCGGGTCTGACTGTGGGAGGATATTCATTTGGAAAAAACAGGGTGGAGAGCTCATTCGTGTCATGGAAGCTGATAAGGATGTGGTAAACTGTGTGGAACCTCATCCTCATGAAGTAGTGTTGGCAAGCAGTGGACTTGAAGATGATGTCAAGATATGGACACCAAAGGCAATTGAAAAGGCTATACTACCCACCAATATTCAGCGGGTATGGCTCATCTCCATAAATATTTTTTGTAGTCCATCAGGAATGACACGGGTGATATCAATATATTGCTGCATTTTACTTTAGTGAACTTGAAGTCATTTTCAAAATGTAGTATGCTTGGTGATATTCTCATCATACTTTGCATCATGTAATGGATATAGTCAATGAGGCCAGAAAATTGCATATCATTTCTCACATATCAACACGTGTACAAGAAACTCTGTATCATGAAACCTCAGCTATTTACAGTGTTTTTATTAGAAGATGGGGAGTCATTATGTGGTATTTCTAGTTCTGTATGGATATCTGCAAGAAATTAGGCTTGGTTGCTTGACTGTGCACCTATGGCTATTTCTCCTTGCACTTCTTGCCTTTTCCTCTCCCTTTTCCTTCTGGCCTTTCCTCTTGTGATTTTCATTTAGAACATGGAAAATATTACTAACTCAATTTTGCTGCTTACCTGTGAAGTAGGAACCAATAAGTTTATTTAATTGCTTTTGTTCTTCGTCCTTATCCATCCATGTGTGTGCATCTGCAGTTTTTTCTGCCCTTAATGTTTATTGTTCAAGGGGCATATAACGTGAAGTTATGTGTAGTAATTGTTAGGACAATTTGTGCAATTGATATTTTATTGGCAAACAAAGTGATCCTGGCTGCTTATTTTATTTGGTCATTCTGATGATTAATGTTATGGTCTTGATACTTTGTTTCTTCAGACGAGGCCGAAGTCTAGGGGCTGGTTGTATAGAATATCTTCTCCCCAGGACCTGCTGTTGCAATTGTTTTCGATGGAAAGGCGAAGAACGGACTCGGGAGATAATAGAGATGACTCCTCGAGCTCCACGACTGGTCGGGATCTCATGGAGCTTATTTTTACATTTAATGGAAACAACGCCAGTTCTTCAGATGACGGGGGCAATGCATCTGGTCCCGAGGACTTCTTTAGTTGAGCATTTTGGATCATCCGTCTTGCCTGTTGGGTAAACTCCCGATTCTGTACATACTTTTTCCAAACGATACTGCTTCTCCTGTAAAAATTCACCATAGACCAGACCTGGTACTTGATGAGGATGGCTTTCTGTGATTGCGCAATGAATAAATTACGAAGCATAGTAAGATTTGGATCTGATGCATGGACGATGGTCGAGATGATAAAGCCATGTCCTTGTGAGGAACAGAATTGCGGGTAAATGTCGTTCTCGGTTATCGGCATCATGTCCGTGGAAGAAATTCTCTTGTTCAACAGGATAAAACACTACAGGGACACTTGGTCCTAAATCTGCCAGGTCTTTAGACAACCAACAGAATGGACAAGTGGTCCTAATGTCATAACATGCCTAAATAGAAATGTCAATCTTAAACCACTGTTGGGGTGGTCGGGACCAATGCGGCGGCTTCGGCTATGTGATCTTTTCCGGCGGGTCTGGGGGGTGAGAGTTATGCTATGGAGAGGTTTCTTGTGCCCAAGAACAGTACTCTCACCTGGACAACGCCAAAACCTCATTGGATGGATTGGATACTGAGCATGTTCTCTCTCAAAATAAATAAAACTCAAGGGGCACATACAATTTGCTTGGAAAAAGTGTGAAGGCTTAAGAGGTCCCTTTAATGTTTCAAGTTTTTTGATCCGTTCCCTTACCTCTTTTTTTAAATTGTTTTTGGCAATTGCATCTCGAAACCATGTTCTTTTGAACTGATCCGCCCATCAAGATTATGAACGGAATTATAGCTTTCAATTTTTTTTATGCGGTCCCAGGTTAGATTTGACCATAGCTGGGTTGGGCAAACCCGGCTAGGCGATCGCCTTACCTCGACAACAGTTATTAGCAAGGGCTAGGCTGGCCTTGCCGACTTGTGGGAGGCATGGCCACCACCACTAGCAACCTTTCCCTTCTTGATCTCTCTTCTCTTTCTCTTTTCTTTTTTCTCTCTTATGGTTGGTTATTTTAAAAACTTTCCAATATTATATTCAATAAACGCATTAATACAATATGTGAGTATTGATTTTTCTTGTCAGCACTAGGGTGTGGAAAATAGACCGGATGAATCGAACTGAACTGGCCAATTAAGTCTGATTCTCAGTTCTTGAAATTGAAATTGGTGTTTGGGCAGTCCGATTCATGATTCCAAGACAAAATCGAATAGACTATATATATTTCTTTGTTATTTCTAGAAAAATTAAAAGTAACAAGCTTTTTTTTATAATTTATTTATAACATATAATATCAAGTAGTGAAAAAAAGAAAAGAAAGATGATTAGTTCCATTAAATCGGATCAGATTGGTGGATCGATCCAATTTTTGATTCTAGAACCCGATCCAGTTTTTGATCCTAGAATCAATCGGTCCGATTTTCAATTCCTAATTTTGAGAATTGAGAACCAATCACCCTGATCAATATTGACATGTCACTAGTGTGTCTATCGACGTCGTCATTTTTGTCCGTTTCTATTTCAATGGAAGGACTAGCTCAAACAAAAACTATACACATTGAGGGCTGAATTGCACGAAAGAAAGTTCAGGGACATGATCGAACGGTTTAAATCCTACTGATTCTGTGAACATGAATCTTTGAAAAATCGAAGAGATGAGATTGGCGGAGCAGTCATAATCTCAAGATGCAAGTGGAATTCGGCGGCTTACATCCTCCGTCCGCCGGCGAAGTCAGGCCGGACTGAGTTTCAGTTTCCATTTCTCCGACCGCCCATCCGTCAACATCGGCGGCGTCCCGCGAACGTTTTGACGTCCTGCGAGTCCGGACATGGCTTCCGCACTCGCTCGCTACCCGCATTTCTGTAACTCCGCAACGCCCGAAGGCCGCCCCATCGTCAGGCCGAGAATCTCCAACCCCGCAGCAGCCCCGAATGGAAAGAAACCCAACAACAAGCTGAGGAGGCGGAGTAAAGCTGACCATTTCGCGCTCAACAGAGCTCTCTCTGCTTTTGTGGATTCTGGGTGTTTGGACAATGCGGTCTACCTGTTTGAGAATATGCCCCGCTCGGATGCTTACGCTTGGAACGTGCTCATTAGAGGTTTTGTGAATAAGGGGTTGTTTCGGGAAGCGGTCGAGCTTTACCGTAGGATGGCGCGTGAAGGGATTAGGGCCGATAATTACACCTTCCCTTTTGTAGTCAAGGCGTGTGGGGGGATGTTAGCTTTGATGGAGGGGGAGAAAGTTCACGCGAAGTTGTTTAAAGCTGGGCTGGATTTGGATTTGTATGTGGGTAATTCACTCATATCTATGTATGCAGAGAATGGCCGTGTGGAATTAGCTGAAAAGGTATTTGGAGAAATGCGTGAGAGGGACGTGGTTTCGTGGAATGCCATGATCAGCGGGTTCCTTTCGGGGGGTGATGGTTGGAGCTCTTTGGCTCTTTTGAGAGAAATGCAAGTATATGGCATGAGACCAGATAGATACAGCTTGATCAGCGCGCTTGGTGCCGCTTCTCTCAAGTGTTATTTGCGAAGCGGGAGAGAGATTCATTGCTGGGCAATTCGGAGTGGGCTTGAGTCTGACTTCATGGTTGAGACGTCCCTTGTTGATATGTACTGCAAATGTGGTAAAGTATACTATGCTGAGAGATTGTTCAACAGTGCTTCTAAGGAGAATATTGTGACTTGGAATGCAATGATAGATGGTTACGCTTCAAATGCTCTTCCTTCAAAGTCACTGGCTTGCATGAAGAGTATGCAGGACAATTATAATCTGAATCCGGATAGTATCACAATGATTAACCTGCTACCAGCATGTGCACAATTAGGATTCCTCTGGGTAGGGAAATCTGTTCATGGACACTCCATCAGAAAAGGTTTTTTTCCAAATATGGTCTTGGAAACTGCTCTTATTAACATGTATGGAACCAGTGGAGGGTTGAAGGAGGCTAAATTTTTGTTTGGTAAAATGGCTGAAAAGAGTTTGATCTCGTGGAATGCAATAATTGCAGCCCATGTGCAGAACGGGCAGTACGAAGAAGCCTTAGGACTCTTTCAAAAGCTTTGGTGTGAGCCTTTGGAACCGGATGCAATTACAATTGCGAGCATTTTGCCTGCCTTTGCTGAAGTAGCATTACTGAGAGAGGGAAGGCAGATTCATGGATATGCTTCAAAGTTGGGTCTTGGTTCAAATATCTACATCTCAAACTCAATCATATATATGTATGCAAAATGTGCAGATCTGAGTACTGCTCAACAAATTTTTTACAAAATGTCTATTAAGGATGTGGTTTCGTGGAATGTTATTATTATGGCTCATGGAATACATGGATGTGGAGGTAAATCCATTGCACTTTTTAAGGAGATGCAGAAATATGGCGTTCAACCCAATGCCAGCACATTTTTTTCCTTGTTAATGTCTTGCAGCATTTCCGGCTTGGTTGATGAGGGGTGGGGATACTTCAATCAAATGAGAGGGAGCTATAATATTGATCCTGGAATAGAACACTATGGATGTGTGCTTGATCTGATTGGTCGCACCGGCAACCTTGACCGTGCCAAAGAGTTTGTCACACAAATGCCTATGGTCCCCAGTGCTAGAATTTGGGGATCACTGCTGACTGCTAGTAGAAAGCACAGAAATATTGAAATGGCTGAATATGCTGCTAAACACATCTTATCATTGGAACATGATAATACAGGGTGTTGTATTTTACTGTCGAATATGTATGCAGAAGCTGGGCACTGGGAAGATTTCGAAGGCATCAAATCACTCATGAGAAAAGAGGGGCTCACAAAGACAGTCGGATATAGCATGATGGAGAGTAGAGGTAAAATCTACAGCTTCACCAATAATGATAAATGCTGTCAACACGCAAGCATGATCTATGGTGTGTTGGACATTATAAGCAAGGGGATTGGGGTAAATATTCATTCCACAAGAGTGACTAGATTCAGACTGCTTGATCTGGCAAAAGAAAGAGCAAAATCTGCTGCTGCTCACGCTGTAAGGTTGGCTATATCTTTTGGCTTGGTTTCTACAGCGATAGGGAAGCCAGTTCTTATCAGACAGAATACTAGAATTTGCGAAGATTGCCATTCTGCTGCAAAGAAAATATCGGATTTGAGTTGTAGAGAGATAATAGTTGGGGATGCAAAAGTCATTCACCACTTCAGAGATGGACGCTGCTCTTGCAACGATTACTGGTGACAAAATGTTATGAAACACAAACAGGAGAAATTGCAAAAACAATTGCCTTGTATATGGTCGGCCGAGGAATGATAGAAAAGTGATCATTCCAACGCATATACACATGTATAGGTAAACAAGTACATACAAACTTAGTCGAATCCGTATCCCGTATCCTATGCGTGTATCATATGATACGAAAACAATAATTTTCAGGTAACTGCTTGACATACTTATTCAGCAGGCCAGATTCGGAATCTTCAGGTTACGTCTTTAATTAGTTTTCAAAGCCCATGGATTGTAGAGAACGGCGAATAGGAAAATAGGGAAGGGATTATCACTTTTTCCGCGGCATGGCAGCTAATGGCTTGTGATCCTCTTGTGAGTTCAACTTTGTCCCTTGAGAATGGATATATCTCCCGTGAAGCAATTGTTTCGCACGGGCCCTTCATTTTTATTTCCGATCAGCATTGGAAAGGCCGCTACGAAAACTGCATGTACAGCTTTCATTTGTAATACGCGTCACTTGCACGGATGATTCATGGTGTCCATTGTACAAGTTGAATGGTCATTGACAATGTAAACTCTTCATTAGAGGGACACAAAACTGAATTGAAGGTGTGTATAGAAGGCTCTGATTTAGTACATCATGCAATGTACAACGAGATGGTATCTGTAGCTGAACCCATGTAATCCCTCTGTCTCCAGATAAGCAATTTTATCCCTTTCCTTGGGCCTCTCAAATCCTAAAATATGCAGTACTTGATCTCTGTTTCCCCTCCAAATGGGCTCCCGGAGAGCTTCGGTTGAATCTCCAAAATCAACTCATAGACCGTCCAAAACTATAGAGTTGGTGAGGCACATGCATGCTGGACCAAAACAGATTTGGAGGAAGATTTGTCCTCTTGCTAGCATGTTCTCATACCAGCCAAACTCCTCATTATTATCAACTTTATCATACCCAAGAATTCGACGAGGCAATTGGCAACAATTAAGAAGATCCTCAAAGAGGTTTATTTTAACAGAGGACATAATTAACATTGTTCCTGTCACACCTCTTTCCGAGAACAAGGATAGAGAAATTCCATTCTCAATCATCGGAAAACTCTCCCAGTGTATAAAAAACATCGCTGTCGTTTTGTCCTTTTGTTTCCCATCCAAACGGGTGGGGAAAGATTAAATGGGAAATATTAAAACAGAGGAACCCCTTTCAACCCATTGAAGCAAAACTGCAGTCCAGTGCTCTCAAGCTCCATAATCCCAAAGAGTAGATTCATTCACTGAAGAGATATAGGCATTGCACAGAGAGAGAGAGAGAGAGAGAGAGAGAGAGAGATGGGTGTCGATAGATACTTCACTTCAATAAACTCTCCAAGGAAGAGAACCAACACTCTGCAGTTTCTGTTTGAGCGTGACAGACACAGCCCGTTGCGCAGCGATAGCCCGTCTCGGAGGCAGCACTCTGTGGAAGAAGAGATGCTCTCACTGATATCGTATTGTTCCTTTGTCTTCACTTTCACTGACCCTTTAGAGTCTCCTTCACAGCAAGACCAGAAGAAGTTTAAGCTCAACCAACTCCACCACCTGGTGAAGACCTTGAAGAAGCCATTGGACGATGAGGTATTGGTGCCCCTGACATCGATGATCTCGGCCAACCTCTTCAGGCCGCTTCCTCCACCTTCCAACCTCTCGTTCATATCGGACTTGCCCGATGACGAGGGCTTCATAGCAACCGCTTCACCCGCATGGATTCACCTCCAGGTCGTGTACGACATTCTCCTCCGGCTTGTCACAACCATGGACCCCAAGATGCTGCGAGACCACATCAACCACCCTTTCCTTCTCAACCTTCTTGCACTCTTTCAGTCCGAGGATCCCAGAGAGCGCGAGAGCCTGAAGAACTTGTACCACATGATATACTTGAGAGTTACCTTCCACCGTTCTTTCATGAGAAAATCAATGAATGACGTGCTGCTGAACTATATTTTCGAGACGGAGAGGCACTGCGGCATCGGTGAACTGCTTGAGATTTACGGGAGCATCATAAACGGGTTCACGGTCCCACTCAAAGAAGAGCACAAGCTGCTCCTGATCAGAGTGCTCATTCCCATGCACAAGCCAAAGGGCATGTTGATGTACCACAAGCAACTGAGCTATTGTGTTTCTCAGTTTGTGCAGAAAGAGCCTATGCTTGGAGGGATTGTTGTGAGGGGGATTCTGAGGTATTGGCCGGTCACTAACTCTCAGAAGGAGATCTTGCTCATTGGAGAACTGGAAGAGCTTGTGGAGAATATTGACCCTGATCAGTACAGGAAGTTGGCTCTGCCCTTGTGCACCCACGTAACAAGGTGCTTGAATAGTTTAAATTCTCAGGTAAATTAAACAGTTTGAATCTTGCACTTTTATTTTGATTAGGAGTCACTTGATGAACACCTCTCCATATGACAGCATCAATCCTTAGATCTTCACACACTATGATGAAAAGGAACAATTTCTTTCAGATTAAGGCCCCCAGTAACCTTAGCATATGATTGGATTATAATTCTGAAATGATTCTCATTAAGGCTTCCCCCATTTGTACCATGTACATGTGGTCAGCAGAACAGACGCTCCATACATTTCTTTTCATCATTTTGCCTGAGGTTTGCCTACCTTTAATTTTGTTGACGATGCATGCTGGTTTAGGTCGCAGAGCGGGCACTCTACGTGTGGAACAATGAACAATTTGTGAAGATGGTATTGTTGGCACTGGATGAGGTCTTCCCTGTGGTGGTTGAAGGCATGGAGAAGAATCTAAAGAGGCATTGGAGCAGCAGCGTACGACAACTCACGGAGAACGTCAAGGAGATGTTGGAAGAGATGGATCCGATACTGTACTACAAGTGCATCCTGGAAATGGAGCACCGAGAATCCACAGCCCGCAAGGAGATATTCAAGAGGAAGGAGAAATGGGAGAGAATAGAATCAAAAGCAGCAAAGAACCACTTCCGGTGAACCCCTTCAATCTCAAGAATGTACATTTACATACACTTTAGATTAGACAAAAGAACAGTCTCTGGCCGAAGTTACTACAGGATAACATTTAGCAACACTGGGACACAGATAAGTTCCGTTTGTGCTAATTTGACCTCTCATGATAACAGTAGGCAACATGATCAACTTGACCTCTCATGATAACAGTAGGCAACATGATCAAGCGTTTCGCTGGAATTGCAGTTTGTATGAATTACTAGGCATCAAATTCCAAGTGTCTAGACAGTCACCGACCAGGAAAGACCTCGACAGGAAAATCCATCTCTACAGCTGCCACTCCCCGTTACCGTCAATTTTCTACTTGGTATTTTGCATTCATCTTCATCTCTCCACACCATCGAACTTCCAAGGATCCATCTGTGCTGCCGATACCCCTAGCGGTATCTTGCATCACCCCATACTCCAGTATCCGCATAAAAAGTCAATACAATCCAACCATGCGTGGAGATAAATCTAAAAATGCTCTTGCATCACCCCTTCTTGAATTTGTCGACTACAAAGCATGTAAAACTACATAGCACACTACTTTCTTAGGCACTTTAGCTGATCGTGGCAACGAACCTCAACTCTACTAATTTGCTGTCACTGAGTGACTAAGCAAGATTATAAAAATGAAATTTTAAGGACAGGCAGAATGCTCCAAAAATATAGCCTCATGTATGATGATTGAGAGGTAAATTACCCGAGACAAACACAATTTTTTCCTCGGCTAGTCAAGATGGTATTGCTGGGTTTGGACGAATTATTCCCTATAGTAGTTGAAGCCATGAAAAAGAATGAATCTAAAGATGCATTGGAGCAATGCCCTGTGGCAACAAAGTAAACATTATGCTGGAACTGTACTAGAACTGCAATCTGGGGACAGAATGCAGAGAATCCATAGCTGACGAAGGGGAAGTCAAGAGGAAAGAGGTGTGGGAGACAATAGAATTAACAGCAACAAAGGATTAACTTTTATTGAGACTCTAACTTCAGGTATTTACATTCATTTCATCCAGAGCAGAAGGCAAACCGAACAATGTCCAACTTATTTCAGGATACAATCTAGGAACGATAGAAGTAGAACACTGCCTATTTAAGTATTGAAAACTGAGAATTCACTTAACGTGGTTAGTGAGAGGGATTACTTGATTCCCTCACTAGCAAAAATAATTGATAGCAACTGAAATATTGCCAACCATATTTTGAAAACCTAACAATAATTGTCATTCTTCTATCTCTGGTAAGAAATTAATGACATTTAGCTATCACTTTTCAATTATCATCAAATGACTTTCAATTCTATTTTTAGCAATTCAGATTATCAGCACTAAAAATTTAGTATTTCTCATTTCAGCACTTACTTTTCAGTTTTATTTGTGTTAATTCGACCCTTAGCGTTTCACCATTCCAGTTTCCTTTACTTCCGAGGCAATTATTCCGGGTAATGAGTAATTTTATCACAAAATCATCATTCTGTAAAGTTTTATACATAAATAGCCAGTATATCTCTGCTACAGAACTTCTGCCAAGGATCCCTCTACACTGCCAATACTACTACCTCTATCTTGCATCCTCCTGTACTCCAAGACATATCAACATTGAAATTTAATACAATGTAATAACGCACATGGGGGTCAGTAAATAAATCTTAAGTTTTCTTACATAATCATATTGTGAATTTTGCCTGCTGCAAAGTATGTGATATCGCATATCACACCACTGGCTTAAAAAGTCAGCTGATTCCAGCACCAAGCCCTAACTCCACTGAATTACAATCACCAAGCAATTACATAGTACAAAAAGAAGTCTCTAAATTTACAGTCTCCAGTATGAGAATTGCCAGGTAAATCCCCTAATGAAAATAACATATTGTGTTACCTCAACAATTATGAGCAATGTACTCTGACTGTTTTCGGCAATCAAGAATAATGTAAACATTGTCAAGAAATGCCAATCGCAGTCTTCAGGTGCCACCAGTATCAAATGCACTATCAAGTATTCTCTATGGCACATTATCAACATGAAATTTGCTGTCAGTTGCTACAATCAAAGTATGCTCATCATGTGCTCTAACAAACCCCAGCCACTGTTACATCAACAGATTGGAATAAAGAGAGAATAATGAGAAATGATGAAGACAGATTGCTGATGTACCTACCTAAGAAGTGACACCTTACCCTTAGATGATAGACTGAGGATATCAGAAGCTACACTGTACAGAATGTACTCCTCAGATGCTTTTCCCTATGACTTTTGCCTTGCTGCAGCCTGCCCAGGATCTCAGAGTTACACATGTAGACAGATGGAAAAGGACAAGGAGACTGAAAGAAGAAAAAAGCTCTAGTGCAGCATCAGGTAAAACACTTCATAACCAGAGAGAAAAGGAAAACAAAAACATTGACAACTAAGGGCCAGATTGCAGCAAGGCAATACGTGTAACGTATTGTATGCCAAATCAGTACTTTATGCATCTACTTCTACCTTGTCAACAAATGCCTTCTCCCCAACACTAACATTTATGAGACTATGATCAGATACATGATAGTATAGCAACTACGGATGATAAATTATCCAGTGAGAGGAACTTTTTTATTTACCAGTTTATTGGTCCACAACATTTACTGGTATATCCCCAGCCAAAGGGCAGGGAATTGAAAAGCTGTAGCAACATCTTATATGTGACATGTTAAGAATTTTCCAAACCTTGGATAGCTAAAAGTTTGGATTGCACCTTTTGGTGGGTTTTCTATTTCAAAAATAACGTCTGTTATTAATATGGAAGTGGATGCCAAATGAAGATTTCAGATCTACAAAAACCAATAATGCCAATTTCTTCTCATTCTGCTGAGTTCACTGATTGGCTAAATAGTAACTGATTCTATTATTTTGTTGCCGGAAATAGATTTAGAACAAAAATCCATTCGATAAATTTTTTGTTCCCAGGAATAGATTTAGAACAAAATCAAGAATAAAAAAAACAGTTGCTTCTTTGTTCCAAAATCAAGTCCAAACCTTTTTTTTTCCCTTTTTTTTTTTTTCATATTTTTCTTTTTCTTTTCTTCTTCTTCTTCCTCATTGCCGATCGCCAGCCAGGGCGATGGCCGGCGACCGGCCGGCAACTAGTAGGGTGAGGTCTGGCGAGCTCGCTGGACAGGGCGAGACTCAGCCTCCTCTGGGTAAGGTCGAGCCTTGCCAACTAGCATGACACTGGCCTCATGGCAGCAGGGCGAGGCTTGGCCTTGCGGTGGCAAGGCAAGGCTTGACGCTCGAGGCTTGAGGGTTGCCTCGCCTAGAAACCAGCAAGGCCGAGCCTCACCCGGCCAGGGTGAGGCTCAGCCTCGCCTTGGGCCTAGCGAAGCTCTAATGAGGTCACTGGACCTTGCCCAACCGATTGCTAGCTGGTGCCATGGTCGGCAACCGGCACTGAGGAAGAAGAAGAAGAAAATGAAAGAAGAAAAGAAAAGGAGAAGAGAAAAGAAAAGAGAAAAAGAAAAAAATCTAGTAAATGTACTAAGATATTATATGAAACACAAAAAAATTTAAGCATCATATCAAACGCATTTTTATTCCATTTTCATTCCGGAAATATAAATTTTGGACGGTTACCAAACATCTTCATATACTCACAAATTATTTCCGGGAATAGAATAAAAAAGAATATTTTTTATTAGAAATTGTTCCGGAAACAGAATGGTTACTAAACAGGCCCTTAGTTAGCAAAGAATTAGCCTTACTATTCAATGTCCATGGGGATTCCATTCATTTTTCTTTCAACCTTCTCTTATCCGTATCTTTCTTTAAAGCCACAATTAACGATTGATAAACAATATTTTCCTAATAGGTCTCCAAAAGTTCCCTCACTTAAGTCTTTTACATACTGCAACTGAAAGCAATAAGCCAATTCCACCCATGTTACCTAAAACACTCCCAAACAGATGCTTTTGGTATTAATTATTGAAGTTAAAGATTCCAAATCTTTCCTTGCATTTGTCCCTCCCTACTTAGGGCTGACTATGAATGTTGTGAAGAATGCTTGTAAATTTGGTTAATTGAGTATTGAGAAAGTCATGCTAGGCCAATAGACACAGCTAAACATTTTCAAAAAGACAGAAAAAAAAACCCCTTTTGATGGCTTAGTCACTAGAAGTGAAAATGCTCTTCCACATACTTGTGCTAAGTTGACGCTGTTTCTTTCCCCTTGAACTCTAATCTTCTTCATCATACTATAGTCGAGTCTAAATAGGGTAGAAGATTGAAAAAAATGCATTTCTCTGCAAAGCAAGAAAAGGTCCTTGCCTTTTGGAGCTTTTTCATCACAGAGTCCTCGAAATCTTGATAGCCAGCCCCTACAAGATCATTGCGGAGATCTTTCTCCACAGGCTTGTTGACACTTGGGAAATCTGCCGGTACAACTGGCTGAAGGGGGACGACCAACAAAGGGTTAGAAAGATCTCCACACACAGTTCTTGTGGCAGCAACCTAGAAAAAGAGACATTCATTGTGAGGGTATTGCCTAAATTGCCAAGATAAAATGAAGGTAAAGGGTAAAAAGACATACGGCAGCATCTTTAGATGCCATTACGACAAGTGCAGATCTTTTCTTCCTAGTGACGACATCTTCGACCTCACCAAACACCGAAAACAACTCCTTCAACCTCTCTACAGTATAGTCAGGGCCACCCATCTCCCAGGAGACTTTGAGAACCTTCTCCTTGTCCAGACCAACCCCACCACTGCTCTTCCTATCCTTTCCCTCACTAGCAGCCTCTCCCTTCGAGGAAGCTGGAGGAGCACCTTTATTTGCATGCATAGCCCGAATCCTCTCTATCTCTTCTCTAAGCTTCCTAACAATCCTTTCCTCTTCATGTTTTGCTTTTGTGCTAGAATCAGGCGCAAAAGCTGCGCGCTCTCTTTCTTCAAGATCCGAGACCATTTTCCTCCGCTTTGAATCTTGCTGCGACCGGCGAAGGACCTGCTCACGCTTGACCCTCAGAAGATCATCGAAAAGCTTCCGGGCTTTCTCATCCTTCAGGATCTCGTAGGATGATTTAAGCTTCTGGAAATTTGCATGCGCATCTGGATCATCGGGCCTCTTGTCCGGATGCAGCTCCAAAGCTTTGGCCCTGTAACCCTTTGAGATCTCCTTCTCAGAGAGCTGGGAGCCTTCCTCCCCAGAAGGCAACCCGAGAACACTGTAATGATCCACGTCAACGTCCATATCTCCGCCTGCCACGGAACAAACAGCAGACTGAGGAGTCAACACGAGAAAAAAAAAAATCGAAACTTTCCAATACATAACCCCACGACAAGAAAAGAAGCTAAATTTGCACAACGATCAGGCTGAGCCGGATCACTAAAACCAGCAATATGCAGAAAATGTGGCGTTCGCCATAGCAACATCCACAATCTCGAGTAACAACTTCCTGCCTACACAAGAAACAAGAACCCTAAACGCACCAGGGCAGGAATGAACGACGAATTCTTGCGAACGTAGCGTCAACACGCGAATCGAAGATCCGATAACTGAGAGAAACTGAAAAATGGAAACAAATTTTAAGCTCAATGGCTCGGCCATAGACGTACCCACATACTCAACTAAAACCACTTCCTACCCACACATAAAACAAGAACCCTAAACGCACCGAGGCAGGAATGAACGACGAATTCCTGCGAACGCCGCGTCAACGCACGAATGGAACATCCGAAAACTGAGCGAAACTGAAAACGAGAAACGAAATTCAAGCTTGATTGCGAACTTGATACCTAACGAGCCCTCGCTATGGCACACCCAGAGCCTCTACCTCATGCGCGCGCGCGCAGAAATACAGAGAGAGAGAGAGAGAGAGAGAGAGAGAGAGTGGCCTGAAGTCTTACCTCGATGGCCCGGGACGGCGGAGGCGGAGTCGCGGCGAAGAAGACAGGGCGCGGGACGGCGGCGGAGTCGCGGCGAAGAAGACGGAGCGCGGAGGGAGGCGGCGACGCTGGCGGTGAGATGCCCGCGACGACGCTGAATTTATGTGATGGAATCGATTTTCACGTTTATTGGCGGTCGAAATGTATTGAAAAAAAAAAGTTTAAACTTATATTAAGATATAAAAAAAGCATATTTTATAAATAAAAAACCATATATCAAGTGTAATTTAATTACGAAATTCGAAATTTTATATATACCCATGTTTCGATTTGATATTTGATATTGCATCTTTAAGAATTTAGTGATATGAGGTTGAAGGACTTTTAATTCGATTTTATCACTTGCCAATTTATCTGAAGTGCGAGTGTAAAAATGGGATCAACCAAAAAACTTCACATTATTCATGAATTAAGAAAGGACAATTAGGAAATAACACAATGGACATATCTTAATTTGAAACACTATCGAATATGAAATCAACTATTTAGTTAAAATAGGTTCATTTAATTGTATGTTTATAATTAACATTTTAAATATGATCCGTAAGTTAACTTTCGATATGTATTCAATTAAAAATTCATGAATGATATTATACATTAAGTAAAAGTTTTAAGAACTATTTGTGTAATTTTTCACTCACTTAAAAAGAAGACTACAATCCAACACTAACACGCCAAAATCTCAGATTAAATTAAATGAAACTAATAATGTAATTATAAAGAATTATGGATTATAAAAGCATTCATCAAAAATAAAACTATGATTTAGCATAAACACATAAAGAAAAAGTTCACACAAAATATGATTATTTTATGGTCAAAACACAAAATATGATTGAAAAGTATTCTATTAAGAGAGAGAGAGATTGATTGATTTGAATTACAACCAAGCTAGAAATAAAAATCAAGGCTGATCGTGCAGTTATACTATGGAAGATGTTCAACGTGTACATATTCTATCTCTCTCTCTCCTTTTTTTTTTTTTTTTTTTCAAAAAACAAGTAAGAAAAACTTGATTATATTCGCGCCCCTATTAACCCAAGGATAACAAATTAACAATCTCGAGTTTGACTCGACAGGATGTTGGAGGAAGCTCGAGCTTTATTTGAAATTGAACAAGTCTAACCTATACTCAAGTTTATGCATGAGCTGCTAGCAAATAACTTAATTGAGTTTCATCCCACATTATTGTAAATTTGCATGACAGAAAAAGTAAACACTGCAATAGAATAAGAGAGGTTCCGAATGGCATATATGTATCTATTCATTAATTCTTTTATTCAATCATTTTCGAACAAATTTAAGAAAAAGCTAGCATTTCAATATGAAAAATCAAGAGAATTTACAAAAATCCATTTAGTAACATAATTTCATGTTTTCAATTTTTTTAAAAAAATTAGTTTATAAATAAATTTGGAATACAAATGAGAAGTAAAAAAAAAAATTTTACTGTTTAATTTTCGGAAAAACTTTCATCCACCCTTACGATTAGTCGGCCGCCCACCGACCACCATCCATCACTTGTCATCCACCACCGTTCGCCTCCTGTCACCACCCATGAGTAAAAAATATTGTATCGTTATTAAACGCATATATTTGTTCAAAAACTCCTCAAAGGTAGGAGCGTAAAAAAAGACCCACATCAGCCCAACCCGACTCGACCTGGTCCAATCCGACCCTAAATTTATGGTATTTTGGGGTCAAGCTAAACTCTTTTTCGGGTACGGAGTTGGTATCAGTAGGGTTTGGCCTAGAACAAGTTGACGCGGGCTTTTTGGCACTGATATCACGAAGGCCTTTTTGACCCATCTCCCTCCCCTCTCCCATTTTCCTTACTCTATTCGTGCAAGAACCATCGTCTCTTCCATTGAAGTCCAACACAGCCACTCTCACCTAGTCGCCCATGGTCGCCGACGCTGCTCAACCACCATCGTTGCTGTTAGAACCTAGCCATCATCGTTGCCATCTCCAACCACCCACCACCGTCACCACAAGATCTGGTTAGAATCAATGACCAACCTTACCATCACTACTCAGCAACCAACGTAGCCATCGAAGCCTAGCCATCACCGTCGTCACTCAACCACCATCTCTAAACAAGGTAACCTCTCTCTCTCTCTAGTGGTTGGTTTATTAGGCTTGCTGACGAGCTTTCACCAGAAGTTTTTTCTTCTCGACTTGCTATTTAGATGAGGTTCTGATCTACCTGTTTCATGCATCTTCAAGTCTTGTAGTTATAGTCCATTTTTTCCCCTCAATTTTTGGGTGGAAGTTGCTCTCCCACGACCCTCGGTAGGGTTTTCCCTTCCCTCTTCCCTTTTTGGTTATGTGTGGTTTGGGTCTTGTACCCACGGCAAATTAGGTTATGCGACCTAGGTTCGTTAGGTTGCATAGATTTCTAAATAGCAATTGCCCCATGGATTTAGAGCAATTTGGTTGGTTAGGATTCTCCAATTTGTGAATAAACATGCAATTTTAGACATTTTATCGTGCTGGTGTGGAATTATTGCTGCTACAAAATCATAATGCCTGGGTGACTGAAGATGATTGTTTTAATTAAGCTCTTAGAAGTTGTCTCTCTTTTTCCCCTTGCAAGCACTTGCCAAATGTTGGAAGCATTTATCAATTTCTCATCAGATTTTTCTTATATCCTGATTGATTCTAGTTTTCCTGCAAATGTCCTGTTCCCGTTGAAAAAGAACAAGCCTGCTGGAGTGGTGAACTTCATATTAAACTTTAGAGTGCTTATCTATCCTATCACAAGATAAATTCATTTGTTGTGTTTGTAGAGTCACAGATTGTACTTGCTGTGTGCTTATTCACTATTCTACATAGGTATATAAATAGTAAAATGCCTATTAGACTAGTTACTTAACTAGTTGGCCAGCTCTGAAACGATATGTTAGGATGTTAAGTGGATGTTATTTGGTATTGTTTCTTTTCTTGGGGTTTATACTATATTAGAACACGGGATATATCTTCTTGTTGCCTATTTCAAGCCGAGTAGAACATTGACAACTTAAGGGAATTTGTCTTCACTGTGTGTTTACATCTTTGTGACTTAAGTTTTTGGAGGGATGAGTTATGATGTTTTTGAATTGTCTCGGTGCCATGGGCAGGGTTAAATTTTCAAATGAACATCTCGGGAGATAATGTGTTTTCCCCTCTTGCTTTAATGATTAATATAATCTATTCCACATATATACTAACTATAGCACCATTGAACATCGCCATTACCATGCTCTATTTTGTCTATTTAGGCAATACGCCAACTTGAATTTCTTGTGGAGCGAAGGTACAATGGTCCTAGCACTTACGGGCTTGGAGATGCCTTAGGAATAGCACAACATCATGATGATGTCAACGGTACAACTAAACAACATACGACAAAGGACTATGAGAAGCGCCTAGCTGTTGGATCTTCTGAGGTTGGAAATTGAAGTCGTGTTGAATTTTCCTTTTGGGGTTTTTTGCTCTCAACTCTCAATTTAATCTCTAAATGCTTTTTGTTCTAAAATCGATTAGGCAAAAGTTGTCATCAATAATGCTCTCTTGTGCCTAGTTAGTAAGAAACCAGGTGGTCAGTGCTCATTACCTGCTTTAAACTTTAGGCAGGTAAGTTTTAACCTAATCCCTACAGTTCCCAATCAGGACGATTTGTAGATGTTCTTCAAACTATTATAAGCAAGTTAGTTCAATGGGGCTTAAATTTTGTCTAAAGACACTCAAGATGACCTGTATTCATCTTTTGTTTACGTCACTTTTTTTCACAATGCCAGTTACTTAATATAAGTTTTTGCTTTGTGAGGGGTTTAATTTCAAGTACTTTGTTACTTCGGATTCTTTATGAGGGGTTTAATTTAAAGTACTTTGTCCTTTACCAAGTAGCAAATAAAGCTAATGAAGTCAAGATCTTCCTCTTCAATTTGTACTAGTTTTTCGCACTTTGCTTGGTCATGAGTTTAGGATAAAACTCTATGTTTCCTTTTTTGCTGTCATATGTCTATTTTTTTTTTTTTTGGCTCTTAATGTTGAGAGTAATTGGTTGATGCCTTTTAAATCCAGCTTCTTATTGTGTTGATACCAATTGTTGGTTTTGGGGCATTTCTATGCTGTGGGATACTGCTAGCGAGTATCTACACTTGTTCTTTAGAAATTCTTACTGTGTCAACTTTTATTATTCAGGAATTACATACTTCGCAATTACATGATTTTGCTATCTAATTAGGTCCTCTGTTTTTCTAGACTAACAGCTCAATATTGTTAGAGAGAAATGTCTAAAATGAATACTGAGATGTCTGAAATGAGTTCTTCTAATGTCATGGGGAGAAGGATGAGATCTCAAGTGTGGGAACACTATAAACAGATTGTTGACTAAGAAAAAGCTAAATGTATACATTGCGGGGCCCTAATTGGTTGTGCTGGTGGTCAAGGGACGAGTTCAATGCATTGTCATCTAGTTAGATGCAAGAAATTCCCATATGCAAATGTTGAAAAAAGGCAAAAGGGTGCATCAAGTCAACTTGTTAGGGTCAGTAGTTCTCCTAGTCCATGGAAATTTGACCAAGAATCTAATGGAAATGAATTATGATGATGTTCATTCTTGATAAACTGCCTTTTAAGTTGATAGAGCGCAAGGGATTTTGGTATTTATTAATAAAATCCAGCCAAACTTCATAATCTCATCGAGTAACATTTTGAAGCGTAATTGTTATGATTTGTACATGGAAAAAATAAGTAAATTAAAGAAATATTTGTCTGAGACATCTCCTAGACTATGTCTTACAACTGACACATGGATCTCATGTCAAAATTTAAGTTATATGTGTTTTACTGCACATTTTATTGATGCTGATTGGAAGCTACAAAAGAAACTATTGAATTTTTGCCAAATCTCATGTCATTCTGTGGAGACAATAGAAAAAAACAATTGAGAAATGCTTGATTGATTGGGGCATTCAAAGCTTTTTTTTTCTATCACTATGGATAATGCAAGTTTTAATGACTTAGGAATTCAACATTTGAAAAAGAAATTTAACCCTAGGAACTATTTGGTATTAAAAGGTGAGTTACTTCACATGAGATGTTGTGCTCATATATCGAGTTTGATTGTGAGAGAGGGGCTGACGGACATTAATGATTCAATTATTAGAATATGTTTGGTTGTGCGTTATGTGAGGTCTTCTCTTGCGAGGTTGAAACAATTCAAGAATGATATTAAGCTGGAGAATATTGAGTGCAAGAGTCTTGTATGTTTGGATGTTGACTCGTTAGAACTCGACATACATGATGTTAGAAGCAGCTTTGAAGTTTGAAAAAGCTTTTGATTCGTTGGAACTTGAAGATAAAAGATTTGCTGAAGAGTTTTCCAAGGCAAAAGGGGGTACCCACTAGTGAAGATTGGAAGTATGCCGGTCACTTTCTTCCTTTCCTAAAGTTGTTTTATGACACGACCATAAAAGTTTCGGGTTCTTGTTATGTCACTAGTAATGATTTGGTAAATGATATATATGGGATTTATACAATTATTGATAGATATTTTGAGAATGAAGACCAAAGTTTGCGGGAAATGGCTAAAAGAATGAAAATCAAATTCAATAAATATTTTGGTAATGTGAACAACATCAATCTTACATTGTTCATTACTTGCATACTTGACCCATGGCATAAGTGGGATTATGTGAAGTGGATGATAAATCGTGTTTATGAAAGCAAACAGGCGGAAACTTTATGAGATAATGTAATGACATATTTAACATCATTGTTCAAGTAATACCGCACTGGTGTATGCCCCTCAAGCAACTCGAGGCGAAAAAGCACAAGGATGGTAAACGTGTTAAAGTCTTCTGTAGTTGGTACTGATATTATGACTACAATGTATCTTAGCCAAACTGGATAACAATATTTAGAAGAAAAATATGAATTGGATAAATATTTGGAGGAAGGATGTGAACGTTATAACGTTGAGTTTGATATCTTAAGCTGGTGGCAAGTAAATTCTTCTAAATATCCTATCCTTTCTTCTATTGCTTGAGATATTTTAACAGTTCATGTCTCAATTATAGCATTAGAAGCTGCATTTAGCACAAGAGGCCGTGTACTTAATGTGTTTTGTAGCTCTTTAACCCCAACCATGATGGAGGCTCTTACATGTGTTCAAGATTGGTTATGATCTGCACTACTTTCACATTCGGTTGAGGAGGACTTAGAAGAACTCAAAATCTTTGAGTCAGGTGAGAAAATATGATTGTAGAATATTAATACCCTTCTATAATTCAATGATTCTCATTTTCATCGTGAATTTGTTGAAGAGTTGCCAACAACAACCATGGAGCCAAACTCGATATCTATTTCTCTAGATGATTGATGAAGTTGGGAATTACTATTGGTACTTCCAATAAGTCATTTAGGTCATTTCCTTGGTCTTGAATTTGTTTTAATATGGCCTTAGCTCCAGTTTTTGGTGGGGGCTAGGGCTTCTATTTTTGTTAAGCTAGCGTTTGAACTCCCACAGTGTTATGAGTGGATGGCTTCTTGTCCTCTCAATTCAAATGACTAGGGTATGAATGGAAGGACAGGCTAGATAGCTCTATTCTGTAATGGAGGGTTCCGAGCACTTTCTAACATGGATTTAGGAATAAAATGCCATTTTATGGAAGATACTTTCTGAGGGTGTAGTTTATGTAGCAAGCGTAATACTGGATGAGTTAAAAGGTTAAGTTTGCATAATCGTTGTTGTGCTCCTAGATTCCTAAAAAACTAATTTCTTTTGCTCACCTAAAGCTGAGTGTATTTGAATTTAAATACTGATACAAATGCTTGAAGATCGTGGTTTTATTACGTTGATAGACGCACTTTGTTAAGTTATGTTCTCTCAATATAACTATTTGCATTTCATACTTATAAACTGTCGACTTTTTTTTATAGGGATCACATCTGTAGTGTACAAAGGAATATGCATTTTAGCAGTCTTAACAATAAGCACCCATTGTGTATTCAACCTAATTTTAGATACCGTTCAGTTCTTTTTTTTTTCATCTTAAATACTGGATATTTTAAAGTTGGTTTTCTCTGGCAAATGGAGTGTTTGATGCTTTTGGATGAACCCAAGGTGGATATAGCACGGCTGTCTTGTCCTCCAGCTAAGCTTTGCCTTGAGCTTGAGCTTTCTAGAGAGAGAGTCTTGTCCAATTTGGTTTTAGAAAAAGAATATGTGATGGAAGCGAGAGTGAGTGGTCGTCTAAGTGTGGAACTACTGGTTTCTCTTCCTCCTTCTTCACCCCTTCTTCACCCCATCATCTCACCCTCCAAGGTTCTTTCTTTCTTTCCCATTCCATACTCTATTGCCTCCTCTGTATTACGTTCATGAGTACTATAACACGGCTGTCTTGTTTGTCATTGTTCTGTCCGTTTCCCTTTTGCGAGTTCTCCTTGGAATCCTAGGCTAGCTATCAAAAATCCTTCAGGAAGCATTTTAGAGGTCTTGCTGGGGTACCCGTCTCTTTCTCTCCCTTCCCTAAATGGATGATGTTTGTTCTTGCGTTATCTAATGAGGACCATACCAGAAGTGCACTTATTCTGGGGCAAGATTAAGTGTCAAGCCAATGGGAAAGCAAAACTTGATTCATTTCTCTTCTGGAGAATTCAACTGTAGATGTTCATTAATTTCCGGTTAGAGATTCGATCAGACAATTTTCATTTTTTGGGCAGATGTGGAGCTTTCACATAACCAAAATACTAAAGAGTCAAGATTTCGTTGAGGAATTCTCGGTTCATGTGGTCAAAGAGTAGGTCTGAGATTCAATAGCATGCTTACACATGAAACTTGTAACCATTGGTATCATGTTCTACAAAATTATGCTTCTGTTTGGCAAGTACAACCAAATGGCTAAATTGTTTAATAAAGAGCATAATGTTCTAGAGTTTTTGAGCTAAATGGGAAATTAAATAAAATGCATTGAAAAAATGAACCATTAGGGATGTGTTATAAAACAACTCTTCTTTAGTGTCAACCATCTCTAACTAATCTAGTATCTAAAAATTTGGCCAGAAAATACTTGAATACCTGACTTGGGCCGACCTGACCTGACCTGACCAAACCAGGTTTTTTTTTTGTTCAGGCCTAATGCATTTCGGGTCGAGTTGAGTTGGGCCAAAGCATGACCCTTTACGATTAGGGTCGGATCGGGTAACATCAAAACCCGACTAGACCCGACTCAACCCATTGACACCCCTACTCAAAGGAATTGATTTCTAAAATTAAATAGTTATTATTTGTGCCCACGTCTAACAATATAATATTCCTTTCTTACCCTAAAAAATTCACTAAAATTCCAAATTTACCCTTTTCAAAATAGAAGACCCAGGCCTCTTTGTGTGCTTGCCTTGTGAACCTAGCGCACTGGTGCTCGCCTTCTCCTCTTCGCTCCCTTCAACTCAGTCAAATCCCTCATTTATGAAGTAGAATGGAGCCAAATCGCTTGCCCAGATTGCTTGATTTCGCCCACTCTGCTCTTTCACAGTGTCGAGCTTCTTCTTCCTCCTAGTAGTTCAACTCCCCTTTGAGTCAACGCTGCATAATCCACGAGATGGACAGGTTTCACGTGGTTATGTAAGAGTCTTTTTGCTTCCTGTGCATTGTTCTCACCACCACCCATCGTTTAATTGTTTTTCTGATGTAGAGAAGTAGCAGTGCTCGTCCTTGTTGGGATGTTTAGTTTGTATGGAATGAGTGAGGTGGTAGTACCAAGTATCTATCGATTGGACTAAATCTTATACCCACCCGCAAAGGTTGAAACGTAGATTGGGTTAGTGTCACTGCAGTGTGGGAGATCTTGTTCACTGATGTTGAAAAGCGTATTTTCCAAATTGGTCAGGAGATTCATTCTTTGATGTGGTGGCATGTGGCGGAAGAAGGGAGAAGAACAAAAGGTTGGAACTTGGTGATATTAGTTTGCTAATTTAGTTTGGAATGAGGGGGTTTTGAGGGTTTCTTGGTTGGTTGGTTGGTTCAAATTTGATAGGACCAACATTGGAATGGATGGGGTGATCCACTATACAAGATTAAAATTTTTTAAAGTGCTTGAATTTTTTTTTTTTTTTATGAAGATTTGAATTGACAAAAAGGTGCGGACAAAAAATTGGTGGTGAGAGGGCTGAGCATCTTTACTCCATCGTTGTCTTGTATGTCCAATCATTTTGTATATCTTCAAAAGAACGGGACTGAAAGTAGCTATCATTTGTTACATTTTCTTTCTTGATTGGCAAATTTCTTTCGTTTGCATCCAAAACTATTCGTGTAGAAATTTATGATGTTTATATCCTACTATAGCTATCGAGTACAAGTAGAAATCGGCCAAAGCCTGCTGAAATGAGATCTTGTATATGAGTGATATAGTCATGAAATCAAATAAAAATCAAATACTTATACCAGATTATGCATTTAATTGTCGGAGCTTAGTTTGGCACTCATGTCTTTTAGATAGTTGACAAAGCATCTTTTACTACTTTTGGCAATAGGCATTTAGGGAGGAGACCGTGAATTATCCATTTGTTTGGCCATTTACTCTGTTATATAGAATGCACATGGAGAAGCTTTGTGCTCGATCATGTTAATCCTTTTTGGCTAGTGCAATTGGGATTGTGAGGTGTTGCTGGGCATAGCTCTTGGCTGCTTGAGTTTGAGCATTTACAGTGGAAGTGTAAAAACGATGCACATGAAAGTGCACTATGCCTTACAATTCGATTTTGTGGGCATGGGCATAGTACGATTTAGTTGCAGTTTGAGTTGATATTTGTTGTTGATTTAACTATCATTTGATATGATTTCATTCAATGTGGGTTTATGAATGTGAAGATGGTTGGAATTGGAATAGCTTTCTATCATTTGTTCAATGTTAATTGTTAAAGCATTTTTTGGGGGCTTATATTATCCATTGCACATGTGTGGACATCAAAGTGTTAGTATTAGCATTTGCTTTATAGAAGACAATCTTCTCAGTCATGGTCACATTTGTCATTAGGATGGAATGTTGAATCCTCAGTGTTTTAGACCATCCATACACTATGAGTAGGTAGCGGAAATTATTTGTTATTTTTACATGGCAGATATTATTGTACATAAATGACCTTAGGTGATTGAGTATTTGTTTCAATGGTTGACTTGATTTTTCCACCCACTCTCTCTCTCTCTTCGAACATGTGAACATTGTCCTGTAGCTTGCGGATCTTTTGGGAACCCGTGTAGAGAATTGCGTCGATTGCAATATAAAAGTTGTGCTGTCATGTGAGAGCAAAGAAGACAACCATTGATCTGAGTGATGAATAATGAGAGAGGAAAATTCAGATTCTTGTCCTTTTTTGTTTTTTGTTTTTTTTAATTCCTCTCCAATGACACAACTCATAAAAATGTTTTATCATAGCAAGCTAATCCTTAGAGTTTTTTGAGCGAAATACATACATCCGGATGTTGAAGTTTTGTTAGATAGAATGTCTAGAGATTCAAATTCTACTGGAGATTTCACATGGAATCCTGCGCAAGATTTATGTAATGATGTGGACATTGAAGCAACACAACTTGATATTTATAGTGGTGCATGATTTCCTAATGATCATTTAGAGTGAAATGTACATGAAAAAATTGTTGAACCAATTGAAAGTAAGAGCCGTAAAACAACAGTACAAAGTTCAGTGAGGCAAGCTTAAGAAAAGAAAAAAAAAGAGATTGACGGGAACTACTAAGCTATCAACGCAAATTGATAGAATTTGTTAAGCTATCGCAAGTTGGAGCACTTCCACATTTGATGGCAAAGTAATTTGATCCTTACAAGAAAATCCTAAAGATGTTAAATGTCACACTTGAGATTGCACAGAACCAAGAGTTCAAATTTTTTGCACTCTCATTTTGCCAAAAAGAAAGACCATAGGCATATTTTCATGAATTTGAATGGTAATGATGTTAAAGTCAAGTGGCTCAAATATTAGCTCAAAAAACTTAAGAGTCATCATTAGGATGTTAGCAACTAATTTAAACTCTTTGGTATGCTACATCGCTTTAGTGTGAGATCTTTTGCAGTACTTTTGAACTATATTTCTATATATGTTTTGACGTGAGACCTATTTTGATTGGTGTTTTTTTATTGGGTGGAATATGTATATAGATGATAGTTCATAACTTGTCTCTCAATGGATCAATACTTCTCTTACTCTAACTATATATTTTATTACTTTCACCTGTTATGTATGATTCTCTTGAATGGGAAACTATGAAAAGGAGGAATATGAATTTTGGCAATGTATCTCAGTCGTTCAAGCTGCAATTGCTTATCAGGCAAAATATATTCCAAGCAAAATATATTCACAAAGATTCTTGCATTACCACATCATTTATAGGAACCGCATGGTTAAGAAGATCAAATATGCTAATTAAATAAGGTGCTATCACATGTTTGAAATGTGTGTGATTGTATTTAATAATTTGGGATAAGTCTACTGGAAGTCTTCAAATTTGTCACAAAAATGCAATTAAGTTTTAAAATTTTAAAAAGTGTAATCAAGTTATAAAATTTATCACAAAAATACAATTAAGTCATAAAATTTTCAAAAAATGTAATCAAATTCTAAATTTTGTTAAGTTGGTGCAATCAAGTTCTCGAACTTGTTAATATCTTTCATTTGCCAAGTTAAACAAAGTTGACGGAATGACATGATTTACAAAGAACTTATTAACATTTTCCATTTATGAATAGGAATTTTGACATCTTATCTTCATTGTTCAAGCTACAATTGCTTATTAGGCAAAATATATTCTCAAAGAATCTAGCATTACCGCAACATATATAAGAAATGGATGGTTAAAAAAGTTAATTGGCAAAGATGTTATCACATGTTGACATTGTATAGTTGTATTTAATATTCAATACATGACTTCGTAATGTGCTCTGGTCTTGCTCCAGGAATATTAATGCGCACAAATACTTAGAATGTTTCTTCACATTTTAGAACATGATATAGGTAAAAAGTTAGTACAACATCACTTTTAGTACTCTTAGAAAACCATAAAGAACTTATTTAGTTTTCTTTTTAGATAAAGTATGAGAAATGAGAAAAAATTTGATCCAACCGATCAACAATATAAGGAAGTTTTTGAGAAGATTAGGAATTATTGAAATTTTTATTCATATTTTAAGTTAAGATATGATTAAAACTAAATATAAATCAAGTAATATTTTTATTTTTATTTTTGAATCAAGTTAGAGCTATAGATGGTCCACATATCTTAGTGGTGATATCTATGCACAATCATAATCGTTTTATCAGCAAAAAAAGACTCGAAATGAATTGGTTGCATATAACTTTAACATTGAATATATTTATGTCTGGGTCAGTTAGGGGGTGTAGCTTACGATATTCGTATCTTATACGAAGCCTTTGGGAGATATAATTCATTTTCCTATAGATTCATCAATTAATGATTTGCACATTAATAAGTATGAATGTGGTATATGTTGATTATATTTATATTATATATGTGTAAGTAAATATTATTTAATAGATGCTAAATACAAGTTTTTTGGGGGCCATACAAAAAACTTAGATATCATTTGCTAAAGTGTTAATGAGATTTTGCACCTACAAGTTATTAATAAGTGTTCGACTATACTTATTCCTTGCTATGATCAGAATTTGAGCAAGATTTTGACATATTGAAAAAATTTAAAGAATATGTCAAGTTATCCTTATGAAAAGTTAGGGAAAATTTTGATAGCAATACTAAATAATGACCATTTTGTAAAAGTAGATTTAAATAATCTTAGTTATGGATATATAGTTGACCCAATAATGTAAATAAGGGGGGGGGGGGGTTAGTGCTTTAAAATGATTATACAACCTTAAACATGGAATGTTTACGTGGTCAAATGGTCAAAACTATATGAAACATTTAAAAATGCTTGTAATTTTTAAGGATAACGTATTTCCCTCCTCATGGCATATATAACCATGTTTATTATAATGAAATTAATCCCTTTTTAATTGAGAAATAATTTACTTCAATATGATTTATATTTCTATTTGAAATGAAATGTGATTTTTTGTTTATTTATAAATTTATTAATACGTCTCTTTTACATTGCAGTCAATATGAACTAGGTAAATGTTGCAGTTATTGTTTTATCCAACTTTAGAAAAATTAAAAATTAAAAAATTTAAATTGGTCGCATCTAATGACTTTTTAATTACTTTCACCAGAGGGCTTTCTCTTAAAATTGTTCTCTATATACTTTTCAGGTAGAATTCTAAAAACAACTTTTGCTTTTCATGAAAACACTTTAAGCTAAAGTCTTTTGCATTTACTCAAAATTTTTTTCCCAAATGTTAAATCAAACATAGCGCCCTTATAATCGAGAGCTGTGCCCCTAAGGTGATCCAATTTTGGGAGTGAAATTGTGAGCCTAATCTATAACCAAAAGTGTAAAATTGAGTCGGTTAAGATCAATTTCTATTGTGTCAAAAATCATAAATTTTTCCGTTCATTTCAAGGAAAATGTGACGTTTTGAGAGAATATTTCCCAATAAACCAATTTTTTAGGAAAATATAATTATTTTTTGATACTCAGAAAAAAACCTGAAAATGAAGTAGAAAATATTTTCCTCTATACACTCTTTTTCAATAATTTATTATTGTTATATTTATAAAATTGATCTTTAATTAATTATTTTTTAAAAAAATGATTTTTAATTATTTTTATTTTTTAAAAATCGATTATTTAATTATTTTTTCTTTATTTCCCCTATCCCTTGGCCAATTGCCAATGAGGTGAGCTCAAGGGGTGCCAGCTAGAGCCTCTGGCTCATTGATCTAGCAAGCCTTGAGCTTGATGGCCTTAAGCCTCGCAAGATCGGCGAGCTTGTAGATTGTGGCTCATGCTTGCCTCACTAGCGAGCAGTGAGCTTGTCCTCGCCTACCTCTGGGGAGCTTAGGCTCACTTGTGAGGGGTTGCCAATTGTTCTATGGCCTGAGACTAGCAAAGGAATGAGAGGAAATGAAAAAATAAATAAAGAAAAATAAAATAAAAAATTCAATTTTTTTAGAAAAATAAAAAATAAAAAAAGGAAGGAAGTAGGGATTAATAGATATGTGAGATAAGAGAGAGTGAGGTTCCATTTGTTTTATGAAAAATGTGGCGTTTTCGGAAAATACTTTCCAAGAAGTCAATTTTTAGGAAAATATAATTATTTTCTAGTTTTTGGGTGAAATTTGAAAATGATTTTTTAAAATCAATTTGTTTATTCATTATTAAAAATCATTTCTAATTATTTTTACTTTTTAAATATAAATTATTTTTATTATTTTATTCCTTTTTCTTTTCTTCTTTGTTTTCTCTTCTTCCTTGACCGATTGTTGGCCATGACAACGGCTAGTAACCAATCACAAGCAAGCCTCAAGTTTACTAGCGAGGTGAGCTCGAGGCTTGCCCACCTCTAGCGAGCTTAGGCTTGCCACTTGCCAAATCAGTGAGCGCAAGCCTCAAGCTTGAGACTGGTGAACCAAAACTTGCAGCTTGTTGATCTTGCAAGTTTTAAGCTCACCAGCCTTAGGCCTCACTGATTAGATGGGCTCATTGGTCTCAAGCTCAAGGTTTGCACTCACCAATTTGGCAAGCAGCAAGCTTGAGCTCGTCCACCTTTGGCTAGGCAAGTTTTGTGATTGGTCATCGAGAAGGAGAGGAAACAAAGAAAAAAAAAACAACGGAAAAAAGAAAAAAATATAGTAAAAAAATTTGAATATTTTAGAAAAGAAAAAAAGAAAGAAGTGGGACTAGTAGCGGTGTGAGATAAGAGAAAATAAGTAAAGAAAATATTTTTTCCAACTTAAAAATTGAAAAACATTTTTCCTCTTTCCTCATTTTAGAAGACCTTTATTAAATTGTTTTCCCCATAGGATTTCATTTTCCATGACATGACATGAATGTTGGAAAATTCAGAAAATATTTTCTTGAAAATTATTTTCTATGAAACGAACAAAGCCTGAGTATTTTTTTTTCATTTTTGAAGACTTTTTCTCGTTCGTGGAAAATGTTTTCCTTAATTAATTTATTTTCCGTGAGATGAACGGCGAATTATTTGGAAAACAAAATTTTGGAAGTTATTTTTTGTAAAATAAATGGAGCGTAATTTGAAAATAGTAATATAAAAAACCCGTTGATTAGAGCATGGATTAGAACTAAAAACCAGTCGGCAGAAAAAGTAAACAAAACCAAAATTAAGCAATAAAAAGTAAGAGCATGGACCGGTCGAGCCGGTTTCCTTCCCCAACCCGGACCGTTGCGGGCCCACGAAAATCTCTTCTTATCGTCATTCCGCCCTTCCGTTTCCAACGCGAAACGACGCCGCTCGAGGAAAGTTCCTCTCCTCTTCTCCTCTCCACTGAGTTCGGACTCGCCATGGCTGAGTAGTGAGTGGGAGCCGAGCGAGTCGACTCGGTTCTCGATTTCATTCGGAATCTCCCTCCCGTAAGCTTGCTTCTCTGAACTCCCCCTTCTCTCTCTCTCTCTCTTCGCTATCTTCAGCAGATCCGGACCCTTCCCGCGTCGCCCGCCGCCGTTTGCCTCGTCGCGCCGATCGACTCGCGCATCTGTGGCTTCAGATCGGAGCTCCGGCGCGGAGCGGAGGAGGTTCGGAGCCGTCCCCGGGTCGTCTCGCTTGGAAATGGCGGCTGCTTCTCGGAACATCTGAGTTTCCATGACGAGTAAGCGTGGCTCCTCGTGAATTTGTTCCGTTTGATTTTCGTGCGATGTTTGAGTTAATGAGGAGTTCGAGCTTATGAAATGCAGTGGAAGCGGAGAGCCTGCGATCCGTCTCTTTGCGAGCGAATCGACGCGGCGACCGCGGGAATCAGAGCTCCTCGGCGAAAGGTGAGCGCGAATTGCATTCGAGGAATGCGATGTCTCTGAAGAGACTTATGGGATGAGATGCGGTTTCTGTTTAAGTTTCGAAGTGGGGGAAGTTTCTGGCAGTTTGAGAGATTTCGTGTTTTTGGCTGATTATGGGGGCGGGTTTTAATGAGGAGAATTCCGGGCAAGTTATGATTTTGCTTGAATTGCAGATGCTGAAGGAGAGGTTTTTTCTCCGGGGAGATCGGCGTACGAGTATCCAATGAAGGTCATGTTCAGGATGGGCTTTGTCCGGCTAGTTCTGGTCGGGGGCATTGTCTGGATGTTGCTCATTCTCAGTGTGTTGCTGTTTCACGTATGGTCTTGTCAATCTTCGGTTGCTTTCTTATCAGGTGCTTCTGCAACACCTCTCGTTCTTGTCATCAGATGCTTTTAGCATTCATTTGTATGCAGTATTTTTTAATGTATGACATCGTACGCGGTGCATGGAATTTGGAGAAATCTGTCACCTTCTTTTGTTATCCAAAATTGCATTTTGGAAATACACATAGCTTATGGAAAATATTGGATTTCACAACCGAAGCTTGTCTATATCCGTCCCTTATTGGTTTTGGGGCAATTGAACTAGCAGTTCGACGGTTCTTTTGATTGCTAATTAGCTGTTGCACTATGGAGACAGAAAACTTACTTTTTTACAATATTTCACTTGTGCACTGACATTATAATGTAGGATGACTAGTCCCACAACAAAGGATAAATGTTTATGTGTCAAACCCAAAGCTTCCTAATCATCATACCAAGGTTTTTTTAAGCATCATCTAAGAGAAGGATTGTATCATACAAACCCAAAGCAAAGAACTGCCAAATTTGAATAATCATCAACTCTTTTGAAAAGAAAGAATTACAATGAAATTTTAGCATAGACTTTCTACATATAATCCAAGTTGAATTAGGAATCCTCTAAACAAGAAAAATAATAGCGAATCATTGTACTTAACCTAAAAAGGGAACTTAATAAATTCTAGTGAGAATCAAATCATAAAGGCATAAGCTAACTTATCTATGAGAAAAATCCTAATCCCCTAGGGCTCTTATTTGATTTGTGAAGTCCATCTTCACCAAAACTTGGTAGAAATGTAAATATATGAACAAATATCATCTGCAAAATTTTGTTGGCTGCATGACAAACCCACTAAGATTTTGGGCTCTTTCCTCATAAGTTGTTGTCGCTTTATCACAAATTGATTTTTCAAGCACCTGTTACTTCTTTTTTGGTTTTAAGAGAAAGGTACATCGTTGATTTATCTGATTTGGATAGGTGGACATATTTATAGTTAAAGTAAATAGGTTTGCCTGTCTAATCTGAATTGTCGTGGTGACGTCAGGCTGCATGGTGTAATTTGCATGAGTTTTAGTTGGATAAATTTGACATTTTAGAGTTGTAATCAGATAAATATGCAGTTGCTGTACATACATTGCTGTTCACTAGCTATACACTTTTTTTCATTTTAGATATCTAATGACAAGTGTGCTATTTGACTTGCAGCTATTTGCAATCGAGAGAGCAGGGTAATTAAAATTCTAGACACGATGGGAATAGTACCGATACAACAGCAATCACAGCATCGTAAGATAGCAGAAATCCTTTCAAATTGAAGTGTTTGTCTCTACTTAGGCTCCAAATTTAATATCATTATTCATATTAATCAGGATGTCCAATACCCCTTGCCAATGATCCCAATAGAGTCAGTATACCAAGTGGAAGAACGCCAGACAAAATTGTTGCGAATTTGCACTATGTTATGGAGGATGAACAAATTAACAATGCATCGAAGTCACCACCACTTTTTGGAGGACGTGAAACTTGGTCACAGAGAGAAGAAAGCTTTAAGCTGAATTCAGCAATGAAGGTAAAATTTCTGAATCTGCTAATTGATCTTAAATGGCAGAAAGTGCTTATTCTTGCACATTAGGTTTGAGAATGAAAAATTTGGTCAGGACATAATTTTTTTATGGCGTAGTCTCTTCTATTTGCGTATTTCTTTCTAAAATTAGTTGCTATTTGGCCCTTCTCCCTCTTTCCGGTCTGTTGTTGCCTTTTATGCAGTTTACCATGACCTTATTGTGGTCTCAACATCGTGTTCCCTTTAGGTGCATTGTGGATTTATCCGTAATGGTGGTGCTGAGATGGATCCTGTTGACATCAAATATGTGAAGAAATGCAGATTTGTGGTTGCATCTGGCATTTTTGATGGGTATGATACACCACACCAGCCATCAAATATTAGTCAGAGGTCGAAGAAGCTCTTTTGTTTTCTAATGGTGGTGGATGAGAAATCTCTTACTTTCATCAAGAGCAATGTTACTGTAAGGAAGGGTGATGATGGGGGACAATGGGTGGGAATTTGGCGTCTTGTGCTTTTGAAAAATTCACCATATGATGAACCCAGAAGAAATGGAAAGGTTCCAAAGATTTTGACCCACAGGTTGTTCCCTCAAACACAGTACAGCATCTGGATTGATGGTAAAATGGAGCTGATAGTTGATCCGTTGCTAATGCTTGAAAGGTATTATTCTTACCTATTTGGTTTGATTTAAGTTGAGGAGAAAAAGATGATTGGATATACATTAGGATCATGTTAATGAGGACAATCATGTTGACAAGTGCCCTGTTAAGCATACTTGATATGGAATAGTTCAATTTCTGAAGCATTGATTACAAAGTCAATGCATTAAAAATTATAAAGTTTCCTGTCTAACAAATACTTCTGAGTACTCAATGACAAAATCTTTTACATGTTTACGCATAAGTTCTCATTTCGTGGCCTTAATCAAGTTCTCAAAAACCCTCATTTTAATTGCTTTTCATTTTGTCTTTGGCAACCTTACATGCTTCCTGTTTTGCCATCTTCAAAAATCTACCTTATTAAAGTAGTAATAGTAGGCCTCTAATGAATAGTTTGATTGAGAGAAAGAACTGAAAAACATGGGAGTCTGTGACTCCATCATTTAGTTTAGGAAGATTAGGTACACATTTAGGAGCATCAACATGATGGACCTTATTAGTCATTACCTGAGTCAGAATAATGCCTTCCTGTATTAGTTTTTGGAGACAGTTGCACTTTTTTGGCCAATCCATGGGACACTGTTCTTGATCATGTTGCGTCTTTGTTTTATTTGCAGATACTTATGGAGGGGGAAGCATACCTTTGCAATTGCCCAGCACAAGCATCATCGCAATATATATGAGGAGGCTGATGCAAATAAGCGCAGGAAGCGATATGCTCGGCCTCTTATTGATCTTCATATGAAAATCTACAAATATGAGGGGATGCAACCATGGACTCCTAACAAGGGGAATCCAAGTGGTAAGAAGTAAAGTGGAGTCGTTATTTTACTACATGATTGTCTCTCTCGTTTCTTAAGTTGATTTGACATGCTGGATTTTGTGTTTCTGCAATAAAATGATTCCTGAAATAAAACTGACTTGGCTCAATCTTTGGGCAAGCTAAGATTGATGAATGGCGGTAGCAGCAAAGTCTTTCTTTTTATTTGACAGATTGTCATTTGTCAATACATAAACTTGGCTTTTACTTTGCTGCAAAAAGGAGATGTCTATGGTAATCCTTTATTTTAAAAGAGTTTAGGAAGTGGAGAAGTTTCTGTTGAAATGCTATTACTTTTGTCTTTGAAGAGGCTCCTAAATTGGGCACACGTTATTGAGGAAACTGCCAAGAGTCAAAGGATAGCTAGTACTCAATGTTACTTTGTAGATGTCCTTGTTCTTTTAATGGACGACTCTCCATTTTGTTCTCTCTTCTGCAATTTCATCTTCGTACTTGGCATTTTAATGTAGATGTTCCGGAGGGAGCCATTATCATCCGTGAGCATACTGCAATCAACAACTTGTTTTCCTGCTTGTGGTTCAATGAAGTCGATCTATTCACACCTAGAGACCAACTCAGTTTTGGGTACGTTGTCTACAGATTGGGAGGTGCTTTCAAGTTCTTCATGTTTCCAAATTGTGAATACAACTCAATATTTGTGCTACATGCACACACTCGGGAACATTCTTCTAAGATTGAATGGGTGAAAAACTTGAGTGAGTTTGAGGGAAAAGGTAGCATTTTGAAAGAAAGTCGGGGAGGCTTAGGCCTGTGGACGCCTTACCCAGGGAACTTGAATGAAGTTGTATTACCACCTGTTGCAAGAACTTCAAAAGCAGGCTGATGCTCTTAACGATTTGGCTTGTTTGCGTATCTTTGTTCCAAGTAAACCCTCAATGGATTACGCTTTGGGTACCCCACATTCTGAGTTGGAGAAGACTTGGGGCCACGGAAAGGAATTGTAAATCATTTGAAGGAGATACAGGAGAATTACTAGGCCTGCCGAGAGCAGAGCATTTTTTAAGGGTGACCAGATACCGGTGTATCCTTGCCCAACTAAATTGCGGAGATTAACAACCTAACCTTGCTGCTAGTGTGCATGCAAGAATTGGTTTTAGTTGAAGAGGCTATACGAATTTCTCATTCAGGATGCTCCTTTTTAGCTGGTGGTGTTGATGTCTCTATTATTCGCCAAAGGTGAATCAATGGCAAAGTTTTGCCGTTGCAAATGCGCTGATGTCCAAGGTGTCATTGATGCTGAGATTTGTTGATGTAGCCTTTCCATGCATTGGAGAGTAACTGGGACATTTTACACCCATTATGCTTCTAAATGTAATTCCTTTCACGGACGCTTTTCTTCTTGGGAATTTTCTGCACTGTTCTGCAACTTCATTTTGGGCTTCTGTAAATTTGTCAAGGTGGAATCCTTGACTTCACCGAGCCCAAAGCTCCCTGAAGTAACCAAACCCATAAAACTAAAAGTGACTTGTGAATTTGAAGCTACGGTGCAGTTGTGTCATACTCGCTTCACTCCGTTTGCGTTCAGGTAGGGCCAGAACCCCCTTTTGCTACTACAAGTAGGGGTGATGAGCACGGTTTCTGGGTATAATCTGGAACAGGAGAATCGAATTGATGGGTCTGATCCGGCTCTTGGTTCTAGGGAGGGAGATTTTGGTTCCTGGTTTCATTTTTTTCAGAACTGGTGGTTCCCGGTTCTTGCAAGAACCAGAACCGGGATTCCTAAACATAGAAAACCAAGCTTTTGCTTCAATCTTCAGTTTTCACATTCCCTTTTCTTTCCATTCCTCTCTACAACGCTCCACACCCCTGACGACGATCCCTGCTCGCCGCCCTTAACGTTGCTGTCGTGCTTGCTGCCTCTTGACGACGAGCTGTTGTCAGGCCGCCATTGCGACGTTGCTGTTGTTCCACTATTGCTGTTTTGCTGTTGCCATTGCCGCCGTTGTTTAGAATTCAACTATTAACAGCCCGCATGTCGACGAGCCGCCGCATCTCAGCCTCCCAATGGTGAGCTGCTGTTGTTCGCTGCCACCACTCGCTGTTGCTGCGACTAGGACAGAACCAGCTGCCGCCTTGGTGTCCTCGTTGCCAATCTGTGCTGAGTCCGGCATTGCCCGCGTCACACCCAACATCGCTTGAGCTCGCTGAACGTTGGTTTGACCCCGAACTAAATCCCAAGCTCGCCGAACGTTGGTTCTGTTTGTCATCACCGGCTCATCGCTGGTGGCCGCAACTCAGCTCAGCTGCAAAATTTAGTCCATGTAATTGCTGGCCGAACGTGAGTCGGTTCCAAATTCCTGCCTTAATGAACATTACTTCTTGTAATTGCTGGTTCTTCAACGACCTTTTTGTTATTTCACTAGGATATGGTGATAAGAGCGGTAGGTGAGCCTTGTAATGTTTACCACTGAAGACGGACAGAAGCTAAAAAGGAAGGGAGGCGTGAAGGAGGCGCTTCAATTGCCCCCGAGCAACTCTCAGGTTGGAAGGATCGAAAATATTGGGTAGATGCTCAAGCTTAACATTTCTGATGCGTGTGCTTTCTGGAATGTTGTTTCCGTTCTCTACTTGTCGAGTTGGTAGATCATATTTTGTTTATGTGGAGTGTCTTGGGTTGCCACTTCAGAATTCCTTGATTTTCTTTATATATGAGTGTACAAGCCAGCCATTTTTTCATTTGCACTTAGCCACAAGGATTGGCAATCTTTTGATTACAAAGCAGGACATGCTGTTACTGCAGTATGATAATCAATCATCAATTACTTTTTTTTTAAAGGATATCTTTTGGTCGGTTCTTAATGATAGCATGTGAGAAACTCGATAGCATTCTAAATTTTTTAATTCTTATCAAAATCTTATTTCTACTTTATTTAATAAAGTGGGGGAACTTGCTGTAAACCCCATGGAAATAATACAGTTGTTATGTTTTCTCTAATTTTAATCAAAAAAGGATCCTCGGCGAAAGAAGGAAATGATATTTTAATTTCCTGAGACTCCATGGAAAAGAGTCCCATAATAATAATATTGTTCTGTTATGGCCTTTTTCTTGCTTGCCAATATTGATATCTGCAATTTTGATGCTTTTATTGTCTAGTTTTGTTCGTTTTGTAATCTCTTTGATGAATGACAAGCTTGTTTATTATTGTTGCATTTTTATTTTGTTTAACTAAAATAAAAAAAGAACTTTTTGGGATCATGGAACCGACTTTGAAACCTGTGATAGGATAGATTTCAAGTTTCGATGGGTAGATTTCAGGTTTCAAAATATGATGAATCTATACTTAAGAGTAAATTCCAAGCGGAACTTGTAAAGAATTTGGAATCGTTAATCTCTAACAATAATATGATAGTGAATGTTTTTTGGAACGGGGAAAAGCCAGCATGATGCATTGATCACTTCATAGGTTCAGCATAAGGAAAGTACTCATTACATCTCCATTGTTTTCTCTCATTCTTTCTGAGGTTAATGGGTCGTTTGTTTGAATGAAAACTATTTATTGTATTCTAACTTTCCCGTGTTTGGATTACAGAAAACCAATCAATCTATTAAAAATGTTTTCTATCAACTAAAACCATCTTAAATTTAGGGAAAATGATTTCTTCTTTTGACAGTGGAAAAAAAATCACTTCCCTTAAATCACTAAACAAATAAAAAGTACTAATTTTTCTTGAACATAATTTCCATAGAATTTTTTGTCTTTGTCATGAAATTTTTAATGAAGCAAATACACCCTAAGGACAAAAAAAATGCTATCGTAAAACCACTAGCTTGGAAAAAGCAAATTTGCTTCCTGTTGAAATGACTAGAACACCTTCCGTCATGAAAAAGCTCTAAAAAAAAGCCCCTACACTCGAATCATCCGCACACAACTTGATTAAAAACAGTGTTTTACATACCAGACTAGACCTACCATTTTAATAGATTGTCAATACCAACCTGATTTCCAATCTGATTCGATCAAGGACGGACCTAGTCTCTGATCCAATTCAATTAGGTATCAGCCCAGCCTCCAACCTTGATGAGATAGAACATGGCATCCACAGCCTCAATCCGAGGTTGTGATGCCATGGGCAACCTCTGATCAAGGCCATCAGCAGCTAGGCACAGCAGAGAGAGAGAGGTCAGAGGACAAAGCAGGGCAGGAACAAATACCGTCGGGCGCCTTCGCAGCTTTGGGGCCTGATGTGGATGAGCTAGGGGTTTGGCATCGAGTTCGGTCGATTAGGATCAGTATGTTGGTGGATGGGAGAGAACGGATAGGGATATTTTTTGGAATGGAAATCAACTATTATGAACAAGTGAACAATTTTGCTAAAAGTGGAGGTGTTGCAAATTTGTAAATCAAGAGTATAGATATCTAAGTGATCATGAAGTGCAAACTCACATATGTTACCTGTGTTTTCCTTGCACTGGAGTGTTCTGCAGCAATATCACAAACACACTCGTGACAACATCATGACAATGTGACTCAGGTATTGAAGATTCAGGCGCTTCAAGTCCTGCAAATTTACTTGATGCCCTCAATAGATCTCATGATGAAAACACCCTCGATAAATCTCGTCATGAAAACACCTATCGGATGATACCCAAATGGCTCTGCTCAAATACTTAAGAAGAGCTTTTCTATAAATATAGATAAGATACTTCCCAATTGGATAATCCACTTAAATAGACAAAAAGAACACTCCAGAAAGTTCTGAATACAAAGATAAATGGCATAAGAAAAAAGAATGTTACATGCAGAAAGCAATCCGAAGTTCCAGAAGCCCTCATTGTTTCAAAGAATTCTTGGCTCAACCCAGAAGCCGACCCAAACCCCAGGAGTGACATAAATTACCAGAAGCATTATGTCATCTACACAGCTATTGCAGAAAACAACAAGTCTGATTTCCTGATGAACTATTTTGAATAGAAAAAGCTTTTATTCTATCATAAAGCAGAGAAGCAATCTGGGAAGTAAGGCTCGTCAATAAACAAATCCTCAAGCTCCAGTACAGATAATAATGTTATATATCTTCAACACGAACTGCTTTCCACTGTCAATGGGTCGCATCTCGGCTATAGTACTGATCAAGTGTCTTTGCTGGTATACGGTGAAGAAGTTCACGAGGAAATATGCGAAGCAGTGTCCATGCCAGATCTAAGGACTGGAAGACCGTACGGGTGTCATATGCTCCTTGTGCAACAAATTTCCTCTCAAATTTGTCTAGGAACTCCAAATATAACTGTTTCATTGAAAATAAATCCCAGTTAATCTTTCCAGCTAATGAAGTCAGGGATAATGAATTCATCAAAGAAACTAGTATAATCATAATAGACGAGTGAAATAGAGACCAAGTCCTCAGAAGAAAGAGCTTCCTCTCCTACGACAGCTTTCATGGCCTGGACATCTTTTCCAATAGCATAATTTGCATATAGCTGAAAAGGTCAAAGTCAAGAGGCTAAGACAGCTTTATATTGAATAAAGGAACAGCAAGGTGAACCAGTTAAAGCCACGTAACCAATACCTGGTTGGACACATCAGCATGATCCCTGCGTGTCATCCCTTCACCTATGGCACTCTACAGTATCATCAAGCAGAAATAAGCAACCTTCTGGGGATCTATCAAGCAAATATATGTGGTGGAGATTACTGCAGATTAGATCTAAAACTTACCTTCATCAATCGTGATAGGGATGGAAGGACATTAATTGGCGGGTAAATCTGTTAAATTGAAACAAAATGAGACAATACTTAGTCTCAGAATAAAAATAGAAAATTTCTCTGAAGCAATGTCACAAGAAAGATCACATGTTGACCAAAGGTATCTCCATCACAGGTGAAGCTCTCAGGCTGCATGATAATCTACCTTAGACATTATTACCAAGAGATGATGCATCTCTAACGTCATTGTGGCCAACCCAATCAAAATTCATTAAGGATAGAACTATCTCAACCAAAATGCACTAAAGAAAGATGATGTTAAACCAGATATTTAACCTCAAAAACACTAAAATACTCCATGATATTGGAGTATAATTGGGTCAATCATTTTGGTGTAGAAGTATTCATCAGTATGAAGTACAGTGATCCTTCAGGGAATTCAGTGGCCTTTCTTTTGAATCCCTAGTATCAAACAAACCTATGGCTACACCCTCCAGATATCGACTAATCAAATGTTAATTTACATGGGTTGTGTCATAGGCTAACTAAATTTAGTCTAATCCACAAACTAAAAAGCTCATGGAGTCTCTTGATGAATCCAAAGTTCCTTTTACCTGTCGATTTTGCAGCTGCCTGTCAATGTATATCTGCCCCTCAGTAATATAACCCGTTAGATCTGGAGTTGGATGTGTAATATCTGTTCAAAACAATTCAAGTTCAGGCATGCGTTTTCTATATGAGCAGAAGGGATTAGTCGAGGTAGAGAGAGTCCTCAAAATGCAGTACCATCATTAGGCATAGTCAAAATGGGAATCTGTGTAATCGAGCCTTTCCGTCCTTCAATTCGTCCAGCTCTCTCATAGATGGTTGCCAGATCTGTATACATATACCCTGGATAACCACGCCTTCCAGGCACTTCTTCACGGGCAGCAGAAACCTGCAGAAATAACAAGAAGTTTACCTTAAATATTTTCTCTAGTACTAATAATAAAAGTCAAGGTCCAAAAACAAACAATATTTGGGCATTCAAAAGAAAAAGAACGGAGTGATGGTGAAAGATGTATCACAGATTTTATTATTCCAAATTAATACAGGGCAAGGAGGTTCTGTATCACCTCACGAAGAGCATCAGCATACGAACTCATATCTGTAAGAATGACAAGAACATGTTTCCCACATTCATATGCCAGATATTCTGCTGTTGTAAGGGCAATTCGGGGGGTAATGATTCTTTCTATTGTAGGGTCATTGGCCTGAAAAAGTACAAAGAAAAGTAGAGCAATGACAATTATGCCATGTAAACCTGTCTAGATGACATTATGTGACAGTAACGTAATACAGATCCATCATGTGTGCTTCTTTGACTGGATAATTTACCAGATTGAGAAACAAAATGACTCTCTCCATTGATCCATTTTCTTCAAAATCCCGTTTGAAAAATTGAGCTGTCTCCATGTTCACTCCCATTGCTGCAAAGACAATGGCAAAGTTGTCTTCTTCCACATCCTGTAAAACCAGGAACGCTGCTCAGAGGAACCACCTCAAACACACTTGACTCCCAAAAAAAAAAAAAAAAACACGTAGCGCCATTGCAAATATTGTCTCTTCATATTTCATGCATGCATGCTTGTAATGCCTCTATGTACCAAAAGAAAGTTGAAGAGAAAAACAATTTTTAAAATGCACATTTGATTACCAAAAGCAAGGTAAACGAGTCCAGAGCTAAAACAATATATATCTTGCTTTCAGAACTCAGTCCAACTCCACAACAAAGATTTTCTGACATTTTAACTATGCTAAAACTTTTCAACTTCTATATGACCAACCATGCAATCCTTTTCTTCCTGCACCAAAGAACTCTTGTGACTAAACACTTAGTCAATTTCTCTTTTTTACCTAGTTAAGAACCATTGAACTTAGCAATTTTTGAAAAGCATATTTGATTTCTTTAGTTTTGGCAATTAAACTACTAACCCTTCTGGGGCATAATCATTCCAATCACAAGTGCATAAAGGTCAATAAGCCTACCATACCTCCATGAGATTATTAGACTTCTCCAACCGCTTCACTAAACCAGCTTGACGGCAAATCTGAGCAGCTATTTCATTATGGGGAAGACCAGCAGCAGAAAAAAGAGGAATCTTTTGTCCTCTGGCAATTGAATTCATAACATCTATAGTAGAAATTCCTGTCTGTATCATCTCTTCAGGATAAGTTCTTTCACTAGGATTGATAGAACTACCTGAAGTAACAGACAAATAGCTAATGAACAATATGATGGTTGGAACATGTAGCTTAATATAATTTTCCTACTGTATGTTAAGTAAATGGAATTATAATTTCTATATATTAACAGTACTCAAGAAAACACAACCCTTCACTTTGCCCCTTCAACTCACTTACCAGAGATGTCCAAGTAAGCTTCAGGCAAAATAGGGGGACCATTGTCTATGGGCTTGCCAGAGCCATTAAATATACGCCCAAGCATATCCAATGAAACAGGTGTTTTCAAGACCTAAAACATCAGCAGGTCAGACACTGAGCTGAATGGTAAAAACAGTGAATTCCATTGATAAGTAATGAAATCTTGAACATACTCCGGCTGCTGAGTACCAGCAATTCATCTGGTCTGTCTAATTCAAGTGAAAATTACAGCTCAACTATAACATATCAATCAGTCTTCTTAAAAGACATGTATTCATAAAAAAAGAACAGGTTGACAGATCGCCACAAGCAGCGGTGCTGTTCTATTAAGGACAAGAACATGCTCTGAGCTCTAACTATACAATCAAGCACAGAAAATCATACTAAAAAGGAAGCAACTATCTTATTTTTTTGGCTAAAAGAGGGTGCAACTATTTTCAAAAGAAATGTAACATTTAAAACAGCTGCTTAAAGTGCTAGTAATTCCCCATGTTTGATAAGGTTCTCTTCTAGTTGAAATTACATACTTTATAACACAATGCTTTGCCTTAGCATCAGTGTGGCATTTCAGCCCAGGACAAATGCTCTCATCAATACAGTAACCATATGTATACTCCTAATCAAGTCCTAATCCTGTTGTATTGCATAAAACTTGGAAATATTCACCAACTAATTGATATAACATAATCACAGAAAACAATCAACACAGGCTTGTAATATATTAAACTTAACTATCAACAAAATAACATCATATGGCCATCACCTCTCCTGTAAATTGCACGGTTGTAAATTTGTTGTCGATGCCGGATGTACCTTCAAACACCTGACCGTGCACACAAAAAACACAGCAGCACACACATTAAGTTTTTCTGCCAAAGAAAACACCAGTAGGAAAGGGAATTGGCCAAGTTTTACTTCTATATTTATACACCAATAATCAACAAATAAAAATTAGATCTGCAGCTTCTCATCAACAAACATACACATAGATGTCTAGGTGTATGGATAGACTGACAAATATATACATACATATACATGTATGTGTGTGCCTTTAATAGAGCCATTGTGGAAGGCAGTAATTCGCAGTATCATTTCAAAATTTACCTATGCTATATACAAATATAAAGGCTCAAAGCAATCCACTCAATTAATTTCACAGCAGCATTACTATGGGCACAAACATCCTCAACATTCACAGTGATAACTGCTGTTTAACATGTATGTAAAATGGCACATAGGTTTAATACACAAACATGACAAACAAAGATACAAAGTTGTCAGTTGCTTCATCAGTTTCTCAGATGCAAAATATGCACTGTATTGTAAAAACTTGCAAGGTATTAGAAAATTAAACAATAAACTATAACCAGAAAGTCGCAATTGTCAGTGACCAAGCATTATTAACAAGCACATAAAGTTAACGATTGTTTCAACTATATCTAGATGCAAAGGGACTCTGTTGATACATACAAATATACAAAAAAAGACAATGTCTTGCAATGTAAACCAAGCATCAAAACAAAATATCAAAGCACCCAAGAACAACAATTACCTGAACAACAGCTTTTTCACCATCAACTTCTAAGACTTGTCCTCGTCGCATTGTTCCATCACCGAGCCGGATATTAACAATTTCTTGGTACTTGGGGCCCTACGCAGTTAATTAGGAAGGTCAAATACAATGAATGCAATGAGAGAGAGAGAGAGAGAGAGAGAGAGAGAGAGAGAGAGGGAGCTATGACAAACCTTGACTTTTTCTAGGATAACAAGAGGCCCAGCTACTCCAGAAACTGTCCTATACTCTGCAATACATCAGAACAGACGCGAAACCATTCAAAAGAACTCTCAATAGAGAAGTACTCAACATTAATTCGACTAGCATATATCAATCATGAGAGCAAAAATCTCCCCAAATTCCTCATTAAAAAAAGGAAAAAAAAAAAGAACACTCCAATTTCACTTAACTGACAATTCTGATGTCAAATTGAAGGCATTACTTTTCGAGTTTCTAAATATTTAATTTTAAAATGAGAATTTTCAAGAACTTACCCATGCCAACCTCCAGGGTTCCCTCTTCCAAATCATGGCTGTTTTCTGCGATCCCCATCTTGAAGCTTCACATACACACACGTCAAACAAGTCAGAATAGATAGATGGTAATACCAATGGCCAGCAAAGAAATGATGAAATGAGGGCAATCGCATCAAGCAGAAAACATCAAGCTATTGCCGTTCAAATGATGCGAAAATCATTCTTCCCTCGAGATTAATGCCCTTTCGATACAAAGCTGAATTAAGTATACGCCCGAATTGAGCGCTCCTAACACCAAATCAACGGACTGCTACGAAGGCATTAGACCGAAGGGAACTACAGAATTCCCCGTACAAACACAGCCCTTGATAAATCAGTATCCTTGCTCCACCTCTACGCTCCAATCAACACGCCGCAACAAAACAAACAACAGTGGACACTAAAAATCAGATTTTTTTTTTTCTTTGGTAAAGGTAAAAAGGAAGAGGCAAGAAACTAAAAATCAGATATTCATCGACGCAGAACCAAACAAAATCGGACGGGGCATCATCCACTCCATTTCGGGGGCAACCAAACCCTCCCCGACCAATCAATCTCAAATCACGAATCGCGGCGAAAGACCCAGAAACGCAAATCGCGAATCAGCGAAAGATCGCGCATCACCACCATCGCCCTCGATCGCGGCGATCGATCCCCCCCGCCCGCTCGGCAAAAACACGACGAGATGGAGACGGAAGCGCACACCCAATTGGCAAAGAAATCGAGGGCAGATCTCGAAAGGGACGGTTACCTTGATTGATCTTGGAGTGCAGAGCAGGGCGTAACAGAGGAGGAAGAAGATGATGGGGGAGAAAACACAGAGAAACGAACGAGACTGAGATCTGCTGGAACTTTGAAAAATAAATAATTTGTTTTAAAGATATATATATATATATATATATATATATATAAAGTATTGTGGTTTTTTGTTTTTATTTTTTCGATTTTCTAAATTTTGGTATGTGAATAATAATTGGCAATAATTGCAATAGTCCAAAAATCTTGGGGGGCGCTTATGGCGTCTTGTGAACCACATGATTCAACAGCTTGACAGGGTGGAGGCTTTGAGCGGGTGATCCTCTCACATGGCCATGTAAACTTCATTTTTGTCTGCACTCCACAATGCTCTAAATTAGCTTTTGAATCATGGTGAAAATATTAAGATTAATTTTAAGATTGATGCATTAAGTGATGTGCAATTTTTTATTGAGTGTTAAGTGCGTCTCGTGAATTTATTGATCGACTTATCACTTGTCATATCAATTATTTTAAAAATAATAATGTGTTAGAAATAAGATTGTTGAGTTGTTAGTGTGAGTTATATTAGAAATTTGTATATCGGATAAGTGGCGTGTGTGGTGTGGAGTAGTAATATATCATGGCTAGCTCATAATTTGTAGATTTAAATTTTTTAAGTGAAGTTGAGTCTAATTAAATATTAATAGAGTCAGATTTGAGCTCTCTCTTGACGATTTTCTTAGGTGAATGTATGTGCTTCTATTATACACTCCCATCGAGTTATATTGAAGTCGAAGATCAATAGCTGGCCTATTCTCAATGTGTCCAATTTCCAAGCGATGAGCATTATGGTGTAGCAATGTGGGCTTGGTGGCAAACTTCTAAGTTTGGTTTGAAGAAAAAAGCAAGGATGAAGTTCGGTAATAGTAACTAAGGAGTTGCACCAGTGAGTTGTGCTAAAAATCCCACATCAGATAAATGGTATGATGTATAACAATTATTATTTCTATTCCGATTGGCTCATAGCTCATATTTTTAAACTTAAATATGAGTTCAATCGAATATATTAATGAGTTTAAATTTGGGCTTCGTCTTGACAATTGAAAAAGAATAAAAAGATAGAAATCAAGGGAAATGAAAATGAGCATTACAAATATCCATTGTGTTATTCCTCCATAAGATTAATAAAAGAAATGGATCAAATGAAAGTGAAAAAGATCTTACAGCCAAAAATTGTCTTATGATAATTACTCTCCAAATTAGTGGATTTGTTAAGTACAATATCTCCACCCCAAAATAACCAAGAAGAAGATTTGCCAGCCTAAAAGATTTGTCATTTATGGTATTTCTATTTTATGAAAAATAACAAAAATATATTCACGTTTTTATTGAGATCTATTTCCTATCTCTATTCTTTCAAATGCAATTTTCATACCTATGGATAGCATCCCATAATAAAATGAACGAATTACCATTTTAAGCTTATACATTTTCTATTGTTGATCAATTGAATATTGATTATGAAGCACGACAAATGGGGCAAGGATGGGTGTATTGCCTTTCCCTAACCCATCAAATGAGTGGATCAGCTCATATTTAGATTCAATTGAAATTAGCTCGACTCAAATTGACCATTTTTATGTAACACATACCCAACTCGACCTAACTATTGGGGCTTGGCCACTTTTCCTACATGAGGGTGCAAAGGGGTTCGAATCCCCAATTTCTTGGGAGATTATGGGGACTAGGGTAAAGACGTTTAGCTTTAGGTGTGAGTTTTCTTAGCCCAAATCTGGGGTTGAGCTCGATGCTACAAAGAAACTTAAGCCCAGATTTAGGATTGAGCTCAACACGTGGCGAAGCTCAACCTCTAGATCTAAGTTTAAGCTACCCCACGAGTAGAGCTTGATGCTTGGATTTGAGGTCGACCTTGAAATTGCAAGTGGATATTGACCTAGATGGCATCGAACTTGAGCTGTGCAACAAAGCTTACCAAGGTCCAAGGCTCAAGCTCGAACCCGCAGCAAAGCCCATGGCTACCGCAAGCTTCAAGCTCATACCGTTGTGGCCACGAGCTTCAAAGCCAAATCTACTTGAGTTGTATGAGGTGGGTCATTTGAGCTTTGGTAGAGTTTAAGGGTGCGCATGGTAATGCTTATGTTATCAGGAACAATTTCTATTCAAAAATGATTCTTTTTTATCCTGTTCTCGGGAATAATTTCTAAGCATTTGAAAGTGTTTGATAACTGTTCAAAATTTTTATTTTCAGAATAGAAATGCGTTTGGTAAATCCTTAGAATTTTTAATCCAAAATATTTTCTCTTTAATTTTTTAATGATATAAATACATTTTATTTTATTTTTTATCTTTTATCTTTATCTTTTTTATTTTTCCCTTCCCCATCATGGTCGGTCGCCCCCACTGGCGATGGCCAGCAACTAGCTGGGTGAGGCTCATCGAGGTTTGGCAAGCCCACCGGAGGCTCACCTGGCCACTAGAGGCTTGCCTGGCCACTGGCAAGCTCGACCTTGCAAATTTAGGCGAGACCGAGCCTCACTAGTGGCTGAGTGAGCCTTGCCGGCGGTGCGAGGTCGACCTCGCCTTGGCCTAGCAACGCCATTGGGTGAGGCCGAGCCTCGCCGGTAGCTGGCCTCACTAGCAGTTGGGCGAGGCTCGACCTCACCTAGATTTGCAAGGTTGAGCTCGTCGGTGGCTAGGCAAGCCACCGAAGAGCTCGCTGGTGGCTAGGGAGCCTTCGGCAAGCTCGCCTAGCCACTCGCTGGCGCCAGCGACAGTGGTTGGCGATGGGGTGGCAGTAGGCTGAGGGAGGAAGAAGAAAAGGAAAGAGAAAGAGAAAAAAGAAGAAGGGAAAACAAACTAATTCTTGAAGTTGTTTCCGAGAGTGAGAAGTAACTTTTTTATTTTATTTTAGATTTTACTCCAAATCTATTCCCCGGAACAAATTTGTTCTCGGGAACAAAAAATTTACCAAACGCATTTCTGTTCCAAATCCGCTATTGGGAACAAAAGAACAGAATCAGTTGTTCCTAAGGACATAATCAGTTTTTACCATATAGGCCCTAATTCACCGGGTTTAGTTTCAAAGTAATGCATCTATATTTTTTTTTATTTTGTGATATCAGGTGTTACTGCAAATGTTGTGTCTGATTTTTTTACTACAAGCATCATGGGGTTTGAGTGCTGGGCATTTTATGGGGCATTCATTTAAGTGAAGAAGATGATGGTAGAGAAGACGATGATGGGTTGCGGTGAAGATGACCACGGGAAAGAGACAGGAAAGAAGAAGAAATTTTATCCCATCAATCCATTTTTAAAAACAAATTTAAAGTGATGAAGGTGGCGATGGGAAAGGGACGAGGATGATGGGGGAGAAGAAATTTTTTTTTTTTTATCCTTTCTGTAAAAAATTTTAAAGTTATGAAGAAGATGATGGGAAAGAGATGAAATAATGCTAAGAAGAAGAAGCAAATTTTATTCTTTTTATTCCTTGTTTCTTTTCACAAATTTGCTTTTTATTTATTTATTTATGTGGCAGCACCTCATTAGCACCACACCCCTAAAAAATTAATATTAACATTTTCCATTTGCCTTATGGAGTCAACGTAATGACTTGATTGTATCAATTTGACAAATTTTAAAACTTGATTACATTTTAAAAAAATTATATGACTTAATTAAACTCTCATGATAATTTTTAAGACTTCTAATATTTTTCAAGATTAGGTGGACCCCATATTTCCCAAAAAATGAAAGAAAGTATATTTAATTTCCAATCATCGTTTAGGAAGCATTGCCTATACAAATGTATTCACTGTGATATTTGAGGGTATCCGCCCAAAGGTGGCACTCTTTTTGATAGAAGACAAGCAACTATATTCAACATATATGATTTTGCTATGATCAGTCTCAAAAGCCAATTCCAATTAGATTTGACCCTAACATCTTAAGAGATCCTTTAGATTCAACATCAATTACGCTCCAACCTCGAATCGTTGATGAGAAATATTATGAAACTATGCAAAGAATTAAAAAAAACTTTACAAAGTTACAAAGAACTTCAGGACATTTTAGCTATCCTTGGGTTGGATGAATTATTCGAAGAGGATCGCTTAACCGTAGCAAGAGCACGAAAAATTGAGTGTTTCTTATGCCAACCCTTTTTTAGGGTACAGCCAGACTCCTTGTGGTGTCAGGTCATAAAGACGGAAAGAACACCAATGGTGAAAGCACTCTGCTGGGCTGACACTTTTGTACCTACTGGACGGGTGGGTCTTATATTAAATTGGAATCGCCCTGAACAGAGTATCTGGCCTAGCTAGGGATAAATATTATCCAGACACCTCGTATCAAGGTATCAAGAACGAAAAAAAAATGCGGATATAGTCGAATGGTAAAATTTCTCTTTGCCAAGGAGAAGACGCGGGTTCGATTCCCGCTATCCGCCCAGGTTAAAGTATTGTAGTTAATGGTATAAGGGATTCGATATAATTGACTGTGATAGTATAGTGAATGGTTCTATCCCCCCCCAAAAAAAGGGGGGTAATAATAAAAAGTATTAATTAATTTAATTACTAGTTAATAGTTAACAGAGACAAACCCATTTTTTTATCACAAAAATGTTGCGGAGACGGGATTTGAACCCGTGACCTCAAGGTTATGAGCCTTGCGAGCTACCAAGCTGCTCTACCCCGCGATGAAGATAAGAAGGAGGCCCTAATAAACAAACAAGAAAAAGGGGCCCTCTTCCATATCTGTATAAGCTTATTGCAATGGGAGACTTCAACTTCATCAAGGATTTGAAAACAATGCCAGCAACCCTCAATCCTAGGAACATAAATCTAGTAGATTGGGAACAAAAATCAAAGAAAAGAATATGTGGAGACAAAAATCGAAGAAAGAAAATGTGGAGCTTATTGATCGAATGCTAATTAGTGATAATTTTTTTTCCCCAAAACCGTACAATCATAAAGTGCTCATAAACAGTTACCGCACTGTAAACCTATTCAGTTTAATACTATTCCCAAACACAAATTATACCGGAATTGCTTTACAAAATGGGCTTCATAAATGCTGTTCATCAAACCCTCATCCTCAGGCACTATCACATAATTTCTATTGCTAAAATTCATCCGTTTTGCAAAAAATAAGGCACGTGTAATTTGTATTCATCACCCTTCCTTTGACCAATTCCATCAACTGTTAGGCACCTAGAGTCGGACGCAATTGTATTAAATTCGCAAGACAATTGGAAGACAACCCTTTCTTAGCTAAGCACATAGGACCGAGTAAGACATCACGGTCAAAATGGCATAAAAATTAGCTCACTAGGAATCGCTATCCTCTCTGCAATTGCTCTATTCAAAGGTCGACAACTCATATGATATACCTCTGTTAGGACCACGCTTTTCTAAGCATGTGTTTTTAACTTTATCGTATAGAATATAAGTATCATTAAATTGATGCATCAAGATGGCTTTTGGTATCGAGCTTGAGCCACTCTCACTTGCCATTAAAATGCGCCGGGAGAATAAGTCAAAAGTGCCATCCGTCTCACTTTTTAATTTCCCCAAAATACCCTTATATACCTATAATGCCAACTCATTAATAACCATGGACTTTTTTCGTATTTAATGCATGACCCATCTAATAGTCCTTCTCTCATTTTGTTTCTTAGATTCTAGATAAACTTTTATAAGTTTTTAAAAGAATATTAACTCGATTCTTTTTCTAGATTAGAATTTGTATAATTAAAAAAATAATATTACCAATTACGTTCAATTAAAGTTATTAATCTTATCATTAGTTCATTATGACATCTCATAATAAATGAAAAATAATTGTGCTCCTGTACAATGAGTCATCATTAAACCTTACTCAGATCGTATTTCTCTCGAAATGCATTTTGGACCACCATATTAGAATATATGACTTTATAGTTGATGTGGATACAATATTGATAACTATGACCATGATCATCATGCAAACCTATTTCTATTGTAAATTACGACTAAACATATATGTATCCACTAAGAAATTACTGGGGTAATATGCTATCATGCACAAATTCTAAATTTGATGATCTTAAGACTCGTGAAGGGGAAGCATCCGATCTAGGACATGGCCCTTGTTGCTGAGGTCGGCATTGGCGCGATGTTCTTGGAAGATCGACAGTGCATGGTGTCTGATGGTGAAGTACCCAGCATAAGGTAAGGCGGGGAAAGACCACAAGAAGCTGGAGAAGGGACAGATCTCGTCAACGTAGTTTTGTTATTCGCTTTCTTTCAGAAGGCTTGGCTCCCCAACCTTTGAATTTGCTAGAGAACAGAACCTACCACCTCTGAACGTACGTTTTCAGCACGACATGATGCCTTCATTGACCCCTTTGAGAGCATGAAGAGCAGCTTACCTAAGCCTACCCATTGCCTTGCAACAAGCAACCTGGCATCCATTAGATTAGCGGCTGGAACCTTCGAAAAAACATCGGGAACGAGACATAATAGCCCTTACCCTTTTGAATAAGCTAAGACGAGGCTTTCTTACTTGTTCACAACACTACTTAGTAAATAAACTTTCAAGGCTAGCCCTTGGTGAGTTTACGAACTTTGAAAGTGTCATGTTAGTGTCGTTTGCCACGTAAAATTGTTTGGATGAAAATTAGATGACAACTAATTTTGTCCCTTGAGAAAAAGTTTGGTCCAAAAGGGAGGCTATTCTTGTTAGTTGAGTAGGTAATTTTTTTTTTCTAGATTTATATTATGAAAAATCTCAAATCGTAACAAATTTACTCTTCATTAATTTTGTTTGAATTTTATTGTTTTAAATTGCTGAATTGAATGACACATGCAATTATGGATGTATTGATTTAGAGTTTTATCACATGTGTACTAATTTATGATATTTTTTATGATATTAATCTAATTTAATAAATATTATAAGAGAGAAATTTCTTATAAATGGGCCAATTCGAGATTTTTGGTAATCAAAGGTAATTTGTTTTATGTATATCATTTTGAGATTTTTTATGGTAAAAGAATTAATTTAGATTAAATTTATCGTAAGTGTATTTATTTGAATTTGCCGTGGAATTAACTTTTTATTATTATTTTTATTTGCAGCTCTTCCTGCTAAACTAAGAGCAACCAAATGATAAAAAATTTAAAAAATATTAAAAAAAAATGCAATCAATGGCCGAAAACAGCAAATTTCCGACCACAAAAAATGGAAACCGCTCCCCCATAAAAAATCTGCCACGCCCGCGCCAGACAATCTCCAATTCTCTCTCCCCCCGGCTCTTCCAATCCATATCCGCCCTCGATCGCGACCCCCGTCGCCCGAATTTTCCACCAATCCGACGGTCCTCGCTCCGAGCCGCACCGTGCGCTCCACCCGCACCCGATCACTCCCCACCTCCCCATTTCAATCCCACACAACGCAGCCAGCGAAAACAGCCCGACCCTTTCACTTCACTCCACGCAGGAAGGAGGAGAAGGAATCAATCCAAGAAAATGGCTGCCGCCACCACCCTCTCCGTCCGGCCGAACCGTCTCTCCCCCGGCTCGCCGCCGCCGCCGAAGGCGGCGGCCCACCTCCCCCACGCCCTCAGGCCCGCCGGCGGCCGCGCCGAGCCGTGGAGGGGCGTCGGCGGCCCCACCAACCCGGCCCCGACCCCGACCCCCACGGCGACGCCGCAGCCGCAGCAGCAGCACAGGAGGGCCGGGGGACTGCTGGCGCAGGCCGGGAAGAGGGCCGACGACTCGGCCCCGTTCGAGATGTCGGTGGAGAACGCGCTGAAGCTGCTCGGGGTGCCGGACACGGCGTCGTTCGACGAGATTCTCCGGGCCAAGAACTCGATCGTCGCCTCGTGTAAGGACGACAAGGAGGCCATCGCGCAGGTGAGCGTGCTTTGCGCTCGAATTATGCTTGTTTTCTGTTTCGTTCGATGCATGTTGGGGTAGGAGACAGGGAACTTTGCATAGGAATGCGTAACGACCGCGATTCTCTCGCGTTCTTTGTCTTTTCTTGGAAATATTCAGTTCTGGAAATGGGTTTTCTGCTGATTTTACAGTTGAGATAGCATGATTATTGAGTGTTAGTACGTATGGCGGATAGAGTTTCTTCATGAAATTTGTGCCGATTTTTGGAGATAACCTATTGAATATGTTGAATCTGGCATCAGTAGAGTCGGCTTTGCTGTAATTTTTGTGGTGAAAATACCCAATGGGTCGTTTTCCCTTCAGAGTATGGATTGAGTGATTTGCACTTTGCATCGGAAGCTTTTTCCCTGTATGATTCAGTGAATGAGCATGATGTTCTTGTGTGTTTATTCGATTATGATGTGAATACCATTGTTCAAACCTTTGATTTCCTGACTTGATGAGTTTTGCTGAGAAGGTAGAAAACAACAAGAGTACTTGACCGAAGTGTGAGGATAACTACTTATCTGGGATTGGCAGGTGCATAAAGATGCGCCGCAAGCATTATCTTTTTCTTTATGTGCCATTGTGAGGATTATGTTATGTGCAACTGGTTTCACTCAAATAAATAAATAGAAATGAGATTGGACGGGTGATTTATGTGCTCTGTTGCCACATCTGATTGCTTCAGATGATTGATGAGTGATGGGTGGAGATGATGGTCTAGTCATTCCTGCTTGTCTCCTACTGTGAGGTCTTTTTTTTTCCTTTTCTCCTTTAGGATCTTTCCTTTTTGGATACAAACACTTTTGAGAAAGCATTAGGAGGCCTAGTTTCTTGGTGGATTCAATTTTAGTGTTTGTCCTGATAGGGCCTTCGTATGCACGTTACTGATGCTCCTTCTCTTTCCTTCACTTTCGAATTTGTTGCATTTGCTGCCACATTTTTTGATCCTCCTGATCTTTGGATGGTCAGAGGTGAATTTGGACATGAAGATTTTTGTTTTTGTTTAAAAGGAGGGAAAAATGTGGTAGTCATCGTGTGCTTACCACCTTTTATATGTCCTTCTAGGGGTGTCAATGGGTCGGGTCGGGTCGGGTCAGGTCGGGTCAAAGCATGACCCTTTACAAATTTGGTTTTAATTTCTTGTTTAGCTCAAAAACTCTAAAGAGTTGAGAGCCAAAACGTACAGAGAGAGATAAAAACTTATTTTCTTTTGTTTATTTTATCTTACTTTACCATTTTCCTTCAACGGATGAGGACCAAAAAGCACGAACGGTACCAGTGTCAAAAAGACTTGCATGCGACCCGTTTTGACCCGACCCGACCCTAAATTTAGGGTATTTTCGGGTCGGGTCCGAGTATGGAGCCGGTATCGGAAAATACCCTAAGTTTAGGGTCGGGTCGGGTCGGGTTGGGTCGGGTCTTTTTGACACCCCTATGTCCTTCTGCCTCTTTGGATATGCCGCAATCCAGTGGTTATGGATATTCATAAATATAGTGCATTATATTGGTGATGCATGCATTTTGTCTTAAGTCTTTCATTCTTTCTATTGTATTGATGTATGGTGTCCATTTATTTGGGTGTACACTAATGTGCATATTATGATAGAGATATTCATATTCCTGGATACACAATACATGCCTACAAAAGCTGGGGAATTGCCTCAAAATTGGTTTGCCTAGTGGTGTGCCCCGACACTCGTAAGAAGTAGCTGGTGTTGCCTTGTGACAATATATTTGGTAGAGAAATTGCTAGTAATATTTTCAAACTTGTGGTCACTGTTGTAGGTCAATTTAATTTCTATGATAAAACCACTAAAAGATCTCACTTTTTCATGTTAGATGATACCCCATGAGTGGCCCCAAGCAAATGCTTTAAAGTGAAACTTGACCCTAATTATGATTAAATAAGCTTATCCCTTGCATACTAGTTTCTGAATAAATGGTTTATGTCTTTCTGATCCCGTGACATGACCATTATGTGGGTGACTATGTTTATCACATCTGAACATCAACTGAAAATATCTATGTAATGCAAGAGGACTTCGGCTTGATTCTGTTGCTTGTCCTTTTTAATGATGTAATAAAGCAGATATTGAACTTAATAAGTGATCTAAAAAGATAAGATCTATTTTCTGAGAATATTTCAGGAAACAAAAGTTAACAACTTTGAAGAAAAGAATGTAGCTTATGATGGATATCATTCCCTAGGTGTTAAAATATAGGAATGTGTCACAATCTATCCATTTCTCTTATTGTTCAGAAATTTTCCTTGGCCCTTTGATAAGTGATACCTTTGATACGTTATTTGTATAGAATCAGTGATAACCCGAAGTCCGAACCTTTTAATGGATCTTAAATATGATGTTGAAACTACATGTTGCTATGTTGTTGGTTCTTTTGGAAATTGTACTAACCCAGAAATACTTTTGCCTAGTTCAAGATTTGCATGCTTTGCTGTGGAGTATGTGTCTATTGTTCTGATTGGCTTTCTCAGTGTTTGTTAATAGTCAGATGATCTCATCAAGTGTGTCCCAATTAACTGATTTCCACTTTCAGCTAATGTAGTTGGTGGGTATTTTGTCTTTGCGAATATTGAAAAGATTAGATGATGGATTTAAGTGGGCAATTGATAGACATTTTCTGTGGATAAATTTTTAATAGGTCGAGGCTGCATATGATATGTTGCTCATGCGAAGTTTAACTCAGCGGAGAGCTGGAAAAGTTGTGAGCAGTAGCATTCGCTATGCTGATGTTAAACCAATCAGTACTCCTACAATGGGTTCAATGCCTCAATGGTTGCAAACTACCGTCAAGAATTCGCCCTTGTCTGTTGATGCACCATCAACTCGAGACTTGGGCCTACAAGTTGGTGTATATGGTGCATTGATTGTTTTGACATATGTCAATGGAGCTTCCACACCGTCTGTGGCACCTTATGCGGGGGCTGATGTTCCTGGTTTGATCCTTGCATCTAGCTTCGGAGCTTCCTTGTACTTTATGACCAAAAAGAATGTCAAGCTAGGTAGGATTTTCTCTTAGAGATATAGCCCTCTCTTAATAGGATCCAAACCCCATGTCATTCACGCCAAGCGAACAAGTTTCACTGGCCTTGTGTGCTTTTGCAGGTAAGGCCACTATAATAACCATAGGAGGGCTTGTGGCTGGAGCTGTCGTGGGTTCAGCAGTAGAGAGCTGGTTACAGGTGGACATTGTTCCCTTTCTTGGAATACATTCTCCTGCTGCCATAATTAGCGAATTCATCTTATTTTCTCAGCTCTTTGCTTCCTTGTATCTTAGGTAGGGTTGGGAGATGATTACCACATTAAGTCGAACCTGAAATCTGTAACTATTCATTGCTTGATCATGCCTGAGCTCCTCTAGGATGCATTTCATTGCACATTGTACAAAATCCACTATACAAAGAAGTGAAGCTCAAGTTGCTTTTTCATTTCGTTCAGCAACGTAACAGACATCCACTACTAAAGACATTGTTACCTCTTAGCAATTTTACCCCTTGTGTTTGAGAGCTTTTCCTTCATAAGCCTTAACAAAGTTGTTTCTGTTTATTCGGTCTTGAGAAGTTTTTGTAAGAGGAGCAATTTGAATTGCTTCGGATCTGATGCTTTCTGCAATATTTTGCACCAAAGTACATGCTATGAGTTTGACTGTGCGCGCATGCATAACTCTGGCAATTGTCTCTTTGTAAAACCATACAACGGGTATTATTTTGTAGTTTCTCCGCACAAACCCACTGCTTTGGAGCGACTTGTTCGTCAATTTGTAATGCAGAAATTGAAAGATTGCTTTTTGAGCGTTTCCCTCCAGGTCTAGGCCTTCCATAACAAATTAACTCTTTGGTCCAACTTATATTGATGGTTTCTTCTTTAGTTTGATGCAGTTGAATGCATTTATTGGGGTTGCTTGGGAGTATTTTTCTTCCCTCTCCCTAGGAACTTAAATCCTCTCTGTGTGTTTGCAAATGTGCAAAGCTTTTAAGTACCAACCAAGGTGATTTTGGGCATCTTAGACATGTTCACTATTCAACAACTTTTCTTGAGCGAACAAGGCGGAGTCGCAAGTCTCAAGCATTGGTCAGGCTTGTTGATTCTTGGTCTAATAGCTGCTTAGGCCGGACTGCCGTTGTTTCCTCACGATTATCGCTGTCTTCATCATCGTGTGAGGGGATTAATTTCTGGACCCATGTCAAATTGATCGAGTTGATGATTCTCACACTGAATCTCACCTGGTTTAATAGATAAGATGCTGTTTGAATCAATTGGACATTGGATGTAAAGGAATCACTCCTGCACGGAGATTCTTGTGTTGGACCCTCTACCAAGTTGGTCCCAACACCATTACGGTTCTTGACTCCACAATGCACCTGGCTATACGGAACGATAACTTCAGTAGATCCCCACTATGAAAATAAAGGGATAAGTGCAATTTTTTTTTTTTTTTTTTTTTTTTGTGGTTGGAAAGGGTTAGTTGAAATCCTAAAATTTGTCATGAAGGTAAGATTGAATCTTAAAATTTTCAAAAAGTATAATTAAATATTAAAACTTGTCAAATTGGTATAATCAAATTTTTGCTGTTAATTTTATCCATGTGACTTTGTTAATTATTTTGTCTTTCTTATGTATTATTAAGGTTAACCAAAGCATTAAAACCACTTTATTTTGATCCCAATCCTTATTTTTATGCTAGATCTTAATTAAATTAGGTTTAAAAATTTCATTTTTTAAAAAAGAGGCTAAAAGTTAAACAAAAATACAAAAGGAAAAAACAATCACCCGTGAAAGGAGGGCCAAGCGGTGGGGCATGGGCAATAGTCGACAAGGTCACTAGCCCCTTGGCAAGGGCATGCTAGCCCTTGACAATACTAGGAGAGGGTACCCTCTTCTTGATTTGTGCGAAGGTCGTCGGCCCTTGGCAAAGTTTGTTTTTGGAAAACTTTTAATTTTTTAATTTTTTATATCTAATTTAATTAAAATTTATATTTTTTCACACAATTAAAGTTTAGGTTACAAAATTCAGCTTTTAATCAAAAAGACATCATTTTGGTCCTTTAATTAACCTTAACGTCACGTCACTTATGAGAGAGAAAATAACAAAAATTTTGTCAATATTTTCATTAGCCAAGTTTGAGAGATTTCATTGAATGACTCGATTGTATTAATTTGACAATTTTTAGGATTTGATTGCACTTTCTGAAATTTTATAACGTGATTGTACTTTCTTGACAAGTTTTAAGAGTTTTATTGCATTTCTCTCTGAAATGAGCTACATAATGACCATCCATGTTGTGAAAATGTAAAGAAAACTCCCTACAGTTTTCGGGATCATCAGGACAAGCACAAATGCTAGTCGTTCAACTCCAATCTTCGTCAGCTGGGCCTGGCAACTTATTCGGAACATCTGCGGACACTCAACTGTAGAACAGAACATGAAAATCAGCACTGAACATAAAACTTCCGGGCAGTGCAGAAGGAAACTCGTGAAACTGAAATCGATTATAACATGATCTCCAAAATGAATATTCAAGATAATGCAGTTCCATCCTTTTCATCATTCGTTTTCCCTTTCTGGTTGTGAGATTCTCCCATTGTTTTCCACCCTACTGAGATGTTCTGGAGGCGGGAGCTGTGGAGGAGGAGCGTCGTGAGCGGCGATTTGAGGTGGTGAGAGGCCGACGGAGAGTGGGGAGGGGAGTCGAGGTTTTTAAGTATTTCATCATGTTGCGCCATGCTTTTTTTTTTTGGTCAAACGCGCAATAATTGTTAAGCAACAAAAAAGAAATAAAGACCTGGCGTATTTTATACTACTCGATATCAGTATTGTCAAGTTATAACATTCTAATTTAATATGCAGAATGAGCGTTTCAAAAGAAAGTCATTAATGAAGTCATTTTTGTAATGCTAGACCTCATGTATATGCAAACTGTCTCAACTTAAATTGTCCAAAAAGTTATATGGTGAAATTGGAGAAGAAGCATCAATCCCGAATTAGATAGTTATGGAAGTACGAGTATTAAATTCTTTTTATAACATTAAACTGACATTCATACCACTATTAATATTTTTTATAATTATTAAATTGACATTTCTAAGTATGGAAACAATGTGCTGTAGTAAAGGACACTTGGTAAGAAAAGAAAAGCATGAAGGGGTTGTTCTCTCGATACGAGGAACATCTTTTGGACATTTTCGTTGTAGATAGTATAAAAGATAACTCAAAACGTAGATTAAAGATAAATATAATCCATCAGTTTATAATCCTCAACCTCAATTCGAGGTATGTTGGAAGGTCATGGACTTACAATGAAGCAAAATTAAAGTCGACTCCATTGGCCTATTTTCTTTTATAAGTGTTTCCACCTACAAGGGCCATTAAGAACGCCCGGTCTAACTGCATTATTTATTTTAACGTGTTAGTATTTGCACGCTTTGTACCTCTTATTTTAAATTGTATATTTTTTGACCCCAATAAGGTAGGAAAACCCTTGTATTTTATATCTTAGAGTTTTGATGAAAAGTTGAAGGACTCGGTTAGGTCCAAAGGAAGCTTTAGTAAGAAAAGAAAAGCATGAAGAGTATTGTTCTCTTGATAAGAGGAAACCCTTTTGGACCTTTTCGTGAAAATAATATAACACAACTCAATAATAAAATCACGATGTAGACATCCACCGAAAGTGGATTATCTTCTTGCGGCAAAAAAACACAAAAAGAGAAATCGCAAAAAAGAAGAAAGAAAGTAGAATTGATAAGAAGTATCTTATGTTTGTAACAATTAATTATGATAGAGAAAGATAGGCCCTCATTTATTTTTCTTTTGTCTTTTTCTTTGTTTTTAGCATACTTGGTGGATGTTTTTGGATAGACTCTAACAACTTTGTCTTTTATTTTTCTGCTTTATCTAAATCTACCGCGCATGCATACTACAAATAAGTTCTAATGGCTACCGACTCTGCAAAAGAATATTAATGAAGGTAACTTTGGAAAGAAAATATTAATATGATAACTAGATAAATATAATAATGGATGGTAAGTCTAGTCCTATAACTCAAAATATAGACTGATTTATAATAATACGAATAATTAATTAAAGAACGAATTCACTTTACAAATTAGATAGTCTTTTCCTGGTGTTTGATGGTTAGTTTATGGATAAGATTTGACAGCGCATTACTATTCACTAAGAATCAACTAGTGTAAAGGCAAGTCACTCTTATTTGAACAAACAAGTCACTATCCATCATCCGACGTTTACAAAAACAACTCACTAGAATATCTGGTACGTAAGCAAACGTGATCAAGCAAAATAGGACAGATCATGTTGAGCATGTACCTAGCCTGAGCGCACTAATCAACAAGAGCTCTACCCACTTACCATGCCTGCAAAACCATTCCAAGCTCGAAGGTTATAAAGGCGTCGAGGTATGCGTACTCAACTGAACGAGAGCTTATCGTTCTACCAGCTGAACGTGATCTCCTTGGGCTTCTCGAGATCCTTGTGGAGATGGACTTCGGCTTTTGTTGCATCGTCATTGATGCTGATCCTGACAAATGTGTCGATGAGATCGACGAGAAATGCATATAGTGTCACTGAAACATATTTTGCATGGAGAATTTGAAAGATGAGGCAATTGTGATTGCGACCGGGTGGACGACTTCAGGCTCGAAAGGTTTGAGCGTCATTGTATGTCGAGGCTAACAACGAGCCGGTTCAGCTAGAGTAGGTGAGCGCGCTTACTTTTGCTGACTCCATTGGTGACGATGTAGGGGTCGTCAGTGATGCACGCGTGGATCTGATCGCCGTAGAAGCCGATCTTGTAAAGAGAGAACATGGTGATAGGTTTGGAATTTGAGAGACGAAGGAGAGAGAACGGGAAATGGCTGTGGAATTAGAAGATGTGTTCATCATTGTCCTTGGAACAAAGCTTATATAATCGTATGACAGGTTTGTAAAAACATGAGGTCTTTACTTCGGTTCAAAACAGGAAACGTTTGGCCAACTGTTAAAACAGGAAATTTCTGTCCTTTCATCCATAAATTCAAACTGGTTTTTTTTATAAATCACAAACTGATTTAGCTACAGTTGGAAATTTTGACAAAAAAATTACAATTGAAAACTAAATAAATGCAATAAAAGTATCGAAATTTATCCTGAAAATGCGATTGAGTGTTAAATCTTTCAAAAAATTCAATTAAATCCTAAAACTAATTAAGTTTGTGTGATTAAGTCTTTCTGTTAACTTCATTCAATTTGACTAACAAATATTACTGATGTGGTTTTTTAATTTTTATTTTCTCTCTCTCTTATGTGGCGTTAAGGTAAACTCGTTTTGACTTGAATTCTAAATTTAACATCAAATACTAATTACATTAGGTAAAAAATCGGAAATATTTTCCCCCAAAAAAGGCATAAACTAAACAAAAAAAAAAAGAAAAAGGCTAAAAGTTAAAAATAAAACACAAAAAGAGAAAACAATCATCGAAGGAAGGAGGGCCAAGACCTCCGCCTGTATTCTTTTTCTTTTTTTAACAAAATAGTTTTTTATTTATTTTAATATAACTTAAATTTAGGTTAAGAATTGAAATTTTAACAAAAAAAATGCTGTCTTAGTTATTTAGTTAAGCTTAATGTAGAAGAGAGAGAAAAGAAAAAGGCCACATCAGTAATTTTTTGTTAGCCAAGTTTGAGAGACTTCACAGGAGGACTTGATCACACAAATTTGGTGAGTTTTTATATTTATTAAATTTTTTTGAAAATTTTAAGACTTAATTAAATTTTTGCGATAAGTTTTAAGATTTTTACAACACTTATTCCAAAGATAAAAGAGTTAGAACTCTTGCCACAAAGGAAAGTAACAGAGGCAGCCCTTGTAATAGAATAGGAATGAGATGAGTAACTTCGTTTCCTATGCTCCAGCATGTCAAAATCAAAAAAGGGGCGATGTTTGATTCAAGGCAATAGATATCGAGATGTCAAATGTCGTTCTTGGTCCCGGCTTTGGTTTTAGGGAATCTAGGTTCATCTGTAGTATTGATTTGGCATGTGCCAGACCTAGGATAGAGCCAGCCAGCTCAGTTCCACCTAGCATTGCAATGGGGTTGATGGTCACGGGCTCTGTCTAATGGAAATTAGTTATATCTCAAATCAAGTATTCTCTCGCAATTAAGTCTATCAAAATGGATTATAAACTCATGTTTGATGATTGAATTATTATATGAGTTAGTTATATTCGGTAAATGGGTCACAAATAGATTTAGAATAGTAATACCTAATATTTAAAGTGTTGACACCACGAAAAATTTCAAACCGGTGAACCTATAACAAATTTACCTAAAACTAATATAGTAGTGGCAAATTTATCCCAAATTAATTTTTTTAATTGAAAAAAAAAACTCAAACTAGTACATTTGTAGCAAATATATTATTTGATAAATTGGATTAATACCACAAAAAACCACAAAATTGTTACAAATGTGACAAATGGAAAATAAAATCTCAAACTAGTACACTAGTTAACTATCATGTACTATTTAACTCAATAATTTGATAAAAAAAATCTAACGTAAAGTAACAGAGGATAAATTTATCATAAATTTATTAGTTTGGGGTAAATTTTAAATGGGTACAAATTATTTGAACCCAATTGACCTCTAAACCCTCTCTTCGCTCTTCCCCCCCTCCCCCCAACCCTAACCCTTGGCCACTCAATCTTGCACTCATCACAACGTGCTCTTACTTTAATTTAAGCCTGATCTTTCCTTGATTGTTTTTTTTGGGTAACCAGCTTTCCTTGATTGTGTTATATATAAAACCAGACTTTTATTATATGAAAATATGTCAAAATGGGTTAAAGGGATCAATTTAGGTTGGATCCTTTTCAATCCAACCCAAACCCAACTTGACCCAATCTACCCGTTTGACAAGTCTAGTAACAACTATTGAACTCCTATATTTATACAAACAAGGTCGCTCTGAGTCGGTAGTCCTTTTTCCTCTACCCATTTTTTACCTGGACCCCATATCCCTCTACCCAAAAGGAGGCCATAACGCTAGCCTTCAAAAGTTGCAAGGTGGATGGAGGATTCCTCTCATTGATTATTTGTGAGACCCACCTGATTCAACTATCCAAATCAACACAGAATACGTAGACCCCATGGGATGTGAGGACATAGCATTCGACCCCTCTCTCCAAGATAGCCGACACATTTCCTCGGCCCCATCAGCAAGCGAAAGCGTACGTGCTGTGCTGCGTCCGTATCACTCCGGCCAATTCAGTCCAGGGTGGCCTCAAAGCTATCATTGACCCATCACTTGTCCTGATGCAGCAGCACGCCAGTTTGCCCTGCACATACCCAAACGGCTGGCCACAATCAATGAGTCTACGTGTCGTGCCTCGCATTGCAAAGTGCTGCTGATGCATGTTTCGGTAAAGATCACTGTGGGATGCACTGGCTTCAGTCACTACCTATCTCAGGCACTGTCTTGTCCTAAGAAGCAACTGATGGTACAGCTTTCCCCAGAGGCCAAAACCTCCCTAAAAGCTTGAAAAGCACTAGATGGGGGGCGAATGCCAATAGGAAAAGGGTTCACAAAGTAGACATTTCTTGCTTTACATAAGTGATTCCATATAGTAAATCATTTCCTCAGAGAAGAAAAATGCAAATATACAAACCTAAGGAGCGCGCGAGAGCGAAAGAGAAAGGAAGTACATAGAGCAACTGTCCTAAGTACTAAATTAACATCGGAAGTTTCTGGTCAACAGTTCCCAATCCCTTTTTTTTCCATCATCCCAGAAGCTAAAAGCACTGGTTCTACGTTAAAAGATGTTGCTGTGTACACTAAAGAATCGACGGCGCGCCCCCTCTACTAAAGGAAGCTGCCCGGTGTCCTATTCACATGTGTGAAAAATTTGCAGCACGTGGGGAAATCGTAAGCAGCATCTTCAAGTGGTACCATTTGTGTAGTATGGAGCCAATGTGTTGGGGCGCAAGTTGACTCCGCCCCCTCTGACAGATATGTTGGGGGATCTTACCAAGCTTGCCCTGCTCATGAGGTTGGAGTCGAGAAACACAACGATCACCGTAATGTCATCATGGAAATGGCGACGGACACCACGGTCAATCTTTTTCAAATCCGAGTACCTCATTTCTCTCTTCTTTGCCGCTTCTTGCAAAGCAGCTTTAAGAAGCCTCCTCGCAACGCCCTGCCAAAGAAAGATCTGTTAGCTTTCATTTTTTTGGTTAAATGAGAGATACCACTAGTTAACTTGCTTTCTGATATACTTAGGTAGCTCTTAAGCAGCAAGTAGCAAGATTGGTCTAGGTTGTATTGTTTGTTCGTCTGTCAATTCTTTTCTTCTAATTCCTCGGAAAAAACTTCCACAAGAAACAATAAAAAAACTTGGTCTATTGAGTACAAAATCTTCTCAATGGCCAAAACAAAAGTGCAAACAAGCATAAGGTGAAGGCAACCAAGAAAACTTTCATGTCAAGTGCAAGATTCACTCAAATGCCCTAGCAGCATTTGGGTAAACTTTCTTTGAACAACAGGACGTAAATTAAACTTAGGCCATACAAAGTTCATGTGCAGCATCCTCTGTGCTTTCTGAATGTGTATATAATGATAATCAGATATACGTACATTGCGAGGATGATTTTGGACAATATCAACTGCTTCCTGGTTGCCAATGTGCTCCCACAGCCCATCAGATGCAAAGATAATGAATTGATCATGTGATTGCAATTGATGCACTGAAATTGATGGTTCTGCACTCAATATTGGTCTTCTGATAGGTTCACGAAGGCGAAACTTAGAATATAAAGGCTCCCTGTTAAATTCAGCCTTCTTCAAGTACACATCACCAATAGATCGCGAGATCTGAAACAAGCAGCACGGCAGTGGTGTTGAAGTTACAGATCCATCACCTTACATAGTTATATAGTGGCAAACACAGCATAAAGAAACAAAAATAAATAGCACTACAGAAATGGGACTCTAGTAAGCTTGTGCTTGTAATAGATTTGCTTCATATTTAAGGCCAGGATGGGTTTACCAAAGGCACCTCACTTATAAGCCTGACAAGCAGGAAATTATAATCCAAGATTGGACTTGGTGCTGTGTCAATACTTATAGAAGTCCACTAAAATTTGAGCACGAACTGTTAAATCAGAAAGTTCAAACTAGAAAATACCTATGACTAAATGAGCTAAAAAGCTAGACAATCAACCAAAGCCCTCACACTATATAATTCATTTGCTTTATGAAGCCATCTCATTGTGTGCACAATCAATCAATCTTTTGAAGAAGTGATAGAGAGCAAGATCCTGGCAACTTAAATGAACAAGAACATCATGTGATTGGTAAGGTTGAACTGCAAAGCAAGAAATCTCGAGGATCAGAGAAAATAATTCTATCCATCATGTTCCATGCCACAAAAACATTACCTGAATAAGGCCCTTAACACGCCATACGTTATGCTTTAAAACAACGATCTGTGGGTCATCAGGGTGCATCGAATGCAGTTCCTGTCTTATGGACTCTATACTAGCATTATGCTCTGTTGACAGCTGGATGGCTAAAACCTCTCCGGTTGCCTTGACAGCTCTCCCGAGAACAGCTCGTGAATCACCAAGGTTTGCAATGTAAAGTGTTCCACCAGAAATTATGCCAGTAAGGCAGCAAGATCCAACTGCTGCAATCTGTGGTTTTGTTGGCCACAATCTGGTGACAATAGAAAGAAAGCCCTCTTCAGTGGCTTGGTACGCCTTCCGTATCACGTCAACGGACAGAGATTGATGCTCTGATGTAGACACTGGAAGTTGCATCAACATAATAATCAGTACCCAGTGCTGGAAGGTCAATATGAAACATGCAGTAAATCACATGTTGTATTTACTCAGGTGGTTTCAACGAAGAAATAAAAGATTTACTCAGGCGGCCATTAGGAACATATTAATTTATCAATTGGAATCTGAATATTTTAAGTTCAGTGAACTAGAATAATTCTTATTGCTGCCAGATTTATGAATATGAAATTCCAAAGATTTTACTTAGCATCTGAATGCACCAACCAGAGCCGAAGGGCAAAGAAGCTCTCGGCTGCATATCAAATGGCTGGACACAGCATTTAATGACTATGTCATGCCTAGTTCCTGGCCAATTAGGTCATGCATAGTAATCCTCTAGTCTTAACAGACAACTGCTGGGTAAACAACCACAAAGAACAATCAACCTAATGGCTTTTCTAAGCTCAGTGGTGTCCACATTGGAGAAATGAACAGCAACAGGAGACATCAAATGAAAAGTCCAGCAGAGTTGAAGGACATACTCTTGAGGTGTTGAAAGAGGTTATCAACAACATAGCGCGATGTCTCGGGTCCGCCATGTCCATCATATATGCCAACAAAAGTACCATAAGGTCCGGACTCATGAAGGCTCAAACACCCCGACTCAATCTGGCTATGATCCTCCATCAAAGCATTGGCCTGGACTACAGCCATTGAGAACTCACCAACTAGGTGTTGCCCCAAGTCCTTGTACCATAACAGCCCATCTTGGCGGCCTCCAGAGTCTGAACCCGCATGAACATAACGGTCTGACCTCGGCCGGAAACAGGACCTCAGAAAGTTCATCAACCCAGATAACATCCCTCATCCCACCCAACAGCCACCCCAGATTCCGCACATCTAGCAAGACTAGTTTCTCACTCTTTAAGCATCAAAGGTTCCTCTCATTTCCAAGTTACTGATCACGTCAATGAATTCACACTGCAAGAATGGCATAGCAACCATGTCATCATAGTCATAAACAAGAAGGAAAATAACAACAACCTCACCTTTCATTATACCTCTGCTCTTGAAAATACCAAATACAGTTCTAGAGAAAATAGAGGTATGCTTAGAGATATGTGAATGATATTTTGCAAAAGCAGAGGTAAGTGGTCCTTGAGTGTTTATGGTACTTCCCCGAGGCAAAAGATAGGTGATTACGAAATAAGAAACCTCCACGGATCAATATAAATCAGGGGAAATGAAATTGAACAGATCGATTGCAGACCCTCTTTTGACCCAGTACTCTTAAACTCTCATAGCCATAATCTACAAGAACTCGAATGAACTTCAAAAATTCCACAACCCACCTCAACACAAGGCATATAAACTGCAAGTACACAACGAAGTCAGCAATGCAATCAAACTTGTAGGTCATTAATTGAGAAATTTCAGCTCGAGACGTCAAAAGAAAAGTCCAAGATTGGATGTATTTGCTTCCACTTCAACTGCAGCTGCAGATTAAGCGAACATAGAAAAAATCACTACCGGCAGGACACGCCTCATTTCCTCTGTCAAAGACGAAAGCGTGACAACAACAGCAGTTCAAGGACCAAAAACAGGAAAAAGGAATCAACTGAAACCCCATGAAAGGAAAAAGAGGTCCGATTATGACAAAAAAGAAATGCAGAAGTCAAAAGTCGCATTTTTCTAGCGGGGACGAGTTCGGTCAGCCTCCGGGAAATCCAGAAGGTCTTGACTCTCTACATAGGGGAAAAGAGGAAAACAAGAACACCCACTGATTCAGACATCTCCAAGAACGAATATTGATCATTACCCATCTTCCCCCATCTTCCCCAACTTCCTAGTTTTCCACGCAGTGCCCAAGAAAAGGGCAGAAAGATGAAAACAAAAAGGAAAGCGGAAACCACAACATACCCAGAATCCATCGCTCCATCAAAAGCCACTCCAGAGAAGGGAAACGAAAGAGGAGATCATGGGGAGCCCAGATCTTGCAGATCCACCGCAACAAGAGAGAAAATGGATATGGTCTCTTGGTATTTGCTCCTCCAGATAAATAGATATAGAGAGAGAGAGAGAGAGAGAGAGAGAGAGAGAGAGTTTTCAGTGAGGAAAGTGTAAAAGATGGGAAAAGAAGGGAACCCACTTTCCGTGCTCTGAGAGAACGCGAGCAAACAAAGCCCACAATGAGAATTCAGGAGGACAAGAGAATGGGGAGGAGGCAAGTAAGTAGAAAAGACAGCAGAGCAGAGGTCAAGCTATGGGCTCCACGCCAACTAGGTGGGGGTGGTGGTGGAGGAGGAGGATGGAGGAGGAGGAAGAGGAGAGAGAATCAGCGGATATAGATAGAGTCAATGATGTTATCTGGACTTCTCTCCAATGCCGTAGATTGTGAAAATTTCTGGCCCGCCTTTCCCATTTGATGTCGCTAAGGTCAAAAAGTTAAAAAGGTATCGTATTGGTCTTCTTTGGGGGAGATGTATTCATTTAGGAAGTGTTTCGAGAAGACGACTTTGAAAATTTGTCATTGAATTTGATGATTCCTTAGTAAATTCTAATTCACGGCACAATCTAATAACACTGTCGTGATTATGATACTGATATGATCCAATACTCGAGCGGGTGGTTGGATTGTAAAATCACTCATGGTCTTTAGAATACAAGATAAGATAGATTATGATGGGATGTAATAAAAAAAGTTATTTGGCGTCCTTATTTATCTATCTTTTCTTTTTTTTGTAACCTGCCGTGTATAAAGTTGAATATAGACATCTTTTAGCAAGTAAAATAATCACAAGCATACACAAAAAGTGTGGAAAAAAGATTTGGAGAAGAGAATCGAATATGGTCTTATTAATGAGTTAGCATATTTTATTGATTACACTCTATTTGTCAGAACGGTGATTACACGTAATACAAGAAAAATCGTTTATTGATGACTGTATATGCTTCCTAGTTGATTGCTTAACAGGTGCCCTAAGTAGGATAGGATGATAAAACGAAATAAATAATCTCCCTTGAACGTTTTTATCTCCCCGTCATTTGTTTGAGAAATTACTAAATATAAAGTCGGACACAGACATAATTGATCAAATTTAAAAATAAGAAAAAATTAAAATAGGATAGGAAGAAAATGATATAAAAATAAATTTAAGAAACCTTGAGCAGCTGGGACCTTCGTGACAGCAAACATCACCCATTTTTTACGACAATTATTATGGTGGTAATCGTCACTAAACTAAGTTGGCCGCCACCACAAATGAGAGTGAAGCGAGCGAGCGCGCGAGCGACGATGCCGGTCGTTCGCTTCTTGGAGACTGTGACCGCCGCAGGGTGGTCAGTCCGCCAACCAAGTCGATAGGGCGATAGTGGGGAAGGGAGGGATGCTTACTGCAGCGGCAAGCATCTATCATGTTGTGGACCACTGATGCAGAGGTAGGCCTACGTCTCTCTCTCTCTCTCTCTCTTCTTGACTCTACTATCTGATGAGCCCTCTCTCTCTCTCCCTCTCTCTTCTTGACTCTACTATCTGATGAGCCCTTCATATGGCAGTTGAATCTCTCTGTACGGAAAGCACATCGTACTTCAAAAACTGCAGTTCAAGCTCGAGCGAGCTCGAGCGAGCTCGAGCCTCAGTCAAGTTTCGAGCAAATTTTGTTCAAGAAAACCATGTCTTCAAGAAAACCATGTCAAATCAAGCCTAGCCTCAGTTTAAATAGCTCCTAATCTCTCAGAGAAAAATGAATATTTCATTTAATTGTGTTTGACATGGTTACAAACTATGTAAGGTCATGCTTATTGGCCTCACTATAAATTTGCAAAAACTCAAACCTTAAATAAACCCCGGCTTAAATTCAACTATGTGAAATATATACTCGGTATTCATACTGTCAATCTCGTCTACAAATGACCTCACAAGATTACAAATTATGTAAGGTCTTGCTTATTGGCCTCATTGTAAATCTACAAAAACTCATACCTTAAATAAACCTTGACTTAAATTCAACTGTGTAGAATATAGTCAGTATTCATACTGTCAATCTCATCCACAAATGACCTGAGGTATCATAAGAGGAAACCAAAGAGAACATTGGAGAATTGATGTTGTATTAGAAAACCCACACATTGGAGAACTGATATTGTATAAAATAGTTAATATATATTATAATTAGCCAATAACTCGTTGGCTGAGACTTTTGAGTAATAGTAGGTTCAATCGGATATGTTTTGATAGACTCAAACTTGGATTCTCAGATGAAGGTATTGGTTTTCTTTTGTGTGGTCTCGACAAATGATATTATAATCTATGATTGATTGATGGTCTACTCCCATTATGTATCAATATTTGATGGATATCTCAAAGAAGGAATCGGACCAACACGATTTCTGAGCGGCCTTCATGGCTCGGTCTAGTGGAAGAGGCATGGAAGGAAGGTGGATGTTGTGGTATTGCAATGTAGTCTCGATGGTAACCCTCATGGTTCAGTCTAGAAAAAAAGAGTAGGGATGAAAATGGATGTCGGAGGTTCAAGTTAAGATATGTTGATGTGAAATGATACCTAAATTAAAATCCCTATGTAAGGACGTTTGTTATATTGCTTGACTTTGTAGGTCTGTCCTCTCTCCGTAGGGACAACTTTCAAAGGCATAATAATGTGGTCTCAATGGTAACCCTAATGATTCGGTCTAGAAAAATAGACTAGGGATGAAAATGGATGTTGGAGAATCATGTTGAGATATTTTGATGCAAAATGATACATGAATTAAACTCTCCTACTTAGGGACTTTTGTTATATTGCTTGACTTCGTAGGTCTGTCCTCTCTCCGGTGGGACAACTTAGCGAGACAAAAAGATCTACAATGGGGACCAGATTTTCAACTTTTGTAACTGACCCCAATTGAATGTTTTATTGGCACTGGGAAGGAAATGAGCAAGGCGTGACAAGAAAGAAATACATTTGGTTTTCCTGCTCCAAGAGCTGAAAAGTCCATTCTTCTCAGTACGTTTATTGACTTCTGTCTTCTTCCTCTAAAGGAGGGCAAGGAATATGATGAAGAAGCGATGAACCGACTAAAGTCATCGGACAAGTGAATGAGGACATAGGAGATCTAAACGGGAGGCGTGCATAATAGCTCAATTGTCTTGTTCTCCCCACCAGTTCAGAGATTGTCAGTCGAGCACGGCTCAGCAACACTTTGCTCAGTATCTACTCCATGCTTTCAACGTGCCCTAGAGTTGATGCTGGTGAGCAAGATCACTGATAGGGTGCGGCGAGCAAGCAGGTCTGAAACTTCTTTAGCTATTTCATATCCAGAAGGGAAGGCGGATGGAGGGTATAAAAGCATTATTATGCCTTTGGAAGATGATGATGGTGACCCTTTGATATCCCAATCAACAATAATTAATCGCTTTTATAGATACATATCACGCAAGCCTAATTACGTCAAGCCTCCGTAAACACCTTGTCATTCCTCTTTGACTCTAAGAACACGATATTAGAGTGGATTATCCTAAACTTAAATATTTCAAGATCCCTTATTTGCCTCTCTTATTATATATTTCCATGTTTAGTCTATGGTTAAAGTCTAACCTATGCGTGAGAGAGAGTATTAAAATGTTTAAATAGTAAATCACACATTTATCTAACAGTATAAACTTTTAGAGCAGTTAATAGTGATCTGACAAAATTTTATACATGATACAAGCAACATTCAATCATATGTATTGACCTCAAACTGATGTATAAAGACACCCAACATCATGAATCCAGATATAATGACAATTATATATAGGATACAACATTTCGAACATCCACGTGATTCAATAAATCACTTAGTCAACCATCAAGATGGCAACATACCTATCCGAACATCAATTATTAAGACATACAACTTTTTTGTGGCGACGATGATTATGAGAAAAAAAAGGTGGTTTGGCTTTCTCTCGAGGAACCATAGTTATACCAAAGGAACCCTAATGCTGCGTGCGTAACCCTTCTTATCAACGAGGAGGTACGGAAGCAGCTGAGCACAGACGAAGTTGCCACGAACTCCCCTCGTTCTCATCATGTGCCCATCCGAATAATCTGCAAATCCAAGATCAGCCAAAGGCAACGAGGTCAATCTCCTCGTGCGTTTGGACCGTTTCGAGATGTTGCCGGCGGACCCTTTTGTTATACCTAATCCGCACGCTCATAAATTAGGTCAACTCTGACCAAACATGAATGGCCATCTCATTCTCATTTATGATGTTATGAACTGTCATGGCGATCTTAATTATTCATATGTCAGAAAGGAAAGATATATCAAACCCACTTTTTTTGGTGGCCGGCAAAGATGGTGACCATAATATTTAAAGCACGATGGTAATACACGCCTGTTTGGTAAGTTTGGTCTTTTTTCTCCTCAATATGCCATTAGAATGCATGCAAAGGAAATCACCAACAATTCATAAGCCTGTTGTAATTGTACCAATTCAGTTCTATATAATTTAATCTAGCTATATTGACTTTTGCCCAGGCAAGGTCCAGTGACGCCGCCTTGCCCAAGGTGAGGGTTGGTCTCCTTGGTGCTCGCCCTCCCCCAAGCAAGGCTGACCCTCGCTGGCCATTGCCTATGGCTGGTGGCCGATCACTAAAGAAAAGAAAAAGAAAAACACAAAGAAAAAAAAATTTAAAAATATTAAAAACTGTAAAAATTATTCACATCAGCACCGATTATTCTAATTGGTTATACTATGTAAGACAGTCAGAATCCATATCATCATTTCCATCCAAGATTAGCCAAATAAACTACAAGAATTTAATTGGCCAAATTAAAAGGTTTAGGATTGAAATAAATTTAAGACTTTTTTGACAATTTCCATGATTCATGCATATATGCTCTCTTAGGCTTAGCCATAACTTCATCCACGCATGCTTAGATATGGTGACGCAGAGGGATTGACAGATGTTGTTATTGCTGCAATTTATATTCTTTTACTTACTGAATAGGTAAATACTTAACTAATCTCACGGATTGGATAAGACAAGAGCCAAAGCTTCGATGGATAGCTCAAAATGGAGGACATATTTAATTGAGATGATGTATGAACTAGTTCACTTTTGTCAAAGTAATCAAATCAATCACGGGTCACAAACGTTGTGAGTCATAAGAGATTAAAAAAAAGCAAAATATTTCCCTTCCTATAAGTGGCATTATCTCCCATACGTTTCATGTAAAAACGAGTACTTACAAAAGAATTCTGCTCTTGCTCCTGTATGTTTACTAGGGCCACCGGCCAGGTCCCATCCTTTTGGCTATTTACAATGAAAAGCTACCGATGAACCCACTTTGTCCTCTCCAATTAATTAGTGGGATCCAAGCTCCATCCAAGATGTACCTACAAAACCAAATTAAATTTCTGCGTCTCTGGACAGTTTGATCAATTATCGTTTTGAAACATATGATTGGTTGAAGCTTGGCTCCGTGCATTCTATCAATTATCTCGAGACACTACCTCTCGAATACATATGTTTTCCAAAGTTTCTAAAAACTACGGTGGGGCACTGTTACATGGGATTCAATTATTTTGAAAGGGGCAATCGATGAGACATGGATAAATCACCATTGAGATGTCCCTTTACCTAAATATTTTTCCACAGGTCTCTGAGTTTCTAAGATTTGGGATTTTGCTGAGTGTCCCACTTATTAGATGGGGCTGAATGGACATCCCAAGGGCCGTGCGAAACCCCACGTGAACGCAGAGAGAATATGGCTTCAAACCCACTGGCACTTGCCCTGTGGAAAGTGGATAATAGAGCCCCACATTTAAACGAGAGAACAGGAACAGCTTGCAAGCGATGACGTGGACTCGATCCTCAGAACATCGTCGACTCGACGCTTCAACGAGCGCGATGTTGATTCGAGGGTTCTTGTATGGAGCATCGCTAGGGTGCGACGAAGGACAAACGACCGACTTGATTCGATGAGATCGATCAGGATGCGTAAGAGCCTAAGAGGCTCGGATCTTTAACACTGTTAAAAAAAAAAAAACTCAAAAATAATAATGGTGCCAAGTCGCTTAAATTATGAAAAGTCTCATTGATTAGGTAAATTAGCTTGTAAAGATATGGCCAATGAATTTTAACTTAATGTGCAATGTGGTTCATGAACTTTTAATTTATTTAATTTAGTTAATGTACTTTACTTCAATTGGTAATGCAGTCTTTAGACTTTTAATTTGATTAATATAATATCTAAACTTTTGGTACATATTCAATTTAATCCTTAAATTTTATGGAAATATTCAATATTGTCTTTTTATTAATCGAGTTTAGGGATATTATCGAACATTTTTATTTAGTTCAGGGATTGAATTAAATATATGCCAAAAGTTTGGGGGGCCACATTGAATAATTATAAAGTTCAGGGGTGATATTTTAGATTAGGGTAAGGTTATGGGATTACTTGACAAATTAAAAGTTTAAAAACCATATTGCATATCGGGCCAAAGTTTATGAATCATTTATACCATTTTCCCTTAGAATCATGCATTACACCTTGCATCAAAGAGATAAGTCATTTATGTGCGCTTCATAATTTGACCCTTGACTTGTCATGGTTCAATGCGAGATGAATTCATCTTCTACTTGCTTCTCTAAGGGCCATTCGACCCTTGGCTTGATTTGGATTGGGAGACTTCTCGAGCGAGGACAACAACCTCTCGAAGCTAAGTTACAAATCTCTGAATGTCTTTTCCAATGCGATATGCCTCATCTCTCTCAACCACCATGACTATCATAAGATATGCTTATCAAATCTCTTGGATGGAACCGATCAAGACCATCATCCCAAAATGAGACTATGAAACCAATGAACTTAGCCTTGATTTAACATTTGGAGCAGTACAGGTCAGTCGCCCGATCCCCACTACATTCAATTCGGGACAACAATGTGGTGATGATTGTGAATTATTTGTACTCATCAAGTGCATGATAGTACACCAATAATTGTAGAAAATGATTGACGGATGGAGAGCCCAAAACGGTCTTCCTTAGCAAGGCCAAATTTCAAAGGTCCTAGGATATTTCTGCTTGATTAAATTCAAAGGCGCAACAAATCAAGTCATCGATTGAATATAATATGTATTATTTAGATGAGAATGATTTTAGATTCATTTAATTTATATGTATCAAATGGTTTATTTATTTGTAAATTCACTAACAATTTGTCACATCAATTACGCTTAGTAAATCGATTTTACGATATTTAGGGTTTCATGCTTCATCATGGATAATACTTCATGTGAATAACGTGAGACCCTCTCATCTTTGCTGTTGAGATGTGAAGTGCTCATCATTTTTGGGTGAGGTGAGTGGTCGAATTCCCATTGACGTGAAGCATCGCAATGAATTAAATGTCAGACTCGACGAGGACAAGCCAAGATGCAATGAACCCCAGGGTGGGTCCTCGTTGATGTCACAGCTTTATATGCGGTAAAAGCAAAGGCATTGGGTCCTCCCGAATTCACTTGTTTGGCAAATTATGGAAAGAAGGAAGAAAGAAAAGGGGCGAAGATGCGTGTATGGGGGCGAATGGCTTAGAATTTCGATCGATGCTGTTGAGGAAAACCATGGAGACGGGGAGCAGATGGAGGGTAATCGCACATGAATTCCGGCAGCCGTCGAGGAAGTTTCCTGGAATGTACATAGAAAGAACATGGAGGAAGAAGACATACTAAGTTATGCCAAATATGCCTTTCGAAGCAACGTGTTTCGAATGCTGAATTTTCAGCGTTAAGAGTTAGGTTCGTGATTCTTGGTGAGTGTTGTGAATATCAATGTACTGTTCTTTTCAACATTTCCATTTGAGTGTCGATGTCTTCGTCACGTTCCAATAATTTCAAATCCCGTAACGTCCGCTTGCCATAGATTTCCGTTTAGGGTGTGCTTCGATTTCCCTTTAATTACGTCTTTCTTAGCTGAAGAAAACATAAAACTATATCACGAAATGATTTCAAATAAAATTTACCGACAAAGTACGAAGATCATGCCGCAATAGAATTTTGACAAATAACACAAGATGAGCACAAAATTGTAAGTGCTCATTCATAATCTCCAAAAGAAAAAAGAAAAAATGAATTACTCAAGTTTGTGAACACCTCATCCCAAAGCATACATCCATGTCCTATAACCAGGGTACTAGGTTGGCTGTCGGTTACAAAAGATGGGTGTAAGCTTGTGCCAACCTAGCAGGAGGGTTTTCACTTCTGTCTACTCACTTTAGGCGTGGGAGGCTACTATACCTACCTATCCGATGATAATTAAGAATGAAGTCTTGACATGATGTCTATGTTCACCATCGCAGTTTCCCCTATCCCACCCAATCTTTTTCTTCTCAAGTGAGTAAGAATACATGGGTGATATTTCAGGATTTTCTATCTTAAGGCGAATTTCTCACCTAGCTCTCTTTTTTGGGACCAGGTCAAGTCCACCAAAGCATACTTCATAAGAAAACAAGTGAAATAAAAGGAGAAAAGAGAGAGAAAAAGAAAAAGGGCATAAGCAACAAAAACCAGCAATTACGACGCCTATGGTATTGAAAACCTTCTAGTAACCTTTATTCATTAAATAAGCTTACTTTTTTCCTAATTATGGAGTGGGGGGAGAATTAAGAGTCAATGAAGAGGCCAATTAGTACCTAACTAAAGTTAAAACTGTCGTCAAAGCATCATTAAGAAAGCGAAAGCGAGTGGATAAACACCCCCCTCCCTCTCCCTCTCCCTCTCTTTCCTATTACTTGTGGGAATCACATTGGACGAATTGCTTCATTCAGGGCCATAAAGTCCACTAGTCAAAATTTGTATGATGGCATAATCCTCTCAAGTAATACCTAATTAAAGTTAAAAACTGTCGTTAAAAAGAACCATTATAGAAAGAAAAAGGTGAGCGCTAAAGCCTTCCCCGCTCGCTTGCTTGTTGGAATGACATTGGGCGGACGTTTCATGCAAGGCAACGAGTGTCTACAGGTCAAGTCTTGTATGATGGCATGATGCAGTGAGGATTGGGTCCATCTTCCATTTGCAATCTATTTGGAAAGTTTTAGGTCAATTTCACATCAATTTAACCTCAAGGTTTTTATGGTCGGCCTCCGCCATTTAGGTTGCCAATTAGTTCTAAACATATTGTATGAATACCTATTCAATTTTTAACTTTTCAATTTTATAAATTTAGTTCTAAATTTTTGCATGAAATTATAATATAATTATCTTGATTAATTTTTGAGGGAAATTATTGAGTTGGCGGTCCAATTATTATCGGTTGTCCTATGTGGTACACTGCCATTTCAACAATTTCTAGTGAAACATGGATTGAAATAACTACATTAGAACTTCGCCCAAAGATTTAAAACTAAATTGGCAAAACTGAAAAGTTTAGAACTGTATTAACATCCTTATTAAAGGTCTATTGGGTAATTTTCTCAGTTAGTTCCATCTTCTTTCGTCTTTAATCTCTCTACATTTATTTCTTTCTATTTCTCATGTAGAAATATTCTCTCTCTCTCTAAACCAAAAGTACCTTAGACTAAATATTTGATTCTTTTGGAAAAAGATATGTTAAACTTTATGTCTAGTATCGATTTTAGGTCATCATAACAAAGGCACTTTTTAGACTATAGATTCACTTATCGAAACCCACTTTAATATGCTCATCAAAGACGCATGAAGTATCTTATTGATTTGATGAGCTGGATAAAACATGAGGATAAGATCTAAGCATGATATCATTTGCACTATTCACTTTGTAATTGATGTTTGATGATGCGGGTAATTGGAGTGCTTGGTCGGTCCAAATACAATTTAAGGTATAAATAGGAAATCTCTTTATTGGTCACTATGCTAGTTAGTAGTTAGGCTATATGATCAAAAAGCTAACCCCTTACTCATTTTGAAAAGCGATTGGCAAAACCAGTAAAGTCGATCGAATAGCTATTCAATGCGGAAAAAGGCAACTGCCCTTTTCGTGATTGATAAAAAGTCACATACGTATATACATATGTATAATCTATATTTATAAAATTGCCACCCACTCACAAAATGTTTTTTGTTTTTTCTGCTAAAGCACATGATGTTCTCGACATTTTCTTTTATGTAACATCTTGGGGGCCCATAGATATTAAAATCGCACGAATGTCCAAAGCAACTTTCACTGGTTAATAAAAAAAGTTCTCGTATATTATTGTCTCCCTGCAAAAAATTCATTAATTAATATATATATTCTATATATTATATATATAGTAGAATATATTATCATACATTGGATAGGGCAAGGACTCTTTCATCAGCCTTCAACGTTCGGCCGTCCCTAAGACATCGCGGATCGTCCCCACTTTTGTAATGCCATGCTCCTTCGATTGGCCAGAGTAATCGTCCCCAGATCCCACCTCTCCTCCATTGATAAGGAGGAAGAAAAATATTATGTTACCTTTTCTTTTCTTTTTTTCAAAAAATTATAATTGAATAATGCACGCTCTCTACGTTGAAGATAAGACCAACCGAAGTGGTGTAATCTCTCTCATACCTAATTAAGGAAAAAAAAAAAAGGAAATTAGATAGGATATTGCAATTTATTAGGGTTCCCAAGATTCCATCCGTCGTCTTGATCACCATGGTAAGTGCTGAATTAAATTATTTTTAGTGAAGTTTCATGATCTTTTGCATGATCAGGACAAGATCAAAATGAAAGCATATCTAATCATGCATGTGTCTACACAAGCACGTAATTGAAATACAAGAATACCGATTTTTTTCCTGATTAAAAAGAAGGGCACGATGAGTTTCACTAAAGGGTCGTTCGGGAAAAGTGAATAATAAAATCCAAGTACTGAATTTTAATTGGCGATCACCGTAGAATATTGAAAATAATCATAAAATGTCGTTCGATAGTAAGTGAAAATCAACGGCCGAACATGATTAATTTCTCACCAAAGCATAGAATAGGGATTATTATTGGTAGGCTTCATTCAGGTGCATTTAGCAAGATTCTAGACATCATCAATTTTTTTATTTACTTGTTGAATGAATTATGTAAATCCTCCTTTACTTGCCGCATTATGCAAATTTGGTAAAATTTTAAAAAAAAGTCATAAATTTATAACAATTGTACCGATTTAGTTTTAAACATTTTTTTGGCTAATTGAGTTCTAAATCTTTTGTAATTATGCCAATTCAGTCTATCCAAGCAAATTTGGTTGGTCGACACTAACGTGAACACCAACTAGCATTAACAAAAAAAAATAATTTTTTAATTTTTTTTATTAATTTTTTGTCCTTTTTCCCCCTTCTTCCTCCTTCTTCCTTCTTCCTCCGGCTCCAGCACTAGCCAAAGGTCCAGTCGCTACACTGAGGTGGCCATCTAGTGGTAAGCCCTTGCCAGATTCGATAGGGATTTGCCTTGCTAGTAACTAGGCAAGCTCACCCTTGCCTAGCGATAGTGAGGTCGAGCTCGCTAATCCACTAGTGAGGCTTACCCTTGCCAATGGCTAGGTGAGCTCACACTTGCCTAGTGACGGCCCAGTGATAGTAAGGAGAGCTCACCACTGGTTGGCTACCTCAATTTGGCGAGGGGCCCTCCTCTTTTGCTAGTCGTTGGAAGGAGGAGGAAAGAGAAAAAAAATTATTGAAAAATTCAAAAATAAAATAAAATATTATTAAAAATTATTGCTAAAATCCATGTCAACATTAGTCGGACAAATTTAGTCGGATGGATTGAATTAGCACAATTGCAAAAGGCTTAGAACTCAATTGGCCAAAAAAATTAGTTTATGACTGAATTGACATAATTATAATAGGTTTATGACTTTTTGGATAATTTTTCCTATGTAAATTTCCAACCCAATCGAACCTCATAAGCTGATGTCTAGTTTAGGTGACTAAGCGACCTTAATTTCATTATCAAACAAGTCCTGAATTTGTGTGCGCATAGCTCAATTATTGCTTGTTTAATCTACCAGTTGCCGATTAGAGAAAGCTGTATGAACTAGTCATGCGATTTTCCACAGATGTCGTCACTCCGAGCATGAGCGCAAAACATGTTTCATGTTCTTCTTTGATCGGCATTGTCGTTGACTTCCTGGGACAGTAATGTCCATGGTAATGAGCTCACCGTAATGTGGTCAAAGATGTATGTAGACGCGAAGCCATCCGGTGCCAAAGCGTGCTCGCCATCGACCTAAAATCAACGTCAGAATTGACTTGAGGAAAGAACGATCTCCTTGTTACCTAATTTGTTTCCCTTTAATCTATTAATCGGGTAGGCAATCTCATCAGTAGACATATATACTAGTCATTAATTGCGATCGCCTGATGCATCAAACCTTTGTTTATCTTGGACTGATGTGCTTCGACAGGAGCCCGACGATTTTTCAGCCGAAATGTTTGCGTCAGGGTGACTAGTGATGACCCGGAAAATTGGCCACGTGTTTGCAGCATCCGTATTACACTGGAGGATCGGCTGGATTCCGACCGAAGAGTGTCAACTTCAAAGAAAAAAGAAGCTCAATACATCCGTAGATTGAAAATCGAAATTTAATGACCGGTGGATGAAAATTACCTGCCCATTTTTATTTTTATTTTTATGTTGATGACAACTGGAAGACAGTTCATTTCATTTTAGAAGGGAGCATGCAGCGTATGTAAGGATAAACATTCATTGCTGACTATGTGTCCCATTCGAATCCACTGCGTGCGAATCCGGTGGCTCCTCAGCCCTCCGATGGTTGGAGCTCGAGTGCTGTGCACCTGCACACCACAAAGAAAGAGAGTCTCGGAGCTATAGCCGGCCGAGGATCCGCCGGTACTTAGGTTGGAATAAGACTAGAGAGAAAGAGGGTGTGGAGTGTAGAGAAGGAGAGAAGGCATTACCTTGGCAAGTGCCGACATCTGAGTATCCAAAGCGTCCGGGCCTTAAGCTTTTGGGCCTAGCCCCTCTAGATAAGGCTTACTCATGATGGGCCCTTCAATGACCCTACGTGGATTATGGGCTTTTCAATAATAGCATATAGGTTGGAACTTGCGGCATTAGGGGAACTTTCTTCTTTGTCCTTTGTTTCCCTTCACAACGAGAGGAGAGATAAAGAAGATATATTAGGAAAATAATCGACTGTAATCATAAGTCTTTTTTATATCAAATATGTCTGAGTTCTAAACTTTTCAATAATTGTTAATTTGCACTTTAGATCTACACTATTTGACATAGGGTTGGGAACTTGATTTTGCATTTAAAAGTTGTAGAACTTGTTGCATTTTTCAATAAGAGTTTAAGACTTAATTCAACCTATTGAAAGGTAGATGTGTCCATCATTTCGTACATAAGGTTAAAGACTCCAATCGTACTGTTCTTCTCATATCATTCCATAAACGAGGTACCATTGTCTGTTTAAAGATTGAACACCTATGGGATAATAGATTTATCAAGGATTGGATTAAAATGGATTTGTTTAGAAGCTCCTTCGGTTTACTTCTTCAATGCCAAGTCATGCTTTGACTCTTGTGGATTTTCAGATGATTGAGATTGCTAAAAGGGATGATTGGTCTAGTAGGAGTGAATATGGTTTCAAGGTAAAACCTAAAATTTGAAAATAGAACCAGTAGAAACTTGTTTGGTTCCAAGTTTCAAGGTATATAGGGTAGGTTCCAAAAATTGGAGAATCTTTTTCGATGGATAGGTTCCAAGTTATAGGTTGGTGAAACTTGGAACTTGAAATACGTTTTTTTTTTTTTTTTTTTAGTCTATGTATCCCACAATCTTGTGGTATTAGATGGCGTTTGACAATGAGTGTATTTAGAACCACTAACCTAAAATTTCATTTTATAACTGAAATTTTTACTTTGTTAATATTTTATATTTTTTTTATGTCTAAATATAAGTTATGGTCAGTAAATTATAAAAGTAAATTGTGGTCATTAAAAGTGATAATTCATTGCAATAATTCTATTAACAATACAAATGGAACCTGAATAAACGTTGGAACAAATATTGAAACCTGTAATAAGGTGGGTTCTAGTTTCCACAGTATGCAAGATAAGTTCCAAGTTCCAAAAAATGAGAAATCTGTTCTAACGGCTAGATTTCAAGTGAAACGGAACCTAGAACTACTCATTCCTAAGTTCTGGAGTGGGTGTTTCCTATTAAGGAATTGGGAACCGCCCATTAAAGACCCAATCCACAAAATGAGAATCAAGAACCACTCACTGGTTCCTAGACCTACCTAGGAACTAGACTAAACCAATGGTCTAGGTCCTGATTGGGTCCATAGAACTAACTGCACCTTGAGAGACCGATCCAATTAACATTTTGTTGAATGGAAGGTGAGCGTCTTGGATGACAGTCCTATATGCAATGCTAGGGCAAAGTGTCGATTCAACAGTATCACATCAGCAAAGATTTAGACCAAATCCTTAATATTAGCCCCAATCCCATTACCAGTCCGTTTTCACAAAAGATCAGTATGACATTACTCTTTGTTCTTGTCCATGGACGTACCGAGACAGAAGATTTCCAACCTTGCCTTGTCAAGGAGAAATCTTGACCGCAATTGCCGGTCGAACCTACATCAGGAGGTTTTGGATGGCATCTCTAATGAAGATGAGCACCGGTAATAGAGCTTCTAGAGGGAATGGTCCACCTCGAGTCTCCTTGGCCAGAAATAGAGATGAACAGAAAAGGGGAGGTACGGCTCGGAGATGGCAAGAAACAATGATGAAGATGATTAATGACACTGGAAGCGTGATGGGGAGGTTCTCCAAAGTGATGATTGGTGCATTTGGTTTATCATTTGAAATGGGCTTTGGGACTCTAAAATCCCTTAGCAAAATACAAATGCGTTTGGTAAAAATTTTAGACTCACTTTGAGAAGATGCAATTATATCTCCAAAACTCTTCAAAGGATTTTGGCTAAATGCAGGATGAGAGGTGCTTTGGGAACTTGCATTTTCGAAATGCAAGTTGGTACTATTCATCTTCTCCGTGAGCCAATGAAACTGACAACCGCTGGCCAAGGAGCCCTCGACACCAACGACTGCCGGCTAAGGGATCACTTGACCCCAACGACCACCGACCAAGAGAGGTGATCGCCGGCAATGGGGGCAACCACCACCCTTGGTCACGTGACCTCAAATAGTTGGTCGCACGACCCGAACGTCGCCTGGGTCGCATGTTGGGTCGCCAACCTAGGCAACGGAGGCAATAGTTCCATCGCTTGGGTCACAAACCTAGCAACGAAGGTGATCGTCGTGACCTAGGCGGATGCCTCCATTGCCTAGGTTCGCGTGACCTAGGCGACCGTCACACGACTACTATCGCCTAGGGGTGGCCTGAGGTTGGGTGATCCAATGGATGGTCGCCCGACCTCAGGCGAGACTATCTGGCGGCCAGATCTGACCGCTAGAGAAGTGAATCCAAAAAAAAAAAATCTTTACAATTTGTTTAAATAAAAAATTTAGCAAAATTCCTTTATAAAACGTGATATTTACCGAACGGCATTTAGACTAAAGTTGTTTCACAATACAACATAAAATTATAATTTACTAAACGTTATTTGCATTTCAAAAAATTGATAATTGCATTTTTCCAAGTGCGTTTGTCCAAAACCGAACCAAACGCACTTGATGTAAGTTCAAATGTTTGGAACAGGTAGAAGCGACATGACTCAAACTCTACCTTGAAGGTAGCCAGTAACAAAGCTTCTAGGAATTAGGGTTTTCAATGAAAACATAAAAATTTAATATATTATATCTATGTACCAATTCGGTTAGGATGGGTAGTTCCACACCTGAAATGGGACCTAGACTGGTACTCAGGTTTTAATAAGTTGAATCCAAGTACTAGATCGGTTCTCATGGGAACTGCCTAGAACCAGCCAATTTGGCCTAGTTTTGTCTACTTCGGTGGTTCCCGATTCTTTTGTACACTCTTAATTTTTAGTATTTCGCATTTCCTAATAATGCTTTTGAAAAAACGTTTTCTGAGGAAGTCATTAACGTCATATCGTCGAACAAAGTGGTCAGCTTTTTGTTTGCCTGGGTGCAGAACATGAAATGTGAAGATCCATGCTGTGAAACATATTGCAGCCTGTTTTGTACAAGACGAAGAGTCCACACAATCCATACAGCTTATCAAATGTGAGTTTGCTCCTTGTGGGGGGTCTCACGAAGAATGAGACTCAGTTTATTTTTTGAACGTCTTTCTTTTATAATTTTTCAGCGGTATATTCAAGTTGATGAACGGTTTCTTAGATGAAGAGAGACCGATCTGCAGATATAGGCTGCAGAATGAAAGTACCAAGATGGCCATTGCCTTGAGAACCTACATTGACGACGTTCATCTACAGAGGTAGTTCATCTAGTCTCCAGCATCAAGAGCAGACTGGAATATAAACCGCTAGTCGGGCCCAACCACCAAAACATAGCCCTCAGCCGTATACTTATTGAGAGTTGACACTGATTAGTTAGCTAGATTGAGCAATAAAGGAACACAGAGACAAGAAAATCAGCTCAGACAAAAGTGGTGCTGGGTTGAACGAGAAAAAACTCATCATGATCTGTTAGATATCCTACGGCACCAGCCCTTGGCCAAAGGGGGTATGTAACTAATGATGATGAGTACACAAAGAGGTCGTTGGCCATATCTTACCAGACCAGGTAGAGCAGAGCAACAGGAAAGAGAGAAACTTTTTCCGAGAGAGAACTTTACCAGCTGGCCCTTGGTAAGTGAACTATTCGAAAAATGGCTTATGTTGAGCGAGCGAAGCTCGGCAAGAGCCAAATGAGAGATGATGGATGTGAACATATGCATAGCAAGGTATATACGTGATCGGAAGGATGAATGTCCCATGCAGATGTGCTCTCTAGATGAATATATGAGGACATCTGATTGTTTCAGCAAGGTTGCTACCATACAGGGAACAAAAGCAACTGTTCATAAAGCAGGGGGAATGCCCTTTCGTTACAAGGAAAAGCAAATCAAGCAAATCGGAGAATGGACACTAAGTGGCCATTCTCAGAAGCAAAGAGACAATAAATGATATGAAGCAATAAACATGCGAGTACAAAGGACTGGATTGAATGATAAGCAAAGAGAAGCAGAAATTATCGAGTAAATATACTGGCAACAAATGCAAGCTGATGACTGAATAACTTGATATGACGTCAACTCTACGAATCATGACTGCTAATATGGACTCTATCACCAGAATCTTGCTGCACGAATTATTTTACTATTCCGTAAGGGACTGAGGTACTATGAGGTCAAACTTGATGCTTGAGAACTAGTCCAGGCAAATGGTATACTGGAAGCCAATCCCTACCTGCTCTGACTGCCATCAAAGGCTGAGACGAGATTTCTCGGAAGAATAGGGTTTCATGTCCATTACTCAACATCCATAACTACCAGTGACTCCCTCAACTAAATTCATCTTGCGCTTTCTTAATTTCACCAGCCATCACAAAGCTGCACCCAAATTCACCTGGTGCCAAGACATAGAAAATCTATGTTGAATCACAATTAGCAGGGTCTACAATGCGATTCTTGTATACAAATAAACCTTTTGTCAAGCACACTCGGATCGCTCTCTCCCTTCTCTCTTCTCTTTTGTATTCTTCTCTCTGCATACTGACCTCTCCAAGTCAAAACAGAACAAGAGCAGATGACTCCAAAAGTCACCTACTCAGATGCAAATGACTTAGCTTCAAGTTTTCTATAACATCAAGATCCATATCCAATGCCGCTCCTCCAACTCGTATGTTTTTTTTACCCATTGATTAGAGAATCCACGTTCGAATCAATCCATCTCTCTGAGCTTCAGTAACACACGATACCCATCACAGCATCGAAGACTCAATCGCCATCCAACAACACAATATTCACCACAACTATTACTGCAGCACCAGATATGGATTTCAGTGATTACGAACCTCAGAAATTTTTAACTGGGAAACAGTCGAAATGAAAATGGTAAAGACAAGGACCCACCTTTCCGATCTATTCAAATACTCGTCACTCAAAAACTACACTACCATTAACACTGATTAACAACATCTTTCAAACAATGGAGGAGTCTAATTCAACCCAAAAGCAAAAAAGATTCAACTCTTTAACCAATAACAACTCTTCCGGCTAGTACTCTCCACAAAATTGAGTTTTTCTTATTCAGCCATGCGTCTCTTTTGATATAACGAACGAATACATCTCCCCCTTCTCTCCCTCTCTCCCCTCCCAGCTGACCCAACACAATTCCATTATCGACCATAAACTTAAAATGCCACAAGAGTTAACACTCTATCTTACATTGCCCTTAATGATCTTCCTCCTGGCCAAAAACTTGGCCAGCGGCGGCGTGAGCATGATTGTGATCGGAGCCCGGACAGGGAACAGCGCCTTGTTGCACAGGATGGCCAGGGTCAGGGCGCCGCCGGTGGAGGCCGCGAGCTGGGCCGTCCGGTTACGCTTCTTCGCCTCCTCCCCCTCCCCGATCGCGCCCGTCCCTTGCAGGTCGTCGTACTTGACCGAGCCCTCTCCGGCCGCGAATTCATCGCTCGACGACGAAGAAGGGTTCTCTCCGGCGGGGGAGGAGACCCCGGGCAAGTGGAGCTTGGCGAAGAGGGACTCGACGTCGGCGTTGTTCTTGATGGCGATGTAGAGGCCGCTGATGGAGGCGGCGGAGACGGAGAAGTGGACGCCGAGCGCCACCTTGCCGTACTTCTTGAGGAGCTCCTTGAATCTGCCGCTCAGCGACGCCATTGATTTGATACAGAGCAGACCAGAGAGAGAGAGAGAGAGAGAGACGATGGGGGTGTTGGGGGGTTTTTGGGGGGGTTAGGGTTTTGGACTTTCTTGATTTCTAGGAGGCGGCGTTCGCATATGAGAGCTTCATACGTCGTCGTCTTGAGGGAGATGAAACTCCCACCTCTGATTAAGTCTTTTCTTGTACTGGATCCAAATGAATGAACGATCTCGAATATGATCAAAACTTCTTAATAATCAACAAAATAGGCAAACGAATCTGCATAATCAAGGATGGGAACGCACCGGGGCATCCGAATCCATATCTCGACCCCCTCCCTTGAAAACTAAATCTAGGGCCGAGAGGAGATGTCTTCTTTTGAGGGAAATCTTTTCAGCTCTGATCGATAGCTTTGGATTGAAAAACTTTCTTACCAATCTCTCTTGATTGCTCACATTAAGGCTAGTCAAACCGACCCTAGTTCTCGTGCTCGCTTGTCAAACTTAATTAAAGTAGACCAAGCTTCTCACTAAGAGAATCGTAAGTTTTACTTAGATGTCGAATGTAACCAAGATTGAGAAAACCGATTGATAATTGGTTAATATAAGATTTCATAATAGAGATTAGAGAAACGTTGCGAAAAAGTCCATAGCGGACATGCGATGTTTTACTTACCAACATCTTCTATCTTAATCCAAAATTGCTAAGTTCATTAAGGTAGAAATCTGATTCCAAATCAAGGAATCCGATACCTCACTTTTATTTTTTATTTTTTTCCTTGTTAGGCTTCAAGAAAGAGAAGTAGGAAAACTAAGTACCTCCGTGATTCCGAAGTCTTTAAAACAAGCACTACTTCCTCTTGCTCACTAATGGCGGATAAACATTCTATAGAGAATTCCTAGTGTTGGGACATTTAATCAAAGTGCTTTGCTCAATCTAGCTTGATCATGTATTTGGCAAAGGATTTCTTTTCGGCACTACATATAAGTTATGACCACCATGAATGTGCAACAAATTGTACTGATTTTTTAATTTGTAATGGTTTTTTTTTTAAATTTGTTGTAAGAATTGACGAAGGAAAACGGCTCTCTTTTTCATTTACCTTCTGTTGCTAAAAGATATTTATCAAAACAAGAAAATTATGTCCTCTCCTTATATTTTTTGTTGTTGGGTTATACATATAATTTTTTTTTGTTCATGGGGTAGCAAGGCAACATAGAGGGAGTGAATAGGTTGAATGGGAACTATAAAAAACTTTTGCGGAATATAACAAGTTAAACTTTATCCGCAGTAGAAATAGTTAAATGTAATCAAGAGTGCCACTGACGAATATATTACTAACACGTAATGCTAATACGGGTGTGCAACCGGACCGGGTTTACCACCACCCGAAAAATAGGGTCAGGAACTGGTTCCTGATTAAACCGGTCCGGGAACTGGTTCCAATTTTTAGGAACTAGTTGAAATCGGTCCGGGAACAGGGTCAAAGCAAAGACCCACCCGGAATCGGATCGATTTTGAAATCGGATTTTACCCTTTTAAAAAAAAATTAAATCGTCTCTTTATATAGTATATTTGAGTCTCTTTGTCTTTAAAGAATTGTTAAAAAAAGAAAGTTTCTCTTTAAATCAAGTTAAGGGAGAATTGTTTTGAAAGAATTGTTAAAAATAATTGTTTTCATATATTGTTTTTTTTTTATGGTCCTACCTTCAATTATTACTGTAGTCGCAAGACAAGTACTACTAATTATTGTGGCATTAATTAAAACATTTTCAGTCTAACTCAAGAAAGCTATCTTCTTAATAAGAGCTCCGTTGCATACACATGAACAAGCACATTAGATCACATCATAAGTATTTGTGGGAATGAGACTAATATTATATTCATATTTGTTGTTAATGTTTATGCATTATTAGGATTTTTGCTTTGTCTTATAATGCTAGGAGGATTATGTTGTTGTTTTTTCGCTAATTAATGTAAAATTCAAAGCCATATAAGATATCGAACAGTTGCAAAAATAGGTTCTAGTGAAAACATGGTTGACCTTGTTCTCAGACTGGAATAACAGGGTTGGATCCAAAACATGGTTCAATAAAAACAAGGTAAGGTACAATGATCCAAAAAAGAGGAACTAGTTATAACAAGATTGGATATAGGGTCTAGGTTTGGACTCTACCCACCCTAGATCCGATCACCCCTAATGCTAATAGTGAAGAGATAGGAGATAACACACTAAGACCCTAAGCCTATATTCGCTCTTCAGATTACCAGCCACAATAATGTTGGAATCCACTAGTAATCAACATTGCAAGTAACAATTGGCAAGTGTTGTTCCTTTCACGTGATATATCACATTACCAAAACACAATTGCGGCTCTTACACTTACTCTTGGCTATTTGCTATTACAACACAATAGCACCATATAGAGACATTATCAACAACACAGTCACTATCAATAAATACAAAACAAAGAAAAACACTCGAAAATTATAGACTCAATTTGCTCGTTTCCATCCAATCTTACTACTTCTCTTGAATTAAATATATAGCCATCTAACCTTAGATGACCGTTTCATACTCAACTTCACCAAGTGGCCATTGATTCTATTGTTGCTAGCAACAAAATAACTCTCTATTAGTCACCAGCATTAGAATGGCTCTCTCCGATAGAGACAATTTCCTAAACTAGCTAAAAATTGTTCTTATCAGAGTATATCTTGTGCTTTAAATTGTTAGACTTGCTTTGATTAATCCCTAGTTCTCCGATGCAAATTTCAAGCCTTTGTAATGGCTATATTACCATTCCAATCAGATGAGCAAGTGACCAACACATTTCAGACTTGATATCAACATGATCCCTTACCCATAATCAAAAGTGTGGATTATCAATCATCTATTGATGTTGTCCATAGACGAGCATCCCTGTTCTAGGCTTGTTCAGAAGTGTGATCCTTCCAAACTTTAATCAACATTATGGTTCCAAGCTTGTTCACCATTAGTAAGGTCCATCCAACTATTCACTTTGGTTCTTCTAAGCCATTACGAACATCCCCTTTTTTCTTGTCTTGTTCTCTTTCAATCTAAGTCCTTCCAAGTTCTTCACCTTTGCAAAGATCCCTTTATCTTGTAGACATATCCAATACCTCGTTCACTTTAGATATTTATAATGATCTTTTCATATTGGTTGAGTATTTCCAATTATGATAGAACACTTTTCATATCAGGATCATGCCTGATACTAATTATGACACCATTTATATTGTGGCTTATGCATATATCTCCTAATATGACTAAATTAATATATACATTAGTACCCTTTGTCATTAGTAAGACAATATAAGGCATTTTCCTAACATGTTGAATCCTGGGAGGATAGCTGTTAGAAACTATCGTTAGTTATATGCCCTAAAACAACCATGTAATAATTACATGTTAAGAATTTAAGTTGCATTAAGTAATGGTAAATAAATGTTAAAATATCATCCCATTTATATGAATGAATTTATAAGATTAATTGTGACTCAACCTATTTTTAAGGTATTAAGAATGTGATAAATTTACAATTAGACTAAATCTTTAAATTGTTCCCGATTGATGGATTATTGAGAGGATAATTATAATCTTATTAAGACCAGTGTATTCTTAAATTTCGTCGTTGAGTATCAGATATCTTAGGAAATGATGAGTGATAAGTCATTGGGTATTATAATACCCAAGTTGGAACATAAGTGTTTATCTTGGACAAGTTTACTGAACATGACATGCATAGAATGATTGACAATATGGAAGCTTTTAGTGGGGTCAAGGACTAATCGTTCATGCTTTTGTCTTGTGTAAAATCCTAAACTTGAGGCATGATACTTGTGACATTTAGGATTTTACCATATACAATGATTATACTTAGTTATAAGGCTAAGTTATTTTCCTTTAGAATTCAAATCGATACGTAGAAAATTTAAGTCAAATCATAAATTTTGTGAGATGTGGATGATGAGTTTTTGTAAATGTAATCATCCCATGTTTGCCATGTTGAGTCGAATTGATAAATGTTGTTGTGTGTGGATTAATTAACTTACTGTTGGCTTGAGTGTTAATAGTAGTATTATTTATTTAAAATCTACATATTTAGTATTAATAATCAATTAATTACACTAATGGCACAAATGGTAGATATATTATGTTTATTCTCCTGTCAATTCACTTTCCTCTCTCATTAAGCCACTTAATTGCCATATGTCTTTGTGATGTCTCATGTATGCCCAACTATTTTCTTAAGAGAATGTCTTATAGCAAATTTGACACATAAGTAAAGTGGAGACTCTCTCGAAGATGAGTTATAATTTCCTTATTTCTTCTTTGACCACTAATGGGATGAAGGTTTATAATTAAGACACCTACCCATAACAATCATTTCATTTTTGTTTAGTTATCTTCATTGCATGCAAACCCAACAACACTTGTTTATCACTCAAGTTTAAGCAAGCCACTTATGAGTAGGGAATAACCAATATTTGCTAGTACACTACTCTAAATAAAAACATTCTCTTAACCTTGGAGAGAATGTGAGACCCGAAATCTACCCAACAATATCATGTAATTTTGCCCATTTTGAAGAAAATTCTTCTTTGGATTATAGTTTTCACGAGTAAGAGGTGGTCATGGCCCTTAATTATTCAAGCTTGGTCGAGGTGAATGAAATTTTTATGTATTAAGTTAGTTTAAATCTACGTAGTACTGAAAGATGAAATTTTGATATGCATGTTATGGGTATGGTGGTTGTTAAGTAGCCTTGATGATCTCTTGCATATTTGTTTTGCTTGTTTTGCGAAAACTTAACTAGTCAGACTTTTATATATTTGGCTTATTTTGCTAGCACTTAACTAGTCATAGTTCTATTCATTTTGCTAGAATTTAACTAGTTAAAATGTATTCATTTTGTCTTATTTACCTTGATGATCTCTTGCATGTTAGTTCTACCTCATTCTATTAGAATTTGTTCGTTCTGTCATATTTGCCTTGATGATCTTTTGCATGTAAGTTCTACTTCACTCTGCCAAAATTTGTTTAATCGTAATTTTGTTTGTGTTGCTTCATTTTGCTAGAATTTAACTAATTATAATTTATCCGTTCTACTATATTTGCCTTGATGACCTTTTGTATGTTAATTCTACTAGAATTTATTTAGTCAAAATTCTGTTCGTTCTACTTCGTGCTACTCAAATCTATATAGTTAAAATTTGTTAGTTATTAAATATGTTTATTATTTAAACAAATCTTATTAAGTTTGAATATGTTACTTTGATTGAATTTGTTCATTTGTGAATATGTTTGCTTGTTAAATTTGTCAACTTATAAATCTATCTATTTGTTTGGACAAACTTTACTAAGTTTGAATATGTTTTTTTGGTTAAATATATTCATTCATGAATCTGTTCACTTGTTAAATCCGTCAACTTGTGAATCTGTTCGTCATTAAATTTGTCTATTTATTCTAATAGACTAGACTGAGTTTTAATCTATTGTTTTATTGAATCTGTTCATTTGTAAATCTATCTATTTGTTCAGATAGATTTTGTTAAGTTTAAATCTGTTCATTTGTGAATTTGTTCACTTGTTAAATCTGTTAACATATGAATTTGTTCATTATTAAATCTATATATTTGTTCAGACAGACTTTAGTGAGTTTAAATTTGTTCTTTTAATTGAATCTATTCACTTGTTAAATCTGTTAACTTGTGAATCTGTTCATTGTTGAATCTGTTTATTTGTTTAAACAAAATTTAATGAGTTTGAATATGTTCTTTTGTTGAATATATGCATTTGTTGATTCCGTCAATCTATTAAATCTATCCATTTACAAATATGTTCTTTTGTTCTATAAGCTTTTAACTAGTCAAAATGTACTCTTTTGATTGTTCAGACTTTGACAACCATAATACACTTATTTGTTCATACTTAGATTTTTCCCATTTGACTATTGAGACTTTAATAACCAGAATATACTCATTTATTTAGACTCAAAATATCCTCATTTATTTGATTAGACTTTGACGACCATAATATATACTTATTATTTATACTGAAAAATACTCATTTGATTGTTCAAACTTTAATGACCAAAATATGACTATATGTTATTTCTTATATGTCAAATTGAGTTGAGAAACATGTACTATGCTTATTAGTGTGCATATATCATGGCTTGCATGAGATTAATATATTTTCATCACCCATACGGTGGTGCATGATAATGCACTAGGAGTCAAAATGCTTAGAGTGTGTTTCGGGATGTCTCAGGAGTCTTTGGATACTCTACAAGTCAAGATGCCTCATGAGTCGGGATGCTCATAGAGTGTTTTGGGATAGTTTGGAGGTTAAGATACCTCATGAGTTGGGATGCCCCGTAAGTGGATGATGCGGGATGTCTTGAAGTTTGCTCTATAAGTTAGGATGCCTCAAGAGTGTTTAGGATATAAAAATAATAATGATTCAAACTACATGATCATGTATACAATTTAATATTGTTTATATTGATTTTCTCATGTTGAAACATGGTATGCTATATATATAAGTCGAGACGGAAATATTATGGAGAGATGATTTATGTGATAAATGAAAATGGAAAAGGTAAAGTCTAGTCATGTTTTTATCACACTTACTGGATTATTATGTATTCTTTTTACTTGTACAAGATAAAGTGGTTAGAGGATTTCTAACTTAAAATTAGAGATTTCATTTACTAGGCTTTCAATTCATTCCTTTATTTTTTGGGATATGTTCACTAAAAAAGCTCTAAAACTTATCGTGAAAATGCAATTGAGTCATAAAACTTGCAAAAAGTCCAATAAGGTTTTAAAACTTATCGAGTTGGTTCAGTGAGTCCTTTTGTTAACACCATTAATCAGGCTAATGGAAAATACTAATGTAACTTTTAATCATTTCTCTCTCCTATGTGGTAGCTAGGGTAAGGAAAATCATCCAAGTCAACAAAAAAACACCGTTTTAAATATTATTCACTTACCCAAAACAATATTGTCTCTTCTCTCCTTTTTTGACGTTGCCTTGCTTTTTCCTTCGTTCGCACTTCATGCTTTGCTCCGTTCTCCTTCATTCCTCCCAAATCAAATCTTCTTTGCCCAAACCCTAAGCCCTAAATTCAATCGATGCATATCACGATTTCGATGTCTCGCGAGTTGGAGTTCTTCATCCAACACGAGTTCATGTGAACACTTGTCTCATAGGAGTCTTGGTGGTGGATTAAGTAGCATTGCCAATGGAGACAACCACTATTTTGGGGCCACTCTCCTCCTCACAGGTCTCTCACTGCATCTGTGCTAGGATTTATATCTTTGTTGTTGATTTCACCGTAACTTGTTGATTTGGGAATATTTAGCTTTTAGTTTTCGAAATTTAAGCCTCAAATGCGATATGTGTGTTGATTTACCCTAAAATTCCATCTCAAAATTCTTGATTCAGAAGGGGCTGGTGAAAAAGATGAGCAATTGTGCAAGAATAGAGCACAGTCCAAAAGTTTATGTAAAATGACATATTTGCTTTGCTCTTTCACCATCCCACTCTATTTATCTTTGTCCTATTGTTGTTTTTTCCCTTTCTTTGTTGGATCCCATTTTGTAAGATAAAAATTTTGCACACATCTTTGAGTTCATTACGCATTGCAGTTTTTGGCTTTGCACCATAGTCAAGTTAACTTTTTTTTTTGCTAAAACTAATAATAATCGATAGTGTGATATTTGATGAACAATTCAGCATGCCAAGTTAGCTTGATTTATGCACTCTCTAGATGTGATTATTATGAAAGCAATTAAGATAAACGTGATATTATTGCCGATTTTGTAATACATGTTTTACGGTAGCAAAAATGATTGTGCTGAATTGGCTTCTTAAATGAGTTGCTCTGCAGCAAATTCTAAATTAGTAATAAGTTGAATGTTGTTGTTACTAAATCTATTCAAATAGTTTCTTATATTATTTAAGATATTTTTCAATGAATTGACTTGCCTCTATTCTCATGTGGTATAGGTTTTGTTGGTTTGCAACTAAGATATACTTTTTTAATATGGCAACAAGAAGAATGATGATAACAGTTTCTAAATCAAGTGATGTAACTCTTAATGAGGTCGAGTCAGAGCTAACTTACTATTGTGGTCTTCAATCATCAATTCTTACTACAAAGACAAGGAAAAATGTAGGAAGAAGGTTTTATGGATGTTTTAAATTTCATGGTCTAGGTTGTTGCAATTTCTTCATGTGGGCTGACTCGAAGATATCGGACGGAGCAAGGGACATGATAGTTAACCTTCTTGATAGAAATCAAGCACTATTGGAATCAAACCAATCGAGACATGATGAGGTTGATATGAGCTCATTAATAGCTAAAATGAAGGTGCAAATGGTGAAAAATAGAACTTTAAAGGAAGAGTTTATACAAGTGAAGCAAGAAAAGACTTTATCTCAATTGGCATTTTTTTTATGCATGTGTTGTATTATTATATGGGTTATTTGTAATGTGAAACCTAGTGGGAAGTTTTTAAATCTTCCATAGTATCTTTTTCTAAGTTTGTATTTAATTGCTTTATGGAGATCCTCTTTTTTCCTATAATATTGGGAAACTTGTGTTGGTGGAAATGTAAAGAAAATTCATTTTGTGTGTTTTTATCATCTTATGGCATGTATGGTCAATGTACCATATCATTCTCAATTCCTTGGAAGGGATTGGGCTTGCTTAGTTGTATAGATTGGTTAATTAGAAAGCATTATCTAGTGATCAATGAGGTAGTGATGGTTTCACCTTTCTAATTTTGATTCTCTATAATCGAAGGCATATGTTAAGTATGTTTTATATGATGTCAATTAATAGTTTAGTGATACTTTGAGGATGCTTTTACATATGATGGTATGTAGAGCAATACAATGTGCATGTCTTTTAAAACTTGGAAATGTTGTTTGTTTCATTCTACTTATCTTGTTGTTGAGTTTCTTTTTTAATTTTATTTGGTGGCTATACATTTCCTATATGTCGGATTGTTTTATACAAGGGAGGCCCTAAGTGGAGCGCTTCTATTATAACTTTGACTAGTGAGAGTAAATATTTTCTTTTACATGAGTTTTGTTGTGGTGATATTGATACTTGGTTGATACCCACTCAGCGCAAGAGCAAAAACTGGAAACTTTCATTTAGTGAATGTAGGAAGCCAAATCAGTATAATCCATTTATACTGCCATAAAACATGTATTAGGAAATCCGCAATAATATCACGTTTATTTTTATTGCTTTCACAATAATCACATGTAGATAATGCATAAATCAAGTTAACTTGGTATATTGAGTTGGGTCACTAAATATCACAGTACTGATTATTATTAGTTTAAGGAAAAAAATTAAGCTAACTTGACTATGGTGCTAAGCCAAAAATTGCAATGCGTGACAAGCTCAAAGATGTGCAGAATTTTTACCTTACAAAATGGGATCCGATAGAAGAGGGGAAAAACAACAACAAGATAGAGCATATTGGAATGTGGATGGTGAAAGAGCCAAGCAAAGATACCATTTTACATAAAATTTGGGGCTATGCTCTGTTCTTGCATAGTTGCTCATCTTCTTCACCACACCCTTCCCAATCAAGAATTTCAAGATGAACATTTTAGGAAATTCAACACATAGATTATATTTTGGGCTTAAATTTTGAAAACAAAAACCAAATTTCCGAATCAACAAGTTATTATCATATTGATAACGGAGATACAAACCATAGCATAGTCGCAATAGGATACTTGTGAGGAGGAGAGTGGCTCCAAGACAGTGGTCGCTTCCATCATCAATGCCACTCCATCCATTGCCAAGCCTCTTGTGGGACGAGTTTTTACACGTACTAGCATTTGGTAAAAAACTCCAACTTGCAAAGCACCCAAATTGTAATCTGCATCGACTTGATTTAGGGCATAGGGTTAAAACATTTGGGAAGGATGTGTCTAGGAAATGTGAAGAGGAAGAGGGAGTTGAGGGAGTGAAGGAAAATGTGGTAAAACATGTGAAAGGAGGAGAGAAGAGATGACGTCATTTTGGGTAAGTGAATAATATCCAAAACGACATCGATTTGTTGACTTTGATGGTTTTCCTTACCTTAGCTACCACATAGGAGAGATAAATGATTAAAATAAGCAACGTCAGCATTTTTCATTAGTATAAATTGATGGTGTTAACGAAAGGACTCAATTGAATCAACTTGACAAGTTTTAGGACTCGATTGTACTTTTTGTATATTTTATGACTCAATTGTACTTTTGTAACAAGTTTTAAGACTTTTGGTGAACATATCTTTTATTTTTTATTTTTTCAGAAGTGTAGGATGGACACCTCTCAACCTTTGTCCCATGGAATTCCTATATATTATGAAGGTCTTTGTGAAAGTGTACTTCAACTTGAGTCTGGAATAGTATATACCAAGTGTAGTTCTATTGTATGGGTTGATATAGGAGTTTTATGGAGTGGGTTCTCTATAGATTGGTTTCCTAGTACCAGAACTTGGATGGCGACTTGGTTGGTTCTTTGAGAGGCTTCGACTTTGATGATGGTGGCAATGTAGCAAAGGGAGGAGTTATCGATCCATGACTTCGGTCTAGACTATTATACATGCAAACTTTTGAAGTATAGCATTGTATGAAGATAGGTTTCCCCAACCCTACCAAGATTTTTGTATTTTGCTTGTTATATAGTAAGTTGTGAACTTAAAATATTTTATTAATAAAAGAAGTATAATTGTGCTAGTGTGTTAGTCATACTTGTATACTTTCTTTGTTAAAAGAGTTTTTATAAATATTTGATGACACTTCTGCATGCTTAAAGAAAATAATATTATAAGAAACATATGTCACAGATGATGTTCTAGGGTGTCACCATGCTGACTTGCATGTTGGATGGCTATGGTTCACAAGTACGTATATTAACATTTCGTAAAATCGTCTCTATACTTAATAGTTATAGTTTATTCACATACGAAGGCACATGCTTGCGTAATATGGAATTTGTCTTCTTATTTTATATGTAGATATATAAGATGGAAGATCGATATCCTATGGGATCTAATTATGACATTGTATTGAAATCCTCAACCGAAACCGAAGTTGTAACTGAGAATGAATGCATGTCTTGTAGAAATATATGTCAATTAGATTTGGATATATAATCAAATTGGTGTTGACAAACAATTCCATGAACTTTGTGCAATTAGAACATGGTGAGATAGAAGGATTAGATTACATTGTCATCAAAACTGACAAGTTCATCATGTTCTTGAAATATTTATACTTCTGGGTAACTATGACATATTGCTAGATGTTACTCATGATTTGTAGGAATGGAAGATCGATTGGGATAATAAGTTCTCTTGATTATGTTAATGTGTTAATATAAGTCTTACTACTAGGTCAGTGATGAATTTAAGAATGTCACACACTATTATTAATTTAGAATGATCTTTGAACGAGATGGACAATATTACAAATGTGTTTGTATTTGAGGCAATCAGATTGAGTTAGTTGAAAATCTAAGTTCTGAAATGGTTTTAGAATTTACAGGTCATATTAAAGGTCTTAAACGATTTCAGATTTTATGGCCGAATTAAAGATCTGAAGTGGGTTCTGATTCAACGGCCAAATTGAAGATCTGAAGTGAGTTCAAAATCAATGATCGTATTAATGATCTAAAGTGAGTTCAAAATCAATGATCACATTTATGATCCAAAGTTAGTTCAAATTTAATAGCCAAATTAAACATATGAAATTGTTTTAACTTAATAGCCACATAATGATATGAAATGGTTTCAGAATCAATCGGCAGCTTAATTATCTGAAGTAGTTGTAGATTCAAATAACCATATTAATAAACTGAAACAATTTCAGACTTAACAGTTAAATTAAAGTTATATAACGACTATAAAGTTAATGCATTGAATAAATTTTTGTAGCGATTACAGAATAATGCTTGGAATGATGCTTTGTAACGGTTACAAAATTAACGCTCGAATTAGTGCTCTAAAATGATTTAAGAACTTACTTCCTAATTCAAAGTATGAAGCAAGTTGAGATGTTGGCCGAATTAATTCTCCGAAAGAGTTTTAGAATTAATCTGCCAAATTGATTCGAATAAATGTGATCTATGACTAATTATAAGAGGCGATGGAGAGAAGATAAAAAGATCATCAACAATCAAGAGATGACAGTGATCCTTCAAATTAGTCCACATGAGAGTAATTGCTAGCACAATTGTGATGGTGAAATCTCTCAATTTCTCTTTATCGTTCGACACAAGATTGGTGGTGTGTTTGAATTAAATGTTCGACATTTGTGAGGCTAGATTTGAAGAATGCCAAAATCTACGATACAAGGAGATCGGATGTTCATGGTCAGAATTTAAAGAACGTCAGAACCAAACTATTTAAGCACGGTGCAAAGGTATTGTGATTATTCTCATTTTCACTTTTATGTCCTTCTTATTAAAATACACGAACAATATTGAAGAGATATGTATGGATGTTTTTGCTTTGGCTAGGAATCATTTTGATTCATTTTTCATCTATGCACGTGTATATGTTTTCGAAACAAGATCTCAACAACTGTTGCACTAAGTTCATAATCCGAGGGATAAAATGATCCTTAAAAGCAGTATTTGCACGCTTTAGTCAAATGATTTTTTTATTTTTCATCGTTTTCTTCAAATTATTTCAACAATCTTAAAGATAATTTTTATGAATTCCCAAGTTGAAACTGCGGCTGCTACCACTGCCATTATCACTGTCTTTTGCCTCTCTCTCTCTCTCTCCATCTCTAGCATTCAGCACAAGTGAAAATTCCTTTCAAGAGGCACATGGAGATTGGAAGGGTTCCTCTCATCAGCCATGGCAAAGAGTACGGCAAGCTCATCGTGATCGTCCACGTCATCGACTAGAAATGGTTGTTCTTGGATTGTGCAAGATTTTTGTAGCATAAGTTTGTTATTAAACTCTTTTACATTACATGGAGAGTGATACACATCCTGTGATTGATTAATGACTACCACAGTTGTCGCCATGAAATCCATTTTTCTAGTATAATGCTCTAGATGCATGTTTGAGGCAAAGATCAAGCATTGTCGTTTTTTTCCTTTATATGTGAGCACTTGGTAGGGCAACTCACACATTATATGTTGTGGGCTGCAGACATTTTTATGTTCATTCAAACTTGCAAACATTGTCAACAATGTCAACCTGTCAATTGTGAGAAATATCAGCGTGATTGAGTTAGCAATTTATTGGGATCTTTTATGCCAATTAGAATGCATGATCACATGAAAATGTCATCAAGAGGATTCAACGTTCTTGTCATGATATAAGTTTTAGTGACTCCAGTTGGCTTGCTAATATAATATATTTTCACTTTTTTAAGATGACAATGACTCTTTAATTTAACTATAGTATCAATGTTGTCTGTGGAATATTTGACTGCAATTCAAGATCGTGGTATTTCAGATACATTCTTTAGGCTTTTGTAGCATCGAGTTATTTTCCAGTTTGAAATAAGTCATGGTTATTAATAAGATGCGTTTTATTTAGTGGGAAAATGCCGATTATTCTATAATCTTAGGGACATAATTTAATATAGTATATTCTAATTAGATTTATAGTGATGCATTGCTTTCATAGCTTAGACAAGTTATAAGAAGTGATAGTGGCCTAACGTTTACTCAGGAGCATTACGTGGAGAGACTACTTTAAAAATATGGACACTTTGATGTCACATCTATGAGTACTCTTGATGATGTTAATATCCAATTAGTGTAAAATAAAGGAGATAGCATGGCTCAGTCTGAGTATGCTCATATTATTGGGAGTCTGATGCATTTAGTGAACTATCGTTGACTTGATATGGCTTATGTTGTGTGTAGACTAAGCTTATATAAATAAAATCCCGATCATAATCATTGGACTACTTTGAGCAGAGTAATGAAAAATCTAAGGGTAACCATAAATTATGGTATTTTATATAGTCAATTTCCGGCTGTATTAGAACCTGTGCCTCATTCTTGTCCCAAACTAAGTTGTATTTTATGTAGTGTCCTATGATGCTGAGAAGGAATAAAAAGAGTGAAACTAGAGCCTCATCTATGAAAGACCTAGGGAAAACCTTGTTCTAATGTCGGACTAATATGGGGGTTTCGAGATCTAGAGTTTTTAGAAAAAGAAGAAATGGTGCTTACTAGAAGAGTTTGCTGATATAGCACTTGCACTTTTTGACTTCCTGAACTTGCTTCACTGATCGCTACACACCCTTGCAAATGGAACATGATCTACTCTTGTTAGAAGGAATCAAGGGATAGGAGGAAATGCTATTAGTGCTAGTGTATCAATAGGTTCACTTTCAGCTTCCATTTTTTTTTTGATGACCGAGGTGTCCGGGCCAGCTTGCGCGCATCTCGACTATTCCTCGGGGGCACTTTCAGCTTCCATTAATATAATAAAAAACTAAAAGTTGTCAAAATTTGGTGAATTTACAAATAGAACTAATAACACATATTAGGATGAAACATAATTAGTAGCTATATTTAATAAATGCTAATATATTCCTATTGTTTAATATCATCATTTCCAGTTATTTTTTAATTGTTAGTATTTTAGTTAATTTGTTTTCTCGCATCATGTGTTTTTCATATGTTATTGCAAAAGGGTGAATGAGATATTTCCTTAAGCTATATAATTTTACCTCTTAAAAGTGATGTGAATTGTATATGCTAACGCCAAAAGCAACAGAGAGTTGACTCCCGTAACAAAATGAAAGTTCAAGAGGTCAATTTGGAGGCAAACGTGTATTATGATTAAAGTTTTGGGGGTTTGTGTAATTTTCACAAACATTTAACTTAGAAAAAAAAATATAAATCTCGATACAAGAAAGTAACTTTTATACCTTTAGAACCAATAAAGGCGTAAGGTGAGGGGTTGAATAAAAAAAAGAAATAGAAACGAGCAAAGTAGCAGCATAATAATAGATTTTGAGGCAAACACTTCTTTGGCTCTTTTTATTTTGCAAAAAATGTCACATTTCTGGATTATGGTTTCTAAAAAGTTATTTTTTAGAAAAATAATAATATTTTTTCTGTGTTTGACTGAAATATAAAAATATAGGAAATTTTTTCCTATTATTTAGTACGGAAAATTTAATTTTCCTAAATAGACATACATTATTTGGGCGCTAATGACTTGTGTATAGATAATTAGGAAATTGGGTATGGGCACTAGCATCCCAACTCCAGTCTTGATGGACCTCGACTTGGTTGTCAAGACTAGGCCCTAGCCCGGGGATCGAGGCATGGGCTCCGAGGTCCCAATCCTGACCTATATAGACTCAGGCGTGGGTCTTGAGGACCTAGGCTTGAGAACTAAGGTTCTGAGCTTGACCTCAATGGATCTGAGCATGGGTGCTAGGTTTCGAGCTTGGCTTTGATTGACTTGGGCAAGTGCTAACATTGTAGACCCAACCTTGATGGACCCGAGACCAAAGCTCAAGTGCTGAGGACCTAGGTATGGATGCCATCCTCAGGCATTGGGGTCCCAAGCATGGGTACCAAATTCCTGAGCTGGTCTGTTTTCCAAAATTTTCGCAAGCAATGGCTTTAGTGCAGCTTCTCCTCATACTGGTACATCCTTTCTCAAACCAACACTCAATAAGCCTAAGAGATTTTCTTTGTCGACCCAGCTTAAGATTTGTCATCCAAAAATGCTTCCTGTATTTGTGTAATATAATACAACTTGTTTATAAGTATTATGCCCTAAATTGTACTTCTTAGTCGCGAGCTAGTTTAGGTTACGAGGAAATTAGAGTATCGCTCTCCCTCATAATGATCGATACCGTTTTAAATGATCTCTATACAATATGACCATGAGAAACTTACATGGATATGATGTCCACATATGTATGCAACAAATTATTTGACTTTGCAAAGCTCATATTGCTCTTTCATTTAGAATCCTTTGACTCTTCTTGTTCACTCCTATCTTAAACGTCATCGTAGAGCTACGGAGGCTGTTACTTGGACAAATTCTCTCTTCCTCTCTGTATCGCCGTATTCATTTTCTAAACCCAACGGCAACATCACCAAGTCTCATTGTCAATTAGAGCCCTCTCTCTGTCTCAACATCACCAAGTCTCATTGTCAATTAGATCTCTCTCTCTCTCTCTCTCTCTCTCTCTCTGTGTACTGTTTTGAGAAGTCGAGATGATCTTGATATGAAGGTGAAACCGATATGCTGCCACTTGTTAGCAATTTTCCATCGAAAGGAAGTTTTAGGATACATGTCGGACAAACTAGAGAATAGCTGAAAAGTAACAGGACAACCGTCACGAGACATATGAACATCTACATTCTGACAACTCTCTTCAGTAACCATGTCGTATCTCTTCAATTTCAAAGCATCATTTTACAACCCATCCTTTAATTACAAGTGTGCCTCATACGAAGATAGAAAAAGAGCCTAAAGGTGCCAGGAAAGATGGAGAAACCGAATTTTCACCGTACTGCGATGAATATGTTTGATGAGAGAGGAAAACCTCAGAGCCGAAGAAGAAGCGGTTTGCCAGAGTCCGACACGCAGTCTGCATCGCACTGCTGCTGTGGAATATGAGTTGCCAATCTACCGTAGGCAAATGCGGCTCTTTGTCTGACCAGCTGAGCAACTCAGCCAACGTTTGCCCATGCAGGAGGAACCCGCATGGAGCTCAAAGCAGGCATTGCACGGACGTTGATGTCGAGTGGCAGCAGGCGGTATTGGATGTCGAGCTCTCTGAACATCTTGACCATCTCCTCGATCAAGAGGGCTCGCCTCTGGAACTTCTCTCCCATGTTCTGGTGGTTTATCCTGTGGCACAGCCACACAGCGATCCTCACCCTGTTCAGCTCTTCTATATCCTTCATTATGATCATAGGCGAGGAGTACCAGTGCTCTTTCTTGCTATCGACATAACTGCAATTGGCAGAACAACAAAGAAGCATTCCAGATTTTTTCTCGTTTTATCAATACTTCGATGCAGAGAGAACAGAAACAAACTGGCAAAATATTCAGGGGAGTGAGCCTGGAATTTTGACATGGTTATCTACCTAGTTCTAAAACCCGAACACCTGCAATAATCCTGTTTCTTATCACAGATTGACTTGAGAGACATTAGAGTTCTCTACTTTTCCAGACCTTTATCTACGGCAACAATCATTTCTCGGAAAAGACGCTTCAACAGACAGAAAACTGAACAAAATTCAAGAAACTCTAGATGTTTTCACTTGCCTGGTTATCTTGTGCTTCATGGCAGCAATCTTCTCTGCAGGAGTAGATATGTGCACGCAGAACTCGACCGCGTCTCCCATGTCAGGGCTCCGATAATAGTTGCCGATGGCCTTCGTAGCAAGAGTGCTGTTCGGGTATATAATCTTTTGATTGTCATACCTCAGAAACACAGTCATCAGGATGTCCATCTCTTCCACAACCATCTAAAGAGATACAGCATACAAATAAGCCATGAATAACAGGAGACCATGAAGTAGGTGCATGCCCAAGCAGATAGAGCAGTGGATAAACGGTTGACATGTGATATCAGTATTTACCTGGACTCCATCGATCTCGCACCTATCACCCACATCATACGGATGCATTACGAACAAAAAGATGATCGCCTCAAATACAGTCTTGCAGGTGTTCCCGAAAATAAATGCAACAAGGACAAGCTGTGAACTGAGAAAGAGCAGGAACTGGGTTGTTGCTATCCCCAGGATGAGAAGCCAGATGATCAATATGACCATACCGACTATGACGTTGACCACCCGATGCAGTGTGTTGACTGCAGTCTTGGTGTCATTTAAGGTCAAGGCAAGTGCTCTCCTCTCTCTGAAAGCATTGACCTGCAACAATTTGGTTAATTCGATTAGCAGTTAGCACTGAAGACGAAAAAGTTTAAACAAGCATGTCCAAGGACCTAATTTAACAGAATTTCACTCACCAGCCAGTTCTTCAGGCACGACTTGCTGATTTCCTTGCATTCATTGGCTCCTTCGAAGAGACTCATCGTCTTCAAGGCTTCATCATCCCTCATGAACCGCATCAGATCTTCCAAGTAGATAAACCTAGCAACAAGAAAATCATAAACAACTTGGACACTTTCCATCATAATACTAGATAACATTGACTAAAAATAGTGCGCCGGTGAATCAGAAAGAGATCCAATGAGGGAAGCAATTGCCTCATCTAAGGATTATGTCAAAATCGCAAAACATCACGGTGAAGAACTATGGTCTTACTTTGAATTAGGCTTAGCCACATTTCGAAAGATCTTCTTAGCTGCAGCTTTGGCTTCGTTTTCACTCCTGATCAATGTTGCCGACTCATCCTCTTGAGTAGAATCCTGTATCTGCTCATCCAATGTCGAGTGAAATCCATGCCGCACAGTATTAATTAATCTTTTCATATTCCAGGCAGACACATTCTTGGGATTCAGCTTGTGCAAGTGATCTATCGTGATCCCTCCCTCGCCCTTTCCTGACAGCCCTCGAGAGAGTTTGGTGTTCTTCACTTGGGGACTTCTCTGGGGGCCTCCACTCCCAACTACCATCCCACTTTTAGTCGGAAAAGCTGCCGACCTTAGATCTGGTGGCACAGTTGCGCCTGCTTTCTGTAAAGTCTGAAGCTCAGCCGCAATGCTCTCCTCCTCTTCCTCTGTCCTCCGAATTTCAATCACAGGTGGACCCGACAATGTCTCGATCACATACTGATTGAACAGAGACTCCTGGATCCGGTCAAAGTAGGTGCTCATATGGAAAGATGACGCCAGCACCTTGATGATCAGCGTCTTGACCAACCACAGCAGAGTCCCAACCAAGAAGCACACCAGCACCTTGGTGACATACCTCAAGCTGTCGCTGTTCGTCTCCCTCTCAACCTTCTTGTCGAACAGAACATGCCAAGCAAATAAGACCAGCCCCAGCCACAGGCAGTTCTGCACTGCCTTTCGAATGCCGTAGACAAAATACAGAACCCGTTTTCGCAGTAGAAAGTTTCTCTCGATGAAGAACACAACTAATCGAATCATCCACCCAGAGACCAACCTCCCACAAATCAAGACCAAGACCATGACCTCCCACTTCCACAGTTTGAGCTTCCACAAATCTCTATGCTTCAATGCAGGAATTGTAAGAGTACAAACTAAAGCACCAATGATCAAGACCAAACTCACCCACTGTAACAGAGTCATGGCACCGAACTTGGCCTCCTTGAACTCCTCTGGCAGGTCTTCTTCCAAGAGCAGGTCTTCCTCCTCCTCATCCCCTGCCCTCCCCAACATTCCAGACCGCAGTTGGCCGGACCGTGTAATCCGGCCCGATCTCCGGTCGGGCTCCTCTGGCAGGTCCATCAGCCTCGACTGGGTTTTCGTGCGGAGCAGGCTTGATTTCCGCTGGAAAGTCGCGCTCGATGTGCATTTCACAACCTCCTCTTCCCCGTTGCCGACGAAGTTTCCATCTCCATTACGGCTCGGCGAGCCGTTGTGCCGCCTCTGCGGCGTACCTGGCCCAGCCCCTGTCGAGATGTGCTGCTGGAAGGACACTCGAGAGCCGTCCTGGCTCTGTCTCGGCGGCTCTGGCGCCTGTGGCGAATCGGCGACCAGAGGCAAGTCCCTCCGGCCGTCGCCGTTGCGCAGCTCCTCCATCTCCAAGTCCATGTCCAGCGACACGTCGCCGGAGGCCCGCTGCTGGTGGAGGAACCGCCCGATCAGCCGGGACGGCGGGTCCTCTGCCCCCGGCTGAGGGGGCGAGCGGCCGGGACCCTCCGCAGGAGCTTCCTCCTCACTCCCCTTCCAGAACTCAATGCTGGATTCTCTCTGCATTCTCGAACCGTCACTCTCGTCGCTCTTGGAACCACCCAGTAAGCCAGGACAGTGGAGGCCGAGCTCGAGGTCGGAGGGGTCGACGGCGGCCGTTCCGTTCGCCGAGGATGGGCAAGCGATCTTCGCGGGAGTCGGTGGGTCTGCGAGAAGGAGGGCCTGGCGTGTGCTTGCGGGAGCCGTAGGATTTAAAGGACTCGCGCAGGTGACTCCATGGGCTAGTGGGGCTAGTGAGGTAGGTATCCGGCGGATTAGTTAAAGTAAACGATTAAAAAAAGCAAGAAACAGAGAAAGACCCGGGAAAGAAACAGAGGAATGGAGGGTGATTTGGTGCGCTGAATCTGGGGAAAGTGTTAGAATATGAATATGGGATTTGATGATGGGAGACGCGTGTACAGTGAAGGTTGAACTTCGATAGAGGAGACGATTAGATATAACACGAGAGAGAGAGAGAGAGAAAGAAGACAACAGGTGGCGCCGAAACAGAGGATGCTCATGGCGAGGGGAGGAGCAGAGCCAGGGGATCCCGTTGAAACCAGCTTTCCTATTCTATTCTCTGCATGGCGGGGTTTTCCTATATAGCTTTTCCCCGGTCCAAAGGAAAATGAAAAGGAAAAAATAAAATAAAAGAAAAAAAAGAAAAAAATTTAAAAAGATAATAAAAAGATCGAAAAGTTTTAAAATGTCAATGCAAAGCCGACGTCTAATTCGATAGTTTTTGACTTAAATTAGTCAAATGGATTGAATTGATACCGATGTAAAAATATTTAGTATTAAAATTGTTAAATTGAAAGTTTTAGAACTGAATTAATAACAATGTAATAGGTTTTATGACTTTTTTGATACTTTTTCTGAACAAAAAAATGTTGGAGTTCTCATGTCCAAAGATAAAGTTATTGGTTCAAGCATTGATATTGTCAATTTTGAAAAATGATTTTTAATTTTTTGAAGTAAAATTCATTTTCTTGAATTCAAGCAAATATCTTTTGTTGATTCATTTTTCTAAGCAATTCAAATGCCGGAAAATGATGAGAATATTTCTTGAAAAATGTTTTTCTGCAAAATACATAGAACCTTTGTTTATTTTGTTTTGTTGTGACGTGAATGTGGTTCAGTCCTGGACTGCAATAGCAGTTCCATGATAACACTATTGTAGATAGAATGTGATGCTTAGGGGTGAGCACAACGCGATTCAAACCGTCAAACCGAAATGAACCAAATCATTTTGCGGTTGGTTTCAATTCATGATGGAGTATTACCTAAAAATGGTTCACTAACCGAGCCAAACCCATTGCGTGGTCTGGTTTTACATATTTAGAAACTGAACCGACCGGTAAAACCGTATTTATGTAGACACAAAATGTAAAAATATGGGACTGGAGACTTCATCCAATGTAACATTGAGAGGCACTAGTAGATAAATGGGAACTTAAGTTGGTTAATTTCTGGTGTTGATGTTTCATTAAACTCTATTTCGATTGTACTTTTGTTGTGACACTTAGCAGACCTTGTTGTTAATTTAGACCAGACGGTACTTTTGGGTTTGGTTTGATGCTATTAAGTAAAATGGTTTAGCTTGATTTGGGTTTCTGTTGAACTGTATTTTCACGACTAGAAAAGGATGGATGCGGTGGGGTGATTTAAGACAAATATGCTAAAGATGGGTTCTTTCTAACATGACAAATTAGGAAATCCATCAGTGACTTAATCATTATGCAACGGATTATTCACATGGAATATTTCCCTAAAATAGTACTTACATTACTTACAAGGCCCGGTTCTTTCAAAACTAGGAGCTTAGATCTGAAGCTTACCTATCACGGAATCAATCACCTATAACATCAAGCACCACCGTGTTTTCAATTAAGTGGGTCAGTTTTCATGTGAGTTGGAATGAAGAAGAACCTACTCCAATTGGCCGGCATGTAACCACAAGCTATTTGTATAATAGGATCCCCTTTAAAGAGTAATCACACGGAAGTGCTATGCGTATAGATGGTCATTTCTTGTCATGAAATCATAGTGCCTTAGCTGTTTGGATTCTGAAATTTTGTCCAGTCTAAAGTAAATCAAACAACAAATGGACCAAAGAGTGAAATATATTGCCATGACACAGTAGTGCTATTATTTTTCACCCACAAACAAGCCTGGTGAAAGGCAAGAACTGTGAGGAGAGAAGCAGCTCTCTCACTTGAACAACCTATAAAGTAGAGAGATTTGATAGGGGAATCAGAAGAGATGGTTGTGCAGGAGGTGGTAATGATGCTCATGACCATGGCAATTCCTGGCACCGCCATTCTCCACTGCTTTGCTCGGCCCTGGCCACCCGCCCGGGGGATTCCTCGTCAGCTCCAGCAGAGAGTCCTTAAGGAGATCGGCTTGCACCAGGTCGCTGTCCTTCTTCTGCAATTCCATCATGAAAAAGAGCAAATATTTCAAGCTGAATCATACCAATGCAATAAACGAATCTGGGAACGCTATAACTGTCCTGTCTGGTGGAGTAATGCACTGCATCTATGAAATTGAACCTGCTATAATGATATGGTTCCTGAATGCTGTTACATTAAGAAATACCCAAAATCCATCATCGTTTGCTCCACAAGTTCAATGTAGATTTTTTGAATAAAGAGGGTGTTGGTATATTTTATCTGATGTTCAAACATTTCTTCTCAATCGGTATAATAAGACTTCCTAGTATTTACTATGCTAGACATGATTCTAGACAGTACCTCAACAGTGAAAACGTTGGAGACAAGGCTTAGGAATCTGGTCACATTTGCATTGGTCACTTCGAGGCCTATGGAGTCCAAAGCCTCCATCAATCTCACAAACCCGCCAGGTCGGTGCTCCCCAAACACCTTGATGAAGAACTCATTCTCGTCCATTTGCCGAACTTCCACCTGCGGCTGTATGTCCGCAGTTTTAGCATTTTGCTAAAACAGTTGAAAAAGAATCAGGAGGGAGTATCTAATGGAGTACCTCCATGCGTTGTTGCTTGTCATATGCACTCTCTGGCTCACGGTTTCTCTTGTTGGATCCATCTCCTTGAGTGTTTCCTGGCAGCTGATAAGTAAAAGCCACTTTCTCTGATGCTGACAGGAGCCCGATGTCGAAAATCTCGGGTTGGCCAAAGGTGAAGTTGCTGCTGCTGCCGGAGTTCCTGGGGTCTTCCACGTCCGATTGCTCTTCAAGCTCATCTTGGAGTTCCTTAGCTTGCTTCTCCAGCTCCATTATGTATTCGATTGCATCCCCAAGGATCGAAGCTCTATCCAGCTGTTTTGTCATGAGTAAGCAATCAAATTGCACAATATACTGTCAAGAATTCTGTGGGACCGATGTATTAGAGTTTGATCGCAGTTCGGATATTCCCAATGTCCTAAAACTTTTAGCTCATCAAAATATCTGAATCTCATTTAAAAAGTTCCTAAATACTCTGTATATAGGATGATGGCAAACTGAGAAATTCAACTAGACCATAGTTTCCAGTATGGCGCAGTGGATTACCTTGGAAATTTTTGGGACTAACGAGCGAAGATTGTAGAGGCGGTCATTGAGCTTCTTCCTCCTCCTCCTCTCTGCTTGAAGGTTCTTCGAGTGAGGCTGCTTCCCGTTCCTCTCATCATCCTCCTCATTCTGATCGCTACAATCAGATGTGGACTTTGTCGCACCATTCTCCGGTTTGAGCAGTTCCTCATCATTCCCTTGCCACTCCATGTTCCCTTGTTCTGTAGGGTCCACATTCAGTTGTTCCGCTCCATCCGTCTCTTGAAATCCGTCTCCTGCTGACAGCTTGTTGGAAGGATTCATTTCCTCATTAGCTACGAAAGTGTCATATGATCCTCCGATGGTCCCTTCATACAGGCGGATTCCATCACCCGAAGCATCGTGCAGGTTCAGATTTTCGGTCAGTTGTGCCGGCGAATCAGTGTGGTCATTTGGGTCAATCAGCTGTGGCCTGGAGTTCGGATCATTCAAAGCATTCGGTATTATGGAGAAATCTGTCTCCATACAGACTGAGGATAAGGAATCGGCCTCAAATGGAATGGAGAACTGGGATGTGATAAAGCCTATGATTTGTTGATCTTCTGGTACCTAAGGCAACAGAAATGCATGAGGCGACATTTCAGGGAGAGATGATAAAACTCTGACAAGTTGATCAAGCAAAAGATCCATCGATCTTCCCACCAAGCGTAAACTCACAAGAACTGCTGTTAAATTCGAATCACATACATGTTTAGCAACGAAAAGCTCAATCAAACCTCCAGCAAACGGTATCAGGACCTTGGTCCCGATTGTATCCTGCAAAAGGAGGACAGAAATTTCTTTGATCACCTCGCTATGAGACATCAATGTTCTTAAAACAGTAAGATAAATAGACACAATGCAGTTTGATGGATATATCAGTAATTAACTCACTTCTTCTGCTTTTGAGTCGGAGCTGCTGGCGAAGTTAAGCCACCTTGGTTGGCACGACATGAAGGCATGCGCATAAATCCTGCTCGCAAGAACTCGTGTTTTCATATGGGAACAGAAACTCTAGTCCATGGAAAAACGAAAAGAAATGGTGGGTTGACAGTACCCGGACTCCAGGGGCACCGAAGAGGGCATCTGAGCAAGGAGTTCACAAGCTTTGGTTCTTCTTGGATGCTGAAACACGACATCCCTACATGCGGATACTGGAAAACCGAACTCTTCACCTCCGATTTCGTTGTGTTCAGCTCCGGCACAGCAACAGTCAATCCACTCTATCAGTCTATAACAAATACCGAGACCATATTTTCACCTGAAAAAAGATGAGAGAGAGAGAGAGAGAGAGAGAGAGAGAGAGAGAGAGAGGAATCTAGGAATTTCTAAACCTTTGATCTCCACTCAATTTCCAGAGAACACAGAAGTCCCAGCCAGTCGAGCCCACAAGGGGCCGAAGTCTTTCCATCAGAGTCTGGACAATAATCATCTTCACCTGAAAATTTATTTGATCAGTTCGATTCGAGAATTCACTAGATAGTGAACTTCAGGCACAATCCTAGTGCTCAAGGACTAGGAATTTGATCAGGGTAAGGTTCAAGTTTCTCAAACAACAATCTTTGACATCAGACACACTGACTAGAACCAGAACTAGAGAGCTGCAATGAAAAACATGACAGATATGATGATGACAGGTACCTGCAGAATCTCAGTGACTACCTGTTTTGGCTAAGCGTTATCAGTGAAGAGTCAAGACCAAAGAATTGAAGTAGAGCAAAAGGGAACAACCGAGCAGTGCAGATAAAGAACAAAAAGGCCAAGACACTGACATAAAAGATCTAGGTGATAGCAACGGCTAACTGCATCATCCCAACACACCCACCTCATTGCATCACCAAATGAATCGACCCAAGGAAAAAAAAGAAGAAGGAAAAATTGAAGGAAAAAAATCGAAGAATCTCTACAGCTGAATCTGTACTTATTGATTCATGAAGAAAGATGAGGAGGAGAGACAGGAGTCATCAACTCTTCCTGCTTCACCTCTCAGATATTCTTGAAGAGCTTGAGATCTGTCAGAAACATAGTAGGTGACATGCAAAGCTTGCATGAGATTAAACAAGGGATCCTCCCAATTTAAAGGAAAGAAATAGCATCTTTAAGTATTAATTAAGGTATGTGAACAGAGGTGATGATGCAGGAGCATATCGCATGACCTAAGATGCCGTGCCAAGAAGCCTAACTACCTTGGCAAGTCTTTCGATCCGTCCTGGAAGATGATGCTCGCAACTCGTGTCTCAACTACTCTACAGCTGTTGCTGGAAGGATTCACTTACGTCAGCATTTCACTTTCTTTTCTTTCTTTTCCCTTTGGTAATTCGAGTCAATTAATCGTATAATTCAAGAAAAAGCGCATCCCTGGTTCGCCCGCCGGTTCAACCCGGTTGATCCAGGACCCACCGGTGCTACCGGCTTTTCGACCGGGCTGGATGTGAAAAACATTGCTTCCCTCGTAATAGCTACAGATGTTTAACCACATGTCTCGTACAACTCCTTTCAAGTGCTCCAATATGTTCTCATGATGAAGATGCTAGATGGCTGGAAATACGGTTGGGGTTTGCAAGAAATGGGGGACTAGATTGAAGAAGCAAACAATTTTGAGTGCTAAAACTAAAAAGAATGTGAGTACCTGACGGCTTGCTTGGTTGCAAGAATGGAATATAACCCTAATGTAATAGCTATCTCGTTTAATAATATTGTAATAACTATTACGTTTGTTTGGTTTAAATATTTTATGCAATCTTTTTCATGAATCACGAATTGTAATATTATGGGAATAGTATCAGAATTCCCTAAAGTACCATGAATTAGAGCAAATATAACAATTATTACTTAAATAGTGAACCGTCAATTTATGAGCTTAATACCCCATCTATAGTAGAAGATAAATACTTTATATAAAATCATTTTATTTAAATTATTTGCACCTAAACGTTGGCTATTGCCTTAGTTTTTCTCCATTTTGAACTAATAAGATCTCATGGGGGGCGTCTTTATATGTTTGAGGACTTCTTCCAATTTATTTTCTAGGAATTGCATTTGTTCAAGATGATTCCATATGATAGTGTAAATGTCTCAAGTACATGTATAACTTGCATTACTTGGTATATGTTGATAGCTACAGAACCGCCATTTATAATAAAGCTAAATATGCGCATTTAATGGTTAACGGATAATTCGAAAGAAAAAGATTTGACTACACAATTTGATTATACCTATTTAACAATTAACAAAGAGAATCTTGTTTCCCTTGTCTCTATAATGGCAGAACAATAAATTTTCACTGAACAAAGTCACAACATTTCATGCATGAATGAATATGTTGGTCATTAAATGTTTTACATAAAAAATTTAAAATACGGGAAGTAACACATTGGTTAAATTAAAATACATACGTCTGCGAATGAAAGTTAAAAAATAATTAAATTAGGATTTTTTTTTCCTCTGGTCCTGGGCTTCCTTATAGTAGTAGTTTCTTTTCTTCCTTCGTGCGCGAGTTCATGCACACACAATTCAAAACAAATGATACGTTCACATTTCACCAAATGCTTCACCATGTTGGGCCAACCTTTTCCTTCATGAACTCTAATTTTTTTAGTTTTACACAAAAATACTTGAAACTGAAAAAAGGGGATCGAAGCCACCACGAAATGGGTTAATTTTCATAAAAGTGAAAAAAAAGAAAAGAGAAACAAATATATGCATTAGTAAGAATATTCAATAAAGCCAACGAGTATTAATAAGAATTTTTGCACATTTGAGTCACTTTTTACCATTTGGTCTCTATTTGAGTGATAAACGAAAAAGAAAATCAAACTAAATTTCAAAAACGAATTTATTTTGTCATTGTCTTTTATATCAAATTGTGGGAAAATTACATAAAAAAAAAATGTTAGAGGATTATTCAAGGTATATCAATTATAGACTAAGTGTTATTATTATATTAGCAGCAGTTCCCATGTGACATGTATCAATCATGTTCGTTCGTAGAAAAGGTTAGAACTTACATGATTTCAAACGTCTTCTTGCTCAGCATGTTGCGTGCATAAAATACAGAGATCATCAATATGACATCACTGCCTTATTAAACTCAATATGTGTAGCTTTTGATGATTGATTAACCGGAGTGTATGAAGCAAAATTTAAGAATATGTGACTGAAATTATCAACGTCCATATTAAATTTTTATCGAGTTTGAATTTTGATATTGATTTATTAAATCGAATATATTGAGAAAGATTTTGGACAAGGGCGTGCCACAAAATGGCAAAATTTGGGCCACATATATTTTAACATGTATATATTTACTTGTTTTTTGTGGTGGCGTTATCCGTAATTATCCAACAGTTTGACCGAAGGGCTCACTGCTTCAATTTACTGCACATGGCAGAAGGACTTTCTTCTCTTTTTGCGCTGACAAAAGAGGAGAAAATATTGGCAGCAGACCGTGTGCCAGCGTGGCAAATTGAAAGGGGTTTCAGAACGCGACGCGTGTCCTTTTGTGGGCCTAGAGATCAGACTTGTCAGACCAGAAAAAAATTTATATCAAAGGGAGAGAAATGGCAAATTAGGCTCGGAGAGAGGGAGAAAGCAGGATGGGAGTCATCTATCGGCACATGACCCAACAAAGAGCAAGTCCGTTGGTTGAGCACAAGAGCCATCGATCAATGCATGTGGTGGTTGTTGGGGGCGGCATGGTGGTTCATCCGTCCAATGAGGGCTTGGGTTGACGGCTTGGAGAGAGAAGAAGAGACAAAAGAGGATGTCTTGAAGGGACGGCCCAAGGATCTTCGATCGAGCGTGCCGGTTGTCAATGGGTGTGCGACGGTCATCAGTTGACGTGCGGTGGTCGTCGAGGGTGGTGTGGTGGTTTGTCCATTGAAAAAGGTGTCACGTCCCGGCTCTCGAGTTCACGGCAACTCCATTTCATTTGAGGTCTAATTATATGCCGTCCCAAGTACTGTCGTCGACCAATTCATTTTATCTAATAATTAAGCACATACATAAATGAAAACTTCCAAAACAAAAACAATAAGGATAGCAACAATAGTAGCAGAGGAAAGACAGCATCATATTATATATCTGAAAGTTAGTCTTACCAGTAAGTATATACATGCCTCACTACAGGCGATACACTAAGGCCTACTCAAAAAGGATTGGCCTAACTAACCTATTACTGCACAGGTGGAGGAGGGGTTCACCAAAAAAGGAGATAGGCCACAATTGCTTACTCCAATCGTCAGATTTGAAAGCTTGCCATCAGGAGGATCCATGTCCATAGGATCCCACACCTCATCTGTCAGCCCCATAGGAGGGACCGGTCCGTCAAAGCCATGGAGAGGACCATACAAGATCCCTCCCATCTTAATAAACCACACCTTAAAGACGTGAGGCATATAGTAGTCTCTCGAGTCCTCATCCGCTCAGACCGTGGTGACGTGATGCTTGTACACAAAATTGCAGTCTGGGGCTGACCGCGTGGTGATGGTGGTATTCATGTCCACCAGGACGCTAAAGCATACTAGGTACTGTGTCATCTAAGGCTTGAAAAGTTAACCATGATAGGTTGAAATAAACTCAGCAAGTTAAAGACCTAAGCTCCGATTAGGAACTTCACTCACCTCAAATCTAGCAGTCATTGCAATACAGAGAAAAACCAAAATAAATAGCCACAACCACAAGCAATCCTACTTGGCCTTAGCACATGTGACCTGCAAAAACTATCAGTCATATCAAAATCATATTGGAAGACATACAAATAATCAGAGCACTGCACAACGTTCACATATCTTAATGTCCATACGTACTTTGATTATTACGACCCTCAAGGTCATGGCACAATCTTATGGTTGGCGGTCAATTGGTTGTAGACTAGGCATCATCATCTTCCCTAAGGCATATCGATGTCATGGGCTATCTCCCACCGACGGCATTCCCAAAGGAGCATAAAGCCCGTCCACTATTACAGCCCCGCAATACTGTCAGGCGATCCAATGGTCACGGCACAACCCCAATGGGGATTAGTGGTCATCCGGCTAAACCGAGCTATTAGTTTTAATCTAATCATGCAACACATCAGTAAGCAATTCATTCTTGTCTTTGTTTTTGCTTGGTCGTGAATGCCACATAAATTGTGCTCACGCAGCATATTGTTACAATTGGCACACGTTTAATGAAATGCAGCAACAAATAACATTCACATACAACAGTGCAATTCAATTACTCACGGAGAAATTCAATAAACCGAGTAATTTCAATTCCAATTAGACTTTGATCACACATTTCCTCATTATACATGGGTGTAACTAACAATCGACACTTCAAGAAATCATAACAATAAAAAATAAATTAAATTCTAAATTTTTTTTGCTTCTGTGTGAATAGTGTCATGAACAGTAACTATAAACAGTAATTCATCCGAAATTAATTAATTAAATAAAAATAAATAAACCTAACCATGGTTAATTAATTAACCTAACCATAATTAAATTTCTAACCTTAGTTACTTTAATTAATTAACCAAGGTTACTTTATTACTAACTATGGTCAATTAATCCAACCTTAGTTAGCTTAATTAACTAGCCATAATTAACAAACTAAACCCTAATTAACCAAGCACACAAATACAACTAATTAAGCCCTAAGCAAAATTAATCCCTAAACAAGGATTAGGAAATTAACTCACTTAGGTCGAGAATTCGACGACACTGGTGCAAATGGGGGAATGAGGGCAACAATGGACAACAAATAGTGGCCGAAACCAGCCAAAACAGTGCTAGAACACTGTTCACGCGAAAGGGAGTAGTAGCGGCAGAAACGGCCAGACGAGCAATGGCGGTGGTCAAGGGCGGTCGGCGGTGAGTGGTTGGCTTCCTGACTCCGGTGGCTCAACGTTAGGTGGTGGTGGCAATTCCGATGATGGTGGCAAGGGTAGATTCCGGCGGGAAAACAGCAAGGATAGCAGAAAGGACGAGAAAAGGAAGAGAGAGAGAGAGAGAGAGAGAGAGAGAGAGAGAGAGGCTGGGATGTGCGGCTGGGCTGGGGAGAAAGGAGGAGAGAGAAAGGTTGCTGAACTTGGAAAAGTAGCCAAGACAAGTGGGCTAGCCCACTTGTTCAAGAACCAATAAAAAACAAGCAATATAAGCCATAACAAAACCCACTTGGACCAAAAGGAAAAGGGCCAAGAAGAGAAGCCCATTGGGCTAAAAGGGGGGAAGGAATTGGGCCATCTTGGGCCCCTCATGGGTTGGGCCCAATGGGCGCATGGCCCATTAGGCCATCGGTCTTGGGCCGACCCACCCACAAGCCCGAAACCCGGTCCAAATTTCCTCTTTCCAACACTTCTAAGTCCAACGGAAAATCCTAAAATAGATGAGGTGACATCAAAATGTTCAATCCTGACATCACTGAAAAGTCGATTCTAAAAAATCGGATTAAATTGGAGGCTAAATTAAGCCGGTTGCGACCGTATCACAATATTGATTATCGGGCGCCTCTTTAGAACTTTTCCTCACAATTAATCAGTGGTTAACCTTTCTTTGATCCGCGTTTACACCAATTCTCGAGCCAGGGACGTCCCTCGATTGTCGTGTGGTTCCGAGGGCTCAATTGATAATTCTAAATACCAGATGAAAATGATTTGGTTTAACGTCGTTCGTAATTCATATCGAAGTCATGTGGAAATCACCTGCAATTCGATTTCGTACTTATGCCAAATCGATTTATTTTCGTTTCCTTAATAGTCTAGTACTGGAGGATATCATTTCTGCCCAAGTCCTCATAGTCGAAGGGTTTGATCCCGATCAAAATTGCGAGTTATATGTGTATCGCTTCCTATTGGTGCCTCTAAAATCCTCTGTCCCAAGAACAAATTGCTTGGAACATTTGTACTGACTAGGCATTCGACTAATATCGCAATTTTATAAAATCCCAAAAATGGGGTCGATTTTCAGGATGTCACACGAGGGCTTGGGTCGGCGGCTTGTAGAGAGAAGATGTCTTGAAGGGGCGGCTCAAGGGTCATCAATTGTGCGTGGCAGTCATCAATGGGTGTGTGTCGGGGTGTTGGAGAGAGAGAGAGAGAGAGTCGTGCATTGGATAGAAGTGCAGGACTGAGAGTTTGTAGTGGGAGAATATATTTGGTCAAGGAGAGAAAAGAACTCAAAGTACGTGAAGAGATAGGGAGGGAGAGAGAGTGCAAAGGAGGGGAGAGAGAAGGAAGTGCGGTTTGAAATTTTTTTTCTAGCCTGACAAGTATGATCTCTAGGCTCAGAAGATGGCACGTGTCACACTCTGGAGCCCCTTCTAATTTGCCATGCCGGCACATGATTTGCAACCAATATTTTCTCATGAAATGAAAGAGGGTTTGTTTCCTGCCACACCTGTACGATATAGAAGGAAACTTTTGCATTGAAGGAGGAAACCTTGCAAGCCAAGGAAGCAAGCTTCCATACGGAGAAAAAGAAGAACAACGTTGGAGTTCTATTTTTGGCATACATAAAGGGCTTGAACACTGTCATTTTGTACCGTGAGTTTAAATTGTTTATTTATGAACACTTTGAATTTAGCCTTAAATCTAAATTTTGAAAACATTCGAGCATGTAAGCAATTGTAACTCTCATTTTTCGATTATAGTTGATTATTTATTGCTGATTCTGTTTATAGATTTAGATATCAATACTCGGATCGAATCACATAAGTTTCTAGTGTCCTTATTATTCCTTATTTATTTTTGTAGTATTTTTTCATTGACATAAATTGTAAGATCCTATTCTTTTCGTATATTATATTACAACAGTCCAGGCCTCAACCTTGTTAAATTTCCCATTCCTTGATCCTAGAAATACTCCATATGAAGAAGCAGGGAATGGGGATAGAGTACCACATAGCTTAAATGTCCACTAGAGTTTTCAGACCTTGGAGTGGCCATCTCCATTAATTCCCTTCCGTAAAATCTGCCACTCAATCTCTTTTCTCAACGCAGCATCATAAAACTGCTACAAAATATCTCTCAAGCGGGATCCACGGAGGCGCCACTTGTGTTGCAATATAAGTTGATTGATATCCCAACGTGACATCTGCCATGGGTTTTACTAAACTCCTCAATTTAAGAACCTTTCACTAAGCAAAGACACTGTCAGCTCTACTGGCCAAAACCCAGAATCGCTTTAACAAGTGACAATGAATCCATGCTATCCAAAGTGAGCTTGATTGTACCAGCAAACCTTAATTTTGTAAGTATGCAAGCATGGTTCCAAGACTGCAGATTCCCAAGCCTAAATCCACACTCACATTTAGGCAAGTATATCTCACTCCATGCCATTTTAGTAACATCAGCATTGGTGGACTTGCGAAAGCAAAACGTTTCCTTTCTATAGCTCTTAAGAGTTTTTGTTTCTTCAGTTAAGATGAAGATTAGACACCAACAATTCATTATGCACAATAGATTGCTGGCCTACTTATCCCTTATGTGCTTTGATGTCCAATCATCTTGTCAAGTAGTGATCCTATCAATAATGGTTTGCTTTTTCTTGGCTCGTGTAGAATTTATTTTTTCCATCAAATTAGAAGGGAAATACTGCATGGTGACGATAGTACAAAGCTTCAGTTTGGGGCCATATGATGTTAAAGTCAATCGCTTGGAAGCTAATTGACTAATTGTGGAATGGAAATTGATGATTGGATCGTTCAATTTCACCATCCTTGCTTCACAACCAGTTTGTGGATCTTCTGATATGTGTTATAGTGAATAGTATGAGGAAAGAAAAAGATAAAAGAAAAGGAAATTGAGACTGATAATCATTAAATTTTGATTCAATATATAATGTCATTTTTAAACTTTTAATTTGTCATTGTAGTCATTGAATCATTTCTAAATGTTCAATATAGTCCATAAATTTTTATTTTGTTCAATATAATCTCTCAACTTATTATGATAAAATTAAATGAGTCGTTTGAGAAAACGTCTTTGAGCTATCTTCACAAGGAATTAATGGCATGATGGAGAAGGTATGTCCTCTTTACTACTGCTCTCAACATTCCCTTGTTCTTTCTGGCCAAGAGATAGACCAACTAGATAGGAGTTAGAAAAAAGCATAACTGAGTTTCGAATCTGCTGTTGGTGCTATAGGGGCGATGGATCGGCCCACTTATCTTGAAACCCTTCAGGCAAAAATGCGGGAATTTCAATGGACTTGGAAGGGGAGTCCAATGATTGGGTTGATTGAAATGAGGAGGTTTCAGATACAGATGATTTTGACTTCCCAATAGTACGAATTTCTCTAGATGAGAAAAATAATTGGGATTGCCAGACCAAAAAGTTTGCTTCTTCATAAAAGGGGAGGTGATAATGAAGAAGGAAGGCTTGTAACTGCACCGAAAGTTGTTTCCATAGTTGACTTTGAGGCATCTATTCTGGCGGTACAGGAAATGGTGGGACATTGTAATAGAACCTTACTAATGTCTGCAATCAACCTAAACCACCTGACCCACATTGATTAAGGATGGTGGGGATCCTGAATGTGATACAGAGGAATTGGCTTCAATGGAACTTGATAATTGATATCTCCTATGTGAACACGGTTAAGTTGACAATCACATCGCTTTAATTATCAATTAATACTTTACTTTATGATGAATATTTTGGTTTGGAATTGTGGAGGAGCTGGAAATCAGAAGTTTCTTCTCTCAGTGGGGGATATTATCAGATTTCGGGCTAATTCTAAAAAGAGAAATATCAATATTAGGTCGAGAGACAAATCTGGCCAAAACTTTTTTTTGTCTCCTAAAAAAGCACCAACCTTAGGTCAATGGACATTTTTCACTCCAACTTTTTTTCTCAAAAAAAAAGCACATGCTTTCAATGAAATCTCTAGCCTAGCCCTCCTTAACTTAAATCCATTGATTGTCCTTACCAATAAATCCATGTTCACTTGTTGGTTGGATTTAAAGCACTCTTCATTGTCTTCTTGTTTGACTCACAACTTGGAAAATAATAGTGAAGCTGGTCATTGTTCCTACACTTCACTGGTAAGTAAAAAAGTTTCCAAATTGAATTTCTCTAGCTGGACTTTGCTATTTTTTCATAATATAAAACTATAGACCACTGCCTAGAGAGAGATACCATGGACAAGATTCGCCAAGCTCATGGCTAGAACATCTTTTTTTCCTAAAAAAATGTAAATTTTAAATAGAGAGTTAACGATAGGGGTTATATTTGGGATAAGAGTGAAAGTTTGTGATATTTTACGAGAAAAAAGAAGAAGTTGAAGCCAGAATTGTCATTTGACCTAAAGTTAATGCTTTTTTACAAGATAAAAAAAAGTTTGGGTTAGATTTGCCTCTCAACTTACTGTTTTTACTTTTTTTACAAGACAAAAAAAGTTTATGCCAAATTTGTTCATCAATCTAAGGTTGGTATATTATTATTTTTTTGAATTAGCCCGTCAGATTACATGCATCGGATGATCTTGCTGTGTCGGAACCTCCAATTACTGGTGATAAAGCTGCCAAAGTTATTGCCAAACTGGAATTCAGTCATTCTGTTAGGACAGATGCACTAGATTTCTTGGGAGGTATCTGGTTTTTGTGGAAGGGTAATTCATAACAAGCGGATTTGCTCTGTTCTGCCCCCCAGTTCCCCCACCTCAAACAGACTACGAAAAGGTGCTCCCGGTGATTCATAGCTATTTATGTCAATCCTGCATAAAGTAAGAAACCAGAAATGTGGCCCATTATTACAGATCTAGCTAACTCCATGACCATGTCCTGGTTGCTTGCAGGCGATATTAATGAAATTGCTTATCCCCAAAAGAAATTTGGTGGCGCTCCCGTCTCTATAGCCAAATGTGATAAATTTAGGAACTAGATTGATTCTTGTCACTTGTTGGATCTAGGCTTCACGAGTTGTATGCCTGGAAAGGTCCTAAGTGGTTGGAACATGCTTGAGTTTTCAAGGGACTAGATAGAGCTGGTTGTTTCCTAATGCTTTTGTGAAGGTTCTACCGAGGGTCAACTCAGACCATAACCCTCTCCGAATAAGTTTTAGCAGTGTGATTATGCACCATCATCCTAATCGGCCATTCCGGTTTGAAGCTGCTTGGCTAGCACATCCTCAATTCTCCCAATTTATCAAGAATAGTTGGCATAATGATGTCACACTTGGAGTTCAATTAGAACAATTTGGAGAACGTCTTCAAGAGTTGAATAAGATTACATTTGGAAACATCTTCAGCCGTAAGAGACAGCTTCTTGCCATATTTGGAGTTATTCAAGGAAAACTGAAGCAAGGGAATAATCCGTTTCCTGTGAAACTTGACCAGAAGTTAAAACCTGAGTACATGGAAACTTCCCTACAAGAAGAAATTTTGTGATTTCGGAAGCCCGGCATAAATATATCTCCTATGGGGATAGGAATACTCGATTCTTTCGTGCCATGACAATTGTACGAAGAAGAAAAAATTATGTCCTATTCCTCAAAGATGATGACGATAAATGGATTGATGACTAGAAGCATTTGAAAAGTTCGGTTATCTCCTATTTCCGTGATTTGTACATGTCAGAGCATCGACGAACTTTCGTGACTCAATGGGTTAACCGGTTTAGCAATTTATCCAAAGATCAGCTTCACAAATAATCAAGACAATTGAGCAGTGAAGAAATTCAGAGAGCAGCGTTTTAAATGGGGCCCTTTAGAGCCCTCAGACCATGTTATTTTCAAGTGATTTCTATCAGCACCAGCGGGCAATGGTAATTGGTTAGCAATTCAGTCAGCCTTGAAAATGAGAAACTTTGGCTTGTGATGGGAATTTGAGAAGCATCGACCAAACTCTAATCACCTTGCTTCCCAAAGTTGATTTACCTGAAAGATTGGAGTAATTTCTAGCCCATTAGCCTCTGCGATGTCTCCTTCAAAGTAATCACGAAGACTAACGTGAATAAATTGAAAGAAGTTATGCCAAACTTTGACTTCAGCAAACCAAGTTAGCTTCGTATCAAGCCGCTGTATCTAGGATAATATTATCATTGCTTAGCTAATTCAATGCGAAAAATAAAGGGAAAGAAAGGTTATATGCTTATCCAGGTTGATCTAGAGAAGGCATATGATAGGTTGGGGTGGGATTTATTCACGATACTCTTCGCATGACTAGACTTCCGAATTCTCCCAAGTGGACCTCATCGTGCAATGTATTACGGCTAACATTATGCAACTTCTTTACAATGGGAACTTACATAAGTGCTCCAACCTTTGTGAGGTACACGACCAGCAGATCCACTTTCGCCTCATATATTTGTCCTTTATATGGAAGGGCTTTCTAATTTAAGCATGCAGTTGGTGGACGACTGTGACTGGAAGCCGTTTCAAGTTCATCGAGGTGGTCTTGTCATATCTCATGTGATGCTTGCAGATGATCTCCTTTTGTTTGCTAGAGCTGCTGTTGAGAAAATGCAAGTTATTACAAAGTGTATGGAATCATTCTTTGATACTTAAGAAGTAAGTGCCACTTAATCTGAAGTTTTTATTCTAAGAACGTCCCTTGACACAAAATGCTCCTTATTAGTTTCGCTCAATGAATTCCTCTTACAAGCAATCTTGGCAAGAATTTAGGAATGCGTCTGCTCCATGACTGAGTTCCTTGTAGAACTTACCAACCTAATGTTGATAACGTGCATGGTAAACTAAGTGGATGAAAGGCTGAAAAATTATCTCTTGCAGGGAGAATTTAGTTCTATCTTGCTATGACTATGCCTTTATATGTGATGCAATCAGCGAAATTGCCCGCTATAACTTGTGAAACAGTTAAACGTGATTGTCGAAATTTTGTTTGGGATGATGTTCACGACAAAAGGAAAATAAATCTATTAGGATAGGAAAAGGTTTGCCAACCGAAGAACGATGGAAGAGGATTAGGACTTAGCATTTTGTGTAGGAGTAATAAAGCATTTCTTATGAAACTTGCTTGCCTTGTGGGTAACTATTATCAGAGACAAATGTCTCTGCTTTACATTGCTCCCTGATTCTATTCCAACTCGTCCCACCCATTCTTTACTTTGGAAAGCTCTTTGTGAAGTCTGAGGTGACGTGGTGAAGGGTACGAGATGGATTGTCATTCATGACAGGACAGTTAAATCCTAGACTGATAAATTTGGTTGACGGAATTGATCCCCTTGTCCATTGGAATTTGCCATCTGCTCCTATTCGGGGTCTTGACTAAATTGTTCATGATTTTGTTTGTCATAATCAATAGAACCTCACCAGTCCAGTGGATATGATGCCTCAGTCAATTTTGTTGAGACTTCATTCTATTTTTCTAACTACAGACCATGATGATAATCATTTGCTTCTTTGGGGTAGCAATAGCAGTGCTTTCTCTTACACAGAAGCTTATGAATCAATCTCGCCAGAACAAAACTTACCTACGAATAAACTCTAGAGCTTATTATGGAAGTTGAATGGGCAAAGGATTAGAAGTTTCCTATGGCTAGTTTTACACTGGCATCTACTTACTAATCACGAGAGATATCATCATAAAATCACAACGAATCTTAATCGTGCTTCTCATCCACAATCCTCTGAGACCACTTTACTTGTACAAGGAGATTGTAGGTATGCAAAAGCTATTTGACAGAAGATTTTTCCTACAGGTTTGAGGGGGTCACTTCTTTACTCTTGATATGCATAAGTGGTTGTTAGTAAACCTGTTAGTTGTAATAGTCCTAGTAAAAGAATATGACTAGCTACTAGTATTTGGTGTAATTTGTTGGCAATTATGGAATTAAAGGAATCAAACACTATTCAACAAAAGACTTTTCTTCTCCAGGTGCACTTGTGAATATTATCTTAATATGATATTCTTTCTGCTCGCATATTAGAGAATAGATAGTCCGCCAAAAGGGAAAAAAGAGATGTTTTCGTGATTTGGACCTCCATCCTACTAGTTGGGTCAAACTCAACTATGACAAGGCTCTAAAGGCAATGCAGGTCTAGCTTCAATAGTTAGACTTATTTGTGATGACTCAAGCAATCGGCTTACTAGATTCACACAAATGATGGGAGTGTATTCTTTTAAGTAGAATTGTGAAGCATTTTCTTGGGCCTCAAATTAGCAATCTCTTTGAGTATTACCAAATTTGCTTCAATTTGATGAAACACTCCTTTCTCAAATTAGAAGCATGTTCAAGTATTTTCAACGGGTTAAGATTTTCCTTAATTTTAGGGAGGAAAATACATGTGTAGATTGACTAGCAAATTGGGTTATCCAATCCAACAATGCGAGTGATAATTTTGTATTAGGTGGGCCACCAATAATTTTGCTTCCTTTGTTGTTATGGGATTAGGTTGGATCATGTCTTATTAAAAGAGTAATGATGTAATTTTCAAGCTTTGCCCCCTTTTCATACAAAAAAGAAGAAGAGTTGTTTGGTACTATTTACAAGTTTTCATGATTACGCTATTGTCTAAATTTTATATTACCTTTTCATTTTAATCCTCTTCTTAACTCAACAAAAAAAAAATATTTATTTTAATGTACCAATACCTACACGTCTCAACTCTCCAATTCCCTTTGTATCTTTTTCTTCCCTAGGAGAAGAGAATACCCTCTAGGTGATTAACATCAAAGGAATGCTGAGGTCCACATGAGACCTTTGACGAAGCAGTTTAATGTCATGCTTAGGACCAATTAATCATCTTCTTAAATCAACAAAAAATAATTATCTATCTTAATTACCTCTTTACTATTTTGGTCTTTATAATTATTGCAATAATTTCATTTAAGTAAATTCTGACTTATGATCTCTATAAAAATAAAGGTAGAATCTCATTTAGAGTTATATTGAGATGATATTCTTGCTACATTAAATTTAAGTGTTTTAATAAGGAAATACTGAAACTACATTAATTTAGTTTTCCTTATTTTTTTTAGATTCATAAAATTTGCAATGATCTAAATCTTGTACCTAATTATTAGATTAATTTCACTCTGGTGTGCTTTGTCTTTTTTCTGAAAAATAAGAACAAGATTTATATTCATATGAGTACAATATTCATATATAAATTATCATAATTTCCAGATTTCCTTATCAAAATTAAAGTATACATAAAATAGCATGAATATCAACCCAATACAACTCTTAATGCAGTTCTATTCTACCATTATAGAGACCAAAAGCTAAAATTTACTTAAGTGGACATATTGTAAAATCAATAAAGAGCAAAACATAATAAAAAGATGTCATTTTTTTGTAATTGATTTAGAAAAATGATTAACATTAAAAGATATTCTAAAATATGGGTAACAATGTAATTATGTGAACTTGTGAAAAGTATTAAAGGACTAATTTGACTTTGTTGGAAAGTTGAGGAATTAGATTGAACAAATTGAAAGTTTAGGAACTATATTGAACAATAACATTGAATGAATTAGAAGTCCAACAATGACATGGCACATTAAGCCAAAGTTTTAAGGACAATTATTGTCATTTCCCAAAAAGAAGCACAAACTTAGATGTAAAACTGAAAACATGTACTATGTGACATTGATATTTTCGACACTTGGGTGAATGTCTTTAAAAATCATTAGCACTTAAGGGCGCACATGAAAACATTTCTCATTCTTTGTTTCTCTATTTTTTTATTCTCAAGAATAGATTTGGAATAGAAATTCGTTTAGTATATAATTTCATTTTTCTATTTCTGGAAAAAATTTCTATTCCAAAAATAGATTTGGAGTAAAAACCAAAATTAAAATTTTTTACTTCTCTATTTTTAAGACAAAAGTGAGAAATAAAAACTCTTATCATCGCTCGCTTTCATCACCACTCGCCGCCACCACCGGCCGCCGGTCACCGCTGCTACCAATCGCCTCTCACCACCACTCTAGAATGAGATATTTTATGTCCTATTTTGCCTTGGAAACTTATCTAAGAAATGGAAAAATCAACCTAAGTGATTGATTGAAAGTTATCGTACTCAACTAACATTTTTTGGAAATTATGACGCTCAAATGATCAAAATTAAAATTATGATATTCAAGTGAATACCATTCGAAAGTTATGATAACCTTAGTGATGTCATCCCATCCTACTTGAATTTAAAACCATTAAGTGAGACTTCGAGAGACATGGCTTCCTCTTTCCCGCAATTTATGGAATGGTGGGACTCGTATACCCGATTCGGTAGCATCACCATTAATGGTAAGAAGTTGCATGACTTATTGCTAAACAATCCAAATCAAAGACATCATCAAGTTGGGCTTGGCATCTCCAAAAGTCGTAATTTAAATGAACTGATAATGAAATCCGAGACATCATCAAGTTGGGCTTGGCATCTCCAACGTCGTAATTTAAATGAGTTGATTATGAAATCCGACGATTGGCGCCCAACGATGCAGTGCGAAACAGGGATTTGTATTGAAAGCGAAGTGAACAACGTTGTTCACCTGGTGCAATAATAAATAGGTTTAATGGTGCATTTATTTTACCAAAAACTCAAGAAGTTAGAAAACATGTTTCCGAAAATGATTCATTATATAGCTTAGAAAAATTAGTAAACAGAAAATATTTTCATTATCAACAATAATTTATATCTAATTATATTCATGGGTGATAAAAATATATTTTATTCATTCATTTTTGTCACTAATATAAATGGTCATTTTTCGGAAAATGTTTTCCAAATCTTTAGTGCCTTTTGCTTCGCGAAAAATCATCAATTTGGAAAACATTTTCTTAAAAATAATTAATAATAAATATCATCATTATTGACAAGAATATATACCTAAATTTTTTCGTGGACGGTGATAACATTTTATAACATGTTCTTTATGTATATTTTTGTAAGTGATATAAATGATATTTTTAGGAAAATATTGTCTAAAATGTGAATGTTCTGTGAAACAAAAGAACCCTAAAGAAAAATGAATTTTAAGTCTTGCATGAAATATTGGAAAAATTGTCCAATCAATCATAAACGTATCATATGGATATCAATTAATTATAAATTTTTTGATTTTATTGACTTAGTCCTAAATCTTTTTGTGAAATTTCGATGTCATACTTCTAGTCAATTTTCAAGGGAAATCATTGATATGATGATATACCATGTAGGACAGCTAGCAATAAATGGACTGTTGCATGAGTGATTTCCGACAGAAATTGACTAAAAGCATTATATTAGAATTTCTCATAAAAATGTACGACTAATTTAGCGAAATTGGAAAATTTGAGATTGAATTGTCATTTATATAATAGGTTAAAGACTGATTGGATAATTTTTTCTGAAATATTTGTCTTCATGTTGAATACTTCTCTGGAGGGACAGAGGAGGTAAATGCACTCACCGAAATTTTGAGAAAATTCCCTCGATATTTATAGTAATATTTGTGTGACCCCAGTATTTTCCGGTTATCACTTATCGCCCCCACTAAATTCTAGACGCCTGAAAGATTGGACCAATTTAGAGTTCCACAAAACCCAAACTGCCGTAGAGAATATTATCCAAGCATCCTTCATTCTCGTTGATGTAATTTTCAAAATATTTATATAAGGAGTGCATATTTTAAAGTTTTTCCAGTCGGCAACTATTATATTTTCCCCCCAATAAATTCATTTTTTTTTCTACAGACAAAAAAGTTACTATAAAAAATCCTAAATTGTATACATTGTGACAGAAACAGCCCAATTTTTTTTCCTTCTCACCGGAACACTAAAACTTATATCCAGTGTAACAAAAATACCATCTAGCAAATTTTTTTATTTATAAATACTTCCCTCCAATAGCTCATTTTTCTTTTCATGCTACCAATACCCGAACTTGTACCGGTACAATGAAATTTTACAATTTATTTGTCATATTAATACAAATTTATAGATTTGAACGACTAAAAAATTTGAAACATTGATATCACATTGACATGCATAATTTATGATTTTTGGGAACGTGATAAATGACATGAGGTGTTGGTATCACGGTGGCCCTATATTTTGGGAAATCTTGTTTTGTCTTTTGATTAAATTTTCTCTTTTTATTTCTATTTTTTATGGACAAACTCTCAATGGATTGTCAACTTGTCGTATTTATGAACGTCCCACGGCCCCTTCCCTATCGCCCTCCCCCCGTGCCACGGTTGGCAGCTGGTCCACCCATTGCTTCCTAAGAAGATCTTCTTGTCTCCCCTGTTCTCGAGAGAAGCGCAGGGAGGGAGCTGTGGGCTTCGAGGTTTTTCCCTCGGGAGCCAGGGGGAGTTTTTCCGCCACTCCTCTCGCGCGTTTACACGGTGGGTGGTGGGTTTTTGACGATTCCCCACACCCTTTAATTCGTCCTCAGGCGTCGGTCAAATCGTGAAGCTCGCGACAGCGACGGGTGGGAATATAGACAGACGCCTGGTTCATGAACCCAGAATAACAGAGGGTTGGACCTGGAGCTCTGCTCGTTGTCGGTAAGGTTTTCGCTTTTTCAGACGCCATCTCCTCTGCTCCCCCCTCTTTCGTTGCTTGGATGCTTGTCTTCAGTTCGGTGTCTTCTTCTTTCTTTCGGGTGTTTCGTGGTTTTGTGGGGTCTCGTCTGGTGCTGCTCTGGTGCTTGGTTCTTCCCGCTGTTCATGAAGTTCGTGAACAGAACAGGGGGAGTCAGAGCTCCGGAGGGGGCGATTGCGTCGGTTTTGGTTTGTACAATCATTATCACGCACTCTGGTATCTTCTCTCTGTATGATTTAACGTTTTATTGGGAAATGAGTTTTTTTTCCCGTTTCATCATAGATAGCATCGAAAGCTTTTCCAAAGGACTGTTTTGTATTTTTGTGCATCGAAAGAGCGGTTTTTACCTTAAATTCTGCAAAAGTTTTACGCCAATTTAGAGAGAGAGCTCTTGATAGTTGATACGAAGCTTTCCAACATAGGTGGGAATGAAGTTCAATTCTTGCAGCTTCCAAAATGAAATTTTGAACTTTTCAAAAATGCAGGGCTATGGAAAATTTGATGATTTTATATGGCTAGCGACGCCTTTTTTTTTTTTTTTTTTTTTTTTTTTTTAATTTGTTGATTTTGGAAGCATGGTTATACTAAAATCCAGGGCCTGCATGCCCTTGAAGTAGTTCCCTTTCTTCTCTTTTTCCATCTCGCCGGAAGAACCTGTAGGGTGAACTGCGAATTCCGAGATACGCTGCTGTCGAAGGCACATCTGTTTCTTTTCATTCCTGTGCTTCCCCTGCATCCGCTGATTGAGTGTCTCTGTATGTGCAGCGTCGAAGTGCCGTCTGAGAATAGATGGCTGAGAGGGAAAGAGTTCACCCAGATTGTGTGAACGCGTCAAATCCTTTCCATCGATGCGTAGAAGATTGCTACATAAAGATCGCGACTTCAAAGGCCCGCAAGAGCAAAAGTTTTACAGGTGCTTTCTCAAACCGTAGGGGTCCTCTTTCGATTCTCAATTGTCGTTGCCGATTTATTCTCTTAGAAGCATGAATTGTACTCTGAAGATGCAAAGATGAGGTTCTTTCGCTGTCCATTTTGCCCCCCAAAACAGACAGATGAAAGGGAGGCGGGTGGATCTTTTCTTTGGTCAGAGACCAAATGACCTTTCATGTCGAATTTTTCACAGGTGAAGGCTTTGATGAATGTAATTTCTGCTGAAAAGGATGTTGTGAGTGATTATAGCTAGGATGACATCTTGGAGAACTATTGGATAATTTCTTCTGTTTCAATTTGTGACAGAAGTTGAACATCTAGCTCTGAGACTAGTAGAATTTCAGACTACTGTCATGCTGAGTTATTTTGAAGCTCGGTGATTCTTCGGGTGATTTTGTTTCTTTTATTCGAAGTTCGGGAGTAAATTTACTGTTTCGATCGGCTTCTGGTTTGTCACTGGGTTTTATCTTTTGTCGAAGTCGCTTCGACTAACCATGTTGAACTCGCTGATCTTTTGTGTTTGCATTTGATGCTCTCAGTAAATATCTAGACAGTGCATTGCACATTAGACCTTATCATAGGACGGTGAAACAGCCTAGTTCCACCGCGTCGACCGGTCTAGGATCCGCTGCGTCCGAGCGGTTTGATTGACCGGAAGATTTCGCCCTTATCTGTTGCAGGATACAATGCCAGAAACGATGGTTACCAGAGTGCAAGAAGGAAGACGACTCGGGGGACAAGTCTTAACACCAAGGCAGCGGATGCACCTCAGAAAGCGACTGTCCATACCGTCCCCGTAGCCAGTGTCCGGTCATCTCCTTCGAAGTTAACTTCTCCAAAACGTGAACTGGAGAGCACAACCCCCGTGTCGTCATCTGTGCCCGTCTCCGGCGAAATTCATGCCGAGGAGGACTTCTCCTTCAACAAGGAGCAACTCGAGACCGCTCGTTCCGCAAAAGCTTCAGGAAATGCCTCACCAGCTCCCGGTCTCTCTGTGAGTCGTCTCTCTCTATCTCTGTATGTGTTATGTAGACGTCGATAGCACATCGAATAGCATATGCGATACGGTACATACAACCACAGGTCCCATTAAAGCCTGACTTGTTTGTCTGCAGCCAGATCGTCCTGTTAAAGCTTCGAGTTTGAGTGTTACTGAAATCACATCGTTGGAACCGGAAAAAGAGCACGTGCCCCCTGAGGCAGTGTCATCCATTCCCGTCAATGGTGTGGAAGAAGGCACTCGCCGTATAGGATTGCAGCGTGACCATTCTCCGAGCTCCGGCATTTCTGATCCGGTCCGTCCATCTGAAAACACCGGCAAGGAGGAGGTCCACTCGGTCGCGTTGGATTCTAGAGTCTCCGTCGGGAAGTACTATGTCAACGGAAGCATCTCCTCTACTCTACGAGCCATTTTCGACAAGCATGGGATATAGCCGAGAGTTGTCGCATGGAATCGGTCGCCATGCGTTCTTATTGCCTCGAGTGCGTCTGCACCGTGGTTTGCGATCTCCAGTCCTCCTCGACCACCAAGCTACCGGACTCTAAACTCCGAGAGATGTTGGCGGTCGTCAAGGACTTGGAATCATCGCAGATTAAGGTCGACTGGTTGCACCGAGTGCTCGACAGGCTTTCGAAATCTCGGGAGCTCACCGCTCAGCAGGACGCTGTCAAGGTAGAGAAGGCCAAATGCGACCGCGTCCTGAAGACCACCAAGAAGAAACTAGACCATCATCTGGAAGATCTGGCAGAGAAAGAACAGGCGGTGGCGGATGCGAAGGCGAGGGCGGCCGAAACCCAAGAGCGCCTGCACCAGATCGAGCTGGAATCCTCCAAACTGGAGGAGTCCATCGGGTCGCTGCAGTCCCAGATCGAGAGCCATCGCATCGGTAATTTGCAAGATGAACTGGCGTGACCGGAGACAGATTCAGCAGTAGCAGCAGATGAGGCGAGATGTGCCACCATAATAAGCTAACCCGTGATGAGATCGTGGGGCAGGTAGAGGACGTAGAGTGAGATAATGTATATGTCATTGTAACCAACAGCGATTCGAACACAATAATAGCTGGAGTCAGCGCATCGAGATTGAGATTTAAATATATTTTTGCTTGTAAATATAGCGATCTAAAGTATAGATGTCACGATCTCAAATTTGAGCAGGTCCTTAAAAGGCTTAAGAGAGAAGAAACAAATGAAAAATTTGCTTCATTTTTAGTCGAGAAGAAAAAGACTGATTGGGAGTTGGTGGCCCTTCGATGGTGAAGATAAACACCATGTCAAAATTTTGATTTTGACTACTATCGAGTAGGTAAGAATATTAGTATCTCGCGACTCCGTATCACTTGGAAAGCAGAGCAGGCTCTGCAAAAAGAAGCTGAGGGGAGAGAGAGATCCGTCCCACATCGGAGGAGGACAAGCTCATTTCTCGATTCTTAATGGCGGGTCGGGGGAGGCCCGGCGCACGGGGGTGTGGGGGAAGTGTTGTCGCGCGTGCTCTTATTAAACCCTAAACCGCCCTCTTGAATGGGTTGACTCGGCTTTTGGAGGGGTCTTTGTCCGGTGTTTCCCCCTTGTGGACCTCCCAGAAAAAGAAACGACCGATGCCCTCGCACGTGCGGCTTTGCCCCCTCGGGAGGTTCGCAGGTGGTGCCGCCGGCGGCCCCGGCCGGCGCTTGTGGCACTCGTCATCCTCGCCTCTCGGCCATCCCCAATCAATTTTTGTTTAATTGATTGAATTACTCTAGCTCTCTTAGAACCTTCTCTTGGGTGGCTAGCCTTACACACGAGAAAATATTAGGTAGTGCTGAGATAGCCGTCTATTGCATTTCTATTCATCGGACGACACTTGTCCATGGGCCCACTGTAAATTAGAACCTTCTCTCTCTTAATTTCAATTTCACACTCTTTCGTACTCCCGCAACTGTTCTAACCCACTTGCACATGACAGAGCCCGCTGTCCGACGAATTGAGTTGCCGCCTCACCATATGCCATGTCCGTCGCATGCTAAACATGGGCCCACTGCAAATTAAAACCTTCTCTCTTAATTTCAATTTCACACTCTCTTTCGTACTCCCACAATTATTCTAACCCACCCACAATTGTTCTAACCCACGACAGAGCCCCCCATCTAACAAATTGCGTTGTCGCCTCACCATCTGCCATGTCTGTTGCATGCTAAATGATGCCATGTGTTTTATCCGTCTCTCTCTCTCTCGACTTGCTTCGTTCGCCCTCTCTGCTGCTTGACAAACCACACAATCACCTTCTCCGGCTCTAGTCTGAGAAAAAGCCCAAGTATCTCGTCATTTATAACCCCAAGCACTCCCTCAACCCCTATACCATTCAGCTCTGATGTCATTGCCTCCCAAACCCTCGCCGGATCCAGTGAAGACAACCATCGCCTTGGCCGCAAGGGTCAAACCCTCACCAAATCCGACGACAGTGACCCTCGCCAACATCGTCATCTCCCAAACCCTCACCTTGACTACTAGGGTGAAGCCCTCTCGGAATCCGATGAAAGTGGCCCTCATCAATGACACTATTGCCAACCCTCACCTGTGGCCGGTCACTAGCCATGACTTGTGTTGCCAACCACAGGCCAAATAGAAAGGAAAGAGAAAAAAAAACATAAAATAAAAGATAAAAGCAATAGTGAGAGAGAGAGGATTTTTGAAAGGTGGGTCGTCAAGCTGACACGCATTGTTGAGCTGGCTATCCCAACTCCACCCAAAAGTTTCTCCTTGCTCCCACGGCACCCTGTGGCACTTGTTGTCCTCGTCTCTCGGCCATCCCATTTTTGTCACAATTGCTTAAGTACTTTCTTTGTCTTTTTTACTTTATAATCATACAATTATCTTTTAACCCTAGCCAACTTTAAAAAAATTATGATCATTTACATACTCTTATAAATCCTAAAATGAATTACTAGTAACCCACCTTCCCATTTTAGGATCATTAAATTTAGATTTTTATGATTGCTCATCTTCTTCTTTTTTATCATAAATTTTGTAGATTTTCTTATTGGAGATACGCAATGTATGAGTTCTAGTTAAATATTTGTGTTACAAAGTAATTTTCAACCTGGAATTTGGGGTAAGCTTATTATGTATTTAATGTGAGAACATCTTTTTTTATTAAAAATTACAATCGCGTGTTGCGCTTGTGACTATTGAATCGTTTCAATCGTACATTTTAATATTGGAGATATACTTGGCATTTGAACAGTAATTCAGCCGAGTCGCACCTCGCAGTCCGACTATTTTAGTCTGAAAAAGGAGTCCGAAGGATGTGGAGACCATATCAGGAATTGTGCGGTTGGCAAATGTAACAATAATTAAAAAATAATAATTTAAAATCATTTGTAAAAATGAATGAGCAAAAATATTTTTGTTATCCATGAAAATATCTAGACCTAAATTATTGTTAATGATGAAATTATTTCAAGTAATATAATGAAATAAATTTTAGAAAAAATATTTTTTAGATCGTTTGTTTTGCACGAAACATACGGAACTTGAATTGTAGTTTACACACTAAACTGGTTTGGGAACCCCTTACCGTAGCATTACTCTGCCACTCATTGAATACGAGGTCGATATTAAATCAATTTTATGTACTAGGTTGATTATGATTTCATTTATACATACTGTACCGCCTTTTGCTTTCTTTATTTTGTTAAAAAAATAATAATTCATGTACCGTCCATCAATATTAAATTTAGCTTTTTAAAATTTATTTTTTGATCTCTTGGTCGTGCTCCTTGAATGGAACCAATTTAGTCCTTAAAGCCCATCGGGCCCGTTGGTACTTGATGTGACAATTCAATTCAACCACGACACAAAACATTAAAGTTCACATCAAACAAAAATGTAACAGGAGATATCATACTTTTTGACGTAATATCCGAGCCGTTTTATAATTTGATCAAGCTTTGAAGATTTTAAAATTTTCGACATGTAAGATTTTCCTCTTGTCATGGATATCGTACGTTAAGGAATGACAACTTTCTCATAATAATTTATTTTCATCGGACTTATTTTGTTGAGTTAATGATAAATTCATGCGCACTCAAAAAGGCACGTGGAAACACTAGAAACTGATCATGTTAACGTTTAAACCAAATTCATTGGGTTGGCTTCATATCTTTCCACAATGGGATTTATATTCCCTTGATTTATTTTTAATATATTATAAGGAAAATTAGATTTGCAGCGTATTAAAACTAAATCCAATGGATCAAGTTTTTGTGGTGCATGAAAGACAAACGATCAAAATAGAAAGATAGAGAAAAAAGAATCTTCTATGTTCTTTCCATTGTATCTCGAAATATCAGCAATTGGATAACAATTTTTCTGAGATATGAACGATTGAATATTGAAAAGATTCTCCAATTATTGATTTTTCGTGAAATAAATAGATAATATTTGATGTTTTCTTAACTTGAATTTCAAGTGAAACCTTTGAATGTGTGGCGTTCGGAATCGGATGCTGGACACTAGGGGTTGCGATCAAGCAGAGCCGGTCGGACTCAAAGAGAGTTTTTGTCCCGACTAAAATAGACCGAGCCGGAATTTTCTAGGGCCCTTGGTCCTAAATAGCAAAAAAATTGCCTTGGCCCATACTTAATTCCTAGCTTTTATGGCTTATGAAGGTCCATGAATGATTCAAGATTTATTGTTAAATCTTCATCTCCTTATTTCTAAATATAACCTTTGTCTTTTAAATCTTTTTTGGCTAGGATTCTCCAAAATTACTCCTCCCTCTCTCTCTCTTTAATTTCGCCCTTTTGATATCCAACTGATTTCGAAGCCTAAACGAACCGAAATATTAAAGGAAAGTGATGAGATCCGCAGGGATTCGATATCGTTTAAGGAAGCGCATCGTTACCAAGTGGCAATCTCTCTCTTACTTTCCTTAAGTAAATCGAAGCAACTTTTTATTTATTTCATATGCTCCCCCCCGCTCGACACGTACCATATAAACCTTCTCCTTCTCTTCAACCTCGCCTTAAACCCTAGCTCCTGCAACTCGTTCTTGATTGGCCATGGCTTCGGATCTCGAGCTGGGATGCCGGGTGCTCTTCTGGCTGGAGTGGGCGGCCTTCTTGGGCGCCTACACGTCGGCGGCGGTGGCCTTCCCGGCGTCTTGGTGGCCCGGCGTCGTGCTCTCGCTCGCCTTCCAACTCATGTCTTTCGTGCGCTCCGTCATCGAGTCGAAAAACCCAGTGAGTGCGACGGGATGCCGTCGAATGCAGTACCATGTGTGCAGTTTCTAAGGGGTTCTCTTGCGAGGTGCTAACGCGACCGTGTGCTTTGGCTTGAGTATTTTTGGTGTAGGGTTCGAAGAGGGATCCGTGGATTCTCTCTATGGTGGAGCACGTCGCGGCGATCCTTCTCGACGCCTGCTTGATGTTCGGACGGCCGCCGCGTCTGGCTGCGACGGCCATCCTCCTTTTCGAGGCTTCCAGTGCGATTCGCCTACTGCGGGCATGGTGGGCCAAGCAGTCCGGAGAGGTCGCTAAGGTGAGTTCTATCTATCTCTCTTCAGTATAATTTATCCATGTGAATGGAACTCATCAAGAATCAAGAGATGTTGCCCTTTCTTTGGTGGTTAAGGACATCTCATATGTTATACGCGCTAGGTCTTCTCGTATGTACGATATTGCCTTACACATAATAAAAGATTGAAACCCTAACAAAAATGAGAATACTAGATAGCAATTCTAGTATTTCTCCAGGGTTTCTCAAGGAAACAATAGAAAATCTTGACTGCAGTTTTTTTGGAAGAGGACTCGAAAATTGTAACTCTTGATTTTTCAAAACTGACATACATATATAGAAACGAAGACACCCATTCGAAAGAAGTTACACAACGAATTAGTTGAAAGCACAAATAGGATGGCTGATCATGAATTATATGAAGTTTTTAACACCTCACTAATTAGCCTTACACTGTCTATTTATTCTTCTTTATCTGACTCTACTCCTCCCTGCAACATGAGCAACGATAGACTTGGGAAGCACCCTACAAGCTCCATGAATTGATTAAGTTTTCAAGATCTTAATACTCTCGAAAGAAAGATATACAGCCGACCTTCGATGATGGTTTCCATAATATTTGTCAATCGTGTATTGTCCAAAAGTCGTAGTCTGCAGCTTCGGTTTGGCTTAAACCTTTACTTTTGATCGTTCGGGGAGATAAGGTTTGGGCGAAAATTATCAATGAGGAAACTGAGAAGACCGTGGATGGAGATGGCATCGCCGAGCCCGTGGAGTCTAAAGTCGAGCAAGAGGGTGCTCGAGCGGAGAGCCCCGAGAAAGAGGCTGTGGAAGCAGCAGGCCTTGAAGAGAAGACGCGCGAGGGACATGGTGATAAGTCGGAGGAGACTGCTAACTCGGCTGCTCGTATCGAAGCCAATGATGAGGAGATGCTGGACACTTCACAAGCAATGAGCGGAAGCGGGAGACCTGGGGAACCACCGGTCGTGCAGCCACAAGGGAGCGGAGCGGGAGACGAATCGCCCCCTTCGAAGAATCCAAGACATATATGGGCGCCGCGGCCAGTAGCCAGTTTTCGGCTGTACCGCAAGTACTTACAGACAGGGGCCGAAGAAGACTGCTGTAGCCTAGGAGGAGGATACCATGCAAGCCCCTGGACTCGCGAAAGGGATCATCTCATGGAGGAGCTGGACAAGGCCAAGGGTGCTGCCAATATGTACCAACAGCTCGCGGTTGGATATAGCAAGGACATCCACCAGCTGACCAAGGAGAAGCTCGAACTCGCCTCGAAGCTCGAGGACCTGACTGCCCGCCACAACGTTGCCCAGGCAGAACGGGAGCGTCTTCGTGGAAGCTTGAAAGCTCTCCTGGACCGCAGTTTCAGATTGGCCAGGAGGACATGCAACGAGGCCTCCTGCGCCGAGTACTACAAGGAATGGTGCCTCCAGTACAGCGAGGGCAGGGGCCTCCTCCAGGAGGAGAATGCTCGGCTCGAGGCTGAGGTGGAGGAGTTGAGAAAGCGGCTCGACGAGTCTGAGCGCAAGTGCTGGGCCCTGGAGGAGAATGCTTGGCTAGTGGCCGATGTGGAGGAGCTGAGGAAGCGGCTAGATGAGTCCGAGTGGGATCGCCAGGCCCTGTTGAAAGAGAACGCCAGCCTTACTATCAACCTGAGCACTGCGGTTGCCCTGGGCGAGCTCTATCTTTTCGTGCTCAAGAACATTTCGTTTTTCAGTGGAGTCAATACCTCAATTTCTATCTAAGTCGCTCTGGATTACACTCGGTTTTCTATCGTGGTCCGAATGCGGATAGTCTTTGCTCGAGAGATCTATCTGTTGAGTTTGCGACCCAAATATAATTCACACAATATGAATTTCACTATTACAATACTTGGAGCAAACTAGCTCCTACAATACTCGGAGTACACTGACTCTCACAAACACTCGAGGCTTTCTCTAGCCTCCCTAGTTTCCTCTCTACTCACACCACACACCACACCACTCTTACACCTCTCTTCCTCTCACAAGACCCCTCACATTTCAGACGCACGCACTAACAAGAGCAGCCCCTATTTATAGGACACTAAGTCGGTCAATGAACCGACTTTCTCACCCCCACCTATTATTATTTTATTGTAACCTGCTAATCTACTTGTCAACAATTTCGGCTGCTTAGAGGGCAAGAAATGTTGACTTTTGTAGCTGAGAAAAATCTGGAGAGAGAGAAAATTCTGGCGAGGGAAGGACAACTCTAGAGGAAAGAGAGAGGCGGTGCTCTCTTCAACACTATCCTGGTCCTTGTTCATAGCCTAGTCCTTAGTTATTTGATGAACTTGCTTCTTATCCTGGCTTCTGCTTGTTTGGTATGGACATGTCTTGCTCGCAATCTACTTGCGTAGGACCCCCTGGAAAAACCCAGGATAGGTCAATCGCAACTCGTTCTTACCATGATACAATCACATAGTAGACACGGTCCGAGGTCGGGCAATTCTACAATTCGCTAACATCCTACTATAAATGACAAGAAAGGTAGAACGCTTGCTGGTGTTTTCCTTTTCGACACTCTCATCTCTCCCATCCTTCGCTTCTGCTGAAACCGAATACCTGACATGGAGGAAATCAGGAGTAGTCTTCAGAGCACGGGTTCGATCAAATCACTTGCACCCGATCGCTGCTCCATCATACTTTGGTAGCACTCAGGGCAGGATGGATCCAGGAATTTAGTATTGGGCTGGTCAAGCAAAACATCAGTCATCATAATTAAGTTGCTGATGAAATAACTACTGATTATAGAGAAACAAGAAAATTCATTAGAATTAAACAAAATCCTTAAGAAATAGCGGATACTTTTGTGCCTAATCATTGAAGTCCATGCGCGAACCTCTTTCATGTAGTAGAATTCGTTTAAGAATCGAGCACGTATCGAACTTCTCCTCAAGATTCTTCTCTCAATGTAAGTAATGAGGCACTCCGCTAGATAATCATCTCTCCTCTTGTTCGTCGTCCTGTTTTTTACAGTGTTCGGTCATTGAAGAATGAAGACACTCAGTTGTTGCTATCGATACTGGAAGAGTTAATACCGAGTGAATTAAGCGATCTACCGGAGGATAAAGCCCATGACTTCCTCTCCTACACATAACCCAGAAGTTCTTGATATACATGTTTTAGGCTCCATAGAGAAGGGGACCTGTTTCGAATGCACCATCTCTTGTTCTGTAAAGTCATCGAGATAAAACTTTTACTAGGCGTCAACCCTGCGTGCTGTGCGTGACGGAACGAAATCAATAATAATCTCATCGAAAGCAGGGAGATTTGTAGTTGCAATACAACTATGAAGCCGACATGACCGCGGAACTCAGCAAAAAACAGCATATCCGCAATCTCACGTGTATCTGACTTGCATATTGCAGGATGAGGAGTTCGTTCACTGATAATAAAGCTAAGAGTCATCAAGAACAAGACCAAATATATGGGAGATGAAGGGTTCCTAAGGAAGGGAGACCCTTGTCGTATTTGCAGTAAACCTAGAAGGCAATGGAGACTAAAGTGGCTAAGGCCCAAAATAATTTCATGTGGTTTGTTTTATGGAAAATAAATGAGTTTGAAAATATTTTTTTTAAAACTAATCATTTATATAATTTGAAATAATTAATCAATAAAAAGTATTTTCATTATCAACAGTACTTTTAAACATTTTTTAGGATGATATGATAAAAATATTATTTCTTCATTCATTTTGCAAGTAATATAAACGATCATTCTTATGAAAATGTTCAATAATACAACTGATATTTTTGTGAAACAAATGTACTTGGAGCTCTTACAGGTTTTGGGCCTCGTAGCAATTAACCCAGAAGGCAAACGGAGCCTTCTATTTGGGGGTATATGTTATTTGGGTCATTTGATTTGTCGGAATCCAATGATGGATTTAGCAAAATTGGGCTTCCAACTCGAAGGTTTTCTTATTTTTTCTGTGATTTTGCTTTTCCTAATAATGATAGTAATAGTAATAGAGGTAATGCACGATTAACATGTTTTCCTTGTTAAGCAGCAGAATAATGTTAACTGGAAAATTGCTATCAAACTGGATTACCAAAATCTACTATAGAGAATTTAGACTGAAATTTAACTCGAAATTAAAAATTGGGTACCTATTTGATTGAACTTTATTCACTATCATTACTTTCAACGGAGCATATCAACTACGTTCTTGCATCAACTGTTTATATTGGTGTATGAAGAAATGACTTCAATGGATAATTATGTATTTCAAAGTATGAGTTTAATTATTTTTGGATAATCAATGCAATTACTAACAAAACCAAGTTCTTATCGAAATGTTAATTACACTGCGACCAAAAGTAGAACTATTTCCTACAATGTATTGGCACAAATGACAAGGAGCTTGCTACTCTAAGTTTTGGTTGTTGTGAGTACTCCAAGAGTAAAATCATATATGCGTCATGCCAAAGCGTGGGGATGTGCCATTAAAATCATGTGAGGTGGTGAATCAAATTAGGTGCATGAAAGTTAGTTCAGACACTGTTTGTTTGTCTCGAAAATAGGTTGAACAAAATCATGAAATCATATTTATAAAATTTATCATATGATTGTGTTTTTTGGGAATGTAGAAGGACGTAAGCATTAATGAACTATATTCAGAAGATGATGGTAGAAAAAATTATCTGTAAACAGATAAAAATTTACCTACCAAATAAAAAAGATAAGAATTAAAGGAAAAGAAAAACAAAAAAACTGATGAGATAAGGAAACGGATATTTAAGGGACCCGTTTTTCTCACTTAAGCACGAAGCAAAAAATTGGGAAATGATTTTCTTCTTATTGAAAAGGGAAGTCAAATTTCACATATGGAAAATGCTTTATGTCGATCAAGTAGTTTTCCATTATTCAAACCTAGAAAGTCTAATTTACTAAACGGTTTCCATCAAACAGACTTACCTAATTCTCATAAGGGTTACATTTCATGAGATGTACCTTTCAATTTATAGCTCTTAGCCTCTTTATGAGTGTATTCCATCATGACAAAAGTTGATCAAAACTTGAAACCTTGTTAGAAATTGTGCTACTTGTGTCAAACGGAATGTGCATTCAATTGCAATAAAAATATAAATTTTTTTAGATCACCATACCAGTTTTATACATATTGGGTAGGGGTGAGCATAGTTCTTGAGTAGAATCTATAACTTGAGAGTCACACTTGTGCGAACCTATAAATTACAAGTTGCAAGATATGTATGATAAGTTTTGGGTTCAAAATTTGAGAAACCTGTATTAGCGGGTTTTTAGGTTCTAAATTGATAAAACTTGGAAGTTGGAACTTGTAACCTAGTACTTAAAATAAGTTTTTGAACAAGTTTTTGTGTTTTAGCCTATATCTTCATGCGATCCTACAGTATTCCATGGTGTAGTATAATCTAGAATCACTAGTCTAAACTTACATTCTATGATTGAGAATTTTATTTGTATATACTATGAGATTAGTGGAACCTCCAATTGCTTTTTTGATGCAGTTATGTTTGAGCAATTGATTTTTTTAAGATAATTTTATCTAATACAAAAGCAATCGATGCATTGAAAACTACAAAATTTCCTTAATATTATTCAATAGGTGCATATGGATACTCATTCTTAGGCAATCGGTAATAAAATTTTTGTTCATTTTAATTGTTATGTTTATTTTCGTTTTGTTTAACTAAATATAAAAAAAAGAAAAAAAGAACTTGTTAGAACATAGAGCTGACCTTGGAACCTATAAATGGGGTAAATTCTAAGTTTTGAGTTTTGATGAGTAAGTTACAAGTTCCAAAAAATGAGAAACATGTACCTAAAGGTAGGTTCAAGATTCCAAGGGGAACCTATAAGGAATTTGGAATGGCTCACTCTTAATATTGGGCTCACAAACATACATCAAAGGGCAACAAATACACATCACGGATTTGATTAGATCTCCATTGGTTCAAAGATATTTCCTCACACAATCACGCATGATGCTAATTAATCAAATTAAACCATGTGACCCTATCCCTAATATTGAATTTGCCCCTAGAGAACAAGCTCCTTATCGACATTAGATAACGTTATAATCCGTTCTTTCAAACCCAAAATCAAAATTGTTAATGTTATGGATTTATCAAACTCTTGGAATATTGTTCAACCAATCATAAGCTTATCTTTGTGAGAAATTCCAAATTAGTCATTTTGACCAACTTTTGCCAAAAATCTTTGATGTGACACCGGTGCGTCATATAGGACAGCCAGCAATGGCTATACTATCGCATCAAAGACATTTGTTGAATATTGACAAAAAGGATTATATTGGAATGTCACGCAAATATTTAGAATTAAATTTGCAAAATTGAAAAATTTATAACTGAATTGACATTTATATAATAAATTTAGGATTAATTGGCTAATTTTTCCTCAAACTCTTGATGGGGCTAAGACTAGCCAAAATCGACATTTCTAACTCGAATGTACAGTTTTCATCACGTTGCATCAAATGTTGATTGGATCCTATCTCTACATTTTCTAGAGAGAGGGGGTCAAGCTGTTGATTGTCTTGTTCAAAATGGGATTCTTTTTTAATAATAATAAACGTGCATTATTTCCATTGACTTGATAATAATTAAAGCTAGCTTATTTACATCGACCGAGAGCCGTTTCAACGCAGAATTATTCATGCAATTCTTATAAAATAATCTTCTTCTCATTATCAATGTCGTCATGTGAACATGCGTGCTGGTATGGCGGTCTGAATAACTAAAAATTCGATTAGGTGCTTCTTGCTCATAAAATGGCGGCTGACCACAATAATTCTCTGACCAAAAAGAAGAAAAGAAAAGAGACTACAATAATTCAAGCCCCAAATGATATCCTTTGAGGAAAATTCGAATAGATTATCTAGCGCGACCTAATTATTCCTAACTTTCCATTAGTGATTGAGCAATGGTCGCGCAAACCAAGCACATATCAGCTGGCAAATCTTGGTGCTCTAGATATCGTGCCCACATAAAATTCAAATGATTCAAAAGGTCAAGAATCACTGAGATTTTGCGTGCCAGGAGCATGTAATAATGCGTTTTTATTATTATGAAGAATTCCCTCCCATTAAAAGAGCTTTGACATGTGTGACTCCTAGTCACGGTCTTGGATTCAATGATTCATCCTCAGGCAGGTCACTTATCATTGCATTCCATTTCATTCTAAATGCACTCTTTGGCGTAATAATTAGAAGGAAAATGCATCGAAAAAGTCCAATTTCCCAATCATTTTCTTTCATTGCATGCGAGATCCTTCGAAAATTAGGATCAGCTTGTGGAGCACATTCCCCACGAGGGACCATGATTATTACTCTCCCAAACACTATGGCCGGTTTTCATGACTTTATAGTGTTCTTTTTGAACATTGAACGTTTGAGTATTATTGACTTGATGTTGCTAAACATGACAAGTTCAATGCATCTTTCTAACACGATGGTAATGCCTACGAGGGGGTACCTACGAATATATAAAGTGTTGTTTTGCATATGCATCACGAAAATTTTCTCATTGAGTTATCTAATAACTTTTGGGATTCTCGCAATTTTGTATATTATCTCTTTGCCAAACATATACATTAAGTATCTCCATCTTCAAATTGAAGTTATTGAAACATCCCCAAAGCAAGTTAGTAACTGAAGGATTGTAATTCTCAGTATGACAAAATTCACCCCTTTTTTTTTTTTTTATGAAATTCATTGTAAAATACACAAACACAAACTCCCCCCGCCCCAACAGTGAATTTGGTCAGGGTCATAGGAATGGCTGCTCTGACCAATCCTCGAGCACTGTCCCTCTCTCTCTCTCCCTCTAATTTGATATATGTGAGAGTCGTAAGAATGGCATCGATAGCGCTATTTTTCGAATGTTAGTGGTTTCAATCAGCAACTCGATTGTTATTAACAAAAGGACTTACATCGCATTGAGAAAGTGAAGTAATTTGATTACATGAAAAATAAAATAGGGATCAAATTACACAAAAAAAAAACTTTACTTAACTCTACAAACATAAGTCAAATTTTCCTTTAATCATCAAAAGTAGGGGTGACCATGGTTCCAAAGTAGAACCCGAAACTAGAGAACGGGTTTGGTTCTAGGTTCCCTTTTTTTAGGAAACGGACCAAGAATTGAGAATTGAGAATGAGGAGATTATATTTTTTATAATGTAATTCGTTTTATATCTAATGAGTAAATGTTTTATTTAATCTTTTATTAGATATGGATTGTCTTAATGAAGGGTGATGAGGTTGAAGAATAAAATGATCTGAAAAATATTTTCCTAAAAATGATTGCCTATATTGCTCGATATAATTAGCCAATAAAAAGTGTCTTCATCATCGACAATATTATACATTTATTCATTATACTAAGTAATATATGTCACTCTTATGAAAATGTTTGACAGTACAAATGATCTTTTTGGCAAAACAAACGTACTTGAAGCTCATACGGGTTTTGTGCCTCGTAGCAATTAATCCAGAAGGCAGATGGAGTCTTTAAGGGTGCTATTTGGGTTGGTATATGTTATTTGGGCCATTTGATTCCTCGGAATGCGATGATGGATTCAGCAAAGTTGGGCCTCCATAATCAACTCGATGATTTTTTTAATAATAATAATAATAATAATAATAATAGATGTGATACACGATTAACAAGTTTTTCTTGTTAATTAGCAGAATAATGTCAACCAGAAAATTGGGCTCACAAACATATATCAAAAGGCGACAAATACACGTCATGAATCTGATTAGATCTCCGTTGGTTCAAAGGTTCTTCCTCACGCAGTCACGTCTGATGCTAATCAATCAAATTAAACCATGTGACCCTATCCCTAATATTGATTTTGCTCCTAGTGAACAAGCTCCTTGTTGACATTAGAAGTCATTATGATCCGTTATTCTAACCCCAAAATTTAAATTTTTAATGTTAAAGTTTTATCAAACTCTGGAAAAATTGTCTAATTATTCATAAACTTATTAGTATGGATGTCAATTTATTATTAAAATTTTAAAAATTGCCAATTTAGTCTTAAGCTTTTGTGTGAAATTCTCATGTAATATTATTGGTCAATTTTTGCCAAAAATTACTAATATGGCAACATGCCATATAGAGTGGTTGGCATTAATTGAACTGTTGTGTCAGCGATATCCAATAAAAATTGATTGATGTGACTATATTAAAATATCACGTAAATGCTTAGAACTAAATTGGTAAATTAAAAATATAAAATTAAATTAATATGTATAATAAGTTTAGGACCGACCGGCTAATTTCCTCTCAAACACTCGATGGAACTAAGACTAGCCCAACGGATTGATATGTCTAACTCATCTTTCAAGACCGATAAATATAGTTTTCATCATGTTGCTTCACATGTTGATTGGATCCTATTCCTTATCCCCATATCTTCTAGAAAGGGGATCAAGTTGTTGATTCTCTTGTTCAAAATGTAAAAATAAATAAATAAATAAGAGTTATAAAGGTGCATTATTTCCATTGACTTGAGAATTATTAAAGCTTAGCTTGTTTCCATCGACTGAGAGCCGTTTCAACGTAGAATTATTCATACGATTCTTGTAACATAATCTTCATCTCATTATCACTGCCGTCATGTGAACATGCGTGCAGGTATGGCGGTCTGAATAACGAAAAATTTTATTAGGTGCTTCTTGCTTATAAAATGGCGGCTGACTACAATAATTCAAACCCCAAATGAGTAGATATTCTCTCAGAAGCCTACCAAAGTATAACATATGAAAATTTGACTCGACTATCTAGTACCACCTAGTTATTCCTAAATTCCCGTTATTGATTGAGGAACGGTCGCACAACCAAGCACATTTCAGCCGGTGAATCTTAGTGGTCCAAATAACGTGCATCCCGCATAACACCCGACATGATTCAAAAGATCAAGAATCACTAAGCTTTGCGTGTCGGGAGCATGTAATAATGCATTTCTTTTTGATGATTCCATCCCATTAAGAGAGCTTTCACGTCCATGGCTCCTCGTTAGGGTCTTTGATTCAATGATTCATCTTCAAATAGGGTCCCTTCTATGATGTCTTGAATTTTGATCCTATTTTGGAATTATATAAAATAGTTATATTAATCAGTGTCTTGTTAGTGCAATTACTTTGAACTGATTATTCATGAGTTAACTGACTATTCGAAAGCGCAATTAGAGATCGATACACGTACGACTAGCAAATTTAAATAAAGATAGACCACTTGACCATAAGGATTCCAAATGGACAATACCACTCTATTACCAACCAATTAGTGAACAAAAATAAATTGATTCGGCAGAGGTACAAAACCGGGTTGTGAGTGATTCCACATGACTTCAATACGAATTACGAACGATGTTAAACCGATTTCTTTTTGACTTTGTACTCAGGATGACCAATTGATTCCCCGTGATTACATGACAACCAAGGCTCACCCCTGATTTGAAATAAAGCTTAAATGTGGATTGAAAAACTATTGACCAAAGGTCAAGCATGAGAAAACCCTAAATGGCACCCTATTGTTTAGTCCATACTAAATTCACATTTGATTGAATTTAACCCCGATTTTTAATTCGATTTCGGGTATCGACTTTTAAAGGACTTCAAGACTAACTAATTGGATGTGCCACATTTATCCTCGAGTTTATTGGTAAGCCGCAAAGGTTCAAAAAAGGGATTTTGGACTAAGGAGTTGGGCCCACAAATGGGCCGGCCCCAAGCCGGCAGCCCAATGGGCCTTGAGCCTACAATGGACGGCCTAGTAGGGACCCGAGCAAACCCATCTCTTTTTTCTTCTTCAGCCAATGGATTTCCTCCCAAATGGTTGGCTTTGTGTGGTCCTTAGCCACTTAGGCTCCGTTTGGCAACACTCCTGTTTCTTTATTTTTCTGTTCTTTTATTCCCTAGAATAGAAAAAGAATAGAAATTCGTTTGTTAATGCAAATTGATTTTCTATTCAGGAATAGAAAGTTGTTTCTAGGAATAGAAATGAGAAGTAAAAAAAACTAGCTTCTTATTTCTCGGGAACAATTTCTAAAAACTATTTCTTGTGGACTACTCATCCCTATAGCACGCCACCACCGCCCACCGCCGCCGCTGACCGCCGGCCACCACCGCCGGCCGTCAGCCACCACTGCCAGCCGCCGCCGATCGCCGGCCGCCCCCTACCCACTGGCCACAGGTCGCCGGTCTCCGCCCACCCCCACCTTCTCACTAGTGGTCGACTGCCAACCGCCACCACCCGCTCGCCACCAGTTGATCGCTAGTCGCTGGCCTTCACCCGGCGACCTGGCGTGACTGGAGGGCGACGGTGGCATCTGGCCTACCGGCCGCCAGATGCCGCTGCTGCCCACCGATCGCCGTCGTCATCGGGGAAAAAAGAAATAAAAACTTTGTGTCGATTCCAAACACATTTCTATTCCTTTTCTATTCCGAGAACAAGAAATTTTTGTAGTTACCTAACGCCCTATTTTATCCAGAAATTGTTCAAGGGAGTAGAAATAAAAAAAAAAAAACTATTTCTCAAAAGAAATTGTTCCCAGGAGTAGAAATGTTACCAAACGCACCACTTAGAATTGCTTGGTTCTCATGCAAACTTGAGGCTCAAGTTTGGGAGTCTTCAATCTCAAGTTTTCCCTCTCCCTTCCCTAGCAGTTGACTGGACCCCTACCCTTAGTCTCTCTCATTTTCCTCTTCATTTCAACCCCCTTCACTCTTTTTTTCCCCTACCCCTACCACCCTAGCCTTGTTGGAGGTGCCACCATCACTTGCTGAGCTACTACCACCGTCTAGAGTCCCACCTAGCTTGCTAGTTGCCACCCAGCCCCATTGATCACCCATCCAACTCCTCTCGGTTGTTGTTCACATGAAATAGCCTTGGATGGGAACTATTTTGCCGGAAACCAAACACCGCATGTCATCTCGTGTCGTCCTTAAGCCAACCAAACATAACCCTCATCATTGTCATTGTCCCGGTACCCCTGAATAGCTTAATTCATGAGTTATTTTCCTAATCCCTTAATTAGGGGATGGCATTGCATTAAGGAGTAATTTAATTAATTCTAAGCTTGTTTAGTGGTTAATGATGGTTTTCTTAGGCCTAAATATGGTTTAGGTGCCCTAACATTAATTAAGATAAGCTAATGGTAGCTTAATTACTCTTATTGCTAATTTAATTGGGTTATAGATAATTAGCATTATTTTATTATGTATAAGCTAGTTTATTGTTAATTGAGTTGGTTAACGAAGGATTAGTATTAATTAATTATGATTAATTATTTATGGGAATATTATAATTAAATTATTTGGTGGAATTTATGGAAATGATTAAATTATTTTATGGAAATTAATTAATTATTTTTAATATTGATTAATTTCGAATTATTAATTATTATTGATAATGAACTATTTTGGAGAAATAACTAATTATGAATCTTTGTTGACAATTAATTAATTAGAGCAATATTTATACTTATATACTTGTTGCTCATTAATTAATGGTTGTTAGTTATATATATGATAATATTTTGCGGCCTTTAATTATTTAAGGAGGTATTTAATTAAAGTGGCTTGTTTTACATCAAGTAATTCTTTATGGATATGGTGAATATTTATGGCTATTTTGTGGGATTTAATTATTTATTAAATAATTAAGTAAAGTACTTTTTTGGTATTAATAAGTATTTTTTGAAACAATTAAAGACTATAACTATTTTTGTGGTAATCAATTATTTATGGAATAATTGATTATGGTTAGTTCAATGAGGCACGTAATTGTTTATTATAGTAATTACTTATGAGTAATTTGTTAGTACCCATTTGATTCTTGAGAAAATTCTTGTTGTCGATTTGTTCATGTAAGGATTGGTTGATTAGGTATCATGGTGTTGGTTGAGGTTGATTATTTGAACGACTTGAATTTAGGTTCGTTGGTTGTGGTTGGAAGCTAATGAGTTAAGCAAGTTTAATGGACCATCAATTATTATGGCATTGCATTGCAAGTGTGATATTTGCAATAGTATGTTGTGTGAGCACGAACCATGATAGTATTGGCTATGTGAAAAGAAAAAATGGTATTGTTGATAGTTGTACTACATGATCACATAAAAAAATACCAAACGTTGCTGGAAAATCATCAACCCTTGAGTTGTGCCATGGCCTTTGAGGTCGCTTGATTTTTATCTAAAGCTTGGCAAGTGGCTAGTTGCCATGTTGTGGTTGAAGCCGGATTGAAGCTCATTTATGGAATGCCATCTAGGCGAGGGTTCCATGACATAGCTGTGCCCAGTGGGGTGGAATGATGCCTGATTATACTAGTAGATCACTAACCATAAGGTTGTGCCGCAACTCGAGGGGTCATAATAATTGGAACATGCGTGGATACTTTATGCATAGGAAAGTTTGATATATGTTCTAATTATGTGATCTACTTGATTGTATTATTTCTAACATGACTTATATTATATCATGTAGGCTGCGTGTGTTAAGACAAGATGATAATGCATGTGGTTGCAATTAATGGCTATTAGTTAATCTCGTGGTTGAGAATCTCTTTATGTATTAGATAAGGCAAAGTGAGAAATGCTTTGCCATTGATCTGCCATCGATAGTAGGTTGCATGGTTAGATTGCACCTAAGGTGAACGAATTTTTTAATTAAGACTTAGGACTTTAACTTACTAAGTTTATTTTACCTATCGTGGTTAAACATCTTCAGGACCTAAGTATGACGTTGTACTCGGTATGTTTCGGTGTCCTCATGGACATAAGCACCATTGTCACCATGCAATTCGTGTCGAATTGCGATTTTGTGTATGAGTATCACATTACTACTGGGGAGAGGGATCATTACATGTGTCATATGTTCAAAGTGTGGTTTGTGAGCCAAGAGGATATGGTATATGGTCCCCTAATAAGTTTCAATGGATGCCACCTCATGAGGGTCTGAGTGACGAGGTGTGGGACCCTATGGACCTTGGCTCTCTAGATGGCGTTTTGGAGGATCCCTTGAACGGAGAGTCTAACCCCTTGGAGGAGAGCGATTAGACACTTGATGTTTGATCTTTTAACTAACCCTCCCCTTTTATGATAGACATAAATTAGCCCGGTCTAGTCCCTTTTTTGTCGGCCATTGGAACAACGCCCAAGGATGGGCATGTATATATGTTTCCCAAAACTAACATCAGTAAATAAATCAAAAGTGATGCTATTGTCTTACTATTATGTCTTTTTGCTATATTTATTTGATGTTTGACTGGGTGTTAGTAAATTCGTTTTTGCTTGTGTTTAATCGCAAAATAAAATGAATTGACCGGTGACTAGTCCTAGGATGTCACATTCATATTGTTATGTTTGTTATGTGTTTGAGGATCGGGACGTGACATCTTTTATTTCATTCCATTACATTCCTGCACGCACTTGGAATGATAGTAAGAAGCAAAACGCAGCATGCAAGATCATGCGAAAATCAAGATTGGCTGGTGGACCACATTCCCCACGAGGGACTGTGATCATCATTATTCTCCCGAACGCTACGGCCGGTTTTTGTGGCTTTCTATAGTCCAGATAATGTGCATCCCATCTAAGACCCACATGATTCAAAAGGTCGAGAATCATTAAGTTTTTGCGTGCTGGGAACATGTAACAAATGCATTCCTTTTTTGATAATTTCATCCCATCAAGAGAGCTTTCACATGTGTGGCTCCTCGGTAGTGTCTTGAATTCAATGATTCATCTTCAAAGCGGGTCCCTTTTCATTTCATTCCATTCTATTCCTACGTGCACTCTTGGAATGATAGTAAGAACCAAAATGCATTGGCAAAAGAATTCCAATTTGGTACTCACTTGTCTTTCTTTGCGTGCAAGATCATTCGAAAATTAGGATAGGCTGGTGGAGCCCATTCCCCATGAGGGACTGTGATCATTATTATTCTCCCAAATGCTACGGCTGGTTTTTGTGGCTTTCTATGGTGCTCTTTTCGAACATTGGATGTTTATGTGCATCTTTCAACACGATTGTAAGTGCCTACGATGGGTTACCTACAAATATATTAAATGGTACTATGCATGTGTCATGAAAATTTCCCGTGGAGTTACCTAATAACTTTTTGGATTCTCGCAATTCTGTATGTTATCTCTTTGCCAAACATATACATCAAGTAACTCCATCCTCAAATTGATGTTATTGAAACTTCCCCAAATCAAGTTAGTAACCGAAGGATCGGAATTCTCACTATGACAAAAATTTCCCCTATTTTTATGAAATTCACCGTAAAATACACATGGCATCAATAGCGCTATTCTTTTTAAGTTAGTGTTTTCACATCTACAATTTAATCGTTATTAACAGAAGGACTTGTATCGCATCAAATTACACAAACAACAACTTTTAGTTAACTTTACTAACGTATGTCAATATATCTTTTAAACTATGGGTGAGCACGATTCCAAAGTCAAATCAAAATTGAAAAACCGAACAGCTAAGAATTGGTTTGGCTTCAAGTTCTAATGTGCCATGGTCCGGTTCCCAGATCCATTTTTTTTAGGAATCAGACTGAGAATCGCAAACCAAACCAAGGGAACCAAGAATGAGGAGATTATATTTTTTATATTGTAACGGTGAACGTTTTATCTAATCTTTTCTTTTCTTTTTAGATATAGATTTTCTTAATGATGAGATGATCATCAATAAATAGAGTTTACAAGTTGAAGTGAAATAAATATATGTGATGAAGCTTTCTTATAACTATTTTAGTTTAATTTAGTAATTTTAGTTTAAAACTACTATTAAAATATTAAGTATGCTTGTTTTTTCTTTTGACTTCAATTGCTTAGAATTTATAATAATTTTAATGAATGATTAAGGACTTGAGTTCTGTAATTTAAGTTTTATGTTACATGTTTTGAATTTTTTATTATTTTATTTTATGTGTTCATCTTTTATAGATTATTTTTATTGACAAGTGAGAAAATATTTTTATTTTTGCATTCATTTTCATTTTACTTAATTAAAATGAAATAAAAAAAAGAATTTGTTAGACCCTTAGATCCCACCTAAAACCTGTTATAAAGAAATAGGTTTTAGAGTTTAGAGTATGAAGAGTAAGTTTTAACATTTTATAAACAAAAAACATGTTCCGACGGATAGGTTTCAAGTAAAATTTATGAAAAACCTAAAGTCACTCAACTCTTATCGAAACAGCTAACCTTAAGAAATAACTACTAGATTTTTAATAATGTGTCAGTGTCGTAATATTTTTGTACTGTTGATCAATTCAATAAAATTCATAGAGCTCGATGACAGGATGCTTTCTTACTCCAATTCACACGTATAATATTCCAAGGAAAAGGACATTTGCCTTGGAATTGACCTAAGAAAAAGAGGCTCATTTGAAAAGAATGAAAAAATTAGATTCGTCCAATACAGATAATGATCATCAATTTCACCATCCAGCTCAAAATGGTTCTTGCGCCATCGTTCAATCTCCCATTATCTATCCCTAACTCTCTGGAATTCACCAATATATAAGATGAAAAAAAAAAAAAAAAAAAACTAACGAATAAAACCCAGAAAAAGAAAGAAAGAAAAGGGAAGAAATCCTAGAAAAACAAAACCACCTCGCTCGCTTTCTTCACCGTTCTGCAGACGGGACAAGAACCCAGGAGAGGCTCGCACGCCATGCAGCATCCGATGTGCCTGCAAGGCATGAACAGCACCGACGACTCTCTCGCGTTGCAACTCCTGCAGATTCCGGTGCCCTTCTCGCCAATCCCCGGTCTGTTACTCTGTCTGTTCGAATTCGCGTTCGCCGCCGTCGCGGGACAGCACGACTCCGCATCGTCTTCTCCTGCATTTCCGTTGCTGCTGCACGAGCTCGAGGTCCTGCAGCAGGCGCTGTCCTTCAGCTGCTCGAGCGCGTTGCTCAGCGACACGGCCATGGCCTCGTTCTCCCGGGCCACCCTTTGCCACTCCTGGCCCTCCGCCTCTAGCCTCCTCAGGAGTTCCTCCAGCTCCGCGGCCTTCCTCGCCGCTTGCGCAATCTCTTCGTCCTTTTGCCTTAGCAAGATTTGCACTCTCAATTCGATCTTCCTCATCATCGACTCGATTTGCCGCTTGCTCTGTTCGTGCACCAGCCACCTCAATCTATCGTTCTGTAATTGCCGAGAATTCATCAAATTAAAATCAACGGCATAAAATGCTTCATGGACGGGCATAAAAGCCTAAGATGAAAGCAGGGTCATGTCGGGTCGGGTTTGTGGCTCACCTGTAGTCGGAGGAGGTGGTCGATTTCTTGGCCGTGCGGATCGAGTTGGAAAGGAATGCTCTGGGAATAAACAGAAGGAGAAGGAGAAGGAGAAGGAGAAGAAGCAGCAGCAGCAGCGATTGGCGCAGCTGCTTGAACCATGTTGTTGATGCTGAGGTGATTGTTCTTGCTCGCGCCGTCTTCAGGAGTAGCCATGAACGAGGTATTGTCGAAGCACCAGTTCCCGTCGCTCCTCTGTTCGTGACTCTGCAGTTGCTGCTGCAAGAACAGCTCCAATTGCAATTGCTGCTGCTCCCTCTGTTTCATCCCGGAAAAGCCGCTGTCGTATCCACAACCGCCGTGGCTGGCCGCGACGGCGTAACCTTGGGAGGAGCCCCACGCCGGCAACCCCGTGCCGACGTTATTCCCGGGATACAACTGCGCTTGAATGGCCATTCCTCTCTCTTCTGTAACACCACCGCGCCAATTAAACCAATACCCACTTCCCCAAAAGCCGTGTTCCGACCGATCTCGCTTCAAACCAGAACGGCCTCTGCGTCGATCTCCCTCAAGAGAGCTTTCTGAAGAACTCTCCTCCCTCTGTTTCTCCTCCTCCTCCTCTGTTGGGTTGGTGCTAGGATTCAAGGGGGCATATGAAGAAGCCGAGGGAGGATGGAACGTTATATATATAGAGAGAGAAGACTCGAAAGAGGAGGGTGACCTGGTTAATTAATCAACTCGGATCGAATTAAATAAAAAGCAGTGGGGGAGAGGGTCCTTAGTAACTGAAAAACTTGGAAAAGGGTGTGCTCAAATCTCTCTCTCTCTCTCTCTCTCTCTCTCTCTCTCTCTGGCATGAGCTATTAATAATGATGGCCCTGGCTTGAACGAGCGTTAAAGATAAAGGGAAGGAAGAGTCGTCGGGACGCGGTAAGCGGCAACGTACACATGCAGATTTTGTGACTGAACTATCGGGTCAAGAAGGTTTCTGTTCACAGAGAAAGATAGAGAGAGAGAGAGAACTGACAGAGCTTTTCTTGATTTTGTTTGTTTGTACCTATGACATGGCAAGGGAGAAAAGCAAGGAATTCAATTCCAAGTGGGGGCGAGAGAGAGAAGGCCTGAAGGTTGAGATATATCAGCCTGGGAACGAGTCAGATTTCATATTTTAAGCATAGAGAGAGAGAGAGAGAGAGAGAGAGAGAGAGAGAGAGAGGGAGAGGGAGAGATTTTGTCAGTTTGTTCTTTTGGAGGTAAGGCTGAAAATTAGGGTAGGCAAGCTTTTCAATCCTTCTTTGCTTGTCTCTCCGAGCTTTCTCTTTTGCGTTCGGAGAACTAGGGATTCTCTCCCCTCTTTTTTTGGCAGGACAAAAATAGTGGGAGGGATTCGTTTCTCTCTTTTGGTGAAAAATAAAAATAAAATTAAGAGTCGTTATTAAGGGTGGTGAAATCCTAGGCTGGATGGATCCGCGGTTATCCCCCACTTGGGTAGATCATTGATGCTAATTTGGCTCGAGCCAAATAAATTAAGCTCATTTTAAGGTAAAATCTCTTGGTGATATGTCTTTCCCGGATAGGTCATCGAATCGAAAATGTAGCAAATTTCAGCTGTTTGGTATATCTCGACATGGACGATCTTGGAGTTTTATTTTTTGATCCGATGGCGAAATGAGTACCTTGAGCAGAAAGTAAGCTCACCCTAAACGTCGACCGATTTTATAATGATCTTTTTGGATACCCTTTAAAGGGTTGATTCTTTCAGAGGCTTGGCTAAATGAATGAAAGCCTTGTCGCTCTTGAATACCCTACAATTTTTTATTTTTTTTATTTCATTAGGATCATACCCTTAGTTTCGAGAAACCTATATAGCTTGTAGATTGCAATCGATGTAGCCCATTTAGTATTGTTCTTGTGAGATATGCATGCATTTAGGTATGTCTATCAATTTAGTTAAGATCTATGTCTAGTAGGTCTAAAATCCAGAGAATTTGATCATAATATTCATCCTCGGGTGCAATCTCAAGTTTCCAGGAAAAAAATAAAAATAAAGAGAGAAGAAATAGCGATATCTTGGATGTGAAGTAATTTCTAGGTATTAGGAAAGCGCATTTAACCATGAAAGATGACAGCTATTCGAGTTAAATATAAGTCGAAGTATAACTTCCGCAATATAAAGGCGAAAGTAAAAAAAAGAAAAGAAAAAGAAAAAGAAAAAGTAATAGGAGTCATTCTAATTAAAATTGAAAGTCAAAGTGCGAGTCCCGCGAAATTAGGATTCAAAATGTACTTTCTTGAAACTGAAGGGTGTAAAGAATATATTTGGAAACTAGAGATGTTGAAAAATGTAATTTAGGAACACTTAGGGATGAATTTTTTCATTAATTTGTATCCATTCTTCAAAATAAACTTACAGATATCTGAAAAATCATCGATGGTGATAACAACTTTTGATGAATCTAAAGATTATGTCTTTTCTACGAGTTAATCCTGGAAACTTGTCACAATTGTTATTTAATAAATTCTACATGAGATCAATTTTTTTTTCTAACAAAAGATAATTTCTGAGTAAAATATGAAAATATTTGATTCATTATTAAACGATCATGTTTCGATATTTGGAAAACATCCGACACGTTTTGATATATGGAAACTCTTGACAGAAATTTCCAGGTTTCTAGTAATTGTCCGGCGATTGAATATTCGAGAGCTGCCCGAAAATCCACCATAATGACAGTCAATAAACCAAGATATAAAGAGACTATCGAATTAAAAAAAATATTCAATACATAACGATCACGAAATTCCTAGTCAAGACCTCGAAAGTCTCTCTTAGGCTACTTTCTGTTTTTTTGACTCGTTTTTCCTCAATTGAATTCCTTTGTTCTAGATGATCTGTAACGTATCAAGTAACCAAGTTAGAGAATTGCTCGTCGAATGAGATCTCGGGATCAATTTTGGTCCTCCTAAAGACCTCCTCGGTTTAAGGAATTTGATCCGGTCATTAAGGTTGAAGGGCAATTATATAGGATTAGACATTTATATTTGTCAATTAGATCGAGTGTATTTGATTGGAAATTGATTGCATTCATCCTAAAAGAATTCGTTCCGATTAAGGAGATAATATATTTTTTTTTTTGCTGGATCATCTCATTAATGCTAAGATAACATTTCCCGTTAAATTTTAGCTATGTCATTCTACTTCACTCTTTTTCCTTTTTTGAAATCAATCGGTGTCGAGGGTGCTTTAAGCACCCCATTAATCCCCATCAAGTGTGATAGCCCCCTGTCCTAAATAAATCGGGTATGACAAGAATATAATTCATTTCCCATAGCCACTCGTATCTAATTCTTATTCTTGATATTGTCTAGGGATAAAAAAGAGAGCATATTTTCATATCTCAATATTGTAAAAAAAAAAAAAAACTGGATATGAAGTGATTTTCAACCTCCCCCGAACACGTACAATGATGTTTGTGGTTGATATCACATGACTAATAAGGGCCAACGTAACATTCATGTTATTACATAAATATCTCATGTATTCTAAATGTAGAGTTGAGTTTCCTTTTTCCATCATATAATATTTCGTATCTATTTTCTAAGGTAATCCAAATTAAACCTTCTTTTCCTTCTATTTATTCCCTTCTTTTCCCTTTTATTTTTTCAATTTTATACATTCGGGTCATTTTTCAAGTCATACTTAAACTTAACGTCACAACAACGATAACAACAATAATATTAATAATCTAAACATTTGCATCAATAATTTGAACGAGAGTAAGCCACGTGGAGCAAGGAGTGTCACATGAGGAATCCATTTGCTAAATAGGACGGAGAAAAATATTGATAAACCAAGTTCATGCGTGCCGTACCAGGTCAAAATCGACAATTATTTAGAATAATGGCCTTCAAATGTGGGTGTCTTGTCTTCTCAGCAAATTCGTAGCGTCATGAATTGATGTACGAACACTCGACTGTTTCTAGCCATGTGATATAATTAGTAAATTCAAAATACTTAATAATAAATAAATAAATATATTATTATTATTTTTTATGATGCTTGAGATTAGAGTTGTGGGTCCTTGAGAGAGATATCATTTGAGGCAGCTTCCTCTTCCTCACGCATGCAATCAAGTCGTCGAGATTGAATTTTCTGCGGCAATAATAATGCGTTAAAAATTCAAATCCTTGACGCTAACGTCCGTCATTTGAGGAGTGAAATTTTCGTTGACCAGAGATTAATTAGGGCATAATTAGATAGACTGAAGAGACCATTAGGGTTCCTCTCCATTAAGCCTGCCCTACGAAGAAATAGTGGTAGGCATGCATACTTGAGGGAACTTCTTTAGGGATAGACCTTCGGCTGGACTTGCGAATTGACAAGAATTTGAACATAGTAAAGTTGTGACGGGAGAATGGGTTTAGTTCTGACTTCTAGAAACTTGGAATCTGCCTAACGCTAGTTTGATTTGAGATTCCAATCTCGAACCGTCTGTTCAATTTATTTGAACCAAATGAATTGCATAAGAATTGATTTTAAAGCTCCTTTCTCGAAGAAATGTTTTCGGATTGTGCGCAAAACACAACTAATTGGATGAAAATTGATTGCGCTTACTACTCAATCGTGGTCAATTTTACTTGTATAGCCTAACAAAGGGATCGAGAATTTATGTCTCTGTAAGTACTCATTGGAATATTTAGCCAAAGAAATCGCTACATCATTTTGCCAAAACCTAAGGGTGGCAAAGTCTGTTTCGGACTTAAAATTCATTATTTTAGTCACACTTTTCTGGCCACATTTATGATCTTTTTTGTCATATTAATTTAGTCGATTTAGACCCAATTCGCTTTTGATAATTTAATTTTTGCTCCTTTGTAATTAATCAAGCAATTGAAATATCATAAAATATTGCAAATTCCACGGAAGAAATCTCTCCAAGTTTCAAACCCTAAATCGATCCATCGATACCATAGCACCTGCCTACACTTCTTGTCCAGCTCAAAACCTTTCGTGGCAAGTCATTGCTAGACGATAAAGATGTGAAAAGAGCATCCATTCCCATATTTATGTAAATACAAAACCCGAACAGGGAAAGCATGTGGGACGTACGATGGCATCAGGTCCATTATCGCCCCACGGGTCGTTTCCAAACTTTGCCTAACTTAAAAATCTTGCCCCTTCGAAAACGCAAGCCTCCTCGCCTCAATGTCTTATCTCCCAAACTTTGAATAATCATTCCGAGTCAGTACAAGGTCACATCACATCAACAGTCACGACAAGAATCTACGTAAATCCCCCACATATTTCAAAGACAAAATCTCGGTGGGACAAGTGCGCGCACATAGACCCCACGACCCATCGAAGCCTAAACTAAGCAAAGTAGGAAGCTGCCCACCAAAGATGACATCGAGAAAACACGAAGGGGAGAGCGAGAAAAGAAAGAAGAGAGAGAGAGAGAGATTGGGAATGGAGATTGCATTACTTTAATTGCGAATGCAACATGATGTGATGTGATATCTTGGTGCACTCTGGCTAAATGGTCAACAAATCCCGGGGCTGGTAGGGTTGGGGCAGGACCCAATATGGACGGCAGGCAATGGCGATGCATCATGGATCTGGAATTACGGAGGGGAATTTGTGAGATGTCAGCCTGATTCGGAGATCCACACCCCACGGCAACTAAAGTCCACGGAATAAAGATTTGAAGGAAAAGTGTCAAGAATCAAGGGAAAATATAGAGTATATATCGCGGATGTAAATAATTGGTATCAAACGTTTTCTTTCAAAAAAGAAGTGAGATTCCTAATATTTTAAGGTTGAGAACATATGAAGAAAATTTTCACATAATTGAAAGAAAATCATTGTAAGGTTTAGGGTTAAATTAGCAAAATCGAAAAGATTCATGAATTTTTTGAGCAATTTCCATGCCCTATCTCATCTTGATTGTGGTAACTCGTCATTGGCATCCTCATGATTCATGGGTAAGCCATCACTATTGATGCCCCTATACTGGGATTCTCCCGTTGTATGATCCTATTCGTTTTATCATTCTGGCCCTCTTATAATAAGTACCTTGTTAGTTCATTCATTTGGAGTAGTAATGGGCATATGTGCTTGCACACTTAGGAACTTCGACCTTTAACTTTGGAATTTTGGCAGTCAAACCATTAAAACTCTCCTCAACTGGATGCCGACATTTGAGTTTACTAGAATCGCCACTCCTCCTCTCACAAAATTCGAACTTCTTCTTCCCGCTTTTGGTGCTATTTCTACCTAATGCATTTACAAAGTAAAGAGATCCGGAGAGAAAACCTCCTCACAATCTCTTGATAAAATTTAAAAATTCAGCATTTTTTGTGGTCCTATTAATAGGCGAAAGTCGTCCTCCAAATCCACTTGACCTACAATCTCTATCTCTATCGCTCATTTCCCAACTAGCTTTGTGAATATTATCACCAATGCAACATCTACTATTAGTGGATCGTCATCACTTCCTATTCATAGGAAAAAGAAAAACTAAGTGATTCGCTCCTTTTCAAAAGCAAAGTCATCTCTCAAAATCCATGTAGCCAACAATCTCAATGTCTATCGTGCATTTTCCACCCAGTACCCTCGTCATCATCGGTGCTATTGGTGCCTATTGCCACCAATGCTGCTGCCTCCACTACTGATGAATCGCCATCGCTTTCCCCACTTCGATAGATCTTTAGTTGCCCCCTCCAATGTCGTTGCTCCACAATGCAAAGTGACCACAACCACCCACATCTTTAGCACTCCCTTCCAATTTTGTAAGTTAATAATTCATCAATTTAGAAACTTCTTTCCGAGATACACTAGAAGCCTTTGCTTTAAAAGTAGTTTCCTATGAAATCCACACAACAATTCGAGTTGATAGCTACTCAGTTGTCGCCTCCAACATCGCTCCACAATGCAAAGTTAGCACCACCATCCACCTCTCTTAGTCCCTTCCCTCACAAGTTAATAATACTTTATCAATCTGGAAACTTCTTGCCAACAAAAACTTTTCACAATACATGATCGGTAGGAGTCGATGTCAGATTTACACCTTTTCTGAAATTAATTATACTTTTATAAACAACGTCGTCAATTGGTGTATAACACCATGATTATTTAGAATCATAATTTAAAGGCAGTAGTATCATCACATGCTCAATAGTGGGAGATGTACCCTCATAATATCTCTCTCTTCTTTCTCTTCCTCCCTACATTAATTTTGCGAAACATCATTTTGCCGGCACCCCACCATAGTGCCACTGCCATCGTGGACAAATTCCAGCCACCGCATTTTTGCCATGCCCTATTAAATCGAAATTGAGTCGAGCCGACAATGTTTAAGATAATACTAGGTTCACACATAAAAGTAACAATGACATCTAATAAAACAAAGAAACAAAACAAAAACTTTTTTCCATTGGCACCGGAAAAGAAGCAAAGGAGAGGAAAGAGACTTGGGAGAGAGAGAGAGAGAGAGAGACGGTGGGGGGTGGGTAGGTGGTGGTGGTCCATGTGATGCCCACACAAGGCATGAAGACCTCTCGAGAGAAAGAGCCTGTCCTTTTCCCGCTCGGGACGGCTCATCGTCATCTGCCCGAGAAAGAGGAATGGGGCGTGTCTGTTCGGGTGTTTTCCATGTGAACACATACCAACGCCAAGCACCACAGCACACCCAACCTAATCGACATCGACATCGACATCGACATCGACGCCTCTTTGGTCTGTCTCCATTGACTAAAAAGCTTTAAAGAAAAAGCCTCTGGGCGCGGGACTCTGCGTGGGGTTGCCATTATTAAAGTCCTCGATGGATAGGGCCAAGAATCCAATACACCACCACCCCACGAAAGTTCATTCATTATTATTCTCTCTCTCTAGCACCACCACTTGTCTTTGTTCTCTAGTTTTTTGGAGAGAAAAGTTGGGCGAGGACGCAACTTCTGAGACCCTTTCTCGCTCTTCCCAACAGTGCAGTTAGCGTCGGGTTGTGGAGTATTGCATGCATATGACTCGCTGAGCTATCTGTCCATTTGGCATTTTTACAGTTTTCGATGCGCTTGTGCTCGTGCTGCTGCCGCCTCGGTGCCTCGTGCCTTGGCCTCTTCGAGCCTATTGAATAACCTTTTACTGCTGAGGGGACTTCTTGCTGCTCGTATTCCGCAAATTGCCCATGGAGTTATCAGGCCCGGGATCAAATTATTATGCTACACCCCACGAGGACACAAGGGTGCACTCCCCAACACATATATCTAAATATCTGAGAAAGCCGATGGCTAATTAAATTATTCGGATCACCTGATCATTTTCTTGTTCTTATGAACCGCAACGTTAAAGTATAAATAAAGCTATCTTTCTAACACTACAAACGCGGCTGTCCGTACTTCAAAAATAATATTCATGCATCGTCATAAAAAAGAATTGGAGTACTGAATTTCTCAGCAGGGTTAGGTACTTATACTCTTTCTTTATATCAGATATCAGGGTAATGGCACAATCATCTTTTCAAGGAAAAAAAGTGGGTTGCGCTCAAGATTCTGCCGTATGCAATGCTTCAGGGTCGGCTTGCCGATAGAGACGAGACGTGGGGTTTATATAAGAGAGAGAGAGAGAGAGAGAGAGAGAGAGGTCATTGCGTAGAATTACGAGAACCCCAAGGCTCATAAGAGGTGAACAATAATCTAATCCTGTCTAGAGTCTCACTGCTATTAATGTCTGACCTGATGTGCGTGACAGAGACTTCAATGGACCGATTCAATGCCCTAAATTACTGGGCAGCGGCAACATAATGGAGCTACAGCTGAAAAAGATATCAAGAAAAGATGCCCAAAAGCAAAGGGCCAAGAAGAAAAAAGGGAGAATAAAATGACAGATCCGCCCCCCAATACCTTCATCTTGGGGGGGACTGTCCGATGGAGTTAATGTGTGGGAGAAGTCGTACATGGTCTTCATGTTCACAAGACTTTAGCTGCCTTGTCTGTCCCTTCCTTTGTCCTCGCTCGGTGCAGCAAGCCCTCATCTGCTTGTTCTGATCCGGAGCTTGTCCGCCACCGCAAGCGATGGAAACGACACTTGTGGAACCGATGGATACGGAGTGGAGTGGAGTACAAAAAGATATCTTTCGATTCCATCTTTTATCTCGGAGAGGGACCTGCTCACATGGTGACCGTGCAGATGTGCATGTGTTCCACGGAAAACAATCCATAAACCGACGGTCCATGGGATGGCGCCCCACCTCCCCTCCCCACCAAACAGTACAGGCTTGTCGCTATGCTTTCAATCCCTTCCTATTATTGAGGGGTTTTCTAAGGAAAGTGTCAGCACGATTGCTGGTGGATCAGCAGAAGTATGTGGCAGTGCCGTGGATTACGTATCGTGTTTTGTCGGTATGTTGGGCGTTGCCAATCAGCTGAGCAATAGCTTCTGAGTCGAGCTAAGTTTTTTTTCAAATCCTCGACGGATCTGTTCAAGGCGTAACGTAGATATTCTTCACATACGCTTACTGAATATCTATCTAAATCTCACTATTTCGAAGTTCGACAAAAAATAAAAAGACTAGCAAGAGAAAAAAAAAAAAAAAAGAAGGAAATTATATTGTGAATCTGCTATGAGTCTAGAGGTACGATTGACGTACGAGAGGTGCAAAAGTTTTAACATATGAATCACATGAGTTCATTCTATCTTAGCTATTGAATAACGTGGGCACATGTCGGGCCCATTAATATTTGAGATGAAGTGGGTTCATATGCATTGAGCGTATGCAAAAAAAAATTGGGTAGTATTTTGATTATATCTCATTGAATAGCATAGCAGGTATCTTTTAAATTAATTTTAAGTTATTCCTAATGCAATTCTGGCCAACCAAACAAGGGCATAGTCTCGCAATAGCAATTCCATTGTGAAAACTAAGCTAGAGAATTGATACTCCATTCCTAATCCTGCTCGATTCTATTCCCATAGAAGACCTATTCAATTCCGATTCCATTGTGAAAACTAAGCTAGAGAATTGATACTTCGTTCCTAATCCCGCTCGATTCTATTCCCATAAAAGACCAATTCAATTCTTGCCTCATTCCATTCCACGAACCAAACCATACGTTTTGTTTGAAAAGCTATAATATCTTTTTCAGAGGATTCTCAGTTCTGGACTTCTTCAGGACAAGATACGTGCCTTAAAAGAAAATGGAGCATACGGCATAGATAGTCAATTATTCTACATGGTGTTGATACACCAAAGTCATGTGAAGTGTGCCATCGTCTGGTGCGATCTTGAAAAATTAATATCCCCATAAATAATAACAAAAAAGGCAAAAGAAAAAAAGAAAAAAAAGAAAGGAGAAGAAAAAGAGAAAAGCAAAAAGGTTAGGAGTTGCTTCCCGTGCAATTACTTTGCTTTGACTGTGGTGCATGCCATGCATGATCTGCTTTTCACCAGTCGGCCTACGTCGGTGAGTCACGCTATTTTCTTTGCAGAACGTCGAGCGTTGCTTTTTGTCTTGTTAGGCTTGTATTTACAGTTTGGCGTTTTCCTTTTCCTTAAATGAAGAAGCAAACCCTAGAACGCCTGCCCTTATAGAAGATCTTTTTGACTTGGTCTGCCTTCCCGGAAACTCACTTCCAACCGCAATAGCACGGATAAAGTATAGGCATCACCGTATTTGTATTCAGTTAAGTTTTTTTTTTTGGGTTGGTGTAGTTAGTTAAGTTTATGTGTCATTAGAGTTATAGAAATGGGTCATAAACTTATTTCTTAACCTATATGATTTTTCTTATCGATTTTATTCTACTTTTACGTTAACTCTCATTCCCATAGTTTTATCCTGCCTCATTATAGGGTGTGAGAGTCGAAACACACACCTGAAACTAAATCGTTCTCACCCCATCCCCATGAAAAGGTAGGGATTTGAAACTCCCACCTTCCACTTTCCATGTGAAAAGGGTAAAAGCCTAGTGTTTCGGTTTTAAATGGGTTATAAATGTGTTAGTTATATTGAGTAAGGGTAGCATAATAATATTTAGACTATTGTTTGAATAATAGCACATTATAAGGCATAAATTCTTGAAAAGGTGGACCCGCGATGATTTCTAATAATTTGTAATTTATTTTTTGTGGCTCAAAACAAGTTGTCATTTTCAGAGTACATTAAGAACAATCACATAAGCATTTCTCATTAAGTAAATGAGTCATAAATAAGTTTAAATATAATATGAATGTTAGATAGTCATAAATAGATTTATAATTTACTTAGATTCAACCCATTTTTATGATTCTTTCTTCACTCTTTTTGACCTTGACTCAATCTCATGCTTACTCACTTTACATTCTTGCCTCAATTTGGTTATGAGTTTTCGTAAATTGGATTTAAATATAAAAGTATTTTAGCAATATAGGTTAGATCGGGTATAAGTCGGGTCGGATATGGGTAATTAGATTTGTATTGCATGAAAATGGATTAAAATGAGTTAAATGAATCTATTTTGGTGGTCTATTTTGGTAAAACCATTCATGACCCGACTCAACTTGACCCTCCTATTTGGCGTGGTCTACATATGCTTGATGTTCAAAACTTGAAATCATCCAATAATTCGTATGTTTGAAATAAGTTTCGTCAACCAGGGACGGAGGAAAATATAAACCTGTATATAGTTCTGATCTTTCTTTTTGCTTACCACTCAAAGAGACATGATTAGGAAACTCTTGTCTAGATCCGATGCCTGAGGCCCAATTACAGCCGCGACCATTGTTCTCGCGAGACTAATTGGTAGCTCCAACATAAGACTCGTATAATCAACTGTCGTGACAAATCCCGTTCAGTACACACTGTCCTCGTAGGGAATTCCACAACCACGAATAATAATCAGATCTTTATAAACGATTCCCCCATTGAAGACACGCCAGTCTCCTATATAACCAATCATCGCATCACGCACGTTAATCGTTCGACAACGAACGTCATAGAAAAAAGACACGTCGGTGTTTGAATTTTCGCGAGAGACTGTACAGATGTTCATGCATGTTGCATGGCGCCGATCGATGCAGTGCATGTGTTCCGATGGTGTCTTGTCTGGCGTTGGTGCGTGAATAAAGTTGATGTGGATATGCCTAATTATCTATATATATTGTCAGAAAGTTGATGGCTTCCATGTGAATGCGCGGCTGTATAATTAATGACAATCTAAGACCGACAGAGGCGAGGCAAACCACGAAATTCATGCTGACGCCGGCGAAGGAGGGAAGTCTTGGATGTAAACGCATTGACCATTCGATATAAGAGGGAGCAAATCGTCGTTACTGGTGCCTTAGTCTTGGAAAAGGAAAAATGGAAATAGAAAAAAGAAATTACGTAATTTTTTTTTTTCTTGGCCAAAAGGGATTTATTTACATGAAAGAAGGCTAAGTTACATGGCAATGTATAAGAAGGGTTTCATATTGCTTCTATTAGCTTTACTCTAACCGGCTATTATGAGTTCTACATTTAACTTTCTCCTCTGGACATCCGAGAATGAGATCGAAAAATTATAGATAAGTTATATGCGAGGTTCTACTAGTTGATATGTCGAATATTTCAAAGAATCACACCTGTCTCGAATCGAATAAAAGTCAAAGTGCAAGTTCCGCTAAATTAGCAAAAGTCTCAGGTTAGAAAGCAAAAGTTGACTCTTTGCCGTACGCAAATTCCAGTTGGACCTTACCAAAGTTTAGACCAAGAACCAAGGCCCATAAATTTCGCACCAAAAGTCTAGAACAAGAATGAAAGGTAGTGCCCCAAAAGTCTTCAAAGAATCGGGTGCTTTTGCCATGAGCAATTTGTACGCCTAAAAGAGAGGACTAAACCCTACCCACAAGGCAAGTCATGGACACTTGTGAATAGATCTAATTCACATTCTGCATCGCCTCCCTCTTCCTCCTCCTCCTCCTCCTTCCTCCGCACGCATTCTCTAACTTAAGCAACAATTTGTTCCCTAGGGCTCAAGAATCATGGAGCTCCCAAGAGAAAAGGAACTTCCCCGATTCTTGCTGCACAGGTTATTAAGAGTTTGGCTGATGGCATCTGAACTATGACTCCGACCCGTTTCGGATTTGCGCATCATTCAGTCTCTTCAAGCTAATCAATCAAATTAAGAACAGAATGAATGTTGGCGTTACAAAAAAGTTTGCTTTTAGTGAATGAAAGAATTTCATGAGAAAGCAATGTTTGGTTGCTAGTTTTGGACAAAAACTGTTAGAAAAGTCCTAAACCTATCACATTTTTACCAATTTAATATTAAATATTTTAATTATGCCAATTTAGTCATAACCCTTTTGACTTGGAGCCAATTTGGACTAATTGTAGTCGGATATTATTGACATGAATGCCAATTGGCCCATATGGCATGATCATATTGAAGTAAACAATTTTTTTTTTTAAAAAAAAGTTAACATTTTTTTGATTTCTTATCATTTTTTTTCCTTCTTCCTTTTGTTGATGATTGACCACTAGTCATAGGCAATGGCAAAGGCAAACCGCCCTCACCTAGGAGAGGGTTGGCATTGCTTACCACAAGCGAGGCTCAATCAGGTGAAGGCAACTCCTAGTGAGGTTACCTTGGCCTAGGCAAGGGTTGGCCTAGCCAAATTTGGCCTGAGCAAGGTTGACCCTCATCGAGCCTTGCCTAGGTGAGGGAGAGCCTTGATGAGGGCCCCCTCGCTAGATTGGGTGAGGCCAACCTTTGCCCAAGCTAGGGCCAACCTCGGCCTCCTTGAATCAAGCCTTGCCTATGGTAGGTGATGATAATCCTCGCTCAGGCGAGACCAGCTTGGCCTTGCCATAGTCAATGGCCTATCACCTATGGTCAATCATTAACAAAAGAACGAAAAAAGGGAAAAAGAAAGAAAGATAAAGATAAAAAATTTAAAATTTTAAATATTACTAAAAATTGTCCATTTCAGCTTTGGCCATGTCACTTATGTCGACTAGCATCTACTTTAGCAGTACCAGCCAAAACTAGCCAGAAAGATTGAACTAACATCAAGTTAAAAACTTAAATACTAAATTGACACAATTAAAATGTTCATGACTAAATTAGCACAAATACAATAAGTTGATGATTTTTATGATACATTTTTCCTAGTTTTGGCAACCCAGGTTTTTGTCCATGGATGCTGGTTGCAACAGTTCGATAGCAAAAACTCCCGGTGACCATTTTACGTGGCTGAAACTTTGTCGCCATCACCAACTAAAGTCAGATTGCTAAGATCCACAATTAAATGGTTTAACTAAACATCATCTCAATTGAGCCACCTTACGTTATGATAGGAAACATTTCGAGTCTAAGAATTGACTAATATTCATTGCGAAGATTTTCTTCAGTCAAATTAGCCATCCTAAAATAATTTCGAACAGCGAATAATGAAAATGGCCATTGAAGATGAGCTCCAGAATTTAAAAAAAAGAAAAGAAAAGTTTTCAGGCTTTATTAGCAAGAACATCTTGTGTATTCTTGTGTATTTTTTCTTTGGGTTCGAGGATGAAGATGGCGTCAATAAGATAGATCCCACTTTCATTGCCTTTCCGAGCTAATGTAGATGCCTATTCTCATTTAGGACATCTTGGCCTTTTTAATCGTTGGAGAGAGTCGCCAAATTCTTTTTCTAAATAGGGTTTATGCCCATTACCTCATTTAATTTTGGTTTTCTTATAGCCGATGATGTTAAGAAAATCAATATCATCTCTTTAAAGTTGGTGTCCACTCTTTAAATGACCAAAATAGCCCTATTCTCATTATGAAAAATCCATGTCTGCCCGTCCAGCAAATTCGAGGCATTTCGACTGAAAAAGAAACCACGAAAAAAAAAATTGAAATTAGATGAAAGCATTATTATTTTTTGTTTTACCCTCATCACAATTTTTATCTTTCTATTTTTAGTTGATAAGGGTATTTTAACACAAAAATCCTTCCTATTCTCGGAATGGACATTGAATATGCTCGAATTATTAAAATGAATATGTCTTGATATAATTTCTTATGTTGGAATTTTATTTTGTTCTTTTCTCTTGCACACGCGGGCAACGTGTGCATTTTTCCTAATTTTATATATGTTAAATCTTGTCGATCCAAAGAAAACTTCAATTTACTCTTCCAACATTGTCATAATTTGTAAAATTTGAAAGATCTCAACCCATTATTATAAAATCTTTGGACCTAAATGAGAAAGGTGATTCAAAGTCTAAAAAGATTTAAATTAAAGACTTATAGTTCTGATATTATGTAATATTTGTGAGGTTAAAACCATCTCCTCTAAAAATTTAGACTATCGTGGTTTGTCATTTGAATACTTTTAACATAAGTGATGCAAATAAGTTCTTACTTTTGAAGGAGCCAACAATTCTATTGATGAATCTCACTGAGGTGATCATAGTCATATCTCCTCCAGAAAGTGATTTGTTTCTGCTGAACATTTAATGTAAAACAGTGCATGCAGAGAGAGGAGAAGATCTGTTCAAGAATCCAAAAAGCCTCCGCACCAAATTTTATTTCAGAGATTCGCAAATTACAATTCATACATCCTCAGATAACAGGCTTGTAGTTATTGACAACATACTTTCTTCGGGTGGAGGGTGGTGATGAATTGAATGTGTCGAAGCATAACAAACGTGTTGGGATTTTAGTTTAAATCTCGATGTGTCTATCTATTTCAACCCATCGCATACTTATGGGTCCAACTGCGAGCCGTTGAGTCATACTTCACTTTATCGGCCTTGCACATGTGGGCGATCTCCGGAACGAGCGGATCGTCGGGGTTGGGGTCCGTGAGCAACGAGCATATGGATAACAGTACCTGTCAGAATCACATGTTTATTGGGTAAGGATTGACAGGGAATCAGCAAGTTGTGGACAAACTTCTTCAACTGAGTATTGTATATACCTTGGAGATTGTAAGGGCAGGACTCCACTGTTCCTTGAGGATGTCCAAGCATATATTCCCATTGCTATTGATGTTTGGGTGGAACACCTTGGTCTTGAAAGCAACCTGCAAAGTTTTCCCCCCCAAGTTATTGCAAAAATTCTTGGGTTTGAATATAAAAATTACCCAAAAATAGAAGAATTGGCCTAATCTTTGCACCTTTGGAGGCTTGAAAGGATAATCAGGTGGGAAATGGATGGTCACAAGGAAGACTCCACCGGCATAAGGACTATCGTTTGGGCCAATTATGGTTGCCTGCCAATGAAACATGTCCTCACCCACAGGACCTGAAATACACAACTCAAGCAACTGTATAATTTTTTTTTTTTACTTTTGTGGGGAGATAAATATGGTTCTGAGCAAAGATCCCTTTGCAATCAAGTCCCTGAACGTTTCTGTACCTGCACTGCAAGAAGATGGGGGGTCTCTCTGCAAGTCCTTGAGCTCCTTCAGAATTCTTTTGGATGCCATTGAAGCGAAATATGTTACAACGTGAAGAAGTGGGGGGGAAGTGGGGAACAGGTTGTGCTAGGTCAATGATATATAGTTCTATGCAGAATGCACAGCCAAATGGGAAGGGGATGGTGTATATAATGGAGGAATTTGGGGTGATGGTGAGGAAAAAGAGGGGAAGCAAATGTGAGAGATTGGCTGAATGATTCCTTTTGAAAGGAAGATGAGTGGGGGAAAGAATCAGTTCTTGCAGAAAAGAAAATGGGGGCAGGAATCATGCATTTAAAATCTGCTGAACATGATGGACATGGCCCAAGTTTATCAGCAATATCTCTATTCCACCCACGGTTGAGGAAATTTGGACCTTGTTTTTTTTTTTATGTGAAAATAAGCAAACAAGGGAAACAGATAAGATTGCTCTTGACAAAACAATAAAAGAACATAGAAAAGAGGAGGAAATGCCCCAACTAGTAAAATATCCTTTGATTCCATTCAGAAATGCAAGAGTTGCTTCGTTAGGTATCTTCCAATGCACAGCCCACCAATTGTCACAAATTGATTGCGCAAGCCATCTTTATTAGGGGGCTCAAGACTCAATCCCTTGATTCTCAAGGAAAAGGCAATTCGTGGTAAGCAGTTGAGAATCTTGAGACTAGGCTGATCGGTTGCTGAAGATTAAAAGGCAAATACTGATTCTGACATCTCCAAAATAGACCTCACATCGTGCACCTTTATATCTATCCCCTTCACAATACATTATTTCCGCACTTGATGGCCTTCCAATTCCGTGTGCCTATTCCTTTAGTGCGATTCAGACAACTTATTCGAACGCCCCATGTTTCATACTTTCGGTCACCACAGTATATCTTATCAGGCAAGTGATGGTCTAAGACTTTTGGACTTGGCGAATCAACAGGATGAAACGGGAAAGGTCCAAGGCACACGCCTTAGAGATGATAAGGTAGGTCCTCTGAGAGAGAGAGAGAGAGATCAAATTGGAAAATAGAATCAGAGGGCCATGTCTACAAGACTACAACTGCATCAGCATGGACGCCAGTAGTAGTTACCAAGATAAACACATGCACAATGGATACTAGTAGTAAACAATTCGACTTTTTCAACCCCAAGGAAAAACAATACAACTCGCTATAGCTTTTAAGAAATTCTCTGCTAGTATACCCACATCTAAAGTAAGCCCCTCATAATGATAGTAGAGCACAGGCGAGGTGCAGCAAGCAGAACTGCAATACTCTGTCGATATCTCCCTAGGTTGTCAGTTGAGACTATTAACACCACTTGTTTACTCCTTGTTTGCAGTAATTAATTACTTCTCCATACCACAAAGAATTTCCTTCTTCTTGCTCTCCTCGCCGTGCTCATAAGATAGAGCATGCCTTTTGAGTCTTTCTCTTCTTCCTTCGCTTCTGTTTAGGCGGCTGAAGTACCACCTTAATGGCAGCATCGAACACAGCTTTCACGTTCTGCAATCCCAAATTCACAAACTTCAAGTAAGGAAATGACAGATCATTCAACCCGATATGTAAATAATTTCAAATGTAAATAGAATTGGATGATACGAACCTGCTGCGTTTTTGAACTGCATTCTACGTAAGCAGCAGCCCCTATCAGTTTCTTTAGTTCCTCCCCCTGCAAAATATGAAGAATTCAAATGTTCCAGTATCTCTTTTGAAAATAAGTTCAAAAGTGTCGATAACAACCAATAAATAATTATAGTTGAAACTATCTAGAGGGAGCATAGAGGGTACCTGGGCTGTGGTAATGGGAACAGCGCCTGGGTGGTCTAAGAAGAACTGCTTATCATCTTGTAGATCTGTAAGAAATACTCTATGTCACGAAAATGAACAAAAGGAGGTTGCTTGGGATAGCATAAATGAGACTGAAGTTTCTTTTTACATGGATCATTAATGCTGATTAGTGAACAGCAGGTACAATCTCATAAAAGACTAACAGGATCACACAAGTATTGTTGCTTCCCAGTTATCCACACAAGAATTGTGCAGGAAGGTTCACATGGATGACAAACCACTTTACGAGTTAACCTTTTTTTTCGACAACAAACAGAGACCAGCAATCAAGTTATTAAGACACATGATCTCACATGAACCCTTGCACTAATCAAGATCAAACTCACTGCAGGCTCTATGAGTTCAATTACTATGCTGGGATTTGCATGAATCCATGTGCTAACCAAGAGAGTTACTTGGACGGGATATGGTCTCTGAGTTTACCAAACAAGGTGGCTCTAACCTGAGAGCATTCTTGGTGTATATTTGGGTGAAAAAAAAAGAAAAAAGAAAGGGGGTGCAAGAGCAACTAAAATCAAAGTATAAAAAACCGTGCATTAAATCAAATTAAAAATTTAAAACAAATTATCTTTAATGAAATACCAAACTAAATAGTGGCAAGAAATATAAAGAACTAACAAGCCAGAGAATTGATTCAAAAGAACACATATATATGGAAACATGAGCAATTGTACTTAATTTTAACGTAACTTCAGAAGGTAATGTGGCAACATAAAGAAGCCTGCCGCAACTGATACCATACCTGTTTTAGTTTCTTATTTTGAAGATAAAAAGTTTTTTGCCGGTAAGAAACCATACACTTGGTTCAGTGTTATCAATATTTTCAAGTTTCGGGACTGCAATATTTTCTTGTGACAACCGTTCTGATTTTCTGCTCCAAACATCCCCTTCTTACCATAAATTGTATTCTGAGATATAAATTGTTTGCTTTGGTTGCCTTAATTAATCAGTATCATCATGTCATATTCAAACACACTCATTAGTATTGTGCTATATGTAAGGAATAGGATTACAAGGGAAACTTAACCTGAAAAAATTTTGCACATAAGTTGTTTGCTTTATTTGCCTCAGTTAATCAGTATCATCATGTCATACTTGAACACGTGCATTAGTACTGGGCTATACAGAAGGAACAGGATTAAAAGGGAAACTTAACCTGAAAAACTTTTGCACTACTTCAAGTATATAAGACAAATTCACAAATTTTTGGTTAGATGCAAGGTTGAATTTCCCCAAGTCTAAATTGATTTTAGTGTGTAAATTGTCATGGCTATGAGAGAGAGAGAGAGAGAATTGTTTTGAAACCCAAATGGTTTTAGAACCCAGCAAGTGTTGGTCTGCAGTTCAACTGATCATACCAGTTGAGCTTCTTGGTCCAATTAAAGTGACTAATTAGATTAAATACATTATGCGTATAAAAGAATGCACTCTCGAAACACAGGTTCAGAAATATCTCATAATATTCAAAAGAAAAGAACAAAGAAATATGCACATCATCGCTGCCCAGATCAGATGGCTAAGAAGCATCCCTTTGATCCTTGAGGTTGCTTATTTGAGACTCACAGCAAATAAATCATTTTTGTACAGAAATGAAGCCAACAGATGGTAGTAAATATATTTAACTGGTTCACAGGGCCAAAACTGATTCTAAGAAAACCGGACCAGGTCCAGTTTGCCCTGATTTAACCAGTTGAACTGGCTGAGTAGTCCCCAAAGACATGCAGGCTATACTCATTTTAAGATCAATATCATGTCACAAATCAGGTGAGAACAGATAATGCCATACAATGATTACGTACATAACAAATGGACAAGCAAAACTACAATCTCAAAAAAATGTACAATATGGCATTGAGATAGATGCCAACAAGTGAACTGAATCATATTATACTACCGACAAGGGTATGGTATCTGCTACTAAGTAATAGGAGAATGAAGGGAAAGCCATAGACTCTAACCAAGCTTCGTCCCGACAAGAATAACCGGGACACCAGGTGCATAATGCCGCAACTCAGGAATCCACTGAATATTGAAGGGAAAAAATTATAAGATGAACAAGTTGTCTGATCACACGGGCAAATAGAGAATACAGAAGTCGATAAAAGAACTCAAGATGAGCAAGGCTCACCTTTTTGGCAACATTCTCATAGCTAGCCTTGCTTATGAGAGAGAACGCAAGCAGGAAGACATCAGCTCCACGGTAACTTAAAGGTCTCAACCTATTGTAATCTTCCTGGCCTGTGGCATTGGAAATTGGCATCCCAGTCAGAACAGGAAGAAATGGATCTCAGCCAAAACATAGTGAAGGAAATTTCAACATCAGAGATTGAGGACCAACCAGCAGTGTCCCACAACCCCAGATTAATGGTGGCTCCGTCAACAACCACATTTGCACTAAAATTGTCAAATACAGTCGGCACATAATCCTGCTCCAGAGTAAAATAACATGAGAATTGAAAGATAGATCTTAAATTCAACATGGTGCAGATTAATAATCACCATAGATATGATCAAATGAGAAATTCATAACTGAACTTTGGAGTACATCGTCCAGCATTCAGTTCATCAAGTGTAACGCATGATAGGAAAAACGCCCTAGATACTGTAACAAAGCAAGGCATACAGTCCATAGTAAGTGCTACAATGTAACTCATCCAATCGTCCCCAGCAGAAACATAGTTTACCTTGAAAGTATAAAGGCATCTTAAAGTTTATCATATTTAAGAGAAGACACTATCCATTCATGTGGGATGAACAGATTGATCTTTTTCCAACAGTGAACAATCCTTTAGCAAATAATCTAACTGATCCACAATACAATGTCAGATACCTTCAAACAACAGTATTCGTCAAATAAACCTCCCATTACAGAGAAGACAGGACACCAATATCGCTTAGCAAAGTAGACAATTAGTGAGAGTACTTCTAATTTCACCCAAAATCAAACTCATCGAGAGCCAAACACTGAGAAGTTTTGCAGAAATTCTCATATCTTCATCAAAAGATTTCTCAAATCAAATCCGGTCTCATAGTCCGTACTACAAATGGTAAGACTAAAGAGTCATTACCATTTGAGAGAACGTTAGCAACATCTCCACATGAGGCTTTGTGTGGAAAATGAACCCATTAACTATGGCCACAGCAACCATGTTACTTGCATAATTTAGTCCAAGAAGAAAACTAAAAACAGAGATATGACAAGCATAATCTCAAAAACAAAATTCATATGCAACAAAAGCAGCAAACTCCTCCAATGCACACAGCTTAGCATGAACCTAGAAATACATTATCAAAACCCAATGCCGCTTTCGCTCTTCTCATTTCGTCACCCAGAACTACTAGAGATTGGGGGGGCAAGAAACCAACACTTACCCACTAAAATCAACAACCCAAAGAGACCAAACAAATTACCAATCTCAAATCCCTCTCGTAAACCCAAAATTCGAACGACTTCAAACCCCCTTCCTCAGCACCCGAACGAAGAAAAATTCACAGAAATGCGGCCACCAAACCACACCGATCGAACCCACAACACAAAATCAATAATGCGAGTAAAGGGAAAAGGAAGAAGTCGAAAAAGCTCGAGTCTTGAGTGAAAAATTTTGCTCACAGTAGGGAAGGTGTTGCTGGTGTAGGAGATGAGCATGCAAGTCTTGCCAACAGCTCCGTCGCCGACCGTGACGCATTTTATGAACCTCGACGCGCTCATTCTCCACTCGAGTCCAATCCACTTTCAGACAGGACAGGCTTCCTTTTACACCGAATTTTTCAAGAGATTATCTTCACAGAGAGAGAGAGAGAGACCGGGGAGTGGGGGAGGACTGCTCCTGCGAGTTATGGATATTTATGGATGCCTCAATAATCTTTTCTTCTTTCCCTAGCACAAATTTTAATTTTTCGTTTCAATTCTGTTCATCGTATTTCATTTCTCTTTCCCAATTGGGAGAATAGGTTAATTTCAAATTAATTAAGAGTAGATTTTTTTTAATCAAGGGTCATTGTGGACCAGTGGTGCCCAGGAGTGTATGACCATTTACATTAATGTCCCTATTGTATTTCGTGTTTGCTACACGTTATGGGATCTCACAACCACCACCGCAAAAATCAACATTTTAATTAGAGGATTATTTTTTAGGGTTAGTATCACGAAAATCCTAAAATTAGTATGTTTATAATAAATTTACTTAAAATTAATTTTTTGACCATAAAAAATCTCAATTAATATATCTTTGACAAATTTACAATATGTTAATTTCCGTTAAAATTTACTATTGAATTGTTGAGTTGAATAATATAGTTTGGAAATTTACTCTTCCTTTGTTACAATTGTATCACTTTTGTATTTTTTTGTGATATTAATTCAATTTAACATGGGGAAATTTATCATAAATGTATCAGTTTGGGGTTTTTGACAGCTAAAAAAATTAATTTTTGGCATATTTGTCAAAAGTATATCAGTTTGGGATTTTTTGTGGTCATTTGGAATAAATTGTTTACATGTATACTCATTTGGTATTTTACGTGGTGAAAAAATTAATTTAGAGTAAATTTGTAATAAATGTATTAATTTTTGGTTTTTCGTAATATTAACTTCATTTTTTTATCCCGCTCGACTTAATTCAAGACACTAAATACTTTCTAGTGGAAAAAAGAAGAAGATATTTCTAGCTGTTGTTGAAACTTGGGAAAATTTCAAAAAAGATCCAAAATAAGCATATTTTCTCAAATAAGGATCCGAAGTGACCATTATCTCAAATAAGAATCCGAAATGGTTAAACCGATCTCAAATAAAGACTTCAAATTGCTAGCCAACCAAATGTTTGCCGCCCGAGGGTGTGGCTTTTCCTATGGCCGGAATAAGGGCAATTTTGTCAAAAAAATTTGATAGAAATTAATAAATCCTAAAACTAGAAGCCTTAAACTCTTCACTCTCTTTTTCTTCTATACTTCATCTTCTAGGCTTTTTATCCTCTCTTACTCGGAGAACTCAAATTATTTGTTAATGAAGCAAGATCCTTGACTCCTTGAGTTCTAAACGTACGTGCTAGCACCCCCCTCGCCTACCCTTCTCTCTCTCTATGGAAGTGGATTCGCATTAGACCTAAGATGTGGGTCCTTGAGATCAAGATGTTCTATGTCTCTCGATTGGATCCGTGAAAATGGATTTGCATTCCACCTCACTCTCTTAGCTCTTAGGGTTTCCTCTCTTGCGATCCTCCGCGAAACTCTCATGACGGAATCAAGCGATTGAGCTCACCTGAAGTTCTCTTTGCCTAGGGGCAATGGTGATAATTCGCCGCTGTGATGGCGGCTTGTTGCTGGCGACGCCGCTACTGCTTCTTCTTCTCCTCGTAGTGATATTGAGTTGCATCGTGGCGTCGCTAGCGGTAGCGAGCTCAGCCTCCGCAACGTGTGAGCTCAGCTTCGCCGATTGCAATAAGCTCTACAACTACAGCTTGGCCTACCCCATCTCGAAGTTCTCGCACGGTGTGCTCAGCGAGAACGGGTAAGGCATCTCTCGCACCAATTTGAACGAAACTGACTTCAGTTAAACGGGAGTGTAGGTTGAAATACACATGAACTTAAGAAAAGATGATGAAGAATCGAGACTCTCGTGTTACACACGAGTGTCTGAATAACGAAGATGTTGTTTTGCTCGAGATTTATTTTCTTCGTTGGAAAGAAACGAAGGTAGGGGTTTCTAGTTGTGCTTCAATTCGTGCTCCATTAACAGAAAATTTGAGTGCTCCAAGTGAAAGAGGACAAAGAACGAAGAAGAAGAAAACGTGAGAATGTGAAGAGTTTGGGGTTTTTGTTTTTAGGGTTTGTTAAATTCTATCAATGTATTTTTTTTTGTTGACAAACTTGCTCTTATTTTGGCCACCGGAAATGCCACACGCCGCCGGGCGACGAATATTTGGCTGCCCGACGATTTAAGGTCTTTATTTGAGACTGGTTTAGCCACTTCGGGTTCCATTTGAAACAATGGCCACTTTGTGTCCTTATTTGAAAAATAGGCTCACTTTGGGTCCTTTTTTGAAATTTTCCCTTGAAACTTTATTCTAATTCTTTGCTTCGGTATTTTTTGTAATTATTTTTCAAAGTAAATCTGATATACGAACTTTCTTCAACTAAAATACCGAAAAAAAGGTTTTCTTTTCAATAAATTTAGACTGACGGTAAGAAAAAAATGAGACATCTGTTGGTACTATTTTATTTACACACCCGTTGCGTGAGCACTACAAATTGACAATATATCAAATTCATTGCGAAATACTAATATTATCCCCCAGTAAATTATGCTTAATGTTATTTTTAATATGAATTCTCTCTTAGTCCTGCTAATGGAATGTCATGGGGCACTTTAAAGCCTTTTCTTTTATTGGCCAAATTCTTTTAAAAAGCTCAAAGTTTAACTTGGATCCTAATTTCTAACCAAAAAAAGGAAAAAAACTTGGATTCCAATTTTGAACCAAAATTTTTCTTAGAAAATAAATGTCAATTTAGTTAGGATCTCAATTTTCACATAGTATTTCTTTTTCTCATAAAAAAAATACCAATTTTGGGCCAAACTTTTTTTTCTTATTAAAAAAGGGCAAATTGTCCAAAAAATTCTAAACTTTTCTATTTTTTTTTTTAATTGAGTCAATTTGACTAATTTTGATTGGAAAATGATTGACATGGCCAACTAGCATTAACATGTTACTTTTTAATAACTTTTTAATAAATTTTTTGAATTTTGAATTTTGAATTTTTTTTTTTTTTTTCTTGGGTTTGGGATTAAGGCCGACAAGGGTTGCTGGCTGACCCTTGCTGGCCACAAGTGAGGGAGTCAATGGCCTCGTCGAATCTAGCTAGGCAAGAGCAGAAACCTTACTCGGGGCCCTTGCCTAGGGCTAGCGAGGGCATCGCGGCCCTCACCCAAGGCTAGTGAGCCTGATGAGTGTTGGTCGGCAACCCTCACCCAACCCTCGTCGACCCTAAACCCAAAAAAAAAATAAAAAATAAATAAATAAATATTTCAAAAATTATTAAAAAACACTACGTTAATGCAAATCGGCCATGTTAGCAATTTCCAACAAAAATTGATTGAATGAACTTAATTAGCAAGAAGTAAAAGTATTTAAGACTGAATTAGTAAAAGTATAATATATTTAAGATTTTTTAGACAATTTTCTCCAAAAATATCACCGCTTCTAATCCATATCCAATTATGGGCTTAGCACGTTTTCATCTGATCATGTCCTTGTAGTTGGCAAGACATAGTTGTCATTGTCGGAGCCGCGGCAAGAATTTGAATTATTTCGAACAAAGCAAGAGAAGGAAACGTGCCCATTCAAATAGAAGAGCCCTTTTGGCACTAAAGTTTCCTTCCATCAGTCTAAAATTAGAAATAATTAGAATAACCTTTTCTTTATGAAGAACAAAAGTTTTCTGCTTTTGCAGAATAAATAGTTATATTTCTTTTTGTTTTTGAAATGACTGATTTTATTTATAGTAATCCAATCGGTATGTTCATGTGAAAATGGAATTTGCTTTTAAAAGAAACAATTTACGCAAATGTTGAAATGGACTGAACACAACAACAAGAGGGTGAATTGGTTGCTATAGGAAAATTTGAGACATTATGGTATAATTACACCAATGATTTCTTAACTATGTTCAAATGTGCAATTTTATCCTGAAAGTTTTATTTGTTCAATATGATATCTGAATTTTTGATAAATGTTTAATCTAGTTTGAGAATTATTTGTGCCATTTTCTCTTTTTTGGGTGGAAGTGCAAAACTACGTTCATGTGATGAAACAGTTTTTGAACATGAGGAATGCAGTACAGAGGAAGTATCTTCTTTCAATGGAAACTCAAAGAGAGCAAGACTCCATTTATTTTATAGAATATGAATGATTTGAAAAATATTTCCCTAAAAAAAATCATTTGTATTACTTGAAATAATATGTTGATGCAAAATATTTTTATTATAAAAAATAATTTATGTATAAATATTTTTGTAGATATGAAAATATTTTTTGTTCATTCATTTTTATAAGTAATACAAGCGATCATTTTTTTTTTTTTTTTTTTTTTTTCTAAATTATTCATTTTTCTTAGGACAAACATAGTCTTAAGAGAAATGAAAAGTAGATTTATAATGGGTTGGTCAGTCCACAAGACATACTCCACTTCCCAGCTCTAACAACCTAAGTATGAGGTTGGAAACCGTAATCGATTAGCGTTGACAACATTTACAGATGGAAATTGCCTCTCCACAAAGCTCTAGAGCTCACTCTACAGATATAAATGCTTCCCTTTTTGCTTCAGCACTTCTATTGTTATTACGCATAACGCTCTCACAGAGAACTACAATTAAAACTCACACGATTTTTCTCGAAGGATAAGCAAGGGAAGCATATGCAAAGCTTGCTGAGTAGTTCTTCAATTTGGCCAATCCTCGACTACAACTTTGATGCGAATCTATAGCCCTTCAAACTCAAAATGAACGTCGAAGACTAGCAAGATCCAAGTAGTCGTTACCCGTTCTGTCTTTAGTTCATAAGGTTTATCTGCAACTAACTAATGGACTTTATCTAAAGTAGATAAATTAACTTTTAGGGCTTCCTTGACATGTCCAAGGCTTGAAAATGGCTCCAACACACCAATTTGAATTTGATTCTAACTTATAAAAGAGTTAGGTCTTCTATTCCAAGTTAGTGGATAATATTTACTTTGTCTATAACGAAACTTTCCCTCCTTCTAGACTTGTTGATTTTTTAATGTCCAAAATCTACTAGTCTTGTGCCTTTCCAAGCATATTGATGTGCTCATGTTCTCTAGGCTGTACTCCTTTTTTAGTTCATTATCTTGACGAGCACACATCCTCTAACTTGTTCTCTAATTAAAGGTCCCTGTTTTAACATTTCCTTCTGCATATATTACTGCATTTGCAACGTGAGAAACATCTTCCCTTACATGGACGTCTTATTATTAACATTGCATATGATACTGTTGACTAGAAATAACCGGGGAAAATCGTCAAAAATGTCATAAACCTATTGCACTCGTGCCAAGTTAGTCATATACCTTTCAATTTGCCTAATTTAGTTTTAAATCTTCTAACGATTTGACAATATAGCTATCTTGGTTAATTTTGGTTGGAGATTATTGATGTGGATGCCAATCATTTTACGTGGTACAACCGACACTAATATTGACATTTTTTGTAATTTTTTAGAATATCTTAAGTATTTTTATATAATAGTAAATCATCAAAAGGTTTCGGATTAGATTGATTAAATTGAAATGTTTATGATTGAATTAACATATGCACAATAATTTTAAGACTTTTTTTAGTAATTATTTCTAGTTATTTTATCTGCAAACATACATAATAATATACCTGGACTGTCCTGCTATCTTCAAAATATCATAAGATTTTTCCAATATATGTAGCCAAAAGGCCTCTTACTCTTTTAATACTTTGAACCTGGAAAAGAACGGAAGTAACTTTTATCATCCTCGCCCAGAAAATGAGAGCGGCCATAAAAAGCCACGGGACAAATCGGTGTCATGTTGAAAAAGATCCTTTAAACTTAGGCCTAAATTTATATTACTCACGGGCTTAGTGATTTTGAGAACTTGAGATCTAATTTTTGTCTCTATTCCCTTTTTTTTGTTTCTCTATGTTCGTTTCCTTTCTTTTCCTTCTCACTGTAAACATTTCAAAAGGGAAATGCTAGTATCTGAGAGTCATCAATAGAATAAATTTATTAATTGATGCGTTATGACTGCCACTAATTTTTAAATGTCCCCCTCCCTTTAAAGGTCCAATGTAGTCTTACACATCTTCTGATGGACTCCTCCTCCCGTCTTCTCTCCCTTGCTTAGCCCCCTCCCCACGATCGAACGCCTTTGATTCAAGTTTGCCGCATCATCGGGGCTTTCGACCTCCAGTTGGTTGCTTTGATGGGTGCAGCGGGGAGAGAAGTCGTGATTTGTTGTGATCCCATGGATGAGGACGGCGAGAGAGGCGGAAGAGAGAGAAAATAGGATTGAAGTTTTGATTATTGCGTGTCTCATTCTGTGCAAATATGTAATGATGAGAAAATTGTCTAAAGAATTCTAAATTTATTGTATGATGGCCAATTCTCAATCATGAACTTTTTAATTTTAGCAATTTAATTCTTAACTTATTAACAACTTGCCAATTTAATACTAAATATTTCAATTGTGTCAATTTAATTTTAAATATTATGATGATTTGCCAATTTAGTTCTAACTTTTTAACAATTTGCCAATTTTGGTAATTTTGATTAATTTTGGCTAGAAATCACTAACATGGCATGGTAGGCATTGACCTTGATAGTTTATATATATACACATTTAAAAAATTTTGAATTTTTTCTTTCATTCTTCCTCTAGCCAATTGCTGACATGGCATGGACAGCGAAGTCAACCTCATCCATCGACATCGAGGGTCGAGCCTCAATAGTGGTAGGGGCAAGGTTGATCATGTCTAACGACGGCGAGGTTGAGTCTTGTTGGTGGTTGGGTGAGGCTCGCCCTTGTTGGATTTGGCAAGGGTCGAGCCTCACTAGTGGCAAGGTAAGGTAGATCCTTGCTATCTCCAGGCGAGGTCGACCAGACTCTACCACCGTTCAACCCTCGTCAATGACTAGTACAGTTGACCTTATTGGCCCTAGCCTCTAGCTAGTCTCAGCCATCATTGAGACCTAGCACCTGACCAAAGGAAGAGAAAAGAAAAAAAAAAAATTATAAAATTATGTGAAAAATTGTCCATGTTAATGCTAGTCATGTCATGTAGGATAGTCGATGCTAGCTATCATCAATGATTTCTTACCAAATTGGCTGAAATAACTAAATTTGTAAATCATCAAAATGTTTAAGAATAAGTTGGTGAACCATTGAAAGGTTTGGGATTAGATTTGCAAGTTGTCAAAAAGTTTATGATTAAATTGGAAAAATTGAAAAGTTAAGGATTGTAGCTATCGTACAATAAATTTAGGATTTTTTGGACAATTTTCTCGTGTAAAGACAATTTTATAAATTTATGATTTTTTTAGACATCATATAAAGTAAGTGAATTTATGTATGTTCCTTAGAGGAAAATTTAGTGGAAAAATTCTAAATAAGAACCCAAAGTAGATATTGTTTCAAATAAGGGCTAGACTGCCTTCATTTTTTTAAATAAGAGTTTGAAGTGTACATTATTTCAAATAATGGCCTGAGATGGCCATATTAGTCTCAAAAAAATCATGAACTCATAGATTAGTCAAGGGCAATTTCATCTTTTAAAATTTTTACATTTTTACATTTTTTCTTTCTGTTTTCTATTTTTTCTTTTCATAAAAAAAACTAAAAAAAAAGCAAAAATATAGGCCTCTTGCCTGTGGCCATCACCCCATCGCCAGTGGGGTGGTGGGGTCATCGACCCTTGCCGACCCTCGTCGTTGCCCAACCGATGATGGGGCTCCCACCTCTATTTTGCTTCTTTTTTTTGTTAATTTTTTTAATCTAATTTTTTAAAGTTAAATTAAAATTGTGTTTAGATGAAAATATTCGTGATTGGTTGGACTTTTTGCCGGCCAGTGAAGCTAAGCCTTTATTTGAAACAACCATAATCACTTCAACCTGTTTTTTTAGATTAATATGGTTACTTTAGGCAAATAATGTCCATCTTAGATCTTTATTTGAGAAAATGAAAATACTTTTGACTTTTATTTGAAAATTTTCCAAAATTATATTCAAAGATAGGAGAATAGATAATTACAATCAGTTATGACGTCATGAACTGTATTAGTGCGTTACATCTCCAACTTTGATTGAAATGATGATTTGATGACATGAGACCCGTCTTCTTGAAAGTACTGAAAAATTTGACATTGGACAAACAGTTCCAACAAAAAAAAGCCTCTTGATTTCATGATAAGCACGCAATTTTGCTTACTCAACCAAATATGAGCAGGTAAGTGGCATCCGACAAAGATAGCTAACAATTAAAGTGTAGAAAAATCAATCCTGACCTAGCACGAGAAATGTTGGTGGACGTGATCAATTGATGGCACATCAAGAACTATAGACAGGTGCACCATGATAAGGCACTGAGTGCGATTCCTAAGAGAGAAATCACATGGTAGCATCGTGTGAGATCTCAAATCTCATGCGAATTCTAACAGTTTTTCCTATTATTAGATGCACGTATGGGGTTGTATTAAAGGCTTTCGGGTGTGGAATAGTTTATTAGAGGAATTAGATATAAAACCATGCATTTATATAACAAGTTAAGTTTTTAGAACAGTTAGCATTACTCTTACAAAATCTCACATATTAATATATCATAATTGGTTATAACTCAGTGGCTTTTAAGTTTTTCTAAAAATGTGGGCTCTCTTGGCTGTCTCTCCGAATGAGGTATCTAGCTTCTTTTACGCATCTAGACAATAGATGTCCTATTCGAGTTAGGTGAGTTGAAGTGGATCAATGATGATAGAAAATGGAAAAGTGAAAATCGACCTATTTCATTGTAAGGGTTTTGGTTTCTACTAGACACACCGATGTGCAGATAAGCCTGCTCGGATAGTAAGGATGCTGAAAGATCCGTCTTGTATTTTGTTTGAACCCTCCTGCTGCTGCTATGTTTCTTTTGAGCCATGGTCAAGTTGGGAAATCTATCTTAAAATCTAACTCTGTAAATTTCTCTTCATGTTTAATTTAAAGCCCACTATTTTCGAAAGAGGTGAGTGGGAGCAGCAAGAGGACCCAAAATTTCCACCAAGAAGCATATCGTGTAATCTGCAGCATACTGACCAAAAAAAAAAAAAAAATCTGCAGCATGTATGAATTGCTTAAGCTTGCTTTAGTGGCCACCTTTTCAACATGAAAAGGGGGAGGTGCGGGTTTGAATCCATATCTTCTTAGGAGGGTAGGGGTATAGATAATTAGTTTTAGGTGTTGATCGTCCAAGGTGCTTAGATGATTGCCCAATAGAACAGAACCAAATAAATTGTAGAAAGAAAGCTCCAAACAACTTAGAAAATCTAAAGTGGCTATGCTAGAAGGGATTTCACCTTATAGCTTGTTATTGGATAAATCGAGTGATTCTAAATTTCTCGAGTTGCCACTATTTGAAGGAATTTCTCCAACCAAATTATTTTGAGAGAGGTTCAAATTTTGCAATCGAACAAGCCTAATTAGTCCTTTTGGTATTTGTCCATCTAATGCGTTGCTTGAAAGGTCAATGGAATATAAATATTGAAGCTTGGTGGTGAATTCTCGACTTGCTCCTTTTGTATCAAACACAATGGCAAAGAGCAAGGGGAATCGCTTGTATGGAGAAAAAGAGGAATTAACCCACATTCATGAAAAGTTGTTGAAACAATGGGTAATGTCTCCAGATAGATTATTATGAGCTAGGCGTAAATATTGGGGGTTAGAAAGATGGCATAGCTGCAAAGGAAAGTTCCTAGTGAAACAATTTCTCCTAAGATCAATGATCCTAGCAATCTAGAGTGTTGTCCAAACAGAGGTATTTTACCAATGAATTGATTTTCACTGAGATTGAGCATTATAAGATCTAGCTTTAGTAAACATTTTGGAAGCACTCTATTCAAGTCATTTCCTTGTATGCCTAGAACTTGCAATTGCTCCAAATTGCATAGGGAGCTTGGAATCAGAACATTGAACTTGTTGTCTCCCAATGAAATCCATTGCAAATGCGCTTGCAATTTCCTCCAACATCATGGAAGTCTACCAGACAGTTGCTTTTTACAAAGATCGAGAAAATTCAATCTACCCAACATGCACAACAAATTTGGAATGCCACCACTAAGGTTATTTCAAGAAAGTGACAATTGGATTAATAGTGGCATCTTTTTTCCAATGATTCGAGCAGTGTTGCCTCTAAGCATATTTTTTGAAAGATCCTATAGTTTTATGTGAGATAAAACGTTAGGTAACTAGTGAGGAACTTCATCTAAGATGCTAGTATTTGACATGTCTAATGTGTTAATATTGTTTAGTGTACAAAGCCAATTTGGAAACTATGGTCCCACTTTAAAACTTGACATGAAAATCTCTTGAATCTGGAAAGGAGGAATCCAAGATGTGCTAAAATTTATGACAATCTCATTGGAAGAAATGTACAACTTGGTCAACCTTGTGAGATTTACAAAGTGAATTTCACTAATAACTCCATCCAATTGATTATTACCAAAGGACATCAGTTCTAGGTTGGATAGTCCCCAATACTTTTAGGAATGTTTCCACTCAATCTATTAGAAGAGAGATGCAACTTTATTAGAGATGATAGTTGACCCACACTAGCAGGAATAGGACGTAAAATCAAATTGAATGAACTATCAAGGATTTCAAGATCTTTGAAATTTCCAAATTGATTGGGGAGGTTACCACTGAAATTGTTGTAGAAAACATCAATAATCTTTAAGTTTCTTCATTCACAAATCAAAGCATCATCCTTGGTGTTAGAAATACTCCCACTAAAGTTGTTAGCATGCAAGCTTAGTTCTTGTAAATTGCAGAAATTGCTCATGTTTTTCAAAATTTCACCTTCCAACCTATTTTGAGAGATATTAAGGAATCTACGCCATCGACTATTTTCAAGGATAGTAGTGGTGAATATGCCTTGGAGTTCATTTAGCTTAAATCAAGATGTTTGAATTTACTCACTTTAGAAACCAAGGAGGAATAGATGAATTCATGAAGTTGTTACTTAGATCGAGGAATCTAAGAGAAATGAAATTGACATGCAAAGATGTTAAAGCATCTTCCAAAATACATCCCCTCAAAATTAAATACTCCAAGGAGGAAAGCATGTTGATAGGATCTAACCATTCTTTGTGATTGAGATGGTGGACATAAGATAGGTCCAAGTATTTCAATTTAGAAATTGTAGATAGCCATCAAAGGTTCTCTATTTTTATTGGGTTTAGGCTTAGATCTAAGTACCATAGCTGGAAAGGTTACTAAGTTGATTGGAAATATTTCCATAGAAGCCTGTAGATGAGAGATTGAGATACTCCAATTTCTGAAGAGAAGCTAAGGACTCTGGAATTTTTTGTATTGAAAAACTATTGAAGTTGAGGTCTAGATGCTTCAAATGCTACAGTTTGTCAAAAGTTGGATGTATCTTACCTTTCAGGTTGCACTTCACAAGGCCATGATAGGGATTACAAAGGTCGAGCTTCGAGACATGACCGGTCCTCTTGTGGCATTCAACTCCTTCCCACTCACAACAATTCTCACCAATCCACGACCACAGATGTTTCGAGGGATTAGTGAAATCCTGCTTCAACTTCAGAAGGGCTTCCTTCTCAATGCCAATGCATCTTATATCTATGAAGGCTTTGGAATAACTGAATTCCAAAGTTTGAATGACAAAGAGTGCCCACAAGAATACATACATAGAACTAGTGTAGAAGTAGGATGCCATTGTTGGTAGAAATGAACCTCAAAACTTCCGTTTTATATAGGCCGAGAAAGCACTCCCCTGAAGAAAATAATTATTTTCTTTCTTTCCGTTACATGTATCTTGGTCTTGATTCACAATAAAAACAAAATGGAATAGAGAAAGAGACTTATAATTTCAAAGTCATGCCTCGCCTGGCCTGTCAAACAGTCAAGACACCAAAGGCGACCATTTTATGTTGGTCCATTAATTAAGCATAGATCAATTTTAAATCCATCCCATTAAAACTATATTCAATTAGGAGCATATCCTAGAAGGTCAATAAAATCATGAGAAAGACTAGCCACCTAAAGTGACTAAAAAATTCCAAATCATAACTTGCAAGGCCCGTCATGGTCAAGACATCAAATGCAACCAAGAACAATTGTGTGAAGCATCTGAAGTATTCGGTTCCCATGCACGCGTGTGAGGGTGTTAGTAAAACGATTCTTCCCTTTTAATAATCGAGAACGTTTTCAAAACGGGGGCACTTTACCAAGGAACTCACTGTCTATGAGATTAAAGAATTCAAGATCAGATAGAAGTCAGATAATCGCAAGATCATGATACTGACGAGTTCAATTCAATCTCGATACATGGCTTACGAAGATGGAGTTTGAAGACATGGTCAGTCTCTTTGCTGCATTCCGCTCCTTTCTACTCGCAACAATTTTGGTTGGTCCATGATGACAAGTGGTTCGGATGATCGATAAGACTTTGCTTGAATTTCAATAGATCAGCTTCCCCCTCAATGCAGCGCACATTCGCTAAAGCTTTGAAATAGCCCAATTCCGATGCTTCAATTGGAAGAAGTGTCCATCACGTTGGAAGTACAGAGGCAGTGGAAATGCAAATGTAATTTCTTGGTTTTACAGTGAGATGCATCTTGCAAGGCATGACGAGTCTTGCGAGGTGACCGGTCAAATGGTGACAGTACCCTCCATTATTTTCTCTTTGGTTTTCTTTCCAAGTCATGCCTTGGAACTTGCTAGACCCGTCAAATGGTGAAGGAATAAAATCCAACCAATAATAATTGTTCATCTCTGAATCTTTAATGCGCAAGATTGTAACTCATTGTTGAGGAGTGATGGTTTAGTTGTGTGCGCAGTTGATCACTTTTGACAATAAACTTGTAAAGTATTGGAATGGATGATTGTTGATATCTAATTTTAAGTCCACGTATTAGTAAATATAGAAAAATCGAAATTAGGGATTTTGATCGCAACGGGACCCATTTTTAAAACAAAAGGTGTCAATTTTCATTTCTTTTTTAGAATGTAATTTTTAGATAATTTCCTAATTATTTTCATTAAAAATCCAATAAAATCAAATGGTTGACTTTCAGGTTGACTTTAGGTTAATCCTTTGACCAAAAGTCAAGTCCTCGGGTCAAAAATTTACTTTTTCCGCAAAAATATTCCTTTTAGTTTCAATTTGACTTTGACATAAAAAAAATTGGCGAAAATTGATTAAGAACCTTATTTTCCAAATTTTTTAGTTTTATGTTCAAAATCGATCAAGAATAAAATTACTTTCATTCTAGTCATAATTAGGCTTAGTTCCTTTTGTGACATTTGATCTAGAAATTATTACCCATTCACTTGTTCAATCCATTTTGAGGGCAACATGCCAAAATAGGAATTCTCATTTTTAGCCCTAATTAGGGGGTTCGAATCGATTCAACATGATTTGTGAATGGGCACCTCCATTCGATTAATTTTGTGGAATAAGCCCGAATCCGAGGTCAATTTTGGGAAATTCACTTGGGAACTTTTCAATTTGAGGAATTTAGCTTACTTGAACCTAAGAAAACCAAGCTCATGAACTCCGATTGGCAAAGTTCAAATTGACCCATTTGAGACAAAAATTTAATTTCGAGAATTGAGGTTCAATTTCATAGTTGATCTCAAATTCAATTTTAGCAAAAAGTTGTGCCATCAATTCAAGGTCAATTTAAGTGCAATAGGTCATCCTAGGAACGAGAAATTAGTTCAATAGGTACCTTGCAATTTTAATATTTCCAAAATAGAAATTCGTTTAATAACAATGTAAAAATCAACCCTCTCCTCCCTAAACTCATTGCCACACTCCGCTGGACTCGCCTACCCGCTCCCAAAGCATGTTGTTCTCGTCCGCCTCACCGCACAGCTGGGCAGTCCTAAAATGGCATATCTTGGCTTTGAACGATGGCTCCATCACCATGATGTTGCTGCTCTTGATGTAGTTGTGGATAAGGATCATGTTGAGGTCAATGTTGTTTTGGATGTAACCCCAAGCCGTGGGCAGCATCAGCGGCGACTTCCATCCTCGAAATTTAGGTCCAAGGATCGTGAATTTGGGCATTTTAGGGTTCCACAGGCAATCAGAGAGTCTGGCGCCATTAACGAACTCGCAGACCAAGATGATGTTGTCGCCAAAGCCACAGACACCGAGTAGCTTCATGATGCTGACCAGGTTGCTTTGACAGATCATCCCGAGGAGGTCCTTGAGGCGGCCCATGTTGATCTTGCGCCTGAACTTGCGCTGAAAGATGTCATTGTCCTTGCCGTAGAGGGAGCAATGCTAGGAGGAGGAGGAGGAGGAGGAGGAGGAGGAGGATGAAGTGTAGCAGGGGTTGGTGAGGAAGTTATTGGTGGCAAAGTGGAACTCGGAGAAGTCATTTATAACAGGATTGTCCGCAAAGGAGTGGCGGAAGCTAGGGAGGGCGATGCTACTTGAGAGGGAGAAGGTACTGATACCAGTGCCGATGCTAGTGCAGGTGTCGGAGGAGAGATTAGGGAAGGGGGTGGAGGTGTAGTAGCTGTTGCTAGAAGAGGCAGGGGGCGAAGGGGTCAGAGGGGGCGGAGGAGGCGGGGGCCAATCTAGGGGTCTGGAATACAGAGCCTTGGGGAGGGGAGGAGAGTGGTCTTCTCGTGCAAGAGTGAAAGTGAGAGAGATGGAATAAATAATGAGAAGAGTTTTTATTTCTATTTACATTACAGAAATAGAAAATTTTAATTTCTGTTTCAAACTTATTTCTAGGCACATAATTTGTCCTAAAAATAGAAAAAATAAATTGTGTTATCAAATAGATTTCTATTCCAAATTTATTTTCAGGAATTGAAAAATAGATAAACTTAAGAAACATAATGGTTATAATGCGCGACCTAAATGTCTTTTATAACTTTGGTGTTTTGAGTTTTCTCAAAAACTCCACAAATTGTGTTAGTTTTCAAATTAAGCCTAGGGACTCATTTGCAAAATATTAAGAAAATGGAAATATCCTATTTCGGGATTTTGCTCCAAAGGACATTCTAAAAATACAATCAAGGTCGGAAACTTTTCAATTATTAATTAGGACCCTAATGAACCGCTTTTCCATTTTAAGTATTTACCAAAACAGGACTCAAACTTAGTCGAATTTGCAAACAAAGTTGACCAGTTTAGAATACGAAATCACAAAGCATTTTTCAGAAATTCAATGATACTTCAAGCATGCATTTAAAATATCAAATGACGTCCGTGTTTAAAAAAATTATATTAATGTTAAGATTTCGATGGTGGCTACAACTTTGATGAAGAACACTTTTTCAAAATCAGAACATAGAAAATTAGAAGAATTGGGGAATAGAGCAAGGTCAGGTTAGAAATCAGAATCACAGAACACAAGTCACTTTTTTCAGATTCTATCCTCAAATTTCGGGACCTATTTGACGTAGCAAATGACTCATTTAACACGTGACCTGTCAAATTGAAGCCGAGGAAGTCGATATCATTTCTTTAGTTGAATACTTTTCATGATTTCAAGGTCTACTAAGTCAAATCATCAAGTTAAGCTTACTAATTCATCAGACTCCAAAAATACAAAACATCCATACATGCAACAAGCAATTGTACATGGATTCCCAAACATGAATTGCTAAGAATATAACACTCTGCCTACATATTGCAACTCAGCAACATCATTAGCCATCACCAACTCCACATATACAACTGGCCAATTGAAGTTTAAGTTTACTAACCTTGTTTGCAAACTCCTTGGCCGGTGATCAAGCAATCCAGCCACTATATATACTTGGGTGCCTCAATGGATCGACCAAGGATGCTCGTCAGTTCTCTAAAATGAGTGGAGTAGAATAAGTGAGATTTCAAGGTAAATGAACTTCGAATGAACAATTAAAGAACAAAAATGAATCTAGGTTGTTTCGGTGATAATCCCGCAGAATTTCAGCGAACGCTAGCAACGGGGATGTTGTGGACTGGCTGAGGAAGCTGGTTGCAAGGATTAGAATGCCGAGGGAGGTCGGTCGATGGAGGAACAATGACTGGAAGTGGCTGAATCGGCTATCGACGTAGAGATTGGGTTGCATCAGAGAACTTTACCGGCTGATTTTGTGAGTTGCTGGCCAAATTTTTGGGCGACAACAATCACCAACTAGTCGGGGACACCTTAACTAGAGGTGGCGTATCGGTGGCTCGACGGAACTTGGCAGAGAGAGAGTGAGATATTTTACTTACAAAAAGGGTAAGTACACTAGAAGTGCCAAAACTTGTGTATGACCCTTATTTTAGTGTCAAAAGTTTCTACTGGCTCACTTAAGTGCTTAGTTAGAGAAAAAATGATTACTTTAATGCCATCGGCAAGAAATTCCGACTAAAATATATATGTGAAATTTCTAATTAAAATTTTAACACGAGTTAGCATTTTTTTTAACTAGTCTATGTGGCATTTCTGTGTGTATATTTCTCCTCTTCTCCCTCCACATCATTTTGTTTTCTTTTTCTTATTCTCTTTTCTCCCTTTTGCGCCCTTGTTGCTTCACATTGTATGCGAACTCCTCGGTTACAACTTCACCAATGCTCACCCATCACCACTCAAACCTACGAGCTATGCCACTGTTAGGATACACGTGTGAGTTGTGTTAGAGAAGTGGTCCCATATCGGAGAATTGATGTGGTGTGGAGTAGTTAATATATCCTAGTTGGCCCATAACTCACTATTTTAAATTCTTGAGTTAAGGTGGGTCCAACTAAATATATTGACAAGCTTAGACTTGGGCTTCCCCCTTAGAGATCTCCTTGTGTGAAAGAGTATCGGACTTTTGCTGCGTGCTCCCAACAACTGGTATCAGAGTTAATGGTTACGATTTCCGGGCAGGTGGACGTTGTGATGTGACAACTTGGGCCCATGAGGATGGCCTAAGTGGGTGATATAGGCCCATGAGGATGATGTTGGGCTAAAAGGATATCCGATTTAAGGGGGAGTGGACCTGACATTAAAGCTCACATGTGAGGGGGAGATTGTTAGGATACACGTGTGAGTTGTGTTAGAGAAGTGGTCCCACATCAAAGAATTGATATGGTGTGAAGTAGTTAATATATCCTAGTTGGCCCATAACTCACTAGTTTAAGCTTTTGAGTTAAGGTGGGTCAAACTAGATATATTAACGGGCTTGGACTTGGACTTCCCCCTTAGAGATCTCCCCATGCGAAAGGGTATTGGACTTCTGCTGCACGCTTCCAACAGCCACAACCTCAGCAAACATCGCCAAGAATCGATGAACAACATGGTCCAGATTTGTGACGGTTGGAGAGAGAGGGTGAGGAAAAACATGGATTAGATCCGTGAGAAGAGGGCTGTTCAGTCAAGATCACTTGGTCTCATCCAATTAGAAAGCCACGAAGCACATCCAGCAATCAATGAACTCCTAGATTGGATGGAAAACCAAGAACAGGGTTGTTCAGTCAAAATCACTTGGTCTCATCCAATTAGACAGCCATGAAGCACATCTAGCAATCGATGAACACCTAGATTGGATGGAAAACCAAGAACAGACGCGTGAACCTCACCCAAACATTTCAACAAACACCTAAGGTACAACAACCAGAAAGCGTTCAGGGTGCAAATTCATACCAAAACCAACCATAACCGGAAAACAACACTAGGAATACATAGCAAAAGGTATGAATAGGCCTGGAACACGCATAAACCAAGGTTCACAAGCACTATTCCACCAATTCAATAAAACAGGGGAAAATGAGCTCCATTGCGTATGTCGTCGAGAATGGATCCAACCGATCCTCTAGTTTGTAGCTGAGTTTTTCCATGAATCGACTCTATTAATGGTAAATATTGAGGTGGTTCCGATAAATTGCACAGACAAGAAGCGAGAGAGAATTTTCCTATCGTGCTCCTCTTATTGCCTTGGCGTCTCTCTTGTTAGTCGTTCAGCAAAACAAAAAAAATTGAATTGATGAAGCTCTTATTGCATTGCCTCTATCTAGCTTTCATTTGCAAAAGCTTCATCTACTCCTTTTGGTTCGAGAATAATCATCTACCATTACCAGACAATATTTCTTACCTCCTATACTTTGAGTCCTTATTGGTCCAAAGTGATCCATATGCAAAAGCTACAATACATGATTAGACGAAACATGGTCTATTGGTTTGAAGGAACTTTATACCTGTTTCCCTAATGTGCATGCTGAACATGATTCAAACTTCTTGTAGCTTATGTTGGGAAGTCCATGAACAAGCTTCTTAGAAGATAATTTAGAAATCTGCTTCATACTAACATGGCCCAACTTGTGATGCCACATATTTGGTTCATCTTGGACTTGAGATAAGGCACTTAACAAAATCTGAGTTTATGTTTATAAGATATATATTGCCATGTCTTTGACCAATAAATGATTGAGAGAAGTCTTAACTGGTTCCAAAACATATATTTTCTGAAAGTTTATTATGCATCCAGCGTCACACAATTGACTTATGCTTAGAAGGTTGTATTTGAGTCCTCTGACTAAGGAAACATTATTGATAATGAGGCTTCCAATCTTCACTATTCCAAGACAAATAATTTTTCCTTTGCTATTTCCTCCAAATGAGATGGTTCCTCCTTTTGTCTTCTCTTTCCCATTTTTTGGGACTATGGACTAGATCGGATGGTCTCAGGACCAGGAACCAAACCAAACCATTCCAATGGAATTGACCACTTAGCGAAAAAAAAATTAGAATAATTATTATTTTAGGATTTATTGTGTTTTTTTAAGAAATTTAAAATATATATTTTTCAATAAAAAATAGTCGGTCCATGAGGTTCTAGGTTTGGGCTGTTCAATGGGCTCACCCATTCACCTTCTAACTAATTTAAATAGTCATCATAGAATCTAAGCCATTGCCTTGGAGATTATTACAACTTAAATACATATGTTCGGGTTTGCTCAAGTTTTGAAACCATGGAGGAATAAATGAATTCATGAAGTTGTCACTTAGATCAAGAATCTAAGACAAGGGAAATCGACACACACAGAAGTTGAAGCATCTCCCAAATCATATCCCCTCAATTTAAAAAAAACTCCAGAGAGGAAAGCATAGTGATAGGGCTTAACCATTCTTTGGTGTTAAGAAGGTGGACCTGAGACAGGTCAAAATACTTAATGTTGATAGCCATTGGTGGTTCTGTTTCAGAAGAGTAACCCAAAAAACTATGAAGATCCATGTTCCGTAAATGGGAAAGGTTGCTAAGTAAATTGTAAATAATCCAGTTTTTGAACGAAGCTAAGTCCTTTGGGATTTTTGGGTTGAAAAGTCATTGGAGTTGAGTCTAGATGTTTCAAATGCTTTAGTATGTTTATAGCAGGATGTATCTTACCTCCTAGACTGCACTTCTCTAAGCCATCACATGGATTATGAAGGTTGAGCTTCAAGACGTGGCCCATTTTCTCGCTACATTTGACTCCTTTCCATTCACAACAATCCTCACCAGTCCATGACCTTAGACATCTCAAAGGATCAATGAGATCCTGCTCCAACTTCAGAAGAGCTTCACTTCTAGTGCCAATGCAGCTTACATTTTTTTTAAGGTGTTGTTGGAATGAAGGAATTCCGTGGTTTGGATGAAAAAGGTGTACACAAGAGTGTAGGCTCAAAGCTAGCATAGAAGTAGGGCGCTGCTGTTGTTAAAAATGAACCTAAGGACTTCCTTTTTCGTTCGCAAAGAAAGCATTTCCATTAGAGAAGACATCGATTTTATTTTTTATTTTTTTCCATTATATGAATCATGGTCATGATGCACAAAAAGAAAGAACAAACAAAAGAGCACATTAAGATATTTTCAAAGTTCTTTTGTATGATAAATCTACTGGGTAAATGTTAACCCTTGATTTTTAGCTAACGCGTCGTTAATGGTAAAAATTTGTGATTAAGGTTTCCAATCGTGACGGTACTCTTTTCTCGAACAAAAAGTCTCTTTTCCATTTCTTTCCATTGGCCCTTCCTTTGGATTGGATTTTCTAGCAAACAGAAAGTGTCAATGCAAATGGGTTTGTTTAATGGCGATAAAAAGTATTGATTTCGGCTCGAAACCTTGTCGACAAACCAATATGGACACTTCTGAATCTGATAAAAACAATGCAACAAGAATAACACAATAATAATTTGCAATTACAATATTGGCACCTCCTAAATGACGAATGGAAAAACAGTTTGACACAGACACTTTGACTAAACCAAAACGATACACGACTGCACTTGCTCGATGGTGAACAAGGATGTCGACCCTAAATATGACATCAGATTACTGGACAATGATAGATACAGACGATGACTTCCACAACAATATGACCATGTACGTAAGACTAGACTCTGAACTATTGGATAGTAGGGAAATGTATGCGTATGGATATGGATAAATGGATAATCTCCAAGACTCAACGAAAGAATTTAATCAACGACCTTGGCTTGGAGAGTGGGTGCAGCAGACTAATGGAAAAAATACGAATGGAATCTAGTCAACATTGATGGATGGATGGAAGTAAAACGGATGAGATAGTGTTGGAATTTAATCGACAGCACTAGCTTGGATATGACACTTGTTGGAATTGAATCAACGACAAGAGCTTCAACTACAGCTATGCTAAGCTAGGATAAAAGATAAATGATTGGTTTGTGATGTTGGGGGGCCTCTCTATTGGAAGTCTTGAGGGCATTTATAGGACTTGGCTGAGCGGTTATCATCCTGAACCACCGCCTTCAACTTCTATCACATTTCCTATTATCCAGCTTATTCAACCGTCTTGAACATGGCTCTGATTTGCTTCACCTCTCCACGCTTTTTCTTTTGAAATTTGACATCTCGACTTGTTCCGTAACCATCAAGCGTGGAATATTCCTGATTCTGTCACGTGATGGTAGGGGTAAATTTGGGTCAATATTGACGAAAGAAAAGGGTAAGATAATAAGCATTTTGATCATGTCTGAGCAGTTTAAGAATTTGGGAATTCATACCTGATCAATGCAACTACAAAGGGGGCTTAATCGAGCAATTCATCGTGAATTCTCTAATGACGACATAGATAATGAGCCCTTTATACGAAGGCAAGAGACGAATTCATTCGGCAATAAATAAAAAAATAAAAACCAAATTTTCATCTTGTTTGAACGCGTATAAATTGTTCGTCATTAGTCATTACAATAACATCACACAATTTGCTGGATGACGTGGCAAACCGTCATTGGCTGGACCATCCAGAGAATTTCTCCCAGAGAAAGAGGATCTTCCTCAAACCTTGACACCTGCCATTTTCGAATTTCCGCTGTCTTTACTTATTCAGACCTTCTAATCTTCCATTGAAGGGACAGAGAAGAGAGAGAGGTAGAGATGTCCAAAAACAAGTCCAAAGAGGATGAATTAAAACCAGCAAGATAGAGAGAGAAAGAGGATCTGTACAACGATCAACGACCACCACTGTAACCTCCGTTCTTTCCTCTCAACCGCCAACACCCTGCCTAAGCCCATCCTCTTATATTATTGCCCTCAGGTGCTTGCTCAGAAGCAGCTGTTGAAACCTCGTCCTCGCAAGGAAGAGGTTCCAAATACGCTCGGAATTGCTGATCTTCTTCACCGTGTTTCTACATACTTCCGAGCGAGAGAAGAATTGGTTCACAGGCTCTCATCAGAACAATGTCGGCAACGGTGGGCCAACTGCTCACGGTTGTGCTTCTCTCCGCATTCATGTTGTCGGCAGCTGCTGAGCACCACGGGAGCAAGGTGCAGGGAGTGACTTATGACGCGAAGTCACTGATCATCAATGGCAAGAGAGAGTTGCTCTTCTCGGGTTCCATCCATTACCCTCGGAGCACCCCCGATGTAACCGCTTCTGACATCGAACTCGTCTTTTGGTTGAAGTGTATCCCTTGTGGAGTGTAACAGATTTTCTGTTTCTTTCTTGTTTAATCGGGATGCAGATGTGGCCGGACCTTATTAACAAGGCAAAGCATGGAGGGTTGAATGTGATTCAGACATACGTCTTCTGGAATGCTCACGAGCCTGTTCAAGGCCAGGTGATTTGGACCAGAAGTAACACAAACTTAATTCCATGAAATCATGTCGCCAATCGCATTTTAATCAATCGCATTCATATTTCTTCTGCAGTTCAATTTTGAAGGAAACTATGATCTGGTGAAATTCATTAAGATGATCGGGGAGCATGGCATGTACGCTACCCTTAGAGTCGGGCCATTCATACAGGCTGAATGGAATCACGGGTATAATTCTGCTTCCTCTCTCGTTTTCTCTCGCCGCACGCGTGCACGAATCTCATCAATATTTTAATCTTATTTAGAGGACTTCCATATTGGTTGAGGGAGGTTAAGAACATCACATTCCGAGCGGACAATGAACCGTTCAAGGTAATATATTACTTCAAACCTGAGTAGACCTTGTTGTGAATTCTACTGGTTGACCCATCTGATCTACTCTTTCATTTATCAGTACCACATGGAAAGGTTTGTAAGAAAAATCATAGACATGATGAAGGAAGAGAAATTGTTTGCATCCCAAGGAGGTCCCATTATTTTGGCTCAGGTATATTTCCAACAATATCATGAACGGTCCTGGCTAAAGCTCTATATGAATTTTCTGTTCTTTCTCTCTTCCTTAACCGTCTGATATTTATGTTTGGTGACACAGATTGAAAACGAGTACGACCATATTCAACTCGCTTATAAAGAGCTAGGAACCCGGTATATCCAATGGGCAGGAAACATGGCTCTTGGTCTTAATATTGGAGTTCCATGGATCATGTGCAAGCAAAAAAATGCTCCTGGTCCAGTGGTACGTAGATGATTTAACCTTTATTATGACAAAAAGGGGTCTTTCAAGAATGAATAAAACCTAGAAATTCCATTTCAGTTGGGTAAAATGTATAAGGCATATATTTCTACGGAAAGAGGTTGGCTCCTACTAGAAGAAGAAAACAATTTTGTATGCTTCACTTCTATGTTGTTCTTAAAGTGGACGTGTTATCAGATCAATACATGCAACGGAAGGCACTGTGGTGATACTTTCACTGGCCCAAACAGACCGAACAAGCCAGTTCTCTGGACAGAGAACTGGACTGCTCAGTAAGTACCGATGTTTCAAAGATTTTACTTTACGCTGATACTAACATGCCCACCATTCTCAACTATGTTGAATGATTGCAGGTATCGAGTATTTGGAGATCCACCATCCCAAAGATCAGTAGAAGATATTGCTTACTCTGTTGCACGTTTCTTTGCTAAGAACGGGAGTTTAGCCAACTATTACATGGTATGAGGATGTTTGAACTTCCTTGGAACATATTTTCAGAAGTTAATCACTTTGCTTCGATAGCATTCATGCCCGCAATATTTTTACTATATTTGCAGTATCACGGTGGAACAAATTTCGGCAGAACTAGTGCCATTTTCACAACCACTCGCTACTATGATGAAGCTCCTCTTGATGAATATGGTAGGAAACCTCTTCCCCCCTTCCCCCCCAAAAAAAAAAGAAATCTTTCACTATGGTCATAGACTAAGCTTCTTTCGTGATAACCCTTAAGTTTATTATAGGTTTGCAGAGGGAACCCAAATGGGGCCATCTCAGGGACTTGCACAAGGCTTTGAGTTTATGTAGGAAGCCATTGTTGTGGGGTAACCCAAGCGTTCAACGCCTTGGAGCAGACATTGAGGTGCTTACGAAACTCAAGTTTTAGAAAATGAAGAAGGAATAACATGCCTACTAACTTGATTATTCTATGCAGGCCCTAACTTTTGATATCCCCAGGGACAAAGTTTGCGCTGCTTTTTGACTAATAACAACACCAAAATGGCACAAGTCACCGAGTTCAGGGGTGAAAGTTTCTATTTGCCTCCACGTTCCATTAGCATCCTCCCTGATTGCAAGACTCTGGTTTACAATACACAAACGGTAATGTTGTCTCTTTCTTCACATGACTAGTTATCAGTGTATCACTATATTCAAATAAAGCTCTTGAGTTAGTTTGTTCTGACCTTCTAGATTGCATTTTTAATCCTAAAATACTTAACAGAAAATTTTCTGTTGCAAAAAACAGATTGTATCCCAGCATAATGAGAGGAACTACCGCAGATCAAAGGTTACAGACAACCTTAAGTGGGAGATGTCCCAAGAAGCCATCCCAGACACTACCAAAGTACCAGTTGATTCTAAGGCACCGGCTGAGCACTACGGATTGACAAAAGACACCACAGACTACGCCTGGTTTATGACAAGGTATGCTGTTCTTGAGCATCTTAGCCTTTTGAAGATCATATGATGGATGTCTGAGAAGATACTCCTCCTTAAATACATCTCCAACTCTATTACACTCTAGAAAAGTGACACATTCATGCAATTGTGACCTCAGCATCAAGGTAAACCCACGTGATCTACCAATGCGTGAAGATATCCTTCCAGTTCTAAGGGTAGCAAGTCTTGGCCATGCTATGCATGTATTTGTAAATGGTGAATACATTGGTAAGTAATCAGAAAGATGACTAGTTAAATTCTTAGTGAGATTTGTCTTGATCTTTATTGACTTATTGTGAAACACGGAATGGTTCTCAGGAATGGCCCATGGAAGCCACGTTGAGAAGAGCTTTGTCATTCAGAAAGCTGTAAACTTGAAGCCAGGGACCAACCACATATCTTTGCTGAGCATGACAGTTGGATTACCTGTGAGAACCTCGCATCTTTTGTAGCGTGGTAGTTTGCAGCATCTGAGAATTGGCATCATATTTCTTCTTTGGTTGACACAGGATAGCGGAGCATATATGGAGCACAGATTTGCTGGGCCTCGTTTGGTGACAATCCTCGGTTTGAACACTGGCACACTTGATTTAACACTGAATGGCTGGGGGCATCAGGTATTGAAGAAACTTCTAAACCAATCTTACAATGAAAGAATTGTCTTTTGGATTAGATAGGGAGGAAAAAGGTATCAAGACATAAATGATCATTGTGGTAAAATTGGAAAAATTGAAGGTTGGCTTGGATGGGGAAAAGGTCCGTGCATACATGCAAGCAGGATCGCACCGGGTACAATGGAAAAAGGCAAACGGAGTCGGCCCTGCTCTTACTTGGTACAAGGTATAGAGCATTTATTTCAGAGACATCACCAGGAAATCTAACACAATAGTGTTAATCACTTGAAGCTCTCAAGAACTTGTTCAAAATTGTCAACCAATTTGATCAGTCAAGAACAATTTACATAACCGCATTGTCTTGATTGCAGGCATACTTCGATTCTCCCAAAGGAAACAGTCCTGTTGCTATCCGACTTCCTGACTTGGGCAAGGGAATGATTTGGGTCAATGGCAAAAGCATTGGCCGCTTCTGGAATTCTTACCTTACTCCTCTTACGCGACCATCTCAATCAGAGTAAGCATTTACTGGTGCACCACCCGCTTAGCTAGCTTGCATACAAAGAGTTATATGATGAGCTTTCTAAATTTGCTTGTTACCAGGTACCACATTCCAAGGTCCTTCATTAAATCAAGTGACAATCTCTTGGTCGTGTTGGATGAAGAAGGAGGCAATCCTCAGACAATTGAGATCCTCACCGTGGACAGAGATACTATCTGTAGCTTCATTTCTGAGACCCATCCACCCAACGTGAAATCATGGGCAAGAAAGAATAGTGACATCAGACCTGTTGTGGATGCCACAAAGCCGACGGCTAACTTAAAGTGCTCAAACCACAAGAAGATCATCGCTATCGAGTTTGCAAGCTTTGGCAATCCAGACGGTAGCTGCGGAAACTTTTTACTTGGAAAATGCACTTCTTCCCTTTCCAAGAAGGTGGTTGAACAGGTATAACTCTCTCGCGTCATTTTTTGAAGATTAAGAACAATGCTATGGACTTTCTCATTGAAGTTGAAGTTTCCTTACATTAGTTTGGGAAAGAATTGTTTGGTTCATTAGGATCAAGGTTTGGTAAAACATTAAACCATTTGAAATCTAACTGCTGATAAATTAATTGGTCAAACTGGCTCACTCAATTAGCTGATGATGCCAATAGTAAACACTAAACCATTCTGTCAGAAGAAATCGATATCATTTGTAACAGTACTTAGCCGGAAACATAATCATCAGAAGTATATTTAGCTGACAGCCTTGGTGTGTCTAAGACTGCAAAATGCGGATCAATGAGGTAAAAACATAAGTTTTGCATGGAGACGCATAAATCTTCACAGATCTGACAGGGTGCTTTGGTTTTATTTGAATAGTATTGCTTGGGAAAAACCAGTTGCCAAGTTCCCATTGACAGAGCCCTCTTCAACAAGAACAACGACGGGTGTCCCGACATGTTGAAGACGTTAGCCATCCAGGCAAGATGCAGCTAACCTTCAGAAGCACGAGAGAAGATCAGCAAGGAAAATGGGTCAAGATCAGCTTAACAATTGGTCAAAGCCATGACTCTAGTGACTATCTGAAAAGAGCAATGGGTTCTTGAAATTGGATGCTGCGCCATTCCCCTTTTCTGTTCTGCTTCCACTTAACTTAGATGTCCAGTGGACTACACAGAGTCATCGCTGATCATTCAAGGCCAGAAGTCTTGGAACTTCTCACATAGCTGCATAGACCGCGTTTTTGTCACCTTAATTTTGCTTCTCATCATTTTTTAGTTTGCCATTTCTTCTCCTCCTATCTCTCTCTCTCTATTCTTTTCCTGTCATTCTTAAGAACATAATTTCTCTATTGCACTTACATATCGATTATTCAACTTCTCATCGATCCATTGAAAACCAACATGCTTCATGGGGTTCTTGATCCAGCATCTATGCTTATGCATTAATCTTGATCTCAGCAAGCATATCTCTTTCTATGAGTTTATGATGCCTTAAAAATTTAATGCTTCACTTTGAATGGACAACTTAGCCAAATGAAAACGAAAGTACAAGGACATAAAATACATAGCAAAATTCGATTAAATTTCCAAAAGTTCTATGTTATTTTGTACGGTCCTCTGTTTCCTCTCGAACAAGGTGAAAAGCCTTTTTAACCGACCCATGGAATGGGTTCGATGTACCCCAATTTTTTATGGTGAATTAGAGGATACCCCGGGTTCTTGCCGCCTATATATATTGATGGTTGAATGTGGTAATTCAGGTTGTAGATTCACCTCTTAAGTCATTTACAATGGGTCGGGTAATATAAGAGCTTTCCAAAAATTTTGATTTCAGGTCTGAATGGGTAAAGAAAGTGAACCCCGCCTGAATTTGGGCTAGAGTCGGTTGAACTAGATCAATTTTCTAGCCCGCTTTTCTGTAAAAAGAGTGAAATTAAAAGTTGAAAAATCTGAAAAGAAAGGAAGAGGCCAAGTAAAGATTTTGAGCCACTAGGTTTGTCCTAATGGCCACCTTTCTCACGTGAGAAATGAGAAGTGGGGGGCTCAAATCCCCACTGTTTTAGAAGGGTTGACGTAAGGACGATTTAGTTTCAAAAATGGACTTCAACTCTCACAACTAAGGCAAGGTAAAATTCTGAAAGTCAAAGTTAGAGTAGAAGTAAAATAGGACTAACAAAAAAAAGTAACGATTTTCACTGAAAACAATAAAAAGAAGACAAAATCATGGTGGACTTAATTTTGAGAGGTAATGAGGTAGATTTGACTCCCACGCCTTGTAAGGAAGTAGGGTAAAAGTCTGAGAGTGAAAATTAGAGCAGAAATAAAGTAGGACCAATAAAAAAAATGGTAATGATTTTCACCAAAAACAAAGGAAGAAGACAAAAGTCATCGCGGTCTTAATTTTGAGAGGTAATGAGGTAGATTTTCTTATATACTTTCTCGTCGTTAATGCCCTGATTTTATAATATATTTTAAGAAATTGGTTTAAAAAAACATTTTAAAGTTTCTTTTTTACAAATATTTTAAGTGGTGTACTTGAAATATATTAAGAAGATAATAATGTGGCAAACCAATTTTTATTTAAAGAAGACACCATCATGGTGAAAATCAGGCAATTTCTTTTTTACAATGTAAAGATATATTTTCAGATATAATTTTCTATTTCAGAAATATGAGGCAAATGCCAATTTCATCACCTAAAAAAATTATAATCTAGTCTTACAAAACTAAACATAAACACAAGCCAATTGATTCCAGTGAAGGAGTTTGAGACTATTGGGAAGGGTTTTAATGAGTTAGGTTGAATACAGGTCATTACAAATAAAAATTGGTAAATATGGATCGAGAAGAATGGACATGTTTCCAGCCTGAACCCGTACATGCATGTATTGTTGCCTATCAACATCGCACTCGTCCATGTCTCCACATTAATTGTGTGCTAGGCGAAGTCCTAGCTAATGATCCGACCTGAGCACCCAAACTTCCTCACCAACTTGCCAAGACAGTATAAGGAGTCATATTCTTTAGAGGCCACAATTTAAGGACAAAAATTCCAAAAAAAAAGTAAAGTAAAGTAAAGTAAAGTAAAGTAAAGGATCCCTAAATTGGATCTCCAGGTTTCATATGAATTGCCAAATTTGTATTACATAAAAATGGATTAGTTTAGGTCGGACAATATTCAACCCGATCCATCAGTTTGACAAGCCTATGTGTAGTTTGCTCTCAAGCATCTCAAAGGCAAGACTATTACTTTTTATGGTCAAGTAGCTCGAAATGTTGCCACTGCCTTGGCAGCCATCGCTTCTTTTGTATAACAGCGCAAGGGAATTCCTTAAAGAGGGATTAGACAATTGAAAGTGAGACCACAATTTGATTTGGATGATAAGCGAGATTTGGATCAAATTGAAATTTTTTTGTTTAATTGGGGTGAACCTTCAAAATGAAACGCCAAAGTGACGAGTTGAGACCAACCCAAATTTTAGGGCACAAAGCGCAACTAACTTCACTGGAACAATTCATCAATCGTGAAAAAGTTGGTTTAGTGATTTTTTTTGGTTGGAATGAAAATTTCATTTCACATAAAAAAAAATGTACATAACTTCAAAATAAAGATGCAATCTCACAAAGCAAAGAAATTTAAAAGATTAATCAATGTGATACATCTTGCAGAAACTTGCTAATTCTATAAATATGGATATTGTCATAACATCAAAATACAAATAACGGTTGATTAATGAATCTCCCATCAACATCAATGATGAACACACATTGAGATTCCCTCTTCAGTAGCTATAGCTTTGCCAAGAGGTGGCACGCGCCTAGAGTCAATGTGCCTAGAGCCATTAGCGTATAGAGACAACACCACCACCAAGAAGTTAAAAGGATACAAAAAACATCTTGTAAATTTCAGATCTATACATAGATCGGAATAGAAAAAGCACTCAAATCTAGATCTAGCTCTAAATCGGGAGACAAGACTTGTAAAAGAGATATCAGTTGATCACAAAATCACTTTCAAGTAAGCTGGCTACTTAAGGCAGCAGCCAAGGAGCCTCGAAGACTTGCAGCGCACGTGATTATAAAGAGCAAGCACTAGAGTTGGACCAAGCGAGTCAACTCGGAAGAGCAAATCCTTTTGGGGCGCTCCAACTTCTGAGCTCACGGGACAAAACTCTCCACTTCCGTGGAGGATGTCGATGGTGATTCCGTGAAATCAATGAAGAAAGTTTCAAGATGAAGAGATAGAGAGAGAGAGAGAGAGAGAGAGAGAGAGAGAGAGAGAGAGAGATATCCCAGGGTTGTCGCTAAGGGAGGGTTGGGCGATGGCTTTATGGAAAGAGAGAAAACTCTAGTGTTGAGGAGGAGAAAGAGGGAGCTAAAAAAAAAGTTTTTAAATGTATATTTTTTGGTTCATAGGCTAAGACTCTAAGTGAGTGTATAGGTTGATAGGTTTTTAGACGTCTCGAGTGTGATTTGCTGGGAAATACCTTTCACTAAAGGTTAATTTCTTATTTTTATTGAATCGAGTTTAGTGGCAATTTGGACATACAATATATTTCTTAACAAGGACCGAGAACAATTAAATCTAAAGGAAAGATAAATAAATTAATGAATGAAAACTAAGAAAACACATAAAAGTTTGTGTTAATGATTTTATTGTAAAGCTGTGATTATTCTAACAAAATGTTTTTGGCTCAGTTCGTTATTTGTGGATAATAATAAAAAGTTAGTCATTTTTCGTATCAACATAATGCATGTAAGTCTAATATATATGAACACTTGATATTTAGTGAATTCTATGTAGGGCTCATGTAATCTCAAGGCTCCGATGCCATAGGATCTCGCACACCTTATAATCTCTCCTTCTATCTTATCACATTTATGAAAGAAGATGCAACTAAAAGGTCATCACTTTTTGAACATCACTCTCTTTCTCTCTCAAAATTGAGACTGACCGGAGTCCCACATGGAAAGGACAGTGAAAGAAGTAGGTATGGGTTCATGGGACAGTTCCATGGTCTTGTCCCACACCTAATTGCCACATGCATACCAAATTACCCAAAGCCCTGTACGTGAACCATTAATGCTCATCACTCTCAGGTTTTATGGAGACCCATAGGAATGGTAACGCTAGAAACGTTTGAAAAATAGGAGCTAAAATCAACCTAATATATTTGAAAATGTGGAGATATCATGTAATTTTAGTCAGAGATAGGTATACCGATACATACATCGATTCATTATGAACAAAATGCCTTAAAATCCTTCACTTTAAGACAGATCCATGATGCTAAACTGTACTAGGATGGTTCCAGAAAGTGTTATATTATGCGAGTGTGGTTTGCATATGCGTAACTTGTTCTTAGCAGATAAGACTGTGTGATCCTCATGTGGGGATCCTTGAATCCAGCAATCTTGTGAGTTTATCCATACCGTGTTAATTCAACAATTGTCTTGTGAATTAATCACTATTGCAAAAGGTTTAGTGAAGACACCTCTTGTCTAGCTATACTTGGCAAAAGGTTTTAATCTCCCTTTGCATACCTTCTTCTCATCCCAAACCCTCAGATCAGTTGACCAGAAAACCTACAAAACTCATCAGTTTTTCTTGGTCGCCCACATGTGAATTTAGCTCGGATATCCTCGTTTAGAGGACTGGTGTAATGGAAAGAAGAAGAAATGTTCAAACCCAAGGGAAGGACCTGTCCAGAGGAATTAACATCATAAACGTGGCAAGTTCAGGCGAGAGTGAAAAGGTAGGTGAAAATTCGGGCTCACTATTACACAACAGATGAGCAGTGTAGGTGAAAATTCAGGCTCACTATTACACAACAGATGACCAATATCTCTCTCTCTCTCTCTGCGTTCCCCTTGAAAACAACCTCTCCCCGTCATCCTTAAGTCTTACCATCCACTTGACCCACACGACGTCTGTTAAAATTTCCTCGATCGAATTCAACATGTCGTTCTTAGTCCGATATGTCTGAGTGAGGATGCTGAGATATCTCACTCGCTTGTCTCCGTGATTTGTAAGCTATTTATATATTCAGATCTATTTCCACCTGTTACTTTAGGGTTTTGCGTTGGATATTCTAATGATACATGTAAGTGGTTTATGTTATGGAGAGATGCTTGCACGATGACAAACTTTTATTCCGATTGAATGATTGTAACACTGTCAAAAGGCAATGATCTAATTTCTCAGTTCCCTATTTCTAACCTTATATCTTTTCTCTGTTCAAATTTAGACGAAAAACAAAATATTTTATGAGGCCTCTTTTCCTTACTTATATTATATAAGGCCCTAGTTTTTTATTGGGCAAATTGTTTAAAAAATCTTAAAATTATTGTACTAAAGCCAATTCAATCATAAATCTTTTGGTTGTACTAATTCAATCCTAAACCATTGACTGTTTGTCAGTTTAGTTCTAAATCTCTTAATTATGTCAATTTAATCATAAACATTATGATGATTTATTAATTCAGTTCAAAAATTTTAACGTTTTGTCTACTTTTTTTAAGCCAAATATCCAAGTAATAAGTAAATCGTTAAAAATTTTATGACTAAATTGGGCATCATATGATCGATTTAAAAGATTATGGACTTTTTATCTCCTATTTTTTGCCATACTTTTAGAGATGGGTTTTCCTTTTAAATTGTCAGTGGACAAATACAAATTTGTTTGCGGTTGCTTTTTTTTTTTGGGGGGGTCTTGGGGCCTAAACTTGAACCAAAAGGAGTAGGGGAAAAGTGAAAACCAGAAAAGTGGAAGGTGAGCCACAACCACAGCCGTATATTTTTACTACCTGTCATCAACCCCTCGTTGCCGTCTTCTAGAAACCCTGTCTCTCTCCATGTGCATTGTGAGAATTAAGATCCAAGATACATATATGCACGAAAGTGCAGCCAAGCAATATGTTTCTTTCCCCAAAGCCACCACAACTGACGAACTAAAATACCATATGCATGTTCTAAAGCATCATTTTCCTTGTGAACCGCTCCATTAATTATATTATATAGTCTTGCATGGTCGCTAAACAAATGTCCATGTCTTTTAGTATAAGACAAGGAACGATTCGATCAATTGAGCAAATGAAGCTGTCATCGGCTTATGGGGTCAATATGCAATCTAGGGGAAAGGTTTTGGTGATATTTATACGTGCAAAAAGTTTCAGATCTAAAGGTGGGAGAAGAAAATCATGTTCCGTCCATCCATTTTTTAATAGTGTTGGGAAACATGTATCTAGGAGCAAATACGAAATGGGCAAGAGCAACAAACGTAATACACAGGAGTTGTCATGTCCAAAAACAATACCATAGATTTTAAGATTAATATACAAAATTACGACTTACATTCAACATTTGAATGCAGATTACTCATTATGACATCGCAATACGATTACCCAAACTTATTGGATGGATTCCACAAATCAATTATACCCATCCTTCAAAGGTCTTTCAAGGAAATGAGCTGATTAAGGTTTGGCAAATAGCTGAAGAGGAGGAGGCCCCATGAATCCCACGTTTGTTCCCTGTTTGTTTAGTTCAAGAAATGAACATGGTGGACTGGGGCTAAGTTGGCCTCATAAAGGGACAAGACATGGTACAACTTTGAAGAAACCCACCAAGAGTGTTAGTTCCACCAACATGATATAATTATTCGAGTTGGGTTAGTAGTCTGGTACACTTTGTCCAGTGAGTTAGGGGAGAGATCTTGAGAGCTAACTGAATTATTTATGAAGTTGTTCAAAGTTTAGGCAAGTGAAGCGAGAGAGAGAGAGAGAGAGAGAGAGAGCTCACAATTATTACACCCCCGGTCCCTCACTTTAAACGCCTTTGCTTTACACCTACCTGAAAGGTTACCCTCCAGTTATTACTTATTAATAGTCTCTTTCTCAGCTCATTCAATGTGATTGTGTGATCCCATTATCGTCACGGAGATAGAGAGAGAGAGAGAGAGAGAGAGAGTCACCGGCCACTCCTTCTACCTGTCTCACCAACTCTCATCTAGAAGCTCTCTCTCTCTCTCTCAAAGGAGTCAAGATTAAAAAATCTCAGGTGGAGCCATCACAACGGGGCCGGCTTCTCTCCCTTTGGTACAACACCAAAAGGGAAAATTAGGGGAAAAAGAGAGGAAGAAAGAAGTCTGTTGTTATCTCTGTTTTATTTTCTCTTTCTCTCCACCATTCTAGGTCTCTACTACTAGAGGAACAACAGTTGAAACAGCTCAACTAGTTACAAACTTTCTCCTAGTCCAACTCAGAGGAATTCCTCTTCACACTCTCTCTTCAAGATCATCATCATAACCACCGTCGTCATCAGCGACAACCACATCAACAAACAACATGGGAAGGTCTCCTTGCTGTGAGAAGGCTCACACAAACAAAGGTGCATGGACCAAGGAGGAGGACGACAAGCTCATTGCCTACATAAGAGCGCACGGAGAGGGTTGCTGGCGGTCGCTCCCGAAGGCCGCTGGCCTCCTCCGCTGTGGCAAGAGCTGCCGCCTCCGGTGGATCAATTACCTGCGGCCTGACCTCAAGCGGGGCAATTTCACAGAAGAAGAGGATGAGATCATCATCAAACTACACAGCCTTCTTGGTAACAAGTAAGCTCCACTGCAGTTCTCAATTATATTCTACATCCTCCATAGGACATGGCTTACTTTAATACGGAATGAGCGCATGGAGATTAAACAACCTCTTTTTTTCTTTCTTTTTTCCTCTTTAAATCGAACCAAACCTCCTCCTAAGATTTATGCACCTTTTTCATCATCTAGCTTTTTTGTACTTATTGTCCACCTGGGTTGTTGTGGATTTTCCTTACAGATGGTCGCTCATTGCTGGGCGGCTGCCGGGGAGAACGGACAACGAGATCAAGAACTACTGGAACACGCACATAAGAAGGAAGCTTTTGAACCGAGGCATCGATCCGGCCTCTCACAGGCCAATAAATGAGCCCGCACAAGATCACCATGATGAGCCCACCATTTCTTTTGCTGCTAATTCTAAGGAGATCAAAGGGATGAAGAACAACGCAGAGCTCAGTTTCATGTGCAACATAGAAGACTCGGCAGACGCGGCATCGTCGGCTCGAGAAAGGTGTCCAGACTTGAATCTTGAGCTCGGAATCAGCCCTCCTTCTCATCAACAGCATCATCAGCCTGAGCCAATCTTGAGATTCACTGGTAGGGAAAGTGGTTTGTGCCTCGAGTGTAACTTGGGGTTGAAAAACAGCCAATATTGCAGTTGCAGTATTGGAAAGATCGAGAGTGAAACTAGTGTTGGGTATGACTTCTTGGGCTTGAAGGCAGGTGTTTTGGATTACAGGAGCTGAGTTTTGGTGAAGAAGATGGATAATTGTGCAGTGAAGAGATGAGGAAGAGATTGTTATTAGTTGAAATCTCTTTTTTAATTTTGCTGTCCCTCTCCCTCTCTCTCTCCTCTCTCTCTACTTTCTTATTTGGTCCTGGTTAATAGCGACTCCATAATTCACAGGTTAAATAGAAATATTACCAGTTAGAGAGAATGATATATTATCAGCTTCAGTATATAATAGACTACTTTTAATTTCATCGCCGTGATATCATGTCGAACTTTTCCTATATGAAGAAATCAAGACCTTTTCAAAATATGATTTAAGACTTTTTCAAAGACCAAAATAGGGCGGCACTTAAATAATGTGGTGGTTGTTGCTAAACCAGCGTCTATCAGATATCTGCCAGACACAAGCATGATTATGTTTCCTTTTTCTTTAATGAAAACGATTAATTTCCCTTAAATAAAACACGACAATGATATGTCTTAAAAAGACATATTGAACAACAAGAGGTGCTTTCTGACTCCCCCCCGGAAAAAAAGTACTTGTGCCCTTGAATCTGTTGCCCAGTTCATCAAATAAGACCTAAATCTAAAAGATTTATTACCAACTTTGGAGACAATCATTCTTTTTCATGAGTACTAACAAAGGGACAAAAAGGGTTTTAGTTTTAGATAAAGATTCCATGGAACAGATGATAATCATTATTACTTGGTAATTTTTCATCCGATTTAAGGTTCAAATCCTTAGTGATTCACCATGCGACAAAAACATTACAAGCATTGTCTTATCTGGGCTCAAGAAATAAAACGAATATCCTTTTCATTTTCCGTTTGAAGGAATTGGATAAGATGTGAGAGGAGGAGATGACAGAGCGGACGGAGTGGTTGGTAGCCTATCTCTTGCCCAATTGCAATAAAAGCACACAAAAAAAAGTAATATTAAAAGCGTGAAGGAACTAATAACTTTCCGCAGCACCATAATTCGATCAACCTAATATTTACCAATTCATCCTATGAGCCAACCCCAACGAGCCCTAGCTTGATTGATTTTCCCTTCTCTACTCTTTTTTTTATTTTTATTGCCCTTACTATAATCCTGAATTTGCAAATTATAGCTTCTGAAGAATTTTAATTGAGATGAGTGCACAATTATTTCTTGATGTTTTGGTTGTTGGCCAATTAAACCCTTACCATATTTTAAAAAAAGGCGCAATCAAGTTTTAGGCTTGTCGTTAGTAGGTTTTCAATGCCAAAAATCTTACGTGGCTCTAAGCTTCATGGCCACGCGGCACTAGAAAAAGGTATCGTCATGAAAATATTGGATTTTTAATGGATAGGGATGGCAAAATATCCCTGTCTTATGTATATATACATATGAAAGGTTGCCCTTTCCATTACTCTTTTTTTTGTTCGAAGCCATTTTTAATATTTAGGACATGCGTGATGATTATTCTGTTTTTCTATTGTTTTTGTTCCTATTTTTCCGCTGCCGAGAATATTTGGAATAAAATTCCATTTGATAATACAATTTTATTTTTCTATCTTTGGAACAAATTTTTAATCTAGAAATAGGTTTGAAACATAAATGAGAAGAAAATTTTATATTTTTTCTATTTTTGAAACAGAAGTGAGAAATAAAAGCCTTTCTTAACGCTCACTCTCGCTATTAGCCAACCGCCCACCTACCACCTGCCTTTCACCACCTTTGGGAGGGAGAAATTTTTTGTTATTATCAAATGAATTTTTATTTCGGGAGAAAAAACTTATCATTATCAATCGTGTATTTTAACTTTGAAACTTATCAGGGGATGGAATTAGATTTTTAGAACAGATTGGTTATAATTTGTAGCATTAGTTACCCTAAAATTTTTGTCTCTACTTGCCATCTCTTTCCGATTGTTTTCACTTCTTTTACTGAGAATCTCACAATACAATGGGTAGGACAGTAGTACTCGAATTGCAATGATAGTATATCATTCTTTTTTGTACAAAACACGCAGAGAGCAAAATGCGAATGCGTTCGTTAAAGGAACATATGTTTCTTTTTGTAAATGTGTTTATAGGTGAATTAATGTGCCCAACAAGAATATCATAACCATGATAATTATATGAACGATGATTGTTGTAATATATCTGTAATGTCAAGTGATACATGCTTTCACTAAGCCAAACGGGACCAACAGTATGCGGACCCGTGGCTATTGTGAGGAAAGGGATTAGGTTCTCCTTCTAGCCCCGTGCAGGGCACAGGGTATGGGTTAAGACACTGATAATGTCACACGGCAGGGTGCGGGGCTGCATAGGCAATCCCGGCCTCGCCCTAGCCCATTGCCATCCTTACGCATAACAAAGAGAGTCTGGGAATTGATTGCACGTTTGTCAAATATTAAGGGTTTAATTGACCAAAATGACCGTAAAGCATTCAATTGATCACTCCTCCAAAACTTCCAGGGATTGATTTTGCACTTATCCTGACTTCTGATGGAGAGGTTTCGTGTGGCTTTTCAGCATCATGTGATTTTCCAATTACTAATTTCTTCGATAGAAAAATTACACGCTTGGATCATGCAATAGTATCAAAACGATTATTTTTAATTTTTCTTTTTATGTTTGATTACTCATCTATGACATGTAGAGAACCAAAGATTAGGATGCCACGTCCTTGAATAACACTTAAATTGAAGACCATAGGTTAGTGAGGACGTTAAAAGTTGGTAAAGTGGGGAGGGTACTAGACCTCCATATCAATGTGAGGAGCATCCTAGGTAGTTAAATTAGGTCAGATCTCATCCGCCTATCTTGAGAGCTCCGTTTGAACCAAAAACAACGCTAATAAAACAAATCAATTGCACGAGAGATTCCCTAACAATGAAAAGAGTATATGTCATGATGCTGTTTTAAAAAATATATATATAGTTACGATTGCTAAAAATTGGCGCTCATCACTAAATTTAGCTTTCTAATGGAAAGGATTATTTTGATCATTGTAGCGAGGAATTCGAGCAGGAGTACACCAATTTGAAAAAGCTTCTACCTGTGGGTGCGCGGGTCAACATTTACCGCATGGAAAAGTTTTATGGTCTTATTCAATGCCCTTTTAAGGTTATCAAACTAACAAAAAAGTCTTCGACCAAAAAAAAAAAGAAATAACAAAAGTCATATAAACTTTACAGTGTGAAAAATATGAAAGAATATAGACAAGCTTGACATGAATGAGTTCACCACTTTGGGACTTACAATTCAAGAACCGTGTAAATTTATAACCCAAAAAATTTATTTGAAATGAATTCAGAATCCATATAAAATACCTAAGTATTTGATGAACTTTCTAAAATTATGCTCGCTCTTTACCTTTTGGACCTTAAGTGAATGGCTTAAACATCTGCTATGTGTGAATTTTGTAACATGCCAAGCCCTCAAAAATTAGGTACCAAATCCAGGTCAAGGGACCTAGCTCCACCATTTTAATGGCAAACTACCCTACATAATTTGTGATTAATGCCACTAAGGTCCGACTATATTGACTCATCTAATTGCTAAGCTTTCTCAATTGTGCTTCTAGATTGATATCTTGTCCCACTACCTTACAAAAAGTTGATGCGATTATCCCCATAATTTAATAAGGATGTATTACCAACCTCTTATAAAAGGGAAAATTTAGTATACAGAAAACAAATGATAAGGGAGAGGCACCTATGTATGTTGTTAAAAACAATCTCTAGCCAAAACAAGAATCATATGAAATCCCTCATAATGTTATAAAAGCAATCAAAGGTAGACATAACAAAAGAGCATAAGGACGAATGGTTGGTGGCAATACTTCCATTTTTCTTTTTATGACAATATCCAAATATAATAAAGACCCTTTGCCACGTGGAAAAGGGAGTCGCTTTTCCACATTTCCACCCATTCTTTATCCTCTCTTTTTTTCTTTTTAATGTGGGGTTAGGTAGAGACATTTTTGGAAGCTTATCTAGGGTTAACCATCCCCAATCTCTCTCTTCTTTACAATATTTGGTCGGGATTAGGTTTGGTTTTATCATAGATCATTGCTCGTCTCACTATCAATAAAGTTATGATTGCATGACATCAAGATAACAAGGAGATTGATTCCCACCATGTGATTTTGACTAGCGGTCCGTCTACTTCACTCATTTCGATCATCTCTTCCTAATAGAATCACTTTTGTGTTTATCTTGTAAGGTATTCGATGTCATATTATAAATTTGCACCATACATTAGTTATTGTTAATTAGTTAATCCATAATAATTGACCGGTTTCATATATATAATATATATAAGCTAATTGGGTTCTACCGAAATTAAGGAGATAATATTTAAACAATGAAACTCATCAAGTAAAAATCATATTGGTCAAGAATTGGTTCTTCGGAATGACCGTACGTAAAGGGCACGTATTGCAATACTTACCACAAACCGATGCCCGATGTATGAAAGAAAGAAAATATTTTTTAAATGGCATTTTTTCCTAATAGTTATATACGGAGATAATATACAACACCTTGATTTGATGATAGTGGAAAATTTTCTATAGTGTGCTAAGATGAAGGCTGTGTGATGTGCATTATCAAAAGGGTTAATATCATAAAAAACTCCAAATCGATATACTTATAACAAATGTACCATCCATTATTTTTAATTAAATTTATCTTCAAATTGTTAAGTTAGATAACATGTAATAGTAAACGGGTGAATCAATTTAGAGTTTTACTCTCCATTTATCACAAATATATCAATTTGTAAGTTAGCGTGGTATTAATCCAATTTAATGAAAATTAACGGAAGATAAACTTATCACATATATATTAGTTTGGGTTTTTGGTGTTAAACAAAATTAGTTTGAGATAAATTTGTCATGTGTGTATCGGTTTAAAGTTTTTTGCGATCAAAAAATTAGTTTTGAGGAAATTTGTCGTAAGTGTACCAATTTAGGGTTTTTTTGTAATATTAACCCTTATTAAAATACCGACATAAAAAGCAGAAGCACTTCTCTGGATTGGTCCGGGATTACTGGTATGGCCTTTCTATTCTAGGGTTTTTGCTCGTTCTTCTGGATGCTATGGAGGTTGGGAAGAATGCCGATTCAAAGGGGAAGGTAGTAGAAACTAGGGGACTCCTATCCATGCCTCCTAGTGCTCGTCGGGGTAGGCGTCGTAGTAGGAGTAGGTCCAAGATGGGGCGGGAAGAGGTAGATACGGGTCCGTTCCGGTTGGGGGGACGGCTGGTTCGAATTTGTTGGCCGGTGGACGCCAAAGCCCTGGCTGGTCCGGCGGCTCTAGGTGGTAGTGGCTATGGTGTGGCTGGTCCGGCTATGTTGGGAGGTAGAGTGGCTGACTCGGGTTGCTCGGATAGATTGGGTAGTGGATTTGCTGCCCCGGGGATGGATGATCCGGCTGTTCTGACTAGGGGTGGTCAGGTTTCGGCTAGTCCTAGAGCTCTAGGCGAGGAGGCTGGACCGGGCCGAGCCGAATGTGCGGGGCATTGGAGGAGCTGGTCCCTTTGCTGCAAATGATCAATTGCCAGTTGCTTTTCCTATCTCGGGAGGGACGGTAAGCTCTTCTCAGATTGGTTTAAATAGGAGACAAGAGGCTCAAGCGCAGGTAGGAAGGATGAATGGAAGGATGGCCCAAGCTGTCTCGCAAGGAAAAGCTTATGCTGTCCCGCATCCCCCCGGTGACCGGTCTTGGGTTAAGGTGGCTCGTTCTGCCATGAAAGGATATAATCTATCCTATGTCAAGCCAATCCGTATTGATGATAAGCTTGTTGGTGAAGTGGCGGATCGGGTTTTGGATGCTTCGGACCCAATATGGTCTCGAGTGCATTGTAGGTTATCTTATAGGGAAGAAACTACCTTTTAGGTTGGTGGAGTCGGCCCTTAAACATGTTTGGGGTGAGAAGCGGCGGAGGTTAAAGCTAATGACCAAGGCTTTTTTTTTTTCATATCCCGGATCGGGAGTTTCGCGGCAGAGGGTGATAGAAGGGGGTCCCCCGACGTCGCTCGTGTCCCTCTTATTCTCCACCAATGGGACCCACTATTAGAACTCACCAAGGTTCAGCGGGCCTCTGTGCCGGTGTGGGTTCGACTAAAAAATATTCCTTATGCTTTGTGGTCTGCTCCAGGTATCAGTGTCATAGCTAGTGTGCTTGGGAAACCTTTGTATGTTGACCACCGCACTGAACAAATGAAGCTGCTGTCCTTTGCTCGTGTATGCATAGAGATGTCAGCCATGGCAGACTTTCCACCCTCAGTTGAAGTACTTATTGGTGGCACCATCCGAAAGGTGGAAGTGGACTACGAGTGGAGGCCAATTTGCTGCAAATCTTGTGGCTTGTTTGGACATAAATGCTCACCAAAGGTCACTAGTATAGACGACTCTACCGCAATACTGACCCCCCGTCTTTGAAGCCGCACCTACTCCCGCAATAGGGCAACTTGTAGTAGATATATCGGTCCCCATCCAAAGCCGGAGTGAGCTGGGGAAGAGTGTCTTAGCTGGTGCCGAGACTTTAGGCAGCAAGGAAGGTGGCCCAGGTGAAGTGGATCAAGACCTGAATGTTGAGACAGCTTGGCAAACCCAACGCCCGAAGGAAAGACGAAGGAAGTCCTTTTCTCCCCCTAAAAAGCCACTGACTTCCACAAGCGCTCTACAGGCCAACCATCCTCGGGTAACTAGAATGGAAGACTCTTCATCATCTTGCGGCTCCCTTTCATCTTTTGATGGGCTTGATGAAGGTGTAGACTTGAGAAGCAATTCGGAGTACGACCCTTTGGATGATAGAGAGGATATGTCCCAACATGGTTGTCCCTCTGCTGTTGAAAAGGTGCCTAAAAAGACTGACCTGTCGTCTGGTGCTGACCCTAGGCCCACGCCTTCTATGAAGACAGCTCGTTTGGCCATTCCGCCGAAGAGTTGTCGACAGAAAGGCTGGCGGAAGTAAGCTTTCCTTACCCTTCCTGTATATTATACTATATGAATATAGGTATTTGGAATATTAGAGGTATGGTAGACCCGTGCACGCCTGCCGAAGTCCGTATCTTTGGTTAGAACTCACAATCTTTGTTGTGTTGGTATCCTAGAGACTAAGGTTCCTGCTGGTCGTTTTGATTCCCTTTCCTCCAGCACTATCCCTAGATGGCGTTAGTCCTCTAACTATGCTTACTCGCCCAGGGGACGCATTTGGGTGGGATGGGATCCAAATAGAGTTATTTTTAATGCTGACCTAGCTCATGGTCAAGCTATTCATGGCACTTTATCTGATTTGAGCTCTGTTAACTCCTTTTACTTGTCTATAATATATGGAGAGCATACCTTTATGGCTCGCAGAATTCTATGGGCTGACTTGGTACAGTTGAGTTCATCCCTCAGTAATAGACCCTGGCTGGTGGCGGGAGACTTCAATGCTATTCGTGACCCATCGGATAGAGTGGGCAGCTCCACTCCATGGATCCCGGCTTTTGATGACCTTAAGGTTTGCCTCTCCCAAGCTCTACTTGATGATCTTAGGTATGTTGGTTACCGCCACACCTGGTCGGTTTCTTCTGGTCCTTCTAGGAAACTTCGCAAGATTGATCGGGTGTTGGTAAATAGTAAGTGGTGCCAAGACTTTTCTTATTCTGAAGCTGCCTTTCTTGCTCCAGGCATTTCTGACCATACTCCTATGATTGTTAAAATTACTGATCTAGTGTCTAGGAGGAAACCCTTTAAATTTTACAACTTTTGGATGGATCACCCACATTTCCGGACTATCCTTTGCCGGGCACAGGCGGTTCCGGTGACGGGTAACCCCATGTATCGTTTGTTCTCCGGATTAAAAGAGGTGAAAGCTAGTCTTAAACGCTGAACAAGGTAGCCTTTTCCAATATCTCTTCACGAGTGGAGCATGCTAGGGGTGCCCTCCAAGCTACCCGGGATGCCTAGGTTGGATCCTCGAATGACCGTTTGGCGACCCGAGAAAGAATCCATCTCAAGCCGCCGTACCAATTCTTATTCCAAGAAGAATCCCTTCTAAGGCAGAAATCTAGGATTCGCTGGCTGAAAGAAGGGGATCTTAATACTAGTTTTTCACCACTCGGTGAATAACCGACACCTTCGAAACAGAATCCTATCCATCCAGGATAATTTGGGACACCGCATCTCTGATTTGCAGGAAGTAAAAGACATCTTTATTCAGCACTTTCAGGAGCTGCTTGGTCCAGTGCACATGGAGGTGCGACCCTCTCTGTTGGAAGTTAAAGAGGTGCTCACAACCGGAGTTACGGTTGACCAGGTGTGTATGTTATCTAGTCCTGTTACTCCTTTAGAAATTCAGAATGCTATGTTCTCACTTGCGAGTAACAAAGCCCCGGGCCCGGATGGCTTTAACTCGGATTTCTTCAAGAAGAACTGGGAGGTGGTAGGTCAGTCAGTTGTTGATGCTGTAATGAATTTCTTTAACACTGGCAGATTGTTAAGAGAGGTAAATAACACTATCCTCACTCTTATTCCTAAAGTTCCTAATGCTTCTGTTGTTGGGGACTTTAGGCCAATAGCGTGTTGCAATATTGTTTATAAATGCATTACTAAGATTATTGCGAATAGAGTTGCCTGCAGCTTACCCCCTCTCTAGTTGGCCCCTTCCGTAATGCATTTGTTAAAGGCCGGCGTATCGGTGACAATATTTTATTAACTCAAGAGTTATTCACTGGGTTTCACTTGGAACCATACCTTCCTAAATGTGCGAGTCAAGGTTGATTTTCAAAAAGCCTATGATACCCCTCGGATCGGGATTTCTGGAACTAACCTTGGAAGCTTTTGGTTTTCCTCCTTGGTTAATTGAGCGTATTATGATATGTGTGCGGACTCCTAGATTTTCTATTGCCATCAATGGTGAACTTCATGGGTTTTTCCCAAGTGGGAGGGGTCTAAGGCAAGGAGACCCCATGTCTCCTTATCTCTTTACCTTGGCCATGGAGGTTTTGTCCGGCATTATATCTAGGCAAGCTCTGGATCCTGCCTTTAAGTTCTTCTGGCGATGTAAAGCGACTAGGTTGTCCCATGTTTTCTTTGCAGATGATGTCTTCCTCTTCTGTGAAGCCTCCACGATCTCTTGCTCACTTCTTAAGGAGGGTCTCCTCCTATTTTCCTCCTGGAGTGGCCTTTGCCCAAACCTCAACAAGAGTGAGGTGTTTTTAGCGGGGGTACTACGTAAGCTCGGGAACACATCATCCAAATGTGGGGATTTCGGCTAGGCACTCTTCCGGCCGATACCCGGGTGTTCCAATTATCACTAAAAGGATGGCCAAAGCTGATTGTGTGGCCCTGGTTAGTCTTCTGACTACTCGGGTCCAGTCATGGACCCATCGCTTTTTGTCTTTTGCTGGTCGGCTAGTTCTTATACGGTCGGTCCTTCATGCTATTCAAGTCTATTGGGCTAGTATCTTTATTTTACCAAGCTCACCCTAAAGAAAATTGAACAAATATGTCGGCAATTCGTGGAAGGGCCCTTCACTAGGCTCGGTGGAGCTAAGGTAGCTTGGGACCATGTGTGCTTGCCGAAAGTCGAAGGTGGACTTGGGGTGAGGAAGCTTCGAGAAAATAATAGAGCCGCCATGATGAAACATATTTGGATTTTGTTTACGGACAAGGAATCCCTCCGGTGTAAATGGATCCATGCTAATTATTTAAAAAACAAAAACTTTTGGACTACCTCCACACCTACTTGTTGCTCCTGGGCCTGAAGGAAAATTCTTGAGTTGAGATCTACCTTCCTGCGTCTTGTGAGATGGGAAGTTGGAAATGGAGGTACTGTCTCACTGTGGTTTGATCCTTGGCACCCCCTCGGTCCGTTAAATCGATTCTTCTCCAACTCTGACATCTTTCGATCCGGCCTTCTTAGGGAAGCTTTGGTCTCGGATCTTTTCTCTCCAGCTGGAACCGCCTTTTTCCAACAACTACAAAGCTGGCCATGGCCGATCCCTACTCTTAACGAAAGGCCGATTGGGCTTATTAGTAAATAAGGTTTCCGAAAGACAACTCTCATTGAAGGATCACATGTATACAAGTCAAATATGTCTTATTATGGGTGCATAAGAGTATGCCTTACCATATAGTCACCGGTGAACTTATGGAAGACGTAATAAGTTTAAGCTTATTCCGGATTGAGAAATTCACTTCCTTTAGAGAACTAATACCCAAAGTTGAAAGCGTTGGAAAGCCAAGATTTTTCTCTAGAATGTACTAGATGATATTACATGAATTCAGTTTGATAAATTTAGTTAAAGATGGAGATCATTGATCGTATGTTGGCGAAGAAAGAATGGTTGGTAAAACAAAAGTTACCACAAAAGCATGCAACTATTGAAATATATTAATGTAACATGAACAAAAACATGTAACTTGGGCAACAAAACGCAAACCCAATAATTGTTATTGCCCTCATCATCTGTTGTTTTCGCTGGGATCAACCTGCTAAACATTGAGAGAAAGAGAGAGAGAGAGAGAGAGAAGAGTTTTATGAAAGAAAGGAAAGGTGTGGTGAGAGTGGACCCCACGTGTAGATAGTTACCCCAGGCTCGGGTTCCCTCTCTTTTTCTGTGGACCCCACGTCCGACGTGGGCCCTCGTGGCGCAATTGCGGCGGCGGGCCCCATATCAATCAGTCGATCGATCAATCTTCCGGAGTTGGGCCCAGGGATTTTCAAATGGCACCGTATTTTACAGTACCGCAAGAAAACTAAACCAATTGGGTCATGCGAGAAAAAAAAATATAAATATATATATAAATTAGCATCGATCGCTCACTTCAGTCAGTCATACCTACCACATAAATCTCCACATTGATTTTCCGTAGTGCCCCGTGAACCGTTTATTTGAAAATAACAGCAGGAAATTAAAAAATGTTTGTTCTTATTCGCCTTGGTCAAAATTTGCTACTTTTCTCTTGTTGAAGTAAATATCTAGAATTCGTCCAATAAAAAAAGTAAATATCTAGAAAAATTTTCTTCTCGCTATTAAAATTTGGAATCCCTTTCGCTTCATCTTTTTTTCAGAAAGATCATTGTAAGAAGTTGAAAATTTGCTGTCCTAACTTATTGGGATTGCAAAATTTACTCTAGAGGAGGAACTTAAAACTTCAAGGTCAGAGTTCATTCATGAAGAAACCCTCAGATTGTCTTCCCTGTTTGTCTCATCACTCCCAATTCTAGAAAGTGGACGAATTCCTACTTCAATATCAAAAAGTCATAGAGGCAACACTGATGGATGGAAGAGGGTTGACCAATAGGCTTTCAAAAGTTTCGTGAGGCACACTGAAACCTATTGGAGGAAAGATAATTACTTCTTTTTGAATATATATAACAATCGGTACTCGAATTTTGAAACGGTTTGTAAAATTCAAACGTGTAAACTCAGCTCTCATCTTGAAATCTCTAACTTTTCAACCAATTGTGTCAATTTTGGGGGAAGTTTTCAGAAATGCAATGTGTACATATCATTCCAGTATCTCTCTTCTTTGACATTAAAGATTTAAAAATCAATATATTTCACTTCACAGTAGAAAAAAGAGTCGATCTTTATTTAGGAGATACGTGCTAAAAGAAGTTACTATCTCACTCAAAACAAATCAACATCTTTGGATTTGAAAAAAGAATCAAGATTGATTGGTTATATACTGTTTGTAATCCTTCTAGATACCAACGATTTCGGATTCGAATGATGTGGATATCAGTGAACTTTCATTGACTAGGAATCGAACAGAAGTTGCGGCCGATGCCTGTCATGAGTAGTGGTCGGGGAAAAGTGACATTTTCTTCTTTACCAAAGTGACTAGGAACCTACAGGCAATGCGCAAACTGCGCACGGTGCGCAAGATAGCAAAAGAATGGATGGTAGGAAAAAGCTGTTTGGTGAGATTTGTTGGCTCAATAATGCTGAGGGAGGGAGGGAGGAAAGACAGAAGAAAATGACAAAAGAGGGAGAATGGGGAATTCAGAGATTAGGTGCAAATGGATTTGTCATTTTGCGCACGATTTTAATAAACATTTGTCTATCTGGTAACAAAATGAATGTTTGTACGGTTATCTTTGGAAGCATTCGAACATTCAGGACGATCCATGCTAGCGAAACTTCGCAAAAATTAGGTACATGCCAAAAATTATAAAGTAATAAAATTTCTAAAAGCAATCATTTAAAGAAATTTTGGACCTTTGAGAGTACCGACTGAACAATCGAAATTTGGAAAATAGAGCCATTGTCGATGTAAAATATATGTTACGAGCATCATGAAATGGGAATTTTCGTGCATTAGTGGGATGAATTCATTTAACAATAATAAAATTGAATACATGTTGACACTTGAATATTTTTATATGATGATTTTTTACACAACTATGCACCAAATTATAATCATGTCAATTAGATATATTTATCAAGTGATTCGTCAACGTTAATTAACTGCACTCAAAAGAAGGAAAAAGAAAGAAATGGAGGATAAGATATCTATGTGGCTATAAATTACATGCATGCATGGTCAAGAGAGTTAGGTTTGTTTGGGATGGTGATGTATCCCAAAGAGGTCATTGTGTTTGGACAACCACACGATGTCCCTTTCCATAAAACTTTGGCAAAACTCATTCACTAAGGCCTTCCCTACACCATCCTCCACTCATCTCATCCTCTTCTATATTCAAGAATCTCCTCACCTTCCCAACATCATTTGATGTCCTCACCGTATTTTTCTGAAATCCAATCGTCTCTTTCCACATGTGTATGTACATACTTGCGCGTACATCCATATGGATAGATTCATGTGTCCAGAAATAGATAGCCATTTATGGGATTGTACGCTTGGTCCCAAAGAACATTATTTATAAAATGGGCCATATAGTGGTCTAATTATTTGCCATACTTTCTGACCGAATGTGTGAAAACCATCCATTAGAAAATAGGACAGCACTGACCCCATTGTCTTTCCATTTCTTCTGGCCTTTTCTTAAGCAACGGACGGCATATGTACTAAACATTATGATGGAAGCAGAATTTTTGTCGAGATGGTCCTGGACAATATCTAACCCCGATGCCAATAAAATATTAAGGGGAAAAAGGCGACGGTTATTTGGAGCAACTAGAGCTTAGCACACTCTGTGAACTAGAATCACAAGTTATCAAGAATTTATAAATTCTGAATTAATAAATAGTTATTTTTATTTATTTTTTAACAAATTTTAGATATTCACGACATCTGCTCTAAAAGACCATTATAAATTCGTCGTTTTCTACCTCACAATTTTTAAGTAATCGTTTTTATTTAAAAAAATACATCCATTATTTTCAAAATTTTTTAGAGTTTTTAGAGAAATATCAGAATTACTTTCTAATATTCTTGTTGAGACTTTGTTGTATTCCAAAAAAAATTTGTTAGTAATCATTAACAACATTGTGGGACAATTAATTAATTAAAAACAATATATTTTCACCCCCTCAAAGTTTGATTCCATTCTTCCCAATTGATTTTTTTCCCAACATAAACTGCATAGAATTACCTTACTCCAATTTGTATTTATTGTCCATGTGAATTGTAACTTTTTTCTTTTTTTTTCTTTTGAAATAATTCCAAAAATAAAACACGACAATGATATGTCTTGACGAGACGTAATGAACAAGAAGCACTTGTGCCCTTGAATCCGTTTGCCCAATTCACGAAATAAGAACTAAAACCAAAAGAGTTACCATCCACTTTAGAGACAATCATTGCAACATAACGATATATTCGGAGGATTAACGAAGGGACAAAATGGGTTTAGGTAAGGATCCACAGAACAGACAATAATTATTATTAGGTAGAAAATTTTCATATATGTGGTCCTTTTTGACTGAACCACCGTTGACAGTGGCTGGTTCCCCATGCGACACAATATTACAAGCGATGACTAAGAAAAACCACCTTTTTCTCCGAATTTCACTACTATTTGCTTTTTCCTTTTTTCAGAATTGGATCGCATAGTCTTTTCTGGGCTTCAAAAAATAAATGTGAATTATTTTCCTTTTGCCTTTGAAGCAATTGGATAAGATAAGGGAGGAAGAGATTCTAGAGCGGTGGCTGGTAGCCTGTCTCATGCACATTACACTTAAGCACAAAAAACTAATATTAAAAGCGTGAAGATCCTAACAACCATCCGTACAGGAAAAGAACACTAGGAGTGCCATAACTTTCGTATCGCGCTCACTTTAGTGCCAAAAGTTTTTTTTTCGCTCACGTAAGTGCCACAAGTTTTAAAAAACGTTCACTTGAATGCCACTTCCGACGTGGCCACTGGAAAAGCTGATGTGGCCGCTGAAAAGCTAACGTGGCCACCAATGACCCTCACCAGCCCTAAAGAAAAAAAAATAAAAAAAGCAAAAAAAAAAATCGAAAAAATTCAAAAAAGATGAGAAATTGTGTCGTTTTGCACGAAGAATCCATGTTGGTCACGAAAACCACGTCAGCATCGAAAATTGTTAAAAAAATGAAAAATCATTAAAAAAATCCATGTATGCATTTGGGCCAAAAGTGGCACTTAACTAAACAATTTTACTCCAATTTGGCACTCGAGTGAGCGAAAAAAAAGTTTTGGCACCAAAGTGAGCGCCGTACAAAAGTTATGGCACTCATAGTGTTCTTTCCCCCATCCGTACTAGTACCACCATAATTCAACCGATTTATTTCATGTGTTAGCGATATTAAGATATTTACTTTTACATATCTCTTAGAATTATGCATATATTTATTTTGATAATGCATATCCTTAATTGATTATTTTTAGTATAATGTTTATTTTATTACCATTGTTAAGTAAAGCCTATAAATAGACTTATGCATTATTTGGGGATAAATGCACCAGAAGTCCTCAACAAAAGTGTAATTGAGTCCTAAAATTTTCAAAAAGTGCAATTAAGTGTTAAAAGTTGTTATGAAAGTGTAATTGAGTCATAAGACTTTAAAAAAATGCAATCTAGTATCCTCAAACTCCTCACAAAAATGCAATTGAATCTTATAAATTTCAAAAAGTACCATCAATAAAATGACTTGATTTGATCAATTTGACAAAATTTAAGATTTGATTGAACTTTTTGAAAATTTTAGGATTCAATTACACTTTTGTAACAATTTTTAAGACTTAATTGCACTTTTTGAAAATTTTATGATTAAATCGCACTTTGTTGACAAGTTTTAGGACTTCCAATATACTTATCTCTATTATTTACAAACTGATCGAAATATACTGAAAATTTCACAATTCTCCTTTTTACTTTATTTTTTAAACTTAGTATCAAAGTCTCCTTTCTTAAGGCAGCCCTACAAGTTCACGTGAATGCCTCATTTGCATATGACCAATGACCGAGGGCCACAGTGTGGGGGTGTTATGATGTTGGTAACCTGTCGCCAAGCCAAGCTTGGAGGATGTTTTTCGATGCCAACAAAATGCGTCTTAGGATAGTAACTTTCGCTTTGTAAAGCTTGGCCTATTCCACTTGCTATAGCCATGCCAGTTGTATTGACCAAGTTTGTTCAATTACTATTCTAACAACATAGTTGACCGCACAAAATGCATAACGTTAATCTTTTGTTCGCAAAATTCTAAACGCAAGTGAACGTGTCGAACAAGTGATATAATGATGAGAAAAGATATTGTCCCATGGAGATTGATGATTAATAAACCAATTAAATACCAATATAGATTAATTCTAATAGTTATCTAACAGATCAAAATAGAATTGAGAATAAATTAAAATTGACAATTTTAAAAGTAAAATTTCGAAACTAAGTGTAGAAAATCAATCAAAAAAATATGTTAGAGCATCCAATTTCACCATAACCATTATATTATAGGAAATAATTGCATATTATTATCTCTTAGTCTCAAACATGCACATCAAATCATTCAAGTGGTAGCCAGTCACTTAAAAGCATAAAGAACAATAACATATAACTCACATAGATGAAATTAATATCATCATAGTAAGGCTATATCATAACCTTAACAAAAGAAAATTAGAACATTGAAGAAACGAAAATATAAATTAAATCAAATATCTTGAATCAAAGAACAAGAATTCTATCACCACGTTGTCTTCTCTTCAAAATACTTGAAAAACTCCTAAAACAATGAAATGCAATCTAAAAATAAAAACCTAGCTGTCTATTGAGCTCTCAATAATTCTCCTATTTACAAAATTCATCCAAGACTTCTATCCCAAGGCAATTTGCTTATTTTTCGCTTAAAATTAGGAACTAAATCAGAAAATCCCTATCTAAAATCCTTAATTTGATATCCACCTGAATGTTTTCTGATTTGAATTCCTAAATCTCAGAATTTTCCTTTCAATCTTTTTGTCATTTTTCCCTTATTTTCTCCATATTTCATTATTTTGCATAAACAAAAAGGATTTGGGTAAATCAAAAGAAATCCAAATATTTTGTAAAGAATATTGCATTATAATATACCATAATTGTTGCCTAAAATAGGTAAAAATAACTATATTATTATAGAGTTACCAAACACCCAATTTAACATTTTGCTTGTCCTCGAGTAAAACAAGATATAACATATACTCAAGCCAACAACCTCCTCCATGATATCTTTCCATAATTGCTCAAATTCACAATTCAAAGAAAAACACAAATTTCATCCAAACATTGAAATTGATTTATGAGTTAAGACCAATTCTAACAATGTGATCCAAGCGTATGTGTGAGTTGTCATCTTTATAAATTCTATCCAACCAGATAAATTCACATTGGTATGTAACCTCTCGTAAATCTCTATAATATGACCAAATCTCATAAGTTTGCTTTTCATTCCTCTCTCCACTAATGTGAGCCAATCATCCAACCAAAAATCGATAAGACTTTTCTTAGTTTGTAATGTAAGGCTGGGCTAAAGGTGAGAAAACGGTAATTTTAAGTTTAAATCACCCATCAACACATTGATTTCTGGGATTTAATGAGAGCTCATGCCATAGTCTCCAAATTCACTCCTTCAAGATAATCATTCTACCGCCACATATCATCACTCCTCTTTTTCTCTTTTTTTTTCTTTTTTTTTCTCATTGCTCCTTTTTTTTTTCTTTTTTTAATTGCTTTATGGTGGAGTTTCTCCCAAAGTCCCTCCTAGTATAACATGAATACTTTCAACCTATTAAGTATCCAAAAGGCTCACTCAATTGAAAGTTAGATAGGGAACCATAAAAGTAATTTTTTTTATGATACGCCCCAAAAAAACCATAGCAATCAAATTTTTTTTCTCCACCCTTCCTCCCAAATTGCAATTGTGCTCAAATAAAATTTTATCCTAAAAAAAATCAACGTGTTCATGGGGTGTGGGACAATGATATTATATGATAAAAGCTAGGCTGAATATATATGGGTGTCAATGAAAAATTGGATAATAATTAAGGCCCAATAGGGTGACTAGGGATAAATAAACAGGGTTGGCTTGAAAGGCTCAATCAATCCAAAAATTGCCTAAATCCTTTTCTCAGTTAGATGTAGCTTAGGATTTTGCCACAAGAGAAAATCAAACAAATTCTAAGATTTGGGTGAGATCTAAGAAAGACACATACTTCACATGAATGTTCTCTTGATTTACGCACAATTCAAAAATTAAGAACTTGTAGTGCTTAGTAAGTGATCAACATAATTAAAATCAAAATTTTCCTAAGAATCGCAAAAATTCACAACAAGGAGTGCAATCATTACAAAAGAAAAATCAAATATAGCAAGATTTTGTCCTCCCCCCAAAAAAAAAATTTGAATGAATCATCGTCCACAATGCAAAAAAGAGGAATAGGAATAAGAAAACTCCCCTTGTTATAAGATGTGTCCCTAGATGGCCTCAATGACTAAACTTCTTGAACATGATCCCTCAAGAAAGAAAATTAACCTAGATAAAACTGAAAAAATTTAATCCTTTTTTTTGCTTTTCTCTTTCTTTCTTTCTTTTGTGAAAAGTAAACTTAAAAATATATGAAGAAACCATAATGAAAATGCTTGGCTTTCCTTCCAAGAAGCGCTTGATTTATAGTTTTCTACCAAACTATCTCATATGTCATTAATCTGGAGGATGAAATTCAATGTTGATCTTCTGCTTGTTGTAACCACCTTCGAAGTAGGGCATCAAACACCTCTGAGGTTGGATAGTAGGTTTGTATTGTTCTTCCATCACAATTTTGTGCATGGAAAGTGAATAGCTAATTCTATTGATGTTAGCTATTTTCCACCCAATTGTACCCTTATGCTTTCTTAACATTCCGAGCAGTTTCTCCTTGATCAAATCTATTAAAGAAGAAGATATAATTACTGGCAAAGAAGAGACTCCATCTAAATAAGCATATTTCAAATGAGAAGGTAAGGGTTTGAGTTCAAGAATTGAGACGTAGGCTTTGCTTCATGTTGTCTTAACTCCTCAAATTTTGTTGTCTTTTGCCTTGAATATGATGGAATTATCTCCATGAAATTTGCATACTCATTTATCTCCTCAATCTCAATTTCTTTGTCCTTTGGTCAACCCAAACATGCTTCAAGTGGTCATTAAAAATATTTTCTTGGAAAACCTTGTTCACCAACCTATCTATTGTCTCAATTCTAAAACAAGAATTATCATGAGAGGGACATTCATTGCTTTAAAAACATTAAAAGAAACAACATCACCTTGAACTCTAAGAATTAACTTTCTTTGTTATACATCAATAAGAGCTCTTCCTATTACTAGAAAAGGTCGACCTATGATAAGTAGTACCACAAAATTTTCCACCACATCAAGAACAATAAAACCTGTAGGAAAAATAAACTTGTCAACTTTTACCGAGACATCTTCTGTAATATCTCTCAATATGTAATTGACCGATTAGCCAGTTAAAGTGACATCGTGGTTGCTTTTACCTCACCCAATCCTCATTTCCTAAAAACTGAAAAAGACATCAAATTAATGCTTGCACCTAAATCACACAATGCCTTTCCAAAATAAGAATCCCCAATGATGCAAGGAGTAAAACTCCTTGGATCTTTTAACTTCAAAGGTAATCTATTTTGTAGGATGGCTGAACACTCCTCATTCAACTTCACAGTTTCATAATCCTCTAGCTTCCTTTTGTTTGCTAAAATCTCCTTCAAAAATTTTGCATAACTAGGCATTTGCACTAAGGCATTTGCAAAAGGAATGTTAATGTGCAATTTTTAAAATAAATCAAGCAATTTAGAAAATTGCTTATCTATTTTGTGCAACTAGAGTCGCTGAGGGAATGGAATTGGTGGCACATATGGCTTGGGATTATCTTGAAAAAGTTTACTCTTGCTTGCCTCCTTTGGTTGTTTATTGATCTCCTCTTCTTTGTCTTTGGAAATCTCTTGTTCAACATCTTCTTCTCCCTCTTGTTTATCACTCCTTAGGGTTATAACCTTTACATTCTCAATTGGATTTTTCTCTATATTGCTAGGCAAAGAACCTTGTTGTGTCCCTAACATCATGTTTGCTAACTGACCCATTTGCATCTCTAGATTTCTAATTGAAGCCTCATGGTTTTAAAATCTCACACCCATGCTCTAGATGAAGTTATGAGTGGTATTAGCAAGTTTGGTGACCATATCTTTGAGATTTGACTTTGTCCCTTCTAATTGTTTGAATCCCAATGGTGGTCTCGTCACATTCTGATTATTCCATGAAAATTTTGGATGATTGCGCCATTCTGGATTATAAGTGTTGGAGTAGGGATTATTCAATGACTTGTTAAAATTCCCGACAAAATTAGCATTTGCACTAGGTTGTGAAAAAGGGTTACTTTCCTAACACTCTATGCTAACATGTCTTCCACTAAAAAAATCACATGTCTTATTTTGAATATACATGGCAAAAAATACTCATGTTATTTAGCTTTTTGTTGAGTGTTTCAAATTGTGCAGCAATTGAAGCAAAAGCATCCACTTCATGAACTCCGCTTACTTTTCGCATTGGTAAACTCTCAATAGGCTACTGATAATTATTGGATACCATCTCCTCTAATAGATTGTAGGCTTCTTCTGGTGTTTTACTATTTAAAGTTCCCCTTGCAGCTGCATCGATCATAGAACTGAGATTTGCACTAGACTCACTATAAAAAGTTTGTACCCCAATCTAGATAGGTAGTCCATGATATGGGCATCTCCTAAGAAACTCCTTAAATCTTTCACATGCTTCAAATAATGATTCATTATCCATCTGCATAAAATTAGTAATATCGTTAAGCATTTTTGCAAACTTTGCAGGTGGAAAGAACTTACCAAGAAATTTTTAAGCCATATCATTCCATGTAGTGACCGATTCAACAAAAAGAAAAGAGAGGCAACACTTAGCTTTATCTCTAAGAGAGAATGGAAATAATCTCAATCTAATAGTATCATCTATAACTCCATTATATTTAATGGTGTCACAAATGTCAAAAAAAGCATCAATGTTAGTGTTTGGATCATTGCTCGGTAGCCTACTAAATTGCACTGATTGTTGAAGCATTTGAATGAGTGATGACTTGATTTGAAAGTTTTTTCCTTGAATCGCAAGTCTCCTAATGCTTGATGTGTTGCCCTGAACTATTGGTGCAGCATAATCCTTAAGAGTCTACGTAGATTTTCACTCACACCATCTTTTGCCATCTTCTTAGCGTGATTTCTATGTTCTCTTAGTCGTCTTTTATATGTGCATTCAATTTTTGGATCAAACTCAACAAGTTTCCCTTGTTGGCTATGTGTCATAAATGAAAGCTAGATTAAACTTAGAATTATCTGGTATCAATATTAATTAGTATTAAACAAACAATCTCCAGTAATGGCACCAAAAACTAGTTCGCAAAATTATAAACGCAAGCGAACATGTGAACAAGTAATATAATGATGAAAAAAAGTATCATCCTAGCGATATTTATGATTAATAAACTAGTTAAATACCAAAAATAGATTAATTCTAAAATTAATCTAACAAATCAAACTAGAATTGAGAATAAATTAAAAGTGACAATTTTAAAAGTAAAATTACGAAATTCAATGCAGAAAATCAATCAAAGACATATGTTAGAACATTCGATTTCACTGTAACTACTAGATATGAATTTCAAATCATTACATATACAAATACAATGTCAAACATATGATAGCGAAATTTCCTAATCTACTTACTATCCTATCTCTAAGTACAACAAACCTACTTAGTTTATCAATCCACCATATTTCTACATGAATTTAAATAAACATAAGTGCATTAATATCTGTGAATATTCCCGACTTACAATGAATCTTTTGGATCATCTTATCATTGAAAATTATACAAATAACATGGTTATCTCTATCCATATTTAATTGATGGTTATATATTATAAGGAGTAATTGCATATTATCATCTCTTAGTCTCAAACATACATATCTAATCATTCAAGTGGTAACCAATCACTTGAGATCATTAAGGACAATAAAATATAACTCATATAGATGAAATCACTTGCAAAATGTAAAAAAAATCATGAAATTTATATTATCATTGTTAGGCTACATCATAGCCCTAATAAAAAAAATTAGAATATAAAAGAAGAAGAAATGAAAATATAAATTAAACCAAACATCTTGAATCAAAGAACAAGAATTTTATCACTACTTTGTTTTCTCTTCAAAATACTTGAAAAAAATTTAAAATAATGAAAAGCGATCTAACAATAAAAACCTAGCTGTCTCTAAGCTCTCAATATTCTCCTATTTATAGAATTCATCGAGGACTCCTATCCTGAGGCAATTTACTTATTTTTGCTTAAAATTAGGGAATAAATCAAAGAACCTCTATCCACAATCCTTAATTTAATATCCATCTTTTAATTCTTTCTAATTTGAATTCCTCAATCATAAAATTTTCCTTTCCTTCTTTTTGCCATTTTTTTCCTTATTTTCTCTATATCTCATTATTTTGCATAAAAAAAGAATATTTGGGTAAATCGAAGAAAACTCAAATATTTTCTAGCAAATAATGCATTATAAAGTACCATAATTGTTGTTTAAAATAGGTAAAATAACTCTATTATCATAGAGTTATCACCTTTGATTCTTGACTTTTCACTTCTCCTTTCGAAAAGTTGACACCATCACCAAACTCACCACCATCAAATGAGCAACATACTAGAATGTTGTTGTTAAACCTTGGAGCCATCACAAGTGCGACCAAGCACCACACTGCCTCAAATCCTCAGCTTGGAGCCATCCATGTGCCGCCAAGTGCCGTACCACCTTTGATCCTCGAATCCTTGGAGCCACACGTGCTGCCCTAGATATGTTGAGCTCATTTTTCTAGCTCACTTATCTCATGACTAGCAAAGATTTTGTGACATTGTTCAGATTATTTTTCAAACTTGAATTGATTTGTTTCAATTCACCTTGCATTTTGATGGATGTTAGTGTTTTAAGATATTTACTTAATTTTGCATCCCTTGAAATATGCGCTATCAGGATATTTATCCGAATATCACTATCATCCCTTCAAACACAAGATGAGTTGCAACAAATCAACTTGATTTTGAAAAATAATCCAAACAAGGTCACAAAATCTTCAGTTGTTAGCTCAACGGATTCAAGGCAGGGCAGCACGTGGTAGGAAGTGTGATGGCTCGAAGCTTCTAGTGATGATGAGGTTTTAATATGTTGCTCATTTGACAGTGGCAAGTTTAGTGATGGTGTCGGCTTTTTGAAACAAGAAGTGAAAGTCAAGAATCAAAAGCCAAGCTTGAGAGATATGAAGAAATAAGTAAATATTGTAATGCCGTTAAGACCATGAGCCAATCCCAACAAATCATGGTAGTATGGTAGTACTCAAACCTCAAAGCTTGGATATCATTCTCTTTTGTACAAAGTTCGTAGAGAGCATAATGTAAATGTGCTCGTAGAGGGAACGAACGTTTGTATGTAATAAATGTGCCAATAGGTGAACTAATGTTTTCAACAAGCACATTATGACCATGATATATATCTCAATGGGAATTATTGTAAATTTCTATACGTCCAATTGAAATGCTTTCTCTTAGCTAGACGAGGCAAAAAGGGTGGGGACGCAAGGCCCATGGTGGCCACTGTGCGAACCCCGTTGACCAAAGGCACTATAAATTAGGTTGGTGACACTCTTGAACAGCATTTGAATTGAAGGACGAAGGTTGGTGAGTAGTTAAAGTTGGTAAAGTAGAAAGGATCCTAGGCCTCCATATCCATGTGACTAGCATCCTAGGCAGTTAAATTGGGTCAGATCTTGTCCTCTTATCTAGAGCTCTCCATTTCTATATAACAACACCATTAATAATAAAGAAAAAGGTCCTATTTGAACGAGAGATATCCTAAAAAGGGAAAGAATATATGTCATGTCAGTGTTTTAATTAAAATAGAAACAATTCCTAAACATATGCTAATCACTAAATTTAGTTCTCCGACGGAAAATATCATTTTCCCATTGTATTTAGGAATTCGAGCAGGTGTGAAACCTTTCATGCGTGGTGCACGGGTCAACCTTTACATGTAACAGTTACGGGGGAAATTTCAAATAAGGAATCAAAATGCCCTTCTTTTCTCAAACAATGGTATAAAGTAAGTTTTGCGTTAAATAAGGATTTGAAATAGCCATATCAAACTAAATAAGTGCTTGAAATGGTTATGATAGTCTCAAATCAAGGCTTGACCTCTCCAGTTGCCAGCTAAATATTTTCGGCAAATCAAAGGCATTTTTGTCAAAAGACAACTTTCATTTTAATTATTTCCCTTTTTTTTTCTCTTCCTTTTTCTTTTCTTTTTTCTCTCTCTTTTTTTTTTTTTTGCTTTCCAACGAGGGTCCGTCAACCCTCGCCGACCACTAAACAAGGGCCTGCAACCCCTCATTGACCATAGGCGAGGTGACCCTTGCCCATATCTAACAAGGGCAACCCTCACCTGTGGCTTTCAAGGGCGACCTCGCCCAAGGCAAGGGTTACCTCACGAAAGCAAGGTCGTCCCTTTCTAACCGATGGCGAGGCCAGCCTCACCAATAACTAGCAAGGGTGCCTCCCCTAAGACGAGGGTCGCCTTTGCTCGAGCAAGGTCATCTCTTGCCTATGGTCGGCAAGGATGGCCCTCATAAAATCGCCCTTCCCTAGCCCTCTTCAAGCAGCATTGATGGTGGCCATTAGTGAAGGCCATCACGAAGAAAAAAAAAAAAATCAAAAAAAAAGGGGGAAAAGATAGAAAAAAGGAAAATTAAAAAAAAAAAGAAGATAAAAGATGAAAATGCCCTTGACCAACTAGAAAGCCAAACTCTTCTTTAAAACTAATATAGCCATTTCATGTCCTTATTAAAAATAATATCTATTTCAAATCCTTATTTGAGAAAATGAGAGTACTTCAAACTTTTATTTGAAAATTTCCCAAAGTTATATTGTCTTTATTCATTCAATCCTCTTTTCTGGTTATTAAACTAAGAAAAAGTACGTTAATGTCAGAAAATATGAAAGAATATAAACAAACTTGACTTGAATGAATTTGCCATTTTGGGATTTAAAATTTTAAGAATCCATGTAAATGTATAACCCATGAAATTTAGTTAAGACGGATTCAAATTCATCTAAATATCTAAGTATATTGATGAAATATCTAAAATTACCAATTATCTTGCTCTTTGTGATTTGAACCTTAAGTGAATGGCTTAAGCATCTTCTAGATGGGAATATTGTAACATACAAAGCCCTCAAAAGTTAGGTACCAAATCTAGGTCAACGGGCCTAGGTCCAACATTTTAATGGCAAACTACCCTACATAAATTGTGATTAATGCCATTAAGGTCCGACTATATTGACTCATCTAATTGCTAAACGTTCTCACTTGTACTTCAAGATTGACACCTTGAACCACAGCCTTACAAAACGTTGATGTGATTATCCCCATTATTTCAATAAGGAGGTATTGCCAACCTGTCATTAAAGGGAAAATTTAGTGTAGAGAAAGCACATGACAAGCGAGAGGCACCTATCTACGTTGTTAAAAACAACCTCCGGCCAAAAGAAGAAAACACGAATCCCCCACAATATTATAAAAGCAATCAAAGGGAGAGATAACAAAAGAGTAAATGGAGAAATGGCTGGTGGCAATACTTTTGTTTTTCCATTTTTGACAATATCCAAATATAATAAAAAGGCCTTTTTTTACACATAATAAAAAGACCTTTGCCACGTAGAGAAAGGGAGTCGCTTTTCAACATTTCACCCATTCTTTATCCTTTTTTTTTTTTCTTTTTAATGTGGGGTTATGTAGAGACATTTTTGGCAGCTTATCTAGGGTTAACCATCCCCAATCTCTCTCTTCTTTACATTTTTTGGTGGGATTAGTTTTGTTTTTATTGCAGATCATTGCTTGTTTCAGTATCAATAAAGTAATGATCACATGACTTCAAGATAACTAGGAGATTGATTCCCACCATGTGATTTTTGACGTGCGGATCCCAGCTACTTCACTAATTTGGATCCTCTCTTCCTGACAATATCATCTTTGTCTTGATCTGGTAAGGAATAAGATGTTGTATTATAAATTAGCACCATGCAAATTATTGTTCATTAGTTATTCTATAATAATGGACCGGTTTCATAAATACAAATATGTAAGTTAACTGGGTTCTACCAAAAAACAAAATAAGGAGATAATATTTAAACAACGAAACTCATTAAGTAAAAATCATATTGGTCAAGAGCTGGTTCTTCGAAATGACTGGACGTAAAGGGCACATGTTGTGATTATTACCACAAACCAATGCATGATGTGTGAAAGAAAGAAAATATTTTTCAAAATGGAACTTTTTCCTTACAATACTTATATTACAAAAGTTTAATTACCACATTATATATAGAGATAAAATACAACACATTGATTTGATGATAGTGGAAATTTATCTATAGTACTTAGACAAAGGCTTTGTGGGATGTGCATTTATCTAAAGAACAAATACTATGAAAAATCTTGAACTGATAGACCTATAACAAATCCACCATCTGTTAGTTTCAATTAAATTTTACCATTAAATTGTTGAGTTAGATAACTTGTAATAGTTAACAGGTGGATTGGTTTGGGGTTTTATTCTTCATTTGTCAATTTTGTTAATTTTTTTCATATAAATCTAATTTAATGAAAACTAGCAGAAAATAAATTTATCACCAAAATACTAATTTGGCCTTTTTGATGTTAAAAGAATTAATTTGGGATAAATTTTTCATAAGTGTATAAATTTATAATTTTTTGTAGTAAAAAAAAATCAATTTTTGGGAAATTTGTCACATGTGTACCAATTTTAGATTTTTCATAGTGTTAATCCATATTAAAATGAACAACTCTTGTTGAAGGATTGCATGTACCCAAGTCGGTTATGTATTCTTATGTGTGCATGAGAGTATGCCTTATCATATAGTGCATATTGCCGACGAACTAATTGAAGATGTAATAAGTCTAAGCTAATTCCCGATTGAGAAATTCATTCCCCTTAGAGAACAAATACCCAAAGTTGAAAGCAGCAAAAAGCCAAGATTTTGCTCTAGGAAGTACTACATGATACCCAAAGGTGATAGATTTAGTAATATCAATTTACAAATAAGATGGGAATGGTTGATCCTGTGTTGATGAAGAAAAATGATAACTAAAACGGATGTTACCACAAAACATGTAACTATTGAAAATACAGGTTAAGCTCATCTAATTTATGTTAATGTAACACAAAAACAAAAACATGAAACTTGGGCAACAAAACGCTACCCAATAATTGTTATTGTTGTCATCATTTGTTGTTTTCGCTGGGATCAACCAGTAACCTGCTGTCACAGAGAGAGAGAGAGAGAGAGAGAGAGAGAGAGAGAGAGAGTTTCATGAAAGAGAGAAATGGGGAGAGGAGACTGGATCCCACGGTAGATAAGTTAACCCCCGGCTCCCTCTCTTTCTATGTGGACCCCACGTTCGACGTGGGCCCTCCTGGGCGCAATTGCGGCGGCGGGACCCATATCAACCGGTCACTCCATCGATCTTCCAAAGTTGGGCCCGGGGGATTTTCAAATGGCACCGTATTGTACCGCAAGAAACTTAAATCAATTGGATCATGCAAGGAAAAAATGTAGCTATTGAATATATTACATATATACATATATATTCTAATAAGCATCAAATCACTTCAGTCAGCCATACCTACCACATGAATGTCCACATTGGTTTCCCCGTTGTGCAACATGAACCGTTTATTTGAAAAGACCTGAAAGAAATTTAAAGAAAAAGAAGAGGATTTAAAAAAAGAGTTGACCTACTCCGGAGGGAGAGCAAGGCTACGGCAGGACAGCGTCGCCACCCACTTTTGCACAAGGAGACGTGACAAACTTCGGCAACAAGTTAGCCCTTGATTGTATGCTGGTGACACTAGGATCGTCATCATTGAGGGAGGGTGGGATTGGCGCCACCGCCGCATAGGCAAGGGTGCTTCTCTCATCCAAATCAAGCAAGAGCAAGCAGGCCCTCGCCAGCAAAGGGGGGCTCGGCAGCTCTGCCCCTATTGTCCCTGCCCGCCCATCCTTTCTAAGTTTTTTCCTTTCAATTCTCATTTGTTTTTATTTTCGATCTTTTGGCCAAGTAATTTTATTCTTCAATTTTCTGAATTTTCTTTATCATCAATATATTATATGCAAGTACCTCATGTTATAGACCAAGATTATCGCCTGACACTATATAACATTGTAAGATGTCTTACCAAAATGGACAACGTTATGTCATAATTAAGTCTAATTATCTTATGCTTTATTTTAAATGGTAGGACTTTTACCAAGGCATATAACTCTCAGTCGTACTTAAGGTCAAAATCCTAGTACATATTTTTTCTGATATGAGAAGGCATTTTCAAAAACATAGAACATTACATCTTCTTTAAGCCAATCATCCATATTATGACTTTTTACCATGTCATCGGACATCCAATCGTACATGTTTTTTTTGGTCTAAATCCAATTGTACTTAAAATGCAAAAATTTCCCATCTTGTTTTTTTTTTATATTATATGACATCTTGCTTAATTGTACAACTTTGTGCAGTACGTAAGGCCAAGTATTCTATGCCTATTTCAATATTATTCAAATTTTGACGTTAAAGCCAAATTCCTGATACATTAACTCAAAATATTATGATATTTTGTAAATTGTGTATATATCATATCAAACATTCTACGAAAGTACGATGCTCCATTATATCCTGGCAATAGCTGCGGTATGCTATATTCTATCATTACATGACGTTTTGTAAATTCTTGTACTTTATATCTTATCTTGTAAATTTAGAATTTATTTTACAACTATACCATATATTGTCATAATCTAGACCAAAGCCATAATATGCCATTGCTTAATATTTATGGCGTTATTACGAAGATGTACACTGTTTTATCAACCGCCATAAATTGGAGATTCTGTAACACTCACTTATCAATTTGTTGTACTCAAGGTGAAAAGCATCATAAGATAATTATTAATCTTAAAGGTATAAATGTTTATAATAATTTAGTAAATCGTGATTTTTCTCATGCACAATTATATGATAGTATGTATCACTCGAAGAAACTGTCATCGTATTTCCAGTTTTGCTGTTATACGAAGGTGTGACGCTTGGTTTTACATCAAACAAAATGTGTTATACAGAATACCTTCGTTGTTTAAATTTTTTCAAGTTCATTTTAATTTATTTAATGTTCATAAATTAGAAGAGGTAAGTTCAAATTTTGATTTGTGACTTTTGGCAATCAGCAGTCAATTAGCCAAGTTCAACATAGTCACGCTTTTCAAGTAATAACTGAGGTTTACGAAGATGAATAGACATGCCTGTTCGTATTTCCTTCAATTAGAATTGTTAATTTTATCTAGTTGAAGTAAATAGAAAAAATTTCTTCTCTAAAAATTTTGAATCGCTTTGGTTTCATCTTCTTCTTTAGAAAGATCATTTTAAGAAGCTCAAAATTTACTGTCTTTAGCTTATTGTGATTGCAAAATTTACAATAGAGGAACTTAAAATTTCAAGGACAATGTTCATTCATGAACAAAGTCATATTTCCATCCCTGTTTTTATTTTCATTCCCAAATCTCTAACAAAAAGTAAATGAATTCCTATTCCAATATCCAAAAGTCATAGAGGTAACGATGATGGATGGAAGAGGTTTAACCTACCAATGGGCTTTCGAAAGTTTCTTGAAGTTGAAACCTGTTGGAAAAAGGGAAAATTACTATTTTTGAATATATAAAGATGTCTACCTGAATCTCAAAACAGTTTGCATACAATTTGTGAGATTTGAACATGTAAACTTTAGTTCTCATTTAGAAATCTCCAACTTCTTGACTAATTGGGCTGATATACAATATGGAAATATCATTAAAGTATCTCTCTGCTTTGACATCAAAGATTTATAAATTAATATATTTCACTTCATAATTAGAAAAAAGTCAATTTTTATTTGGGAACGATGTATTAAAAAAGTCATTATCTTACTTAAAACAAATCAACAAATTCAACCCCAAAAAAAAGAATCAAGATTGATTGGTTATACACTGTTGGTTATCCTTCTAGAAACCAACGATTTTGGATTCCAATAATGCAGGTATCCGTGAACTATCGAGTAGGAATCGAACAGAAGTGCGGCCGATGTCTGTCATGAGCAAGTGGCCAGGGAAAAGTGACATTTCTTCTTTTTCTTCCTACTCGACGGGCAATGCGCAAACTGCGCACGGTGCGCAAGATAGCAAAAGAATGGATGGTAGGAAAAAGCTAAAGAGGGTTTGGTGAGATTTGTTGGATCAATAATGCTGAGGGAGGCAGGATAAGCACGACAAAAGAAAATGACAAAATGGGAGGATGGGGAATTCAGGGATGAGGTCCAAATGGATTTGTCATTTTGCACACGATTTTTATATATATTTGTCTATCTAGATTATCGGAATGAATAATCTTTTTTTGGCAAAAAATAAAATTTCATAACTCAACTTAGCCCGTGGGAAAATTACAATCAAAACCAAATTCAAGACATAAAATAGACCTTAAAGGATAAGGGGGGCTTTGTAGCCAATTGTTAGGAAGTGAACTATGTCGGTGTGATTTGGCAATCCAATCCGCGGCCCGATTCGTTTCTCGCGGCTCAAATCAAAGCGTGGTTGTTGGTTGTTGGCCCAGTAATTTCCTGCAATCCAACATAACAGACCTCGCAGCCCATGGTGGTTCTACACGACTCATAATCCCTTTGACTGCTTCTAAACTATCAGACACGAGTTCAACACCCAGTTCTACATTAATTTGTACTCGTCTCCCCAGCTATAAGCAATCATCGTTTAACCATTGTAGGGCAATTTGCACAGCTAGGGTTTCCGCCACAAGAGCCGAGGAAGCATGGATCTGGTGGGCGAAGCTATGCAGAAGTCTACCCTCACTGTTTCTAATGACGCCCGCTGTCGATCTTGCTTCCATTGCACCACACTAGGAAGCATCAACGTTGAATTTCACAGCACAGGGGGGTGGGGGTTTCCACTGTTTTGGAGCAAAAGCCGACGGTTGTTCCATGGTCGTTGATTTTCCATTCCATTTCTCGTAGAGATCTATCAAAGCTTCAGCTTCCTTCACGATCCAGCTCGGGTTGGGTGCTGTGTTTCAGAAAATCAACGCCTTATGCGCCTTCCAGATGAACCGGAGTGTCCCGGCGAACAAAGCCTTGTCTTATGGTGCAACTCTAGATGTGAGGTATTCACTCACCCACTTGTCCATCCGAATAATTTATGTCAGGGGAGGAAGTTGTTGAAATTTGGGATTTAACCATACATTTTTTGTCCAATCGCAGAGAGCGAAGAGGTGTTCAGTAGACTCCGGGGCGTGACCACAGGAGGGGCAAAGCAGATTAGGTAACATGTGTCTTCTATGTAGATTAGTTCTTGTAGGAAGGGCTCCGTTGCATACACTCCATATAAAAAAAGCATATTTTTGGACAGATCTGAAGCTTCCAAATCTCTAACCATAATCGTTTGGGATTTTGATATGTGAGGCCGAAGGTTGAGACTCCGTTTTCCCTATTCCCTACATGCGTAGCTGATGATAGCCATTTTTGACTTTGTATTCCCCTGCATTATTGGCCGTCCATATGACTCTGTCCAATGTTGGGTGTATTAGAATGAATGTTCACAAGGTTACCTCTGGAAGCATTCAAAAATTTATATATTTAGGTAAACGATCAATCAGAATAGTCCGTGTTAGTGAAACTTTGCAAAAATTAGGTACATGCCAAAAATTATAAAGTAATAAAATTTGTTAAAAGCAATCATTTAAAGAAATTTTGGAACTTCAAGAGTACCGACTTTTCTTATATAATGAACAATTGATATTTGGAAAATTGAACCACTATTACACTAGGAATCATGAAATAGAAGTTTTTGTGCATCAGTAAGATGAATTCATTTACCAAAAAAAATTAGTACTTATTGACACCTAAATATTTTTATATGATGATTTATTTTTTTTACTTATTGTACACCAAATTATAATCATGCAATGATTCATAGACGTTCGTTAATTGCACTCGAAAGAAGGAAAAGGAAAGAAATGGAGGATAAGATATATGTGTGGCTATAAATAACATGCATGCATGCTCAAGAGAGTTAGGTGGGGGAATTTTGTTTGGGATGGTGATGGATCACAAGAGGTCATTGTGTTTGGACAACTGCATGATGTCCCTTTCCATAAAACTTTGGCATAACTCATTTCCTAAGGCCTCCCTACACTATCCTCCGAACCTGAGCAAGTCCTTAAAAGACTTAAGAGAGAAAATTCAGGGACGGACCGCTTACCCGACTCACTGAATAATCTTTCGTATTCCCTAACCTCGGGAAAAAAAATATCCAAGGTCAACTTGGACTATTGGGGACGGGCTCCTTGCTGTCATAAAATAATTTGAGGATCCTTGTAGCCCACCAAGAGCATGTCTACTGGACAGGCGAAGATTTTCCCAACAAGTGAAAACACCTTTGGAAGGTTAGAGGGTTACATTTTGACATGTAACCTTACAACCAAATGTTTGAAAACTATCCACTAGAAAATATGATAGCACCAATCCCATTGTCTTATCATTTCTTCTTGGTAGTGAACATTATGATAGGAACAAAATGTGTCAAGATGGTTCGGGACAATATCTAACCACGATGCTAAGAAAATATGAAGGTAAAAAAGGCGAGGGTTGCTCGAGGTCGTTCCAAAGGGCTGCTGGCTTCTCTGCGGTGGCAAGAGCTGCCGCCTCCGGTAGATTAATTACTTGCAGCCAGACCTCAAGCGGGTAAACTTAACCGAAGAAGAGGATGAGATCATCATCAAACTACACGGCCTTCTTGGAACAAGTAAGCTCTAGTATAACAGTTAATTATTCTTCTACAAAATGTTAATAGTTTGTTTGTGAAATAAACAATGAAGTGCCTTGTCTCATGTAGGAAAGGTGTGAGTACGTGGGCTAATATATAAGTGTAGAAGTCTTCTAACATTATAATAGGCTACATGGGTTGGGTCCTACAATACCCACTTGCGGGAGTGCGACTATTAGGTGCATTTAGACTTTAGCATGCTTTCACGCTTGTGAACTAGAATCAGCACTTATCAATGATGGTTATTTATTTTTTATTTTTTATCATTCGAATTGATAATTTCGGTCTAACAGTTATTAGGCATCTTGCAACCTTTGAAAGGTTGCATTTCTTCAAACGCTAATATTCAAAAGTTATAAATTTATAATTAAAAATTATTTTTATTTATTTATTTCTAAATTTTCAATATGCCTTTTGAGAAAATATCTATTGACAATAAGGTTGCATTTGTTTTAAAAATTTGTCTTCTTCCATCTTTAACTTCTCAATTTTTTTTCTAAAAGATGCAATCATTGTTTCAATTGTTTCTCTTTTGGCAGTTCTTAAAAAAATACCAAAATTGTTATCTATTATTCCAATTTAGACGTTGTTGTATCCAAAAAAAAAAAATTCAGTAAAGATTAATAATATTGTGGGGGTAATTACTTACTTAAATATAATATATTTTCATGTGTCAAAGTTCGATATTATTCTTCCCATTATTTTTTTTCCCAACATAAACCACATAGTACTACCTAACTCTAATTTGTATTTATTGCCCATGTGGATTGTACTTTTTTCTGGTTTTTCCTTTTGAAATATTTCAAAAATAAAATACGACAATGATATGTCTTGACAAGACATAATGAACAAGAAGCACTTGTGCCCCTCGAGTCCGATGTCCAATTCACCAAATAAGACCTAAAACCGAAGGAGTTATATCATCCACTTTAGAGGCCACCGTTGCAACATAACGATATATTTGAAGTATTAACGAAGGGACAACAGGGGTTTTAGGTAAGGACCCATAGAGCAGAGTATAATTATTATTAGTTGGAAATTTTTCATCTATGTTAAGGTCCTTTTTGACTGAACCACCGTTGAGAGTGGTTGGTTCACCACGCGACACAATATCACAAGCGATGACTAAGAAAAACCTCCTTTTTCTCCGGATTTCACTTTGGGTCGCATAGTCTTTTCTGGGCTTCAAAAATAAATGTGAATTATTTTCCTTTCGCCTCTGAAGTAATTGGATGAAATGAGAGAGGAAGAGATACTTACAGGGGTGGTACAGGTTGGTAGCCTGTCTCATGCACATTACACTAAAGTACAAAAAACTAATATTAAAAGCGTGAAGAAACTTAACAACCATACGTACTAGTACTACCATAATTCAACTGACCTACTATAATTCAACTGACCTAATATTAACCGATTTATTTCATGCGTTAGCAACATTATGATATTTAATTAATTTGCATATCTCTTAGAATTATGCATCTATCTTTTTTAATAGTGCATATCCTTGATTGACTATTTTTGGTATTATGTTTACTTTATTACCTTAATAGTCATTAATTAAAGCCTATATATAGATTCATGTATTATTTAGAGATAAGTGCACTAAAAGTTCTGAATGAAAGTGCAATTGAGTCATAAACTTTCAAAAAGTGCCATCAACGAAATGAATTAATTTGACCAATTTAACAAATTTTAGGACGTGATTGAACTTTTTGAAACTTTGAGGACTTGATTGGTCACTTTTGACAAGTTCTATACCTTACTGCAATTTTTGACCTAATTGCAATTTTTGAAAGTTATAGAACTAAATTACACTTTATTGATAAGTTTTAAGATTTTCAATGCACTTATCCTTATTATTAATCAACATATTGAAATATATTGAAAATTTCACAATTCTCTTTTCTACTTTATGTTTTTAACTTAGTATCAAAGTCTTCTTGCTTAAGGTAGTCCTAGAAGTTCACCTGAGTGCCTCATTTGTGTATGACAAATGATTGAGTGCCACAGTGTGGTGGTGTTATGACATTGGTGACACATTGCTAAGTCAAGCTTTTTCTTTTTTGCAGGAGGTGTTTTTCAATGCCAGGAAGATGCATTTTAGAATAGTAACTTTCGCTTTGTAAAGCTCAACTTACTCCACTTGCTATAGTCACACCAGCTATATCGGCCACATTTGTTCAATTACTACGCCAACAACAAAGTCGACCGCAAATGATGCATGATGTTGACCTTCGATTCTCGACTTTTTACTTCTTATTTCAAGAAATTGATGCCTTCACCAAACTCGTTGCCATTAGATGAGCAACATACTAGAATGTTGTCGTTAAAGCTCGAAGCCATCACAAGTGAGACCAAGCGCCACACTACCTCGGATCCTTGGAGTCATCACACATGCCACCAAGCACTGCACCGCCTCGGATCCTCGAATCCTTAGAGCCATCACACGTGCCGCCTTGGATATGTTAAGCTTATTTTTCCAGCTCACTTATCCCATGACTAGCGAAGATTTTGTGATGTTGTTTGGATTATTTTTCAGACTTGAATTGATTTGTTTCAACTCACGTTGTATTTAATGGATGTTAGTGATATTAAGATATTTACTTAAATCTACATACCTTTTAAGATATGCACTTTCAAGATATTTATCCCAATATGACTAACATCCCCTTCAAATGCAAGGTGAGTTGTAACAAATCAACTTGATTTTGAAAAATAATCTGAACAAGGTCGCTAATTCTTTGGTTGTCATGAGATAAGTGAACTAGAAAAATTAGGTAATGGATTCGAGGCAGGGCAGCACATGGTTGCGAGTGTGATGGCTCCAAGCTTCCAGTGATGATGAAGTTTTAATATGTTGTTCATCTAGCGGTGAGTATGGTGGTAGTGTTGGCTTCTTGAAGCGAGAAGTGAAAAGTTGAGAATCAAAAAGCCAACCTTGAAAGATATCCAAAAACAAGTAAATATCTTAACGTGGTTAGCACTATGAGCCAATCCCAACTAATCATGGTATTATAGTAGTGCTCGAACTACAAAGATTGTATATCATTCTTTTTTGTACAAAGTTCGTAGACAGCAGAATGTAAATGTGCTCGTAGAGGGAACACATGTTTCTATCTAATAAATGTGTCAATAGGTGAACTAATTTTCTCAACAAGCACATTATGAGCATGATATATATCTCAACGGGGATTATGGTAAATTTCTTCAATGTCCAATTGCACATGCTTTCTCTAACAAGACGAGGCAACTAGGGTGGGGACGCAAGGCCCATGGTGGCTATTGTGCGAACCCCTTTAACCAAAGGCACTATAAATTAGGATGGTGACATTCTTGAATAGCATTTGAATTAAAGAACAAAGGTTGGTGAGTAGTTAAAGTTGGTAAAGTAGAAAGGATCCGAGACCTCCATATCCATGTGACTAGCATCCTAGGTAGTCAAATTTGGTCAGATCTTTTCCCCTTATCTAGAGAGCTCCATTTCTATATAAAAGCACCATTAATTAATTAATAAATAAAAAGAGAGAGCCCTGAACAAGTCTTTAAAAAACTTAAGGAAGACCTAAGAGCAAACCACTCAGCCAACTCCTGGGCAAACAGGAGAAATTTTGTCACCTTCCATATTTCCTAGAGGTGCGAAAGAAAACAATACACCTCCAACTAAGTGGATGGACCACTGGACATGGTCACCTTCGCCAGTTTAAATTACTAACTGGCTTGTCCCATGGATGAAGATTCTATCACCTGAAAGGAGCAACGTGGTCTGGTAGGGTGAAATTCCCTAGATGGCCTAAATTACATGTAACAAACATCGATTCAGAGTGTCGTTCCCCCGATTACATGTTACATGTTACATGTAACATTTTTTTTTTGAACGTGAGATATCCTGAAAAAGGAAAAAATATACTTCATGATAGTGTTTTAATTAAAGTAGAAACAATTCCTAAACATACGCTAATCACTAAATTTAGTTCTCTAATGGAAAATATTATTTTCACGTTGTAGTTAGGAATTTGAGCATATGTGAAAGCTTTCATGCGTGGGTTCACAGGTCAACCTTTACAACATGTAAAAGTATATGGAAAATTCCAAATAAAAACTTGAAATACCCTCATTTTCTCAAACAATAGCCTAAATTGAACATTGTGTCAAGTAAGGGTTTAAAGTGGCCAAATCATACTTAAATAAGGGCATGAAGTGGTTATGATAGTCTCAAATCAAAGCTTGACCTCACCGGTTGCTGGTTGAATATTTCTGACCGATCAAGGGCATTTTTATCCAAAGATAATTTTAAATTTAAATTTTTTTCTTTTTTCTCTTCTTTTTCTTTTTCTTTTTATCTTTTTTTTTTTCCTCTTTTCAGTGAGGGCCTAGCAAGCAACCCTCACCAACCACTAAATGAGGGCCTATGAGCCTCATCAACTATAGGGGAGGCTGGCCTCAGGCAAGACGACCCTTGCCTATGGCTTTTGAGGGCAACCTCACCTACAGTGAGGGTTGCCTCACCGAAGTGAGGTTGTCCCTCGCCAACCACTAGGGAGGTCAATCTTGCCTACGACCAATGAGGGCGACCTCACCCAGGGTGAGGGTCACCTTGCCTAAGCAAGGTCGTCCCTCACTTGTGGCCGGCAAGGATGGCCCTCATAAAATCGGGCGAGGGCCATCCTTGCCGGCCACTAGTGAAGGCAAAATTTAAAAATAAATTTGAAAAAGAAAAAAAAAGGAAAGGGAAAAGAAAAATTCAAAAGAAAGGTAAATGATGGAAATGCCTTTAACCAACTGGAAAGCTAGACCCTTTATTTAAAACTAATATAGTCACTTCATGTCCCTATGTGAAACAATATCCACTTCAAAACATTATTTGAGAAAATGATGACACTCCAAGTCCTTATTTGATATTTTTTCAAAATTATATTGTCTTTGTTCATTCAGTCTTCCTTTTTGGTTATCAAGCTAAGAAAAGTCATGTTAACTTTTCACGTTAGAAAATATGAAAGAATGTAAACAAACTTGAATTGAATGAGTTCACCATTTTGGGATCAAAAAATTTTAAGAATCCATGTAAATGTATAAACCATGAAATTCAATTAAAACGGATTCAAATCCATGTAACTTTGCCTTTTGAACCTTAAGTGAATGGCTTAAGCGTATTCTAGATGGGAATATTGTAACATACAAAGCCCTCAAAAGTTAGGTACCAAATCTAGGTCTAGGGGCCTAGGTCCACCATTTTAATGGTAAACTACCCTACATATATTGTAATTAAAGCCAATAAGGTCCGACTATATTGACTCATCTAATTGCTAAAATTTCTCACTTGCACTCCTGATTGACACTTTGAACCACCGCCTTACAAAAATTTGATGTGATTATCCCCATAATATCAATAAGGATGTATTACCAACCTTTTATTAAAGGAAAATTTAGGGTAGAGAAAGCACGTGACAAGGGAGAGGCACCTATCTCCGATGCTAGAAACAATCTCCGGCCAAAAGAAGAAACACAAGAATCCCCCACAATATTATAAAAGCAATCAGTGGAAGCGATAACAAAAGAGCAAGCGGACAAATGGTTGGTGGCAATACTTCCATTTTTCCTTTTTTGACAATATCCATATATAATAAAAGGCCCTTTTCACACATAGTCGCTTTTCCACATTTCCACCCATTCTTTATCCCTTTTTTTTTTCCTTTTTAATGTGGGGTTGGGTAGAGACATTTTGGTAGCTTATCTAGGGTTAACCATCCCAGTCTCTCCCTTCTTTACAATTTTTGGTCGGGATTAGGTTTGTTTTTATTGTAGATTATTGCTTGTCTCACTATCAAGAGAGTGATGATCGCAAGACATCGAGAAAACTGGGAGATTGATTCCCATCATGTGATTTTGACGTGTGGGTCCCATCTACTTCAATAAGTCGGATCCTCTCTTCCTAATAAAATCACCTTTGTCTGATGTCGTATTATAAATTTGCACCATATATTAGTTATTGTTCATTAGTTATTCCATAATAATTTATTGGTTTCATATATACATATCTGTAAGTTAACTGGGCTCTACCAAAATTAAGGAGATAATATTTAAATAATGAAACTCATTAAGTAAAAATCATATCGGTCAAGAACTGGTTCTTCGGAATGACTATGCGTAGAGGGCACACGTATTGTGATTCTTACCACAAACCAATGCACGATGTATGAAAGAAAGAAAATATATATATTTTTTAAATGGCTTTTTTTCCTAACAATTACTTATATTGCGAAAGTTTAATTACCACATTATATATAGAGATAAAATACAACACAGTGATTTGATGATAGTGGAAATTTATCTATTGTAATACGAGGGACGTGCATTTGTCCAAAGAGTTTTTTTTTTTATACCTAGGATCCGCCAGGCCTGACGAACTTATGCATTTATCAAAAGAGTTAATACTATGAAAAATCTCAAACTAATAGACCTATGATAAATTTACCATCCGTTACCATCAAATTGTTGATTTGGATGAAATGTAACAATTGGCAAGTGGACAGATTTAGGATTTTATTCTCTGTTTGTCAATTTTGTTAATTTTTGTGACATTAATCTAATTTAATGAAAACTAATTAATGATAAATTTCTCACAAATGTACCAATTTTGGGTCTTTGGTGTTCAAAAAATTAATTTTTGGTAAACTTATCACAAGTGTATCAGTTTAAAAAAAATTTATGATCAAAAAATCAGTTTTTGGGAAATTTGTTACATGTATATCAATTTAGGGTTTTTCGTAATATTAATCTTTATTAAAATGAACAACTCTTATTGAAGGATCGCATGTATACAAGTTAATTTTGTATTCTTACGTGTGCATGAGAGTATACCTTATCATTTATTTTGTAATGTTGACGAACTTATGGAAGACATGATAAGTTTGAGCTAATTCCATATTGAAAAATTCGTTCAACTAATACCCATAGTTGAAAGCAACGGAAAGCCAAGATTTTGCTCCAGGAAGTAGCCGATGATATGACATGAATTCAGTTTGATAAATTTAGTTATATCAATTTACAAATAAGATGAGGATCGTTAGTTGTGTGTTGACGAAGAAATAATGATAATTAAAACGGAAGTTACCACAAAAACATGTAACTATTGAAAACAAAGATTAAGCCCATCTAATTATATTAATATAACACAAAAACAAAAACATGTAACTTGGGCAACAAAACGCTAACCCAATAACTGTTATTTTCGTCATCATTTGTTGTTTTCGCTGGGAGAGAGAGGAGTTTCATGAAATAGAGGAAACAGGAAAGGTGAGGTAAGAGTGGACCCCACGGTAGATAGTTAGCCCTGCTCCCGGCTCGGATTCCCCCTCTTTTTCTGTGGACCCCACGTCCAACGTGGCCCTCGGGGGCGCAATTGCGGCAGCGGGCCCCATATCAATCAGTCGATCGATCGATCGATCTTCTGGAGTTGGGCCCGGGGGATTTTCAAATGGCACCATATAGTACTGCAAGACACTTCAACACATTCGATCAATTGGATCATGCAAGGGAAAAATGTAGCTATTGAATATATATATATATATATATATATATATATATATATAAAGCATCAAGTCACTTCAGTCAGTCATACCTACCACATGAATCTCCCCATTGATTTTCAATCTCTTGTAAAAGTACTTTTATTCTTCAATTTTCTGAATTTTATTTATCACCAGTATATTGTACGGAAGCACCTCATATTATAGATCAAGATCATCGCATGACATTATATAATTTTATAATGTGTCTTAATAGAATGAACAACTATATATCATATTTAAGACCAATCGTCCTATGTTTCATTTTAAATGATAGGACCTTTACCAAGGCGAATGACTTTTGGCTTCTAGTAAATATTTTTTCTAATAGAAGAAGGCATTTTTGAAAACATAGAACATTACATCGTCTTTAAAGCTGTGCTTTTTTCTCTATATTATATGACGTTTTACCAATTTATAGGACATCCAATCGTACTTAAAAGGCCAAAATCACCTATGCTTTTATTTTTTGTTGTTATATGACATCTTGCTTAATTGTACAACTTTGTGCATGAATTAAGGCCAACTACTGTATGCCTCTTTCAATATTATTCAGAGTTTGACGTTAAAGCCAAATTCCTCATGCTTCCACTCAAAACATTAAATGGCATTTTGTAAATTGCGTTATCATATCATATCAAACACTGTACGAAAGTAAAATGCTTCGTCGTACTCCTGGCAAAAATTAGTTAACCAAATTCAACAAACTCACACTTTTCAAATTATGACTTAGAGATACGAAAATAAATAGGCAGGTCTGTTGGTATTCCCCTTAGTCAGAATTGCTAATTTTGTCTTGTTGAAGTAAATATCTAGAAAAAATTTCCTTAAATCCCTTTCGCTTCATCTTTTTCTTTAGAAAGATCATTGTAAGAAGTTGAAAATTTACTGCCTTTAACTTATTGTGATTGCAAAATTTACAGTAGAGGAACTTAAGAAATCAAGGACAACGTCTATTCATGAGCAAAACCATAGATTTCCTTCCCCCTTTTTCTTTTCATTACCATTTCTCTAACAAAAAGTGGATGAATTCCTATTTCAATATCCAAAGTCATAGAGGTAAGAGTGATGGATGGAAGAGCTTTGATTAATGGGCCTTTCAAAGTTTCATGAGACAGGTTCAAACATGTTGGAAAAAGGATAATTACTCATTTCCGAATATACAAGATGTATACTCGAATCCCAAAACAGTTTGTACATAATTTATAAGATTTGAACGTGTAAACTCCAAATCTCATTTAGAAATCTCTAACTTTCTAGCAAATTGTACCGATTCTGGAGAAAGTTTTTATATATGCAATGTTGACATATCATTGTAGTATCTCTCTTCTTTGACATTGAAGATTTAGAAATCAATATATTCCACTTCACAGTGAGAAAAGTGTCGATCATTATTTATGAGCTACATGTTAATGAAGTCATTATCTAACTTAAAAACAAATCAACAATTTTATACCCAAAAAAAAAAAAAATTCAAGATTGATTGGGTTATACACTGCCGGTAATCCTTCTAGAAACCATCGATGTTGGATTCCAATTATGTAGATATCCGTGAACTGTAATTGACTAGGAATCGAACAGGAGTGCGGCCGATGTCTACCATGAGTAGAGGCCGGGGAAAAGTGAAATTTCTTCTTTACCTTCCCCACTAGACAGGCAATGCGCAGAGTGCGCATGGTGCGCAAGATAGCGAAAGAGAGGATGGTAGGGCAAAGCTCGAGAGAGTTTGGCGAGACTTTTTGGCTCAATAATGCTGAGGGAGGGAGGATAAGCATGACAAAAGAAAATGACAAAAATGGGAGGATGGGGATTTCAGAGATGAGGTCCAAATGGATTTGTCATTTTGCACACGATTTTTACAAAAATGTTAAGGTCCTTTTTGACTGAACAACCGTTGAGAGTGTTTGGTTCCCCACGCGACACGATAATTACAAGCTATGACTAAGAAGAATCTCCTTTTTCTCCGAATTTCATTACGATGTTTCTTTCTTCTCTTCAGAAGTGGGTCGCCTAGTCTTTTCGGGGGTTCAAAAATTAACGTGAATTATTTTCCTTTTACCTTTAAAATAAAGATGGTAAAATAGAGATGGGTGATTTCAAGTATCATACAAATTTCACTTGAAAATAAATCTAGAACCTATCCTCTATATCTAAAACTCGAAATCAACCCCATCACGAGTTCCAGAGTCGATTGTAGGTTCTATTCAGATTTCACATGTATTATTAATTAAACAATTGCAGCGAATCATTACTTTTAATGACTATAATTTGCTAGTACAATGAACTAATCATAACTTATATTTAAATATATGAAAAATAAAAATGATTAACAAAGTAAAAATCTCAGTTATAATAAAATAGAAACTTAAATTAATGATTCTAAATTATACATTCATTATAGGACGACATAGATAAAAAAAAATCACAAAAACTTGTTTCAGGTTCTAAGTTCCACATATCTAGAACTTGGAACTTACACGTGGAAATAAATTCTCTAATTTTTGGAATCAGAAACCTACCTTGTATACCTTGAAACCTAAAACTGGACCCATCAATATGATTCTATGATTCTAGGTTCTACCTTAAAATCAGGTTTGCCCCTACTTTGATGTAATTGGATAAGATGTGAGAGGAAGAGATACTAGAGGGGATGGAGTGGTTGGTGGCCTACCTCATGCACATTAGACTATTTCATTCCATTTATTTGTGATATCATGATATTTACTTGATTTGCATATATTTCATGATTATAGATATATCTCATTACGTTAAATAAATATCTAATATTATTTATAAATTGGCTCATATATTATTTATCAACGTATCAAAATAGAAAGTTTCACAATTCTTCGCTTTGTTATTCCTAGTTTGATATCACAGCCTCATTTCTTAAGCAACCCTAGAGCACCAACATACTTAGCATTCGTATCTGACCAAGTGCCATGGTGGTCGTGCTACAATGTTGGCGTCGTTGCCAAGTCGAGCTTCTTCTTCTTTTTCACGAAGTTACTTTTTGACACTGCAAAGATGCATCATTGCACAATAACCTTTGCTTAGCAAAACCTAACTTATTCCATTTGTTGTAGCCAGTAGCCACGTTTGTTAAGTTACTATTCCAACAACAAAGTCGATCACAATGGACACATGGTGTTGTCTATTGATTCCTAACTTTTCACTTCTCATTTCAAAAAGTCAACGCCACTATCAAACTTGCCACCGTTGATGAGCAACATACGAAAAATGTTGCTATAAATGGAAGGTTGAAGCCATGATTTGCACCACTGCATGTCACCTTAGCTCGAATCTGTTGAGCTCATTTTTCCAACTCACTTATCAAACAACAACTAAATATTTTGTGAAATAGTTTGGATATGTTTTTCAAACTCAAATTGTTTTGTTTTAACTCACTTTACATTTGAGGGGATGTTAGTGATATTGAGGTATTTACTTGATTCAGTATACTTTTCAAGATTATGCATAATCTCCTTTGATAGTTTATATCTTGAGAGATATACAATCAAGTAAATATTCTAATATTTGCTAACATCTCCTTAAACTAGGGTTCAATATTGTTCCAAGGTAGAATATGGAACCTAAGAACTGGACTAGTGGGAACTTGTAAAGTTTCAAATTCCAAGGTATGCAGGATAGATTTCAGGTTCCAAAAATTAGAGAACCTGTTTTAATAGGTAGATTCCAAGTTCTAGGTTGATGGAACCTGGAACCTATAACTTAAACCTAGCATAAGCTTTTGTATTTTTCTTGGTCTATATTTTCATGTGATCCTGCCGTATTTCATGGCGTATAATGATGAGTGTATAATTGGAATCATTAATCCGAACTTCCATGTTATGACTAAGAATTTATTTTGTTTAATGTTTCATATTTGTTTGTCTAAATATAAATTATAGTCAGTAAATTATAGCAACAAGTAGTGGTTATTAAACATGATAATTCACCGCAATTGTTCAATTAATAAGAAAGGCAGAACTTGGGTAGGCTCTAGAACTGATCTTGAAACTTGTAACAAGATAGATTCCAAGTTTCAAGATATATTAGGTAGATTCTAGGTTCCAGAAATAGGGAGTCTATTCCAATGAGTAGGTTCCGAGTTTTGGGTGGACTCTGTACAAAACTTGGAAACGTTCACCTTTACCTCAAATGCAATGTGAGTTAAACAAATCAACTTTGAGTTTGACATATGTCCGAACAATGTTACAAAATCTTCAACCGTCGTGAGATAAGTGAGCTGGAAAAATGAGCTCAATGGATCTGAGGTGGGGTGGTGCATGTAATGGCCAAGCTTCCGTTGATGATGAGATTTCAGTATATTGCTTGTTTGACAGCGGCAAGCTTGGTGGTGGTATTGGCTTCTCGAAATGAGAAGCGAAAAGTCAAGATTGGCAGCCAACCATGAGAGATATGTAGAATAAAATAGATATCCTAATATTGCTAACATTGAGCCAACCCCAACAAATTACAGTAGTATAGTAGTACTCCAGCAACAAAGATTGTATATCATTCTGTTTTGTACAAAGTTCGTAGAGAGTAGAATGTGAATGTGCTAGTAGATGGAACACGTGTTTCTATTTTGTAAATGTATCAATAGGTGAACCAATGTTCTCAACAAGCACAATATCAGCATGATATGTATCTCAATGGGGATTATCGTAAATTTTTTTCCTGTCCAATGGTTCATGCTTTCTCTAAACTAGACAAGGCAAAAAGGGTGGAGAAGCAAGGCGCATGGTGGCCATTGGGCGAAGAAGATGGGATTCTCCTCCCCGCCCCATGCAGGGTGCACAGTGAGGATAGGGACACTGATGAATGTCACGGCACGGGGCTGCTGGGTATTGCGATGGGGGATCTCCCCCTCGCACTGCCCATTGCCATCCCTACGCGTAAAAAAAAACCCACCATTAGTGAGTTTTGGACTCGATCCCCTATTTGTCAAAGGTTAGGGGTTTAATTTTTTTTTAAATATATATAATAAAGAACTCAAATGACCATTCCTTGTCAAAACATTAAGGACTGATTTTGCACTTATCCCGAATTTTAATGCAGAAGTATGGTTGTGTTTTTTTTTTTTTTTTTTTTTTTTGAGTCATGTAATCTTCCAATTACTAATTTCTTCAAAAGAAAATTTACATTGTGAGATCACTGTCAATTGTTATAAAAGCTTAAGTTGTTAGATGAAGGTATAGTTATTTAAATATCCTAACTCCTTCTCACGCTTAGTCTGATATTTTGTCTAGTACTAAGCATAGAAATTTAATTGGGGAGATAAATGGGGTCTATAAATATTTGAACTCAGAACCTACAACTTTGATATCACGTAAAATTTTGTGAGACCGCTGCTAACTGTTTTAAAAGCTTAAACTATTAGATAAAGACATAGTTATTTAAATATTCTAACATACATGATGAATTGTATCAAAACAGTCTTCTATTACATGTAGAGAACTCCTTTAACCAAAGACACTTTAAATTAGGATGGTCACATTCTTGAACAACATGTAAATTGAAGAGAAAAGGGTTTTCTTGTTATAGTTAGGGATTCGAGCAGGTGCGAAAGTTTTCATGCGTGGGTGCACAGGTAAACCTTTAAAACATGTAAAAATTATATTCTTTATTCATTCAATTCTCTTTTAAGGTCATCAAACTAAGAAAAACTCATGTTAACTTTTCACCTTAGAAAATATGAAAGAATATAAACAAGGTTGACTTGAATGAGTTCACCATTTTGTGATTTGACATTCAAGAATCCATGTAAATGTGTAACCCACGGAATTTAGTTAAATCGGACTCCAATTCATATAAAAATTCCAAATATTTTGATGAAATTTCTAAAATTACTAATTATGCTCGCTTTTTGCCTTTTCGGCCAAAAATAATTAAAAAAAAAAACCTTAAGTGAATGGCTTAAACATCTTCTAGATGTGAATTGCCCTCAAAACTTAGGTACGAAATCTAGGCCAAAGGTTCTAGGTCCACCATTTTAATGGCAAACTACCCTACATTAATTGTGACTAATGCTAGTAAGGTCTGATTATATTGACTCATCTAATTGCTAAGCTTTCTCACCTGTACTTCTAGATTGATGCCTTGAACCACCTTACAAAAAGTTGATGTGATTATCACTATAATATCAACAATGATGTATTATCAATTCTTATTAAAGGAAAATTTAGCGTAGAGAAAGCAAATGACAAGGGAGAGGCACCTATCTCTGTTGTTAAAGTCTTAAAGACAACCACCGACCAAAAGAAGATCCACAAGAATCCCCATAACATTATAAAAGCAATCAAAGGAAGATATAACAAAAGAGCAGAAGGACAAATGGTTGGTGGATATACTTTCATTTTTCCTTTTTTTGACAATGCCCGAATATAATAAAAAGGCCCTTCTTTTACAAATGATAAAAAGACCCTTTGCATTCAACCTAAAAAAAAAGACCTTTACCATGTGGAGAAAGGAAGTTGCTTTTCAACATTGCCATCCATTCTTTGTCCTCTCTTTTTTAACGTGGGGTTAGGTAAAGACATTTCGGAAGCTTATCTAGAGTTAACCATCCCCATTCTCTCTTCTTTATAATATTTGGTCGGGATTAGGTTTGGTTTTATCGTAGATTATTGCTTGTCCCACTATCAACTGAGTAATTATCGCATGACATCGAGATAAGTATGAGATTGATTCCCACCGTGTGACTTTGACGTGCAGGTCCCATCTACTTCACTCTTTCGGATCCCCTCTTTCTAATAAAATCACCTCCATCTTAATCTTGTAAGCCGTATGATGTTATCCTACATTAGTTTTTGTTCATTAGTTATTCCATAATAATAGATTAGTTTCATGTATATAAGATAAGTGGGCTCTACTACAATTAAAGATATAATATTTAAACTATGAAACTCATTTAGTAAAAATTATATTGTTCAATAACCGGTTTTTGGAATGACTGTGCGTAAAGGACACATTGCAATTCTTGCCACAAATCATTGCATGATGTATTAAAGAAAGAATATATTCTTTTTTTAAATAGAAATTTTTTTAGAACATTTTATTATATCAGTATAGTTTAATTACCACGTCATATATAGAGATAAAATACAACACAAGTCTGATGATAGTTGAAATTTGGGGGGCTATGTTAGAAAGCAAAAGTTGAAAGGTAAAGTGGACCCCACGGTAGATATTTAAGGCTTGTTTAATAATGTTTTTATCTTTCTGTTATACTATTCTTTTATTCTTTATGATAGAAAAAATATAAAAATCAGTTTGTATATGTCAATTAATTTTGCTATTCCCGAAATAGATAAGTAGTCAAAAAATAGATTTGAAACATAAATAAGAAGTTAAAAAAATCTAATTTTTTACTCTCGATAACAAAATGAGAAACAAAGTCATTTTAGATAAACCGGTTCAACATAACCTAATGCTCATCTTTACATAATCAACACAAGGTCCAAGTGAGACCCACATCTAGATCAGGTCTCTTGACTTTGTTCAGGTCCCCCTTTTTTGGATTAAAAAAATATAAAAAATTCAAAATTTTAGGGAAAAAAATTAGAAATTAGATTTTGAATTGTGTTAATTTTAGTGTTGTTTAAGTGATTTTAATGATGTCAAAACTATCCTTAATATAATATTTAACTATCATATTTGCATTTGTTTGTGATAAATATTAAAGACTATGTGATGATCATAGTTTGATCCGAGTGGTAAAGATTGTGATAAGTCTCGATACAATTATTCCATAAACAAGCCCAACAAACCTAAAAATCCATTGATGTCGATGTTTGTATTGATGTTGTATATATTAGGTCATTGGGTAATGTGACAATAACATTCATTTGATAATATTCGTTGGTTCAGCAAATTAGCCATTGTGGAAGTGGATATGCATGGCAACAAAATCTAGATGACAACAAAGAACAAGATACTATAATTTCGAATAGGTTTGTTAGAAGTTACAACGAAGGGACAATAGCACTAGTTATTCTTAGGTAGCCCGTGAATGTTTAAGAAAATAATTGTATGGGTAGTTCTATCTTGGGACAATAGCATCAACAAAAACTCTAATGGCTTTTTTGCTTCTCCAATGGAAAATTTGAAAATTGGTATAAAAGATAAGATCTCTGAAGCCAAATGTTAGACACGTGCATAAACAAAGACTTAAAATTTACTACATGCTATGTTCCAAGCAAAACACTCTCTTTCAACTATTTTTTTGAGTGTTGTATTCTTACTTTTGAGTAATTATTCTAAAGACTAAGTGTGTACAAGATTAAGAGCAGCAACTAAGTCCTAATAGTGTGATTTATCACGTAAAAGGATTAATACTTGCCAATTGTAACTTATTGAGTAAATTACAAGTGCAATACAGCTCGACTTATAGCTATTAGTTTGAGGAATGCACATAGACTTGTGGATAAAGCTAAACCATACATCTTTATGTGCTACTTTTTTTTCTCTCTCTCATTACTTCCACAAGCACATAATTCGCTCACTAGCTTTGAAACATTACATTGACTAGATCTTTACTTGGCTTCAGCTAATTACCGCAAAAGATTGTCAAAATTTTGAAATAATCTATTTACCCTCTCTAGGTTGTATTGTTAGCCCCCAACAATTAATATCAAAGCCTTGTTGCTCATTAGTTGAAGTGTATCTTTTCTAAGTATAAAAATCCTTTCTTAGGGCTTACTTTGACGGTTTCTTTATCGTTGGAGAAACATATTCAAGTAATTTTGATGATTTCTGAACTATCATTGATATAATATTTACTATGATATTAATAGATGTTCATGACAAGTATTAAAGATTTTGTGATGACCACAATGTGATCTAGGTGGTAAAGATCGCGACATGTCTTGATATGGTTTTTCCATAAATAACACTAACAAGCCTAAAGATCAGCTAATATCAATGCTTGTATCGATGTTGTATATATTAGGTCATTGGTACCGTGGTAAAAAACATTCATTTGATAATATTCGTTGATTCAACAAACTAGCCGTTGTGAAAATGGATATACACAACAACAGATCCAAATGATAAAGAGAAAGAGATACTAAGCTGTCTAACAGGTTTGTTAGAAATTGCAACAAAGGGACAATAATAGTAGCTATTTTTAAATAGTTTGCGAATGTTTAGGAAAAAGATTGTATGGGCAATTTTATCTTTGAACAGCAGCACCAACGGCAACTCTGATGACTCTTTTACTTCTCCAAACCACCTCCAACAGAAAGATTGAAGATGAGTATAAAAGAAAAGATCTCTGGGGCCAAATATTAGGCATGTGCAAAAACAAAGACTAAAAAGCTACTATACATTGTATTCCACGCGCAATGCTCTTTTTCGATTGTTTTTCTGAATTTCTTGCCGTCTAAGTTATTATGCTAAAGATTAAGTGTACAAAAATAAGAGTAGCAACTAAGTCCTAATAGTATAATCTATTGTGTAAAAGAATTAATGCTAGCTATTAATCTAAGGAGTAAACGTAGGCCTAGGGATAAAGCTAAACCACTATATATCTTTGTGTGCTACTATTGTTTCTCTCTCATTACTTCCACAAGCACACAATTCACTCACGAGCTTTGAAACATCACCTTGATCAATCTTTACTTAGCTTTAGCTAATTCCCCAAAAGATTGTCAAACTTTTAAAACAACCTATTCATCCCTAAGGTTGTGTTGTTAGCCCCCAACAGGTGTTTATGATTAGTTTAGCATAAAAAATTGAAAATCTTTTGATGAAAATTGGATTCAAAATTGAATAAGCTCTTAAATTTTACCATATGAATTTTTGAATGCCGTTTTCTTTTAAAAACAATGCTAGGTTGTGACTCAACTGAGAGATTTAGTATTGTGTTCAGAAAATTAACTCTTTATATCCAAGTTGCTATTACCATCTATCTTGTGTTTAAGATAATGGAATAAGGCTATGCTCCATAGATTTCCAATATCATTTGCTCAAAGGCTTGATGAATTTGATTAATTCAGTCCTTACAAAAGTTCAGTTTTATCTAAACATGAATTGATAAATTTTCACTAATATTTTTATAATTAAATGACAAAAATTGGGAATATAAATTTTTTTAAGGTCTTTAGTTTGATAATAGAAATTTTTTATAGTTATTAAACACGCTCTTCTATTCAGAAACTAGTCCAGAGAATAGAAATAGAAAATATTATTTTTAAACATAAATTATTCCCAAAAATAGAAATATTTCTATACACACTTTTATCCAACTCAGATTCCTCTATTTTTGTTTTGACCCCATGCCCAATGTGGCCCCCTGGGAGCGATTGCAGCAACATGATTGGCAGGGGTTATTTTGCAACGTCCTAGAACATGTCACCAACTCATTCTTTTTATCTTTCGATTATGCACATAGAGAAACATACATCTTCTTATCCAACAATAAACGACAAATGGATAATAAGGAAAACACTTTAACAGAACACACTTATATAAATATGTATCATTAGAATAAGAAGTTTGTTAATTATAAGCCCATTACCATGGACCTTTCTAATTCAAACCAGAAAGGGTTGGTGATTAGTCCCAGCTCCTCTATCTTCAATACATTCATATTCATATTAATAGGCCCACCAAAGCAAATAGGATGCGTATCCAAACGTACGAACCAGAAAATGGTTAAACAACAACAAAAAAGTTGAAATTCAATAAGTATATCGCCTAATTCTCGTATAGGAAGATGCCTCATATTGAAAACATGCCAAACCTAGGAATTATCGTATCAATGGCAAATCAATACTTAGCCTTAATTATAAGTATGAAAGAGGACCTCTCCCGAAATCAAACTACACTAGAAAATACGCATGTGAATAAATAACACATTCATTGCATGCAAAAATGCACTCAAATATTCACACGTGAATAACTGCATCCTCTTGGCATACAATAATACACTAAAAAATTCACACGTGAAGCCTCGCTTCTAAATAGCATATAAAATGCATATATAATCAAGAACATGATTTAATTCACATAATCATGCATAAAGTATTGACAATCTCTCACACGTGTTTCGATTGTTACGGCCACTCATGACACAACTGAAATCCATCGGTGGTCTTCTAGCATGATTACACATCGTCCCACCCCATTAGGTATGGCAATATCTTGGCTTCCCCTGAAGACAGCATCCAAGTAATGGCATCATTTTGACCTCAATTGTAAATGGCATATGAAATCCGTCAAGCATCGCCTCCAAATCCATTAGTTATGAGTTCTCATTATATGATCACTCATGCATCCAATCACTCATAAATATTGTTATCTTCCAATTTAAGTCCATGTGCAAAAGCGTGTGCATTATGACTTACCAGAACCAAGTCAATGGAAAAATGCCAAGTTTGACATAAGAACTTATGAGCTAGACCTGATATGCTTGAGCACCAACCCAACCCAATCTCGGTTCGGAATGATACACCTCAATATTGTCATTCTTGAAGAAGGACCAGGCCTTGCGTGCTTCCACCCATGTCCAAAACTACACAAGTTTTTTATCAGAAGCTCGGGGGATGATTTTACAAACCTTTAACGATGACATATCATCTCATATGCTTCAATCTAACAACCACTTACCATACAAGCCTCAAAATTATATACCAATGGTTCCAAGCCGCCTTCCATGATCACATGATCCAGCCCAATGGTTTCTTGCAAGATTAAACCACAACTTGATCACAAGATGGTGACTCCTAATAGTCCACCAACCCTACGGTGATAACCATCCTTTCTTGCAACTAAATAGGCAAGCAACAATGCATATACTCAAGCTATTCATGAGAAAATCATACAAAGTTAATACACACGTTCTCTCTTCCTAACCAAGCAAGATCAATCATTCCAGCACTTAGCAACATAAACAAGAACACTCAAGAACTAAACACGTGCTCCAAGAATAAGATGATTTACTTACAAAATTGGTGGACAACTACGAATGATAACAAGCAATGGTGAATGAATGAACAAATGGCATAATGATTCATAGCTCACAGCTCGTAGTGGTGGGCGGCGAGAACAGCGACAGTGACGGTGGCGTGAGGGCAGTGGTGGTGAGGATGGTGGGCAACGGCGATGGTAGATGGTGGAAGTGTGAGGCAGTGGTGTTGCAACCCACCCTCGCTAACAGAGTCACTTGTTGGGAGAGACAAAGTTTAGAAGCACTTAACTATGAGATCTCCCTCATAGTACATCAGAGACACCATGTGAGTTTGTTCAATCACGATCATGAGCTCTCCTAAGCTCATGCCTCACGCTACAACAGAAGAATGTTGTGAACAAATGTGAAGGTGAGTTTAGGGGTATATTTATCTTAATCACTCTTATGAAGGTACTTTCACAAACAGACGGCATTACTTTGTCCTTTTTGTGGTCGTATCAATGAGTATGCTAAACCTCAGTGAACCATAACCAAGATACATGCTCCATGGTCGCTCTTACGAAGATCCTTCCACATATAGACAATGTCATTTCGTCTTATTTGAGGTCGTAGCAACAAGTATGCTAAACCTGTCAATTGACCTAGTTTCTCGATTACTATTTTCATCAGGAATCTGCTACTATGCAAATCCTTAAGTACAATAGCTAGTTTGCTAGCCCAATGAACATCATCAGATGTACGTGATTGCCATAGCACCAACAACTCGATCTTTACAATTTTGGCATAAACATCGTTATCAATTGATCTTTAGGTTTACTGGTATTGTTTATGGAAGAAACGTGTCAAGAGTTATTGCATACTTCATCTCACTAGATCACACCATGGATATCAAACAATGATTTGGTATGAACATCTATACATTACATAGTAAATATTATACTAAGGATAGTTTGGACATCATCAAATTACTTGGAGATATTTCTTCAACAAATACAATGTTGTATCAGCTATGTCACAATAAGAATGTACTATGGTATTATGAGTACCCTAACTAGTGCCAAGCATGTTCAAGAATTTAAAAAGAACATGATTTCCTTTAGTGTCCTAGATTCAACTAGTTGTCAGTATATTTCAGAAGGTGGAATACAGAAGGTCATTTGAGGTGGCCCAGTGATAGTTAGAGAAATCAAGCATAGTGACTTCCAAGAGCTTCAAAAGGAGCTAGTGATGGATTTTGTCTAGAGGACAGCAATGCATTTATTTGAGAGTTTAACATGTGGTACATGTATTTAAGACACTAGCGAAAAAGCCTGAAGATTTTGAGTAAGAGGGATTTGTCATGTGGTTATTTGGCTAAGGAGTTCATTGTGTGTAAGTGTTGTAAATTGCAGATATATCAAAAAGTATAGTTTTATACGGCTAACAAAAAAAAACAACTAAAATTGCAAAATTGATCAACTTTGATATTTGTAGGTTGTTGTAGCGTTCTTCTAGAAGATTTACGACCCATGTAACAAGCTACACCAAATAAGAGTGTAGAGAAATTAGTTCATAAGGATTGCCATTGTGTAGCTATTCATTAACAGGTAATAGTCGTGGATGACTACCCAAGCAAAACCTGGTTATTTGTGCCAAGGCACAACATGAAATGTTGTTATCAAGATTAGTCAATTAAGAGCTTTAATAGATTTGGAAACTAGTAATAATCAAGTATGTGTAAACTAATAATTGTTGAGCCGTCTTTACCCAAAAAAAAAAAAAATTGTTGAGCCAAATGTTACTAGAGGTGGCCCATATAATATATGTAGTACTGGTATGGCTAGGAAATTTTTGGCAAAGGCGCTTAATATGACAAACTACTTAGTAAATAGATCCTATCAACTACCATCGGATGTCAAATTCTAAAAGAAATGTGGTTAGGTTGTCATGTTATATTTGATTCATGGTAAGTTCGATGAGGGAGAAAAAATGCATAAAACATGTTATGTAGAAGGTAAGTGAGGTTATTGCCTATAATGCCCCTAATCAAATCCACATGTTGTCAACAAATAAGTGATATTTAATGGTTTTCTTGTATTTAAGGTAGGAGTAGCTATTACACTTTTTATTGATATGAATAAATCGGGAGATGGTTAAGAGAGATATGAATACCTCATAAATATGGCGTGCAAAGCAACGGAATTTACAAAAGGCTATTTCTAGCTTTTGCGCTTTGATTAGTCTTAATCCACATTGATCATTGTTACTATTATCCTTTGTCGTTTACCCTATGGTTGACCAGCTTTAATTCAGAGCGCACGCTGCGCTCTCGATTCAAAGAGAGAGAGAAAAGAGTTCCATGGTAGTGGCATAATTGTGAATTTGTGGCGATGTTGGGTGCCAAAAAGAGGAAAGGGGAGTCTGGGTGTGTGGACCCAACGATGAACAGTTACCCCACTCCTCTCTGATATTTTTTCTTTTTTGGGAAGAAAACTGGAAATATGATCAGCATGAACCACTTTTATTAATCACACCCACCACATGATTCTCTACATTCATGTTCCTATATAATTGAAAAAAAACGAAAGAAATAAAAAGAGAAAGAAAATAAGAAACGAAGTGATTGAGCTACACCAGAGGGCTCTGCCGGCCCTTTTACTGGTGAGGGTTGATGACCCTCATTGAAGTTACATGAAAGGTCAATTGTAAGTAAGTCCTCGCATGCGATGTGAGATATCAGGGTCATTGCCACCACTAAGCAGCAATGAGTACCAAGCCGGCATTGCTCAGTGATGGCGATCCTAGCGCCGCCACCACACTAGCGAAGGTGCTTTCCTTGTCCGGATCTAACGTGAGCAATTAGGCCCTCTCAAGCAAAGGAGTGGTCGGGGCTCTGCCCCTAGGGCCTTTGCCACCTATCCTTTTCTTTTCTATTTTTCAATTCTCAGATTTTGTTTGTATTTTCATTCTTTTTTGCAAAGTAGTTTTATATAATCAGTATGATTGTACTATGGTTCCTCATCTTATAGAACAAAATCGTCCTATGACACTTTATAATATTAGAACGTCTTATCTTATCAGAACCCTTCTGCCGTATTTGAGGCCAATCATCTTCTTCTGTTTTTTATCAAATAATAGGAGGTTTTACCAAGACCTATGGCATTTATTCATTCTTGAGGCCAACGTTCTCGTACATATTATAAGGCACTTTACAGAAACCCACAACACTTGAGGCCAATCATCATATGTCCTTTTTTCAAGTTTATATGACGTATTACCAAGTCATACGACATCCGGTCGTACTTAAGGCCAAAATTTTTTTTTTTTTTTTTTGAAATTATTTGAGATCTTGTTAAATTGTACGACGTGGTGTTGAGGCCAATTATCGTACGTCTTTTTCGATGCCTTTCAATATTTGACATCCACCGTTTTTAAAGCCAAAATCCTCGTACGTAAATTTATATGTCCAAGCCAAAGTTGCAGTATGCAATTATTAATCCTCATACTAAATTGAAAGGTTCGTTTATTTTGCAAAAATAAATAATTTAGAAAATATTCTAAAAAAATTACAAAAAAAGTAATAAACTTATCGTATATATGTCATTTTAATCCTAAACTTTTAATTTAATCAATTTAATCTTAAATATTTTAATTATTTGTCAATGTACTCATTCTTGCTAACACAGACATTGGTTGTCTTATGTAACTTGACCGGCTGATGTAAATAATTTTTTATTTTTTTAAATTTTTTGAGCTTTTTATAAAAAAAAAATTATTTTCTTTCTTTTGTTTCCTTTCTTTTTCCTTTTAAGACCAATTGTCTCTCACCGGCCACAAACAAAGGTGGTCAACCCTCATCGGCCACTAGACAAGAACTACGAAGCTCTCACTAGTCATGGGCCAAGGCTACAACCCTCACCTACAACTAGCATCATACACACCAATCATGCCACTTAAGATGGTTGGAACAACAATTTCCAATTAAAATTTTCCAAAATGATTACATTAACAAACCGTCAAAATATTTACGCTATAATTGGAAAAAATAAAAGAATTAGGAATGAACTGAAATCCATGCAATAAGTTTAGAACTTATTTATACTATTCCAAAAAAATTTCTTGAAAATTATTGCTTGAAATGACTAGTCAATGGAAATATTTTCATCATCAACGATAATTAATGTCTAAACATTTTTGCAAACAATAAAATTATTTTTCATGAGCAATACATACTATCAATTTAAAAAAATTCCAAATTATTTATTTTCTTCAAAATAACTGGAGCCAAATCAGAAATTTGTTTCTCTATTTTGCTTTTCATCCCCAATTCTCTAACAAAAAGTGGATGAACTCCTATACCATTATCTAAAAGTCATGTGAGGCAATACTGACGGATAGAATAGGCTTGACCAACCGTCTTTCGAAGTTACATGAGGCACGCTAACACTTATTGGAGAAAGGATAGCTACTTCTTTCCAAATACGTAAATTCGAAATAGTTTACATGCAATTTATAAAATTCGAATGGATGAACCCCCGGTTCTGATATGGAGATCCTAGCTTCCCATCCAATTGCACTAACCCTAGGGGAAGTTTTCAGATGTTCAAAGTGGACATATCATCGCGAAAGCTTTTTCTCATTGAAATTAATGTATTTTGTTTCGCGATGAAAAAAAAAAGCCCTTTATTTATGAGCTACATTTTAAAGAAGTCATTATCTTACCTTTAAAAAAAATCAAGCTTTTTATACCGGAAAACATTCAAGATTGATTGGTTATATATTGTGTCGGTAATCCTTCTAGAAAGCAACAATTTCGATCCGAATAATGTAGATGTCTGTGGACTGTAATTGACTAGGAACCGAATAAAAGTGCGGCCGATGTCTGTCGTGAGTAGTGGTCAGTCAAAAGTGACATTTCTTCTCCATCTTCCCTACTCGACAGGAAATGCGCAAACTACGCACGGTGCGCAAGATAGCCAAAGCGGCGGTCGCAGGATAAAGGCCGGGGAGAGTTTGGTGGGATTTGTTGGTGAGATAATGCCGAAGGAGGGGAGATAAGCGTGACAAAAGAAAATGACAAAAATGGGACGATGGCGAATTCAGAGATGAGGTCCAAATGGATCTGTCATTTTGCACACAATCCATGTGGACATTTGTCTAGATTAACCAAATGAATGGTCGTGAGGTTTTCTTTGGAAGCAAAGACTTCTTTCTTCAAAAAAACTAAATATAGATGCAAACGGTCGTTCAAAACTGTTTGTATTAGCGAAACTTCTTGAAGATTAGGTGCATATAAAAAAAAATTAAAAAAATTGTCGTTAAAGCTATCATTTAAGAAAACTTTGCAGCTTCTAAAGCACCCCCCTCTTCTTATGTTATGCATAATCAACGCTCCAAAAATTGAATTTGTTAAAATTAGGATCTTACGTGAGGTATACTAACGGTGCAAAATACGTTTTACACAAGCAATAATAAAATGGAAGTTTTCATTTACAAATGGGATGAATTCATGTACCAAATTTGGGAAGTTTTTATGCGTCAGCATTTAAGTCCTGTTTGTGTGAAAAAATTTTCTACATCACTAGTGTGTTAGATAAAACTTCCTTTAGTTAAATACATTTATTCAGTGTCTCGCAGGCATTGGCTAACAATACCTAAGGAAAAAGAAAAGAAATGGAAGATAAGATGCTTGTGTGGCCATAAATAACATGCATACATTATGCTCGAGGAGTTAGGTAAGGACTTTTATCTGGGATGGTGATGGATCCCAAAAGGTCATTGTGTTTGGCCAACTACACGATGTCCCTTTTACAAAAACTTTGGTAGAATTCATTTACTAAGGCCTTCCCTACATTAGCTTCCACGCATCTCATCCTCTTTACTATATTCAAGGATCTCCCCACCTTCCCAACATCATTTTAATTACCCACCAATTTATTCTGATATCCAAATGTCTCTCTCGACCTATGTGTACCTGTACATACAGACGTGTACACGTAAACGGGTAGATTCATATGTCAAGAAATAGACAGCCATTGTCAGATTTCACACTTGGTCCCAAGGGAAATTATTTGAAAAATGAACCATATAATGGTCTTTATGTTTTCCATACTTCGTGACCGAATGTTTGAAAGCTATCCACCAGATGCATCATCCTTAATTCTATATAATAAAATTATTTTCTGATAAAACAAGACTTGTTAATAATCAACATTTCACACTTTAAAAGATGGAGTTTTTAAAGGTCGCTCGAGATGTGTTGATAATAATGAGAAGAACCAAACACAATGACTTATATGAGCTCAAAGCGAAGACAGTGATAGATTCGCTGTAGAGACATCGAATGCATCTATTCAAGAATCTAAATTGTGGCATACGTATTTGAGGCACATGGGTGAGAAAAGCCTAAAGCTTTGAGTGAGAGGAATTTAATGTGAGGTTGTCTAGCTAAGGATTTGAATGTATGTAGTTGTTGTGACCAAGGTCAGTGATAGAAAGTATAGTTCAGAATGTCTAATAAAGAAACCATAGAAATTGCAGAGGTAATTCACTTTAATGGCCACAAGCTATCACGGCCTTCTAGAATGAGTGCCAGATGTACACTAATGGTTGTAAATGACTTCTCAAGGAGGACTAGGTTGTTTATGCTAAGGCAAAAATTTGATGCTCTTGTCTAGATTAGGCGGTTGAGAGCTTTGATCATAATAAAGACTAATAAAAAGATCAAGCGTGGGCAAACTAACAATTGTGTGAAGTTCTGCTCATAACTGTTAAATGACTTTTGCAACAAGAATGGCATAGTGAGATATTGTACCAGTGCCAATGAATCACAACACGTTGCAGAGTTGATGAGTCGAATGTTACTATAGACGGTCCTTACATTGATTTTTAGTACCAATATAACTAGGATACTTCTATTGAATGTGCTTAGTATGACAAATTGATAGGTAAATAAATCCCTATCGACAATGATCAGACATCAAACTCTCGAAAAAGTGTTGTAAAGTAATATTGCTAACTATTCTATTTTAAGAATAGTTATTTACCCATGTTGTGTTTGAGTAAGTGATGATAAGCTCCATGGAAGGGCAAAAAAGTGTATATTTTTAGGTTGTGCAATATGCACAATATAAGTGGGCCATCAGATGTGTTGCCCAAAATTAAATTTACATATATGTTTCCCTAGTGGGACTTTAAAGGGCCAAGCCTCAACAGGGCATTCCCGCGCTGTGAGATCTCATTCCACCGCCAATTCCAGAAATTAAATTGCAAGACATGTCCTGTTTCCGTGACTTCATCCAAAGATCGACAAGGTGGACAAGGTCGACCAAGTTCAAGTCCAGTTAATGCAGTCGCTCGAATGGAGTCCGATGCAGAACGTAAATACATCCGGCAGCCTTCAAATGACTGAAAATTTCCATAAAATCGACTGTCCATACAAAGCTGGCTTGGCTTGGCTCACATGAAGCTGATGCATCCGATATCAACGCCAAGGTATGCGAGTAGTTATCCGGCGCGACAATCTAATTCATATTTGTCGGGGGTCTAGGTCGGCCTCTCGATTTGCTGATGTAGAGTAAGGTGACCAAGGTGGATCCATTATTGATGGCCGAAGAGGGCTGTCATGATCACCGATCTATTTTTCACCAAGACGACTATGAAGATCCATGCCTAATAATCACTTGTTAGGCAACTTTTTCGACATGTGGACCCTTGTAGTGCTAAAACTTGGCACAAGAGAACACTTAAATGCCGAAAATTCGACAATAGACACTTAAGTGCCAAAATCAAAGAAAAAATGATCAGTTAAGTGTCAATGAAGAGAAAATCCAATCAAAATACTGATATGGCACTTTTTCGACAAGTTGAGGTCAAAACGATGTCGTTTTTATCGCTAACATAGCCAAATAAACCCAGAACAATATCGTTTCAAGCACTGATGTAGCTAGATTAGCCCAAAACGATGTTATTTTGGTCTTAATTAGATTTTTATATAAATAATAATTAAATTATTCAAAAAACGAAATTTAAAAAAAAAAAAAAAGGCAACAACAGCACAAGAGAGAGGGCTCCCCACCTATGGCCACCACTCCATCGTCAGTGGGGTGATGGTGCTGGCCATGAGGGTTGCCGGTGCCTAGGCGAGGGCCAACAACCCTCGCCAAACATGGGAGAGGGCGGTGGCCCTCTCGCAGATCTAGGTGAGGGTCATTGGCCCTCGCACAGCAATCGGCAACCCTTACTCGAGGCCATTAGACCTAAAGCAAGGTTTAGTAGCGTTGGGCGAGGGCCTGTTAGCCCAACCTCTAGTCGATGAGGGTCGATGACCCTCACCATCCATCACCACTACCCCACCAACAATGGGGCGTCGACCATAGGCGAGGGAGCCCTTCCCACCAATGTTGCTACTGCCTTTTTTTTAATTATTTTTATTTTTTAATATTATTTAATTAATATTTATATTAAAAATTAAACTAAGAGCAAAACAACGTCATTTTTTGGTAAGAATAAGTTGATATGGAATTCCAGCAAGCCACGTAGGCATTAGAAATTATTAAAATAAGTCACATCGAATTTCAAGTGGCCTTAATCGGAGTTAACACTTAAATGATCTAATTTTCAAAAACAAATAGCACTTAAGTGCACATTTCATAATTTTTGACATTTACGTATCTCACGTGCTAAATTTTGGCACTTGAACTGTTTTTTTACCTGACTTTTTCTAACAAATTTGTAGCCTAGTCCCGTCTCATTGAGGCCTTCCTCGTTAGGCAATACTCAAGGTCTTGCATTTTGAGTAGACATTTTGTGACCATATTACAAGGCCGGGTTTTGGTGTAGCCCTAGCAGTGAAGGGACTATATTTCTAAGAGGGGGGCATGGCCAAATTGGTTTGGTAGATCTTCCTGCCAGCATTGTCCAGCCGCATTCATCAAAACGCCTCAGTATCAGGAACATATTTTTCCATAACTATCCCTGGATCTGGAGCTGATCGATGACTTTGACAATTCAAGGCTCTTTCTTGCAAGTTGCCCATTTCAGAAGATTTCTTGGTACAAGAGTAACTTACAAATCACGAGGGATGAGTTGATCATGAGAAAAGAGGACCAAGGGGGTTGACATACGGATGGTTCCATATGGCATTCCATGTGTAGGGAATTCGGTGGTGGATAGGTTATCCCGTGTCATGGGACGAAGGACAATTTGCCATGTCTCAAGAGGACACATGTCAATGACGACTTGCTGCATGTTGAAAGACAAATTGACATCAAGGGTGCATTTAATTCAACATTTGCAAAGTCCTTTAAGCAAATGTAAAAGGTGTGACAAATTTTTTTTGAAGAAATTTAGGGTAAGTGTAATTGCATTTTCAAAGGCCTTTAAAAGCCTTAGCCCAAAGTAGATCCGAAAGCGTTTTGGAATGATACATTTTTGAAATGCAAATAGATTTCTTTTTTCTTTCAACTTTGTCCTCATTTAATTTTCATAATTTCGAAAGTGTGCTCAGAAATTCTAATGTCGCAGGCGAAGGCCTTAACCATTGGCTAGCCATTGCGAACCTCAATTGGGCCTAGCAACCTTTGGCCTAACTGGTTGACGATAGCCGATTTGGCTCGCCAACAAGGCTCAGCTGTTGGCAAATGGTTTGAGATTTTAAAAAAATAGCAAAAGTCATTTATAAAATGTAGTTTTTGCCAAACAATATTTAGGTCAAAGTTGTATTTAAAATACACTAATACACTTTACACTATTTGCATTTCATAAAATTGCCTTAGCCCAAAAGCCTTTCCATTTCTGCAATGACATTCCTCCAGAATCAAACCACACGCGTCTCAAGTCTGGTAGAAAAGAGTAGGGAAAAAGGCCAAGTCATCTTTAACAAACCAACGTCACAATGTCAAAACTCTCTAAAACATCCCTATAAGAAAAAGAACAACTTAAGATCCCGCCACCAATCCTAAGAGCAATGCTACATGAGGCATATGTTGCTCGCGATATAGAAAATGAAAAGGGCTTATTTGGACGGTTTAACGGGTGAGCTTCTCTGTTCTTGAGCTTGCCTTCCCCTAGGCCCTCGGTGGTTGGGTCTGTTCGCGTGAGCTGAGGCCCCTATTCTGTCTTCAAATGGTGGCCGATAAAAAGGAGCCTACGTCAGTCCCTCTCTATCCTCACTCCCTTTGCCTTCGCTCTACCTTTGCGGAGTAAACCGAAACGGCATGCCACTACTACCTTCAAATCGATCCTGATCGAGGGTCGTAGGCATTCAAATTGGCCTGGATATAAGGCCGACGAAACCCTAAGTTGTGGTCACGCCTTAGATCTCTAAATCGAGGCTTGCCGCTATCCGGGAGACACATCAACTATGATGTTAGCATGCGTAAGAGAGTGAAGGAGGAAGGGAGGGAGCGACGGCAGGAGTGGTGGCGGTTGGAGGTGGCGTGACGTTTGCGCAGAGGCAAGACAGGTTGTCAAAGGTCGAGGTGGATGGTTGCTGCCATAGCCATAACACAGAAAGAGCGCCATAAGCGATTGCTCTCCTATCCGTTAGAAATCGTGTAGAAACTGTCTCCGGAGTGAAGCGGCTCTCAGCAGAAACGCTCAAAAGTCGAAGCAAATCCAAACGAAATCACAAAAATGCGCATTAATCTCAGGCGAGATTCCAGGGAATTCGACCGAAACATGAAGGAGAAACGAAAAGTCGCAATCTCAATCTGCCTTTTCCCAAGCGAAATGGGGAAGTAGTTTCGTGCCGTAGCCAAGCTCACCGATGTGGTGAGTCTCGAGCTCACTAGCCTCAAGCCTTGCCAGATCAGTGAGCCAAAGGCTTTGGCTCACCAATTGGGCAAGTTTGCTAGCCTCAAGCTCGAGGCTCACCCTCGTCAATCTACCAAGCGATAAGCCTAAGCTCACCTGTGGCTGATCACTGGCCATCACCGTAGCTAGCAACTGGCCAAGGAAGAAGATAAAAAAAAATTAATAATCAATTTTTGTAATATATATAATAATAATAAAATTATTGAAAAAAAATTTATAGAGGAAAATATTTTCCACTTCATTTTTGGGTTTTACCTGGACAATGGGATCTTGGAAAATGTTTTTCGAAAATACTATATTTTTCATGAAATAAATGAAGCCTAAAGTCCTTTATATCTTCCCAAAAGGCTTTCTCCAAAAGTCCAACCAAAAACACAGCCCGAAAGGTACGGGAATTTAAAATGCTAAAAAGATAAATTTGCAGGAAAATAAAGTGCTAATCAAATGTGCATGAGAACAGGTGTTTCGTCGTTGATTGATTGGGCTTTGGAAAGATTACATGGGCTATTAGATCACGCCATCACTTGTTATTTACAAACATTAGTGGATTTTGAAATCACTTGGAGACTGACGGCTTCCTCCTACTCAACGCTTTGCAGAGCACAGACCACTTACTGAGGGAACAATTTCTCAGTTCTCTTCCCTAGTGGTAGCCCATCGTCCACGAGTTTCAAAATTTAGAGGCCCACTGGGCCACAAAAGCCCAGCGTAGTAAAGACTATCCCACGAAATTGGGCTTCGTCCCCTCCCCGTCCGCTTCTTTCATTTGCTTTGTAGGGATTCCCAGCTTGACAGGCCCAGGGGATAATCTTATATATAAATAAAGTTCGGCGTTTCTGACCCCAAAAAAAAAATTACTAGTACTATCTGCACTTATTGATAAGCAGACGTGCTTTTCAATATTCGATCTCTATCATTTAATAGTAATTATCCACTAGAAGTTACAAATTCTAAGATCACAGCATATTCGCCAACAATGATATCAGCGTGTGTTCTTCTAACAATGACATCAGCGTGAATTTTTGATATGTGAGCCCTCCGATGTGTATTGACGTGTGGAGTTGACAAAAAATCTCCTGAATCACTAGAGTTGCGAGTTCTCAAGTGAAAGTAGATTAAACTAAAGTATGCTAATGGAATCGAGTATTGTAATCTATTGCAAAGGTGTTTCGCCAAAAAGGACAGCAAACTATCTTTCGAGATATAGATTGATTGGACATGAATAAAAAAAATTGCAAAAAGCCATTGTTGATTATTGGACAAGAAATGTAAATGACAAGAAAATTAAAAGTGCTAAAATTGAGAATTGGCGTTGTTGGCTATGTAAAAGATATAAGAATGTCAATGTAGCTGCTGCTCTCGTACCTCCAAAGGGAACTCTCTCATTGCCCTTTCCTATAATGAAAGGGAAGGTGGCTAAGCTTGACTTATGTAGTGCGAGCAATGATGATACTCTGCCTTGTCAATTTATAGTGACGGTCCACAAAAATTAGATTATACATACGATTCATTGCCAAGCTTACCAATATTCGTAGATTCATCGGCGGTCCTTTACGCTGATTAATATTCAATTATCTATACATGAACTATAAAAAGTTAACAACAGTTACTAAGAAAACTACACAAGCTACCCATGGCTTCAAAATCCAGCACTCATCTACAAACGTTTAGTCCCAAAGTTATCAACTATCCTTCAGACACATTGTCTTCTCTTCTTAGTTGCCATTCCACTACTGAACGGTTTGTCTTTCCCAATAACTGATGGAACCTCTGGTTACATCGCGTCTTCTTCCTTCGATGGTTACTGTGACATCTTATAAGACCACTGCCATTCAGCTTCATCTAATTACTGATTTCTTTGGCTCCAACACTTGGTCACAACATTAACAATCATTTTCTGTTGGAGCTGGACTCCCTTGTCGACGGACCGCATCCTGGCCACTCGTGCTACTGTCGTCAGTCTGGAAAATCCCCATCGATTGGGCTGTTTACACTGGCAGAAGTTACTGGACTTCCATTGCGCTTTACTTCAACGGTAGACCAGCACAGTGGAGATTCAGCTAGAACGACTAACGTAGACTCGGGGCATGTGCTGTTGCCTGACGAGTCACTATAGCCAATTTCTATGGTCCCTTGCTCTTGAATCGAATGCCATGGCCCGCGTACGAGACATAGCCTTGAAAGAAAATCTCGGACCAGCTCGCATATTGTAAAAGCTTCAAGCACGGCAACGAAAAGCTCACATGCGTTCCTCGGCCTTTTTTCTGAATCAAGTATTAGGCATATGACCAATGAGCAGTTGGCTTGTAATAAGGGCAAACAATGAAAAAAAATTTATTTCTCATTTTTTTCAAAATTAGAAAAATAAAAACTTACTTATGATTTCTATTTCATATCTATTTTTTGATTAAAAAATTGTTCTAGAAGTAGAAAAATGAAATTTCGTTACCAAATAGATTTTTGTTCTAAACATTTTCATGAAAAAAAAAAAAAAAGATAAACATAATGATTATTATGGGCGCCCTTAGTTATTCGGAGTGTTTGTGCACGACTAGTGTGATTTATCTTGTATCTTGACGCTACTCTCGAATTAAAGAAAATGGCTAACAAAAGCATCATGAGATCTCGCCATAAAATCGTCACATGATCCCTCTCTCTCTTCAGTGTTCTTTAAACTCCTATCTTATAATTCAATCGATAAATCATAATGAGATCATCATCCTAAATTTAGTGAGACTTCTAATTAAATGATGCCGCGCATGCGGGACACCTATTCTTTAGTATTCAATGGAGCATTATGGAAAAATGATACAAATAATCCATGAACTTTGACTCAATGTGCAATTCGATCCTCGGACTTTTAATTTTTTAATGTGGTCCCTAAATTTTTGCCCAATACATAATGCGATTCATAAAATTTTAATATATTCAATGTAATCCCTAAACTTTTGGTACTTGTTCTATACAATCCCTAAACTGTATGAAAATGTGCAATATAATTACATTGAATATTTTTATACTGTTCATGCACTATATTGAACAAATACAAAAAGTTCAGGGATTACATTGAAAAAATTAGAAGTTTATGGATTAGATTGCACATTAGGCTAAAGTATAGAGATTACATTGAACAAATTAAAAGTTGAAGAACCAAATTGCACATTGGGCCAAAGTTGAAAGACTATTGGTGTCATTATCTCGGAGCATTATTTAACCACGGGGGTTTAACCCAATGGCCATCTTTTTCATATGGGAATGAGGAGATGGAGGTTCGAATCTCCATCTTTTCTTGGTAATTAAAGATGGAGACATTTAGTTTCAGGTGTGGATTTCAATTCACATGCCTTATAAAGAAGCAAAGCAAAAATTTGAGAATAGTTGAGAGTTAAAATAACACACACAAAATATGGAACATTATTTTCATACATAGTGATATCAATACGACAAAGGGAAATTACTTTTGGTACAGGATTAGGTGGAGACTTCATCTCCTAATGAAGGATATATGAGTAAAGATTGGGTGCCAAATTTATATATAGTTATTAAAATAATTTAATCTCACTAAATGAAGCCTAGAATTGTGAAAGAAGGACTTGAATTTTTTCTTTCTTTTTTACTAATTAAAAAGTGGGGGAAGAGCAACAAGTGCCATCGATCTCTTCTAGGCATTACCACTAGTGTCCCAAACGCACTTCAAATGTTCAAATTGAGCTATAATTACTCTGCACCACTTGGAACTGAAGATCCAAGATAGTTGGACCCATCACCAAAGCCTCATTAGGATGTTAATAATTAGGAAGCCTCATCACAAAAAATATGCCAAAGCAACGTAGCACAAGCTATTCAGAGATTTACTAACAATGCACATCAAACTCATGACATCATGGAAGATAGGTGACCTCTTTACCACTAACTAGCCCAACATGACTTTTCCGAAGAGTTCGAGTCCAAAGAGGAGAAATGACCAAACGGCGCGGCAAACTGGCCCTAAAACAATGATGCATAGAAGATATTTATGAAAGTTGGGAATCTCTCTCTCGTTTACCACAAAACATAGTTGCATACTATCTCTCTCGACATCGCTTTTTGGAAGGCTCATATGCCAGAAAGACGATGAGCCCTTTTTCTTCTTTTTAATGTAGATGCAATAGAAAATCTAGGCCTCGAATTCCTACAAAAGATTGTTGATGATGAACTCCTCCAAGCTCGTCTTTTTGGAAGGTTCATGCTCAGATTCTGTGACTCAATCCAAATTCCGCTTGGATCTGAACGATCAGAACCGTGAAATTACTTATAGAAGCTGCTGTCCTTAGACCCCAAGTTTCTATTACTACAGAGATGAAGATGCCGACTTCCGTCTTGATATAACATGAGCTCTTCAAATACTCTTGTCGCTTGAGCATGGGATGTACCTTTCTCCAGCACATAAGGAGGAGCCTTAACATTTCCGCAAGCAGTATTTTAAGCATGCAAAGTTAGCATAGGGGTGTCCCCTTATCTCTTCCTGGCAAATTTCAGAAGCAATTTCTCGTTGACTTACAATTTTATCTATCTGCAAATGAAATGGGGTCTAGGGTTTTCAGTTGGAACCTAATTTAGCTCCAATTAGTCAATTTCCTACGAGGAAAGGGCTACACAACATCGTTCTATACACTTTTACTGGCATCATTTTCCTGACGAGCCATGTTGAATAATTTCATATTAAATTGATACCATGGATTTTCTAGCAAGGGAAATTGCCAACATTACTCAAGTAAGCGTCTTTTAAAAGTTATGACACTAGAGTAATTGACCGAAAGTCATGGCACATAAGTGGGGAAAATTATCCAAAAATTGTCCAAAAAGTCATAGATACATTACATTTTTGCCAATTCAGTTCTAAACATTTTCATTTTTTGCCAATTTAGTCTTAAATCCTTTCATTTCTTACCAATTGAGTCCATCCGGCCAATTTTAGCCGAAAAATGCTGACATGAATAGACCAGTGCTAATGTGGCATTTATTAATAATATTTTGATTTTTTTTGTTCTTTATCTTTTTTTGTACTTTTTTTGCTTTTTTCTAGGGAGGAGGGGATTTGGGATCTAGCCGACAAGGGTTATCAGCCAACCCTCGCTGGCCAGAGACAGGCAACAGTCACAACACCCTCACCTAGTGCCAGTGACCCTCACCTCTGGCCAACAACCCTTGTCAACTAAATCCAAAACAAACAAACAAAAATCCATAAGATATTCAAAATGTTATTAAAATATTATTATAAAATACCATGACAGCGTCCAATCACGTTAGCATTTTTCTGCCAAAATTGGCCGAATGAGTGTGAAAAGTTTAGAACTAAATTGGTAAAATTGAAAGGTTTAAAACTAAATTGATAAAAGTACAAAAGGTTTAGGACTTTTTGAATAATTTCCCTACATAAGTGAGCATTGTATGAAAGTGACGGCACCATAAGTGCCATTTCCCATCTTTGGTGGCAATTTATAATTAAAGAGTCAACGTGTAGATGTGATACGCATCCAATGGTGTGTAAAAAATTGTCCTGAGAGCCTGGTGCCAGAGATGATGACAGGCACTTTTCTTCTTCGGTCTAATTATGTCATTAGTAAATAGGGGCTAGTATACACTTGAATTATATGAGCTTATGTGATAATGTAACAAACATGAACCTTAATTAAGTCCATCGATTACTCGTGAGGAGAGGGCTCGTCGTGGGGGTCTAATCAAATCTCATGAACATCATATCAACATCGAGACTTTATTGTTCTAAGTTTTGCTGTGCGCATGTGAAGGCATGAACAAATAAAAATACCACATTTGATGTGTGGAGTAGAAAGGAGCAAACACCTATTGGGCTATAAATTTTATTTTTTATGGTAAGGCCTATAAATTGATGACTTAAACTTTTGACCGAAAGTCGGTCAACTGGTCAAATAGACTCAAGTCTCGGGCCCTATTACAAAAGTATTGGAATCCTGTCATGTTTTCCTTCAACAATGATATCAAAATTGATGGACGATATCTAAGCCCTCCACTGTACATCGGTAAGAGGAATCAACAAAGATAAATTTAATGGATCACCAGGGTATTGATTCACTACGGTCGCAAAGTTTTAAGTGAAGATAGATCATACTAAGATATATGGGCTCAGATTCAGGGCCCTGGCTTGGATGTTCTTATTATGAAGGTATCGGAGTCACACTTTGCTTCAACAAAAGTTTCAAATGCGCCACTATGATTTCGCAGACACTCATGGCATGCGTGAGGGAGTTCTGAGAGTTGTCCTGTGCCAATGAACAAGGTGAAATAAGAGCCTTGAGACCAGCACTGTGGAAATTCAGCTAGAGCAATTACCCTAGAGCAGGGGCATGCGTTGTTGCATGATGAATCACAATCTTTGAATTTCATGGTCCCTTGCTCTCGAATTGAATGTCATGCGCGCGTGCGAGACAAACCCGCGAAAGGAAAAGCCTCAAGCAGGGCAACGAAAAGCTCACATGCCTTCAATTGTAGGTTATGAACACACTATTATAAGTGGGCGTAGACAGTTGGCTTCGGGCTGGGTCGAGCTCAGGTTGATTAGCTGTCTTGACAGCCCGAATAAGTAGCAACGCCCACCGCGCACGTCAAGATCGATCCAAAGTGTTTTTTTTAGTCGAAAGATCGATCAAGAGTTGACTCCGCAACCATTTGTCACAAAAACTAAGGCGCCATCGGTTATGTTATTGAGGGCATTTGTCGCAGGACTTGTAAAATTTATCTCGTATCTTGGCATCATTACAGTTTCTTTTGTATTGCAAAAGAAAATGGCAAACAAAAGCATCAAGAGATCTAGAAAATTACCAAAAAAAGTCATAAACCTATTATATTTATACCAATTCAATATTAAGTCTTTCAATTTAGCCAATTTAATCTTAGACCTTTTGGTGTTTTACCAATTTAGTTCATCCAATCAATTTTAATTAAAAATCACCGTCATGGATATTGAATGTCCTACGTTATTGAGCCAATGCTCACATCGATAATTTTTAATTTCTTATTGATTTTGTCCTTTATTTTTCTTTTCTTCTCTTCTTTGTTTTTGTTTTCTTTCAATATGACCGGTGAGGCTCGCAAGCCACTAGGCAAGGGCTACAAATCCCTCACTGACCACTAGCAAGGCCATTGCAACTGCAAGTGAGACTGCCTTCACCCACGGCTGGCGAGGCTAGCCTTGCCCAAATCTAGGCAAGGTGACCTCACTCACGACTGCAATGTCCTTGTCAACCATGGGCAAAAGCTATCTCTCCTAGCTCTAGTCTCGGGCATCGCTACTGTGGGTGAGGCTAGGCACCTTGCTCAAATCTAGGCAAGGCAGCCTCACCTGTGACCACAATGTTTTAAGCGAAGGCCTCCCCCATGGATGGGGGAGGGTATAGCTGGCCTCGCCAAGTTTTTGCAAGGGCTACAAAGCCCTCACTAGCCACAGTGAAGTTCAAAAAAGAAAAGCAAAGCAAAGCAAAGAAAAGAAAAGGAAAAAGAAAATTCTAAATTCTAAAAACTAAAAAAAAATTATTTACGTAAGTACCAGTCTCCTATGTCGACTATGCTAATAGGATGGCCAACATATATGTCAATGATTTCGGGCCAAAATGAGCTAGATGGATTACATTGACAAATTATCAAAATGTTTAGGACTAATTGGCCAAATTGAAAAGATTATGATTGAATTGACACAAATGCGATTAGTTTAGAAATTTGGTAATTATCCCTTAAGAGATCTCATCATCATCATGCCATGATCCTTCAATCTTTTCGATGTCTTAAGACTTCCAATCTAGTAATTCGATCAATCAATTCGTTCATAATGAGACCGTTGTCCTAAATTTAGAGAGACATCTAATTAAATGATAACATGCATATGGGACACCTACTCTTTAGTCTTTAATGGAGCCTTATTTTCGTACCTGGTGATAACAATACGTCAAAGGGAAATTAATTTTAGGTAGAGGATTCGGTAGAAACTTCATTTCCCAGTGGTAGACCAGAGTAGGTGTAATTTCCGTACTCAAGGACGAATTTGAGTCTTCAAAAGTTGCAGGCCATTTATCATGAATGATGTATGAGGTACGATTAGGTACAAATTTACAGTCATCACAATAATTTAATCTCATTAAATGAAAAGACTAGCGGTGTGAAAGGACGCAGGTACTACTTTTTTTCTTCTATAGTTGAAAGGGTGGAGAGGTGTCACTAGCAACTTCCTCTACACGTTATCATAAGCATCTCAAATTAGTGTTCAGATCGAGCCGTAATTACTCCACTCACCTAGAAATCATAGATCCAAGGTTTCGCAGCTCTACTAAGATGCTAGCGTCATGAAGTTTCTCTACACAAGGTATTCTTCAACCTTCCACTATACGGTATAAGGTGCTCAAAGTTTTTACTCATAACATGAATCAAACATGTTACTTCATGGAATAAGATCACCCATTTACCATTAACTAAGCCAACCACATTGATTATCAAGATTCAAGTAATTAATTGTATGCATGAGGATGCTTCTTGCTCGTATCGTGTGCTTTGATGTGATTTATTGGAAGGTTTGCTAGGATAACCAATGTCACAAACTGAGCAGCAGCTGCTATTGACGACATGACTCAATGGATTGAGATTACAGACTTGTACAAAAAGTCAGGTGGTCTAAGAACAAGACATTTTGATTGCACCTACCTTTCAAGTTTATCATGACGTTAAGGGGATCTTAAAACAGTCACCTTTATATCTAACAAACTGGCATGACGAGCTACTGGATCATCCCTTGATCAAGAGGTCTCATCTCGTTGTTTCCATGGCAATCGATTTTCCCGTGCATCATTAGTGCACCAAAATAGAAATATCTCAGTCAATATGGTATAGCACATTTGTATGTCAAAATTTTTCATGACATATTTCGAGTGGTAAGGGTATCTAAACATAGGTGATCTTCCAACTAGCCAACATTAAGGTAAACTATTTAGCATATATAACAACATCTCGATCCTCAAGATTGTTCAAAATAGGTAATTTTGCATGAAGTATAGTGATAGACCCATATCCAAACGACATTAATTAATTTTGAATTAACATTTATAGTATCTAAATGTTTTTCCTATCAAATGACATATAATGTAAGGGAAAAAAATTGCGTAGACCAATTCAACAGTTCAATGGAAATCCAACAATGGAATTTATTGAATGAGTTTTCGTGCTTTTGCTAGATATGATTATGCAAATTACACGGTGCATCGTGAAAAGAATAAGGAAAGTTAGTAACATGGTTAGTCAACACACCAACTAAACCCAAACCTGTTCCAAACATTATGTAAATTGAACAATTCTCTTAATATATAGGAAGAGTTACCTCGTCTGAAGATGTATGTTGAGCATCATGAACAGAATCGAATCAAAAGTACGTGTAAAATATAAACCAGTCAAGACAATAGATGCTACGTAGGATCAGACAAATCCGGACATGATCTTAATGGTTGACCGAATAGTTAAGCTCGATTTGAACCCGGAATCGGGACCATGTCAATGACCCTATAGGTAAAGCTTTTTTTTTTTATGAACATGGACCGGATAATTTGCATGCATCTCAAGACATAAGTCGAATGTTTTACAACTTACAAGAAAATGAAAGAGCCACGTGTGAAAGAGCTGAGAGAGAGAGAGATTCTTATTCAATTCAACATGACTATCATCCTATCTTAGTAGGATTAAAACTGAGTCGAGCTACTCGTGAGTAGCTCCAACTTGACTCCATAGCTTCTCAAGATCGACTCATCCAATTCAGGGTTAAGCTCGAGCTCGTTGATACTCCGCTCAATAGGCTTGCGACTCTAATTATGTTTCTATTAGTTTTTATTAATGTTTAATAATTACAAAAATAAGCATAAAAGTCCTAACAATAACCTAATATCCAGAGGAAGCTTTTACTCCATATATGGCTAAATTCTCATCAATTTTCACTAAAAATACAATATTCCTCCCAATCGAATTTCGATTGCAATTTAAAGTGGTGGCCTCACATTCTTTTTATTTTGGTTGTCATAATTAAGCATTTCACATATTTTATTTTGTATTTATTGTGGTATCCCATGTATATTAGAGGCATTATATTTCCTTTTCTATTTTTAGATTTTACTTATGTAGAAATAATTTTTATTGAAAAGAGAAATTTCCAAGGAAATATATATCAGGGATCTTAATTTACTACATCAAATATTCACTTAAAAATGTGTACATAGACAAATTTGTTGGAGTATCTAGGAGTACCCTAAATACATTGACTTAAAAAAGTTATTTATAATGAGACATCTTGATTTTTTTTCATAAGCACTTCATGGATAATATTAATTTTTGTCAATTCAAAATGATAGTTTAAAAAATCTTATTTAATGCAATTGATTTAATTAAATTTTACATTTTAAAGTTTCACAATGGAGAATGTAACTGTGATTATATTTTTGGAAAATCTTAATAGAGGGACTTTTTTTTATTTCATTTTATGATCCCATTGTAAGTGTATGTATATAAATGATAACCAATAGGAAAAGATTTGATGGTGATATGAACAACAAAAGTGTAAGTTTATAAACAAGTAATTGTGGTTAAAATTTGTCAATGTTAAACTTTTTCTACAATCTCTTTAACAATTGATCTATATTTGCTCGACAATGTAGGATAGAATTGGGTTTCTTGTAATTTTTTTCTTTTCCATAAATCTAATCTGTACGGAATTAAAATACAACATTAAAATAGAAAACAAATGCCCACAATAAAAAAAAATATGTGAAATTCTCAATTATGGTAACTAGATTCTGCATAGAAATAGAAATGCCACCACTTTAAATTGTAATTGATTGGTTAGGGTGATTTTGCCTTTTTGGTAAAAGTTGTGTGGATTTAGTCATATAGATGGTGGAAATAGCACCACTCTATTCACAATGTTCAAGTTTTTTTTTTTTTTTTTTTTTTATTGGGCTTGATTTCCTTTATAAATTTATTGGGATCAAGTAGGGTTGGGATCGAACATAAATTTGTCATATTCAATTGAGTTCAAGTCGAGCTTTGAACCTTAAGGAGGAGAGTTGAGTCAAGCTTGAATTTGGTACCGGATTGACTTCACTCTTTGTAGGAGTGAGCAACATGGACCAATCAAACCAAAACACCCTAACTAGACCAAACTAGCCAATTTTGGGCAATACCTAGAGGCATTGGTCCGGTTCCTAATTCCATTGGAATCAGTGATTTTTTGCTAGGTCCTTGGTTCCAAGGGAACCGAACTAATTGAACTGCCTAGACTGGACCAATGATTTTTTATTTTTTTATTCCTCACGCAAAAATTTCTTTCCCTTCACTTCTCACACGTCCTACTTAGAGCCACTTCATTGTCTTTGTCCTCTATGTTCCGCTCATAAATTTAACCACTATAAATTAACTATAGACTCTAAGAGCAAGTACAACACTGACCAATTATGATCATAATGGGTTCGTGATATGGTCAAATTCATGAACTTAACTTGGAAAGGAGTAGTTTGGGTGCTTAACATCTATACATGAATACATGTGAGGGGTTGCATTTTGATTTCATTTTCATCTCCCACTGGACTGTCTGGTTCTCTTATTTCCGGTTTCAAAAATTGGGAACCAGTCCTTCTAGTCCAATTTCCGGTTCTAGGATGGGACTTAACCGAATCAGGAACCAGTGACCACTAACTCTTTGTACTATAGTTTTAGGATGGACCGAGAAGAAACTGTTAGGATACACATGTAAGTTGTGTTAAAGAAGTAGTCCAACATCAGAAAATTGATATAGTGTGGAGCAGTTAATATATTCTAGTTGGCCAATAACTCACTAATTTAAGCTTTTGAGTTGAGGTAGGTCTAAATGGATATATTGACGGGCTCAAATTTGAGCTATCACTTGGAAATCTCCCCAGTCTGAAATATCAGATTTCTGCTGTGCGCTCCCAACAATTGAAATATCACGAGAAAGGCAGAAATGCAACACAAAAGAACAAGGGGAAATGCAACACAAAAGAACAAGGGGAAACGAACGAGGGTGGTTGGAGGCTATGGGACGGTCGAGGTGTCGTCGGTCACCGAACCGAATATATGAGAATTGTCGTTCACATGAATCTCCCTCGCTCACCTTTCCTGTGAATGTGAAGAAGAGGCACGGGACAAGGTCTCTTTCTCACACTATTCCCTTGTGATTCCCCCATCCCAACCCCACAGCCAAGGTTCATTCACCAACATTCACTCGACACGCTCTCCGTGCGTGCCTCTGTCTCGATGCTTAGGCTTGGCGGCTTGCGTCTCGCGTCTCTTCATCAGATTTAATGGAAATTCCACGAACCTGATCAGCTGAACCGTCTCGTTCACCTGCTACTCTGCTTAAAAGGAGTCTCTGTCTCTGTCTCTGCCTCTCTCTCTCGTGGCTTATTCAGTCACTTCTCCACCAGAGAAAGGAGCCGAACAAAAGAAGATGAAGGACGCTTCTGCTTTCATCAGTTTCTTGGTTTTCTTCCTCCTCCTGTGCTCTCCTTGGATTGCTGCTTCACTCGGTTCTCTCTCTCTTTCTCTCTGATGTGGGTTTTCTTCTTTTGGGTTTATCCTTGTAATGTCATTTAACCTTGAAAGGTCTCTCTTTTGGTGCAGACGACCCCCAATATGATCACACTGCTTACTCCAAGGTAGATAATACATGACAATCGCATTTGGATTAGTCGTTTCAAGCAAGTTTAGCATATGGCATTCCAAAAGAACTCTTCTTTATGAGTAATCTTCTGCAAAATACGAAACGACATTGATGTCCTAATATACAGTTTCGTTTGTCACGAGACATGTCCCTGCCTGACTGCTCATCAAATCGAGTTGTCTTTTCCTACGTTAGCATCTGTCAGTAAGCGTAACTCTGTATTGGTTGTTGAATGGGCAGTGCAAGGAGGAGCCAGAGAAGCCGCTCTACAATGGAGGCATACTCGATCCTCATCAGCTTCCACAATCTGCTTCTTCTTCTCCAGCACTCCTGCTGCATAATCTCACAGCATCAACTAAATACTCCTTCTCTAGTTAGCTTCTGACTCTCTATCTTCTTCCATCTGGTTAAATTTTTTTCTTTTGCATTATTTAGGGGTTAGTTAGGAGTTGGTTAGATGACTTAATTCTCTTCCTGGTCATTAAATGGGCGGCCGTACATTGGCACCTACACCAGCAGAAACTGTTTGATTGTTAAGTGTTATTAAAACCGCTACTCTTCAAATTCACGTCAATGAATGTCAATACTAAATTTCAATTTTTTGACTATGCTACATTAGCATGTCATCATCGCACTCATTGCATTTAAGTATCGTGTTTTCTTTTTGGCGCATCATATTCAAGTTACACAAATACAGTACTGGCAGATGGCAAGGATGGAGTAAGCGCAAAGTCTTGCAAGACACTTCAGTAGAGTTTATCGAGTGTGGAAACAGTGCGAGAGTCTGTTCACCCAGGACTGCCACTATAAATTTTCATTGTTACGATTGATTTGAATAACCCTTAGACAGTCATTTTCCACTTCATGTATGCACAAACTTTTCATCCTTCCGATTGGATCTGTCGTTAGAATGTTCTCAGCTTCAGGCCACATTAATGAGTAATTTCTCGCAGGTTGGGTGAAAATACAGGGTTCAGGTTCAGATTCCGCTCTTGTCACGGCCAGTTTGAGGACAGACCATGAATCATACAATTGCATAGGGACTGTCGCAGTGAAGTGTGGCTGCTGGTCATTTCTCAAGGGCGGATTCACATTGGATTGGCCGTCAAACTCCTCTACACTGTCCTTTCAGGTGACCATTTACAAAGGTGTTTTCCCAAGGGACCACAATATGGTTCTTATCTGCATCACTTCTGTTTGTTCATCTTTTTGTTGTTTCCGACATGGTTGATTGAAGAGCTCAGATGGCAGAGATATCCCCATAGTGATCGCCAGTGCTTCGCTCCAACCATTCACTGATCAGCAATGGAGGAGGAATCAGCAAGACATGATAAACAAAGTGAGCACCGTACTTCTGCTCTAAAGAAGCAATTTTTCTGTCGTTAAGAAAATATGGGTGGTCTGATCATGGTGTGAGTTCTGGTTTCCTAGCTTCTTTCCCTGCATTTCACCAATCAACAGAAGTAGAAAACACTATAAAAGCTGTTGCTTACAACACAGCGTCCCTCGAAAGAAGATAATTAGGTGTTACATCACTAAAGAAATGCAATGGAACAGTGTTTTCCTTGTGAGCTTGGTTCATTCATTTTTCATGACTAGTTTCTTCAAAGAGAGATTTTCTGGAGAGTTTCAGGTAAGGAAGCATGCCGTGACGATCCATGTATCGAATAATAATGGAGACAGGTTGCAAGGGGTGGAAATTAATGCAAAGCAAGTCTCTAAAGATTTCCCATTCGGATCTGCCATAGCTAAGACCATTCTTGGGAATGAGGCTTATCAGGTTAGGCTCCTTCCATTTTTTAGACACTAACTGAACTTCTATGATGTGAATTGCGAGCAAGTTCGATAAGCATAGTTGTATGGAAAGCTATTGTAAGCAATTGCTGCATGTCTGTCGAAATTTTCTTTTTACAGAAATGGTTTGTCGAGCGATTCAATGCTGCAGTATTTGAGAATGAGCTCAAGTGGTACGCAACTGAGCCCAACCCCGGACAGATCAACTACACTATCGCAGATGAGATGATGGAGTTCGTCCGAGCAAACCAGATCATCACCAGAGGCCACAACATCTTCTGGGAGGACCCGAAATACACGCCTGAGTGGGTCCGAAATCTCTCAGGGCCCCAACTTGAGTCCGCAGTGAACACCAGGATACAAAGCCTGATGAGCCGATACAGCGAAGAATTCATACACTGGGACGTGAGTAACGAGATGCTCCACTTCGATTTCTATGAGCAGCGGCTCGGTCCCAATGCAACGCTGCATTTCTTCCAAACGGCACATGAGTCGGATCCATTAGCCACCCTGTTCATGAACGAGTTCAATGTGGTGGAGACCTGCAGCGATGCCAATTCCACTGTAGACAGCTACATCTCGAGGATGAGAGAGCTCAAGTGCGGCGGTGTTTCAATGGACGGAATTGGCTTGGAGAGTCACTTCACGGTGCCAAACCTGCCCCTAATGAGAGCTATCCTAGACAAATTGGGCACGCTCAGGCTTCCGATATGGCTAACTGAGGTCGACATTAGCAGCACCCTCGGTAAGGAGGCACAGGTACGGCAGCATAGTCAGTCGGCAAATGTAGTTTTGAATAGACTTTGTTGCCTGTCATTCTTCATGTGCTGATTTGATGCTCGGTGTTCAAAGACATAGGCGGTCGCAAAAGCATGTTTATTTTTCTCGATTTCAAATGGAATTCTCGTTAGCAGCCGTCGAACTTTCTTCGAATGATGCTTGGACTATTGCAGATTGGTAAACATGCCGATGCAACTTAACCGAACGTTTAATCCTAGTTTAATATTAACGTGTCTAATGCACATATCTGAACATATTGAAGGATGATTTCTTGCTTGAGCATAACCTGATTCCGTGGCATGCAACAGGCCGTCTATCTGGAAGAAGTTTTAAGAGAAGGTTTTTCGCATCCTTCCGTGAACGGTATCATCCTCTGGACCGCCCTCCATCCTTACGGGTGCTACGAAATGTGCTTGACAGATGCTTACTTCCGAAACCTTCCGGCTGGCGACGTGGTGGACAGTCTTCTGGGGGAATGGAGGACCAAGGAGGTCGACGGGGAGACCGACGATCACGGATCATACAGTTTCGAGGGATTCCTAGGCGAATACGAAGTAAGCGTCAAGCATGGAGATCAAACTGCGCATTCAACATTTGCACTAAGTCAAGGTGTTGAAACCAGGCATGTGACCATACTTTTGTGACCCATAGAGAGAATCTGAAGAGTGGATACCCCAGAGGTTACAACGCACCGACTGAACTTGCTTTTTGTTCCACAATTTTCATGCTGATCTCGGAAGGATTGTATAAGCATTCGATTCACAGTGACAAGAGAACTAGTCATACGTCTGGTTCTGAATTAGATCCTTTCTCACCATCTGCAGAGAGATGGTGATTCTCCAAATTTTACATTTATCCCAAACTTCTCTGTTCAGCTTTATCATTACACGCTTACTCCATGCATTCGCCGGCTAAAATTCACGTGGAGGACTTATCATCGCCTGCTGAATTCTGATAATGGAGCTAACTCTTCAACAATCAGCAAAATTGTTCAGAACTCTCGCACTTCAAAAGACAACCTAGGCAACATAAGAAAATCAAGGGACTCACATAGATCACTTTTTTATCATTGGAAACTATGGAAGGTTTTTCTTGCAAGATGCAGGATGGTCGGTACGATTACACTAAATGGCACGATCTTTGGGGTTTTACTCTCTGAAGCCAGATCCTTTGCTCTGTTTGGGATGGACAAGATCTCTATAAATCTCAGTCTAGCAAGGGTTTTTCAAAAAGCTTTTGTCTTTATGCTGATGAGGGCCACCAAAGTGCTTCATTCAACCAAATTCCCACCCTATGCAACATTCCTATGTCCTTTGCAAATCTCAACCCACTTGACATCTGTCACTTACAACGCAACATTAAAGGACTCGAATGTCATGAATTCAAGGACTCGAATGTCACGAATTTGACCGTTGGTCTCCACGACCCAGGTAAAAAAAGAACTCGAGTCAATCGCGACAGCCAAAAGCAACTCGAGTTCATTCTGCAGAACAAACGCACACAAAAGACAAGGTCACTGGCCTGTCACCACATCCTCCAAATGACGATGAACATGGACCAGCCAAAATTTTCTTTTGCCCCTTCGTCATCATTTGTCAATTGACATAAGTCCTTCTCTCTTCTATACATTGAATAATTAGACATTAAATAACTGTAAGCCAGTCTAATTTCGGTGGAAAAGTGCTTTTTCCCACTTTCTAAACCTGTTGGGTCCCATTCAAGGACTCAAGAGACCACTTTTCACGACATTTTCGACCAAAAGAATCGGAAATCACTGCCACCATAGAATAAATCATCGACCGCGAGGCAGAGAACAATACTTTAAACTTTAAAATGCCATGCTTTGACATGGGACGAGATCTGTATACTTGGCTTGGTGCGGAAAAAGACAAACCATTCATTTCTTTTTCAACATCACCCCAAGAAAATTGTCAAATGAAAATGAAAATACCCACTTGCTAAAGGAAAGTATTGTACAGAAGACAGGCCGAAAAGCAGAGCCGAAGACTTGCAATCAAAGCTATTCCTCTGATGAAAACGTTTCCCAGCCCACGATTCTGTAGCATACATTCACATTGAGACAGGGACGCTTCAATCGCGAGCCAAGAAACTCTACTCAAAGCATTTTTCACTTCACAAACCATTCAAAAAGAAATAAGAAGACAACGACAATTTCGTTCTCTTTCATGGCTGAACCACGATACATTAGCTAAGCAAATCCCAAAATAGCCAGAGAACGAACACATCTTTCGTGCACCGCCGACCAGTTACGAGGCAAATGTCATGCGGGGTGGTGGTTTTACAATGTGGATGTGGATGATGCCTCACAAACCCCTGAATATGAAAATCAAAATAGAGCAAAACCAGAAAGAGAGACACACACAGCTACAAGTGAAAAAAGGAGAGGATGAGGAAGAGAAATAAAAGGCAAATAGCTGCAGAAGATTGCAGGGCACATGGTGAGGCGGTCCTCGAAGAATCTCCCATGGCCAACCCAGCCATCCACGACCCGTCGGCCAGAACAGCTTGCCCCTGCCCCGACATCGTCCCAGTACCCGAATATCCCGTTCCAGTCCCGGTCCCGGTCCCGGTCCCGGACCCGGACCCGGACCCATACTCAGACCCAGACCCAGACTCCTGCGTAGGAGTGGTGGTGGTGGGTGTTGCTGTCATGGGCGTTGAATCTTTAGCTGTTTTCTGGCTGCACATCAGAAAAACACAAAACAAAACAAAAAACCTTCCTTTTAAACCTCCTGAATCATGAAAATAACATCATTTTACAAGATTTATTCAAATCGCAAGTCAGATTCTTTGGTGGGGGAAGAGACTTCACTGCACCAGAGTGAATCACGGGACTCACGTCTAAAGGCAGAATAAATAAATGATTGCAGTAAATGAAATGAGCAGGACTTGTAATTTTCTTTTAGAAAATTGAAAAAAAAGAGAATCTTTGGCCTCGGTCCTCGCCCGCTTCCCCACCACTGGACCACCTCAATGCACACGATTCCAGACCTCCTCCTTTTGGCGCATTGATTCGACATCAATTGCTACAATAATCGCCATTCAACATAATTTCTACCAAACGGGTCGGCGGTTCTTCCCTCATTTTGCTCTACGGCTTCATAAATTTGAGTAAACTAAATGGGAAAATCTATCATGGTTCCTAATGCACTGAAATTAGGCAGTGAAAACAGGAATACCCGCCAACCAATGGAAAACAAAACAGAGTAGCTGAGAAAAATGAGGATAGAGAAAATGTCGGCCGACCTTGTCGAAGAGGGACAAAAGGTGACCGTGTAGTCCGCCCCGGTGCAGGTGAAGGTGCTGGTGGCGTCGTCGTAGGCGTAGCTGTACGACCGAGGGCAGGCGGACTTGAACATCTCCGAGTAGACGGTGGGGCGGCAGGTGACGGGGGAGTTGTACGCGCCGCTGCAGCAGTACTCCGGGGACCCGAACGCCTCGCACGCGCTCTTGCACGCGTCACCCTCCCCGACCCGCAGCTCCGCCGGGCACTGCTGGTTCAGATCCGCCGAGCAGCCCGTGGAGGCGCACGCCCCCGACCCACCGCTCCCTTCTATCAACATCGGCAAGTTGTACCTGCAAGAAGACAAAAGGAAAAGGAAAGATCTCACCTTTAGCTAGTGAATACGGCCCATGCGCAAAAACAGAGCGAGGGTCACTGTGAAAGTAAGGAAAAGTGGAGTTACCCGTCGACGAGGCTGACGTCGTAGAAGTCCTGGCCGCCGGAGCCGAGGGTGAACTCAGCGAGGGTGGCGGGAGGGGCGGCGCCGAGGCCGTTGCACTCGAGTTGGCCGGAGCCGCAGTCGCCGGTGAGGCAGGACCCGGAGAGGGAACCGTCGAACCTGCAGCCGGTGCGGCCCCAGAAGCGGCCGGACCAGCCGGTCGGGGCCTGGAAGGTGCGGGACGAGTCGGAGGGGAGCTCGAACCCGGTGCTGTCCAGGGTCGGGCTACCGGCATTGGCCAGTATGCCCGGCCACACGGTGTACTGGCACCGGTTCACGAAAGTAAACGTGGCACCCGACGCACCTGAAGGACAACAACAAAAGTAACAACATCCCCACAAACCCAAAATACATTAAGTCGAAGCACGGACAAAAAAACAAACTCTTTGAGAAGGCGAATCTGAGAGAAACCCGAAGAGAATGTCGTCAGTGTTACCTCTGGAGAAGATGAGCAGAACGAGGGCGAGGGTGGTGTAAGCAGGGGAGGACAAGAAGCGACGCCGGAGAAGAAGAAGCTGAAGATCCATTAGCTTGTTTGAGCGGACTGCTGTGCAGCGAAATGAGGGGAGGAGGTTGAGAAGGTGAAAATGCGGAAGAAAGGACAAAGACAGAGCCAATGTGGGTGAGGTGAGGGGCTCACGGCCGCAGTGACTGGCGAGACAAGACCTGACCTGACGCTCAGAGTGAGTGAGTGAGTGAGTGAGTGAGGGAGCGAGGCGGGGACGGAAAGCGAAGGAGGAAACGGCGTTGGGTCGGAACGGGAGTGCTGGTGGGGGAGAGTTCGGGGCTTTGTTAGTGAAGAGGACAAAGGTGTGTACGCCTGGACAAGCGAGCACGGTGCAGGGAACGGGGGAGGGAAAAGGCTGAATAGGGGGGGAGCTGCTGCTTGCTCGTGGAGAAGCGTACCCGAGTGTAGTGTTCTCCTTTTGGTTTGGGTGTGAGGGCCCCTCGGTTTGTCGTTAATTTCATTTGGCTCCTTTATTAAAAAAAAAGTTAATATTTCGAAAAACCCCATATTTTTATACTTATGATAAAAGCCCAAATTGATACACATTTGGTAAATTACACTTATGACATGTATGTTAATTTCTATTAAATTTTATTATCAAATGTTGAGTTAGATGGCACGTAACGGTTAATTAATATATCAGTTTGGGATTTTATTCTTCATTTATCACAATTGTACTAGTTATATAATTCTTATGGTATTAATCCAATTTAATAAAGGATATATTTATCACAAATATACTAATTTTAGATTTTTTTAAGTCAAAAAATTAGTTTTAGATAAATTTGTCACAAATATATCAATTTGAAGTTATTTATGGTCATTTTGGGTAAATTTATCATATGTATATTAGTTTGAAATTTTTCTTGATAAAAAATAGTTTTTGATAAATTCACCATAGCTACACTAATTTAGAGTTTTTCAAAACATTAACCCTAAAAAAAATCATCTTAAATCGAACCCACTTTCAGTTTACATGTTTAGATTTGACTATTGATTAAAATTGGACAAAAAGCATTTTAACTATCATAGATCAAATCTAGTCATCGCAATCTTTCTTTAGTTATGATCACAAAGAACGCCCTATTCCTATAATCCACATGGTCCTCAACAAACAACTTATGATTTTACTAGATCGGGTTGTCTATCATATCCTAATTATTAACTCACTCTCAGACGTTTGCCGCATATTTACAAAACATGAGAGTTAAATCCCACATATAAACCACCGGCCGTGGTGGCTCCGCTGGTTAAGGCTCCCATGATCCTTGTCGCCAAGGGGAGGGGTTCGAATCTTGGGTTCGACTCTCAGCGGAGTCACTAGATGACTTAAGTGTGCTGCCGGGGGTGATGGGTCCTCCCGCTTATGTAGCACCTGGGGGTTTACGCTTCGGCAGCCATCAAAAAAAAAAATCCCACATATAAAATTAAACGCCTCCGCCCTCAGCTCCTGTGAGAAAGTAGGGAGTTGAACTCCTCGCTACCCATTTCCCATCTATAAAAGGTGGCCACTAGAGCAATCAAGATGGTTTCTCGCAAAAATTAAATTGCAAACCTACATAATGCTTTGAGAATCACTCCAATTGAACTTGAAATTAAACAAAAACCGCTTTATTCGCCACGACTATTCGCTCACTCCAATTTTACTACATTCACCATCATAACTCTTTTCTAATTATTTTACCATATTTTTCGAGAAGTTAGAGTGCAAGCTTTCCTTGCATATACAATAATCGGATCAATTGGACCATAGGTTAGTCACATTTTGGTGAGGTAATTAACTACTTCAAGTTGTGCTGCACCCACTTAGGGTACAAGGGCGACGGTACATTCATGCAGACTTGCGCAAGGCCACATTCTAGCTAGGCGCAATCTCAATCTAATTGAGCATGTGGCTTTAAATGTGCTAGGCCGAGCCAAGCCCGACACATCCTATAAGTTACAAGACATTCTTGAGTACATCAGGTTCATGTGACCTCAATGTATTTAAACCATTAAATCATATTAAATCTACTAATATTAGGTTTTCAAATGAATTAGACTTACATGCATTCGGTACCACTTGAAAATATTTCGTGGAGCCACATGATGGTACTTCGGCATCATGATGTGGCCCATTTCCGGCCAGTCCTAGCACCAAGGCACCCCTTTGGCGGCATCTGTTGTTTTATTATTAATTTTCTTTTTCTCTTTTTGGGTTCTTTAGTATAATTTTCCAACCCTTTTGTCTATTTCTCTCTTCAGAATTTTGCCAACTTCTTGGTTTTCTCCCTTTAGGAAATTCCCAAAGAAGTCACGGACTGGCTCAGCCTGTTTTTAAACATATGAGACAAAAAATTCCCTTTTTAATGCAATATTTTGTAAGAGCGTGCATCGAGAACTACTCAGACCGATTGGTCATGAACAGTCCTAAGGGGTGCCAATCCAATCTCTAGTTCCTATTTTTAGAATTGGTGATCGGTCGGTCTGGTTCCTTGTTCAAAGTAAGAACCGGACTAACCATTTATGTATATTTTTAAATTTTTAAATTTTTTTAACAAATCTAAGCCAGGAATGTGTTTTCAAGTTTATACACATTGTTTCAGGAAGTAAATAGAGCTATTGATTTGGAAGACTGAAAGGTCTTATCCTTGCTAGGATTGAATTCAACAAAGCGATCATAGAGAAAAATATATTAAGACACGAATCTGAACTAGAGAACGTATATTTTTAGAAACCCATATAAGATAAATATTATCATTACATTAAAATATATATTAATGTAATGATAATAAGTGATTTGTCCATTAGAACCGAATTGGACCCACCGTCTGGTCCGATTCACAGTCCCAATAACTAAGAACCAAACCGAGAGGTCCGATTCCTATTTCTTGGGTGAGACCGCATTAGATGGAATTGATCACCCCTAGTATTTTGCATTTGTCATCTCTTTTGGGTTTTTCCTCGGACGTTGCTTATGTGTGGCTACTTTTGCTGTGTTTGCGGGAATTAACAATTATTAAAAAAAAAAGACACCTTAGGGAAAAAAAAATTTTTATTGAATATAAAAACTAATTTTTTCGCAATTGATTATTAGCTGCATAGGTAAAAGTTAGCCGCGCACGCACGTGCTTTGAAGCTAGTTTATGTTTATATAATACTAAGACTTTTCTAAATATATATTGAAATGCATGTTCATTATCAGAAAATTCGTGTTGTGAGGAATATTTAATATATCATAATTGATATTAAAAAATTTGGAGTGAAGATGGGTTCGGCTAGACATATCGATTGATTTGAATTTGAATTCTTTTGTGACGATTTTTCGGACGAAGGTGTTGAGCTTTTATAACTGTCACTATGCAAGATTTCGTTATTTCTCTAGGATCGTGGAGGCCCCGCGAAAGTCATATTGTCAAAAATACTTTCAAACATCATGAGCATAGGCAATGAAAGCTACTTTAGACTTTTTTAAACAAATATGACATATGGTCAAAAGGACGTAATACTTTGAAATATAATTATGCATACATGCATCCATGTTATGAGAAACACAGATAATGCACGTGGCACAGGGGAGTGATCGATAATTTGAAAAATATTCTCTTAAAAATAATCACTTTATTTATTGAATTAATTAGTTAATAAAATATATTTTTATTATTGATGAGAATTTATGTTTGGACATTTTTGTAGACAACAAAATATGGCCCTCATTCGTTTATTTTTTACAGATGATACGAGTGATTATTTTTTTCAAAATATTTTTAAAATCATTTATATTTCATGAAACAAATACACTAGCAATAGCGAAATTTTTCTATAAAGAATTTGCTTTCATATTTCAAAAGCTTTTTAACATCGCAGTCGAGAGTTAGATGAAGTATGTGATATCGAAAGGACTACTCGGTGATGATAACACTTCCGCACTAATTGTCAAGCCTTTGGACCATAAATTCCTTTTGTTTTCTACAAGATTGACCAATACCTTTTGCCAATTAGTCGAGGGATCTACAGTAACAGTCATCGCAACATTATAACATATCACATCGTTATCCCATGTAATGTTACTTGCATTCGTCATTTACACGTGGATTTTATAATTAAAATAAATATGATGACAGGAAAATCTCAAATAGGAGTGTCCATTATTTTCATTTTCTCAAATAAAAAATATTTTTTATTTCAAATAAGAGCTTAAAATTGCTAGGATTATTTTAAATAAAACCTAAAGTGACTATGATAATTTCAAATAAGCACTTGATTCAATGGCTAGCCAAGGGCTTTTTGTCCAATAAAAATTTAATTTTAAAAAATAAATTAATTAAAAAAAGAAGGAAATCGGTCGAGGGTAGACCTGTTAAACGGGTGGGTCGGGTCAGGTTTGGGTCATGTCATAAATGGTCCGACCCAAATTGACTCATTAACCCGTTTATGACTCATTTAAGTATAATATAAAAAATTTTACCCACACCTAACCCAATCCATACCCAACCCGACCCATATTATTAAAACATTTCTCTATCTAACTAAACTTAGAAAAATTTATTCTTATAATATTTTTTAAAGATTTTAAACTTATTCAAGTTCATTAACAACACATGTATTTTAGTCTTTTTAATTTTTAAACCCATTGTAGATACACTTGTCAAAATTGATGTATAACTTATTTATGACCCATTTAATATTTAAATGAGTCATAAATAGGTCAGGCTTTCCTTAAATGAATCATAAATAGGTTATACTAAAGGAAAGTCTGACTCATTTTGACAGGTGTAGTTGAGGGCGTAGCCCTTGCTGGCATCGCCACCCCACCACTATTGGGCCCTACTGGTGGTAGCCCTCGACCAAATATCACTAGCTAGAGCCTAGCGACCCTCCTCGACCCTTAGTTGGCCATCCCCCACCATCGCTGGCCATTCTTGGCACTAGTGGGGCGACGGTAATGAGAGTCCATAGAGCCCTTGCCGTTTTCCCTTCCCCTTCGATTATTTTATTTTATTTTTTCATCTAATACAAAAAAGGAAAAAATTCAAAAATGAAAATGACGAAAATGCTCTTATCAATCGATGAGTTAGGCATTTTTTAGAAAACTGATGTAGCCTAGTCAATCTACGTCCTTATTTAAAACAAGGTTTGCTTTATGGTTTTATTTGAGAAAATGAAAACAATTCATATCCTTATTTAGAATTTTTCTTATAATAAGAGACCAAAAAATATATCCGAATTTATTGGTGAAAGCTCGCTCGAGCGCATGAAATAGATTGAACACTTACCGAGTTCGACGCATCAATTTCAAAGGAAGGGTTCGACCTTCAAAAAACCATAGAATCGGGCTATAAGCGATTCGATTTTTCCGTTGATATTTGATGATAATTTTCGATTCACATCCACCCCAGCATGCTTAGGAACTTCGCCCCTTCGGCAAGGGGCTCTTGGGAGAAACTCGCTTGAACGCTGTCGTTTGGTAGGTGCGTGGCTGTACAATTTGTATCATCTTGGTACGGCGAATGACAAAACCCCGGACTCGAGAGATTTATGTTTCGTTTATTTCGAAAAAATAAATAATTTAAAAGAAAGAAATTCCAAAAATAATTGCTTTTATATCATTTCAATATAATTAGTTAGTAAATTTTTATTATTATCAACAATAATTTATTTTAGTAAATGATAAGATTAATACCATAAAAATTTTAAATTAATATACGTGTGATAATTTTTTTTTTTGGTAAGGTGTGATAATTTTTTTTTTTTGATTACTAAAAATCTTAAAATAGTAATTTTCATTAAATTTCATTATTAAATTACCGAATTAAATGATACATAAAAATTGAAAAGACGTATCGGTTTGAAATTTAAAAATATAATTTAATGAAAATTAATAAAAATTTAATTTGTCACAAACACGTTAATTTAGAATTTTTAGTTGTATAATTTTATTATTAGATATTTAATTTGAAATCTTTGATGATAAAAATATTAATATTTACTACATGTATATTAATATGAAGTTTCTCGTGGGATATACTCTGAATAATAATAATACCAATCATTTTTTTTTTTCCCGCTCTGTCGTTTCACATCAGGACGAGACGAGACAGGTTCGCAGATTGCACGAGGAAAAATCAGAAAAGAGACGAGGCTTTCCATGACTGCGGGACCCACTAAAACTCTTCTTTTAAGGCGATGCGGCCCCCGACATCCGGACGCCCCGCCAGCTGCCCCACCTAGCTAGTCATGAGAATAAATGGAATAATTGCACACCCGGCCCCAATATTTTCTTCCTTTTCAGAAATTCAGGACTGTACCTTCTAATTTTTGACCCAAAATCACCCCACCCCCTTTAATTTTTTTTTTTTAAAAATTCTCATCATTGTTAACCCGCCTCCTATTGCCATGACGGATTTTACCGACACGAACTTAATGGCATCGAATAATTACTCGCGTGAACTCCTTTTGCTTAACGTAATTATTTTTTACCTTTGAGGGTCGTGCTTGTGACCATGGCTGCTTGAACTTCGAGCTTGTGACCATCTTTGCTAGATCTCCACCTAGAGATCGAGGCCATTCTATCCCTTCTATCCCTTCTATCTTATCACCATGGCTGCTCGAGATATAGCTCATTCACGGTCATGGCAGCTTGAGCTTTGAGCTTATAGCTATGGTTCTCAAATCCTCGAGCTAGCTATCGTGACCTATTGAGCTTCAAGGTCGTGCCCATGGATGCTCAAACTTGAGACTATGTTGTATGATAGTGGCAAGCCACGTTATTATTGTCGGCGGAGCTAACCTTTTTTTTTTTTCATAAAAAAGGCATATTTAAATTTTCAGTCTTGTCTATTATTTTATGCACTTTATTTAATTCAGAATTCTACTCAATTAGTCCACGCAAATTTATTGGTCGCCAACTTTGCTGTCTAATGGTCCATGTCAGGAACAATCATAATTAAAAAGCGAGAGAGAGAGAGAGCGAGAGAGATTAGCTGAACGATGAACATTGGAACTTTTTAAAAGTACAAGGACGATTTTGGTTCAAAAAAAAAAAGTAAAGGGATGATTTTGCCTTCTAAGAAAATATAGAGGAGCTGTTGATGACATTATCTTTATAATAATTGTTAAGTTGAGATTCATGTTCGGAATGGGGATCTTCAATTTGTAAATTGAGAATCAAATTAGAATCTAAGATTTTATAAGCTGCCTAAAATGAGAATTTTATGTCATAGATATAAATGTTACTTTCAATTATCTTGTGACTATTAAATTATTGGAATGACAAATGTTATGTCAAATCGATATTTATAAATTGAATCTCTTGAATTGATGAGCACATATTGAATCGTGAATCTGCGTGGCTTTCACAAAAGAGGCATCAACTCTCATCTAGGGGACAATTTTTGCCCAGATTTTGAAGTGCCGCAAAGATAAGCATGGACTTTTTATCCAATGACCAAGTTTGGCTACCAAAATTTTCTAATAAAATGTGATTATGTTGCATCTGAGATGGCAAATGAACGTCGACATGGCAATGTGAGTGCCGTGATAGCAAACGCATGTCTTCCATACACAATCAACATTGTTTCCCACATATAATTAAAAATGATTTTCAATCTAGACCAAGGGTAACATTGAGCCCCGTGAAATTACATTATCCTCACTAAACAAGAAGAACAAACTTCATCTCTGAGCATTTCACATGAGAGAGAGTTGATGAAGATGCTCTAATTTTGTGAAGAGCCCCAAGCCCTAATTCGTATACCTCTTCCCTTAATCTGATATGAGGTCTTGGCTCGAAAACAATATCATTTTTCTTCGATTTTTCGTGTCTTGCCTTTTAGTAATAACTTTGGGAATCCCATATAGATTATGACTTGAACACAAACGGAGTAGAAAGTGACTCCTAACCGAGAACCTTTTGTCAGGCTATTGTTCTCTTGTCTTGTTCCCTAAACCTTATGGAGTAAGACATGGATTTATCAATAAGATAAATTCTTTTGATTACATGATGTGATGGACTCCTCTGAAAAACATTGGCGCACGTGTAAACAAGGTGCTCTACCTAACATTTTGGGAATGTCCAGTGCCAAATTCACTGAATGGGTAAGTCGCCAATCCCTAAAACAGACTATGGAATGTACTTTATCTGCTGGGTTACGTTACGGGCGGGCATTTTACTTATTATAAATTGGAGATGACGTGTTTTAATTTTTTTTTACGGAAATCACGTTTGTTGGCACTCATTGTATGCTATGTCAACGTATGTTTGCCACCTTGGATGGTTCTAATGTGTAATAATTGATCCCTATTATGTGCCGCTTGAAAGTTAAGGTCAAAATTGTTCCTATGATGGATGTTTGTGCTTTTTTACGTGAGATTGAAAGTTTGCGCCAAAAATGTTTCAAAGTGGAAGTTATTGTTTTTTTTTTTAGCAAAATTCTAGATTTGTTGATGAATTAATAAATTTGCTTGCAATTCAGAAAATGAGCAATCACCATTGCCCATACTTCAAAGCTACCCGAATCATCTCATATAAATAAAAAATAAACCAAATTTTAGTAATTATGATCCCCGTTCAATTCACAATTTGCATTTTTCGTTGTGAATATTTTAGCTATTACAACTTTCAAAATTTGACTTTTTTTTATGAAAAATGTCTAAAGTCTTTGAAACGTACATATATATATATATATTTACGTAACTTAGAATTAATTATAAATTTTCCATGAACATTAGGACTTGGAATTTTTTTAACTTCAATTGTGGAAGAAAAAGAAAAAAAGTTAAAAAGAAACTATTTTGATTGTGGATAAACAGATTCATTGGATCCGCTTGATTTATTTTCATCTTAACTAAAGTATTGTTTATTATTATTTTTTTATATTACCTTTAGAAATTTACGAAAAAGTTGTAATGGAAGATAAGTACAGGATTAATTTTTTTAAAAAAAAAAGATTCAAATCATGAATCTTTAAACGGTAAAAAAAACAAAAAAAGGTGAAAAAAAAGTGAAGATGAAGTTACACCAATAAACCAATTTAATTCTTTAAAACAGCTCAACTTTAGGTTTGATCTCAATTTTGTCCCAAACATTTTTCTTTCTAAAACAATCACAATTTTAGGTCCAAAAAATTTTCCCTGCATTTTTTTTACCAAAAAAAAACCTCCAACTTTAAATTCAATCCCAAATGTCCTGAACATTTTCTCTAAAAAAATCACAAAATTTAATTTTAGGCTCAAACTGCCCCATTAGCATCCTGTAAGAAAAAATCACCATTAATGGTTAGAAATTTTCACAGGTTTCACATCAAAGAACAATTTCATTGAGATAATTTCCCCCGTTACATTGTTGAAGTCTATTTGCTACGGACGTGGAATGCTACGCCAAACTAATGAAGATTTTCGGAGAGGTGGGTATCAACGTGGATTTGAGACAAAATCGAAAGTTGATGAGTTTTTCATAAATAAAAAAAAAAAGGTTGGCTCCGTTGGAGTGATCCTTGCGATGAGGTGGGGTCAAATCTCGGGAGGCGGCTAGGTGTCTTAAGTGTGTTCTTTGGGGGTGGTGGGTCATCCCGCTTACGTAGCGCCAGGGGTTTACTTGGGAGGTGGTTCTTTATCAAATAAAAAAAAAAAGACTTGGGATTATATCAAAAGTTGATGATTTTTTTTAGATGAAAAATTTTTAGGGGTAGGTTTGAAATTCAACCTAAAATCTAGAATTTCTACTTAGGAAGAGAAATGAAGAGCTTACACCCTAGGCTAAAGTATTGCTTCTGCCATCCCACTACCTAGGGATGCTCTTTTTCCCATCTCCACTCTACAGAATCTCGAGAGAAAGGGGAAAAAGGGAGAGGAGGAGCACGAGCTGACAAAAAGAAAACGAATCTTTCCCAATTGGATTTCCCCCTTTGTTCCTGCACGAGGAGGACCCAAGCAGTGCTGTGAAGTTCGACTTTGACCTCGGGCTTTGGGGCCAGCTTTGCATTGCATTGGGGACCAACCAGTAGCCTTTGCGCGTATCTTTTAAGGATACTATCCAGAAGCACCTCCCGCCCATTATCACCACAGTTCTTTTTTTTTTTTTTTTAACTCTTTATGAGCTGTTGTTTGCACCGAAGTTTAATTAGTTCGTTGATAGAGGGGACATGTGAATAGAAGACAAATGGTTATCGACACTAGATATATAAGCCATTGTTGATGACCAAAAGAGTTATCGATATTAATATATATCGATGATCATGAATTAATTGTTGATATACAATGGCGTATGATTGATGGTTGTCATAGTAGAACTAGTCTTAAAGGAAACGATAAAGAAATAACAATGAGTTCCTCATTGAGACACCAAACCAAAATTGGATGTCTAGGAGGTGCCAAGAAACAGTTATGATATTCTAATTTGAAATTACCGATGGAAAGAGCAATGGAATCTAGTAGATTTAGGAGGAGATTAAGTTAACTCAGCAAGGGCGAAAGATCAATGCTCGACTTTAAATAAGTAACCGCCTAAAGATAAGAATCATGGCAACATAATAAAATGGAATCAAGATTCTTGAAAATATGGAAACATGGCTAAAACTACATAGTTATGTCATAGGCACTATAGACACAAGTGCTTAGCTAGTGGAGAGCTACCCGTGCACAACAAACAAACATGTTATCTTTCAATTCATGAATTACATGTATAATTTTTAAATTAGCATTGTCAATATGCCTTGTCGTCGATTAAATTCCGATATTGCATTTTTATGTTCTCAGATTTTGTTGTCGATTAAGTTTTAATACAGATTTGGTATATTCTATTCCGTCCAAAGTGAAGTTATCAATTTCCTTGTTTATCTATGATTGTTTTGTTCGGGATCGCCACATAACCTATCTCCTCTAATAGAAACCGAAGAATGACTTTCGTTCTGAAGTCAAATTTTGACGAAACAACCATCCTTTGGGGCAAATTTATTTACATGTGCATGTTTAATGATACTTTAGTAGCTGAAAGGGGCCGGTTGGTGTTTGACAAGTTACGCAACACCTCCAAAATTTCAATCATTTTAAACCTCTCACATATTCTCTCCTTCAAAGAAAAGATTTAAGTCTATTTTATAAAATTCTTAGTGATTTGTGAAATGTAGATGAGTTAGTTGCACAACAAGTAATCCACATCTTCCTATTAGGGCACATTTGGTCACTTAGACATAAGGCCAGATAGAATAAAAAATATCCTATATGACGTTTGGGAATATAGTATTAGAGGGTTAGCTTGTATAAGTCCAGATAAAATCATGATGATTTAGTTAGGCAATAGGGACAGGATGATCGTGATGGTGGTCGTTTGTGCTTGTAGGGGGTTGCCTCAGCAATTGCAGATCCAGATCCTTTGATAGACCGTGATACCACCGGGCTGGTCATCGGGCTTACCCCCATAGAGGCGGCTCGTGGTGGTCGGACCCAGCGATTCTACAAACCTCTACCATTTTTTTTATCCCAAGAAGTTACAAAGACTAATAATTCATGTGAAGAAACACGTGCAACGCTATAGATATACGGTTCTGTACATTGAATTTTCCAAGTTACACAGTCGATTCTAATAAAATTAATGGCGACTGTACTACGTAGTGATTGGAGTACTTCTCAGAAGGAAACCGTTCAATATGAACTGACTTGAGTAATCGTTCCGTGCGTGCACATCCTCCCTGGTTCAATGTCTCCGACTCAAGCCACTTGCTCATCCCAAAACAGTCCGTTCACTTGCCCAGAATTCAATGGCATTGATGCAGAAGAAAATGTACTTAGAAAAGAATTCTAAAAGACAATATTTATTTTGAATAAGGAAGTACCGTTTACATTGTTTGAAGCGCCTATTTATGGCGAGGTCACCCTAAACAATCAAATAATTAAAATTAAATAATAGAATTATGGAATAAAATATTGATAAGTCCCAAAAATCTGCAAAACACATCCAAAATCTTTGATGACCAGAAAATCAAGAAAAATGGGTCAATTTGGAGATCAAACATTGCCTAAATTGGCATGGCCTGTTTGTAGCTTTGAAGATCTTGTAATTCCTTTTGATTTGATATGTGTCATAACTTCTCCCAGATTAAAAATTATAACCGTCTGAAGTTAACCTGTCATTTATAGCGTGGGAGGACTGCCTCCTCTTATGACATTAGAAGGTTTTTACATCAAGCATGTACAGGCATCAATGTTTTCTCTTCCTAGAATTAAGGATATAAATCAGACGGCAGTGATAGCAAAGTTCCTCTCTCGGTGTCGACTGCCTTTGAATTCCAAACTTCTCGTAGAGAAAAACTCTTCATTTACTGTATAAAGCTATACATAGAGAAATACTCTAGTTTTTAGGGCACTCTCTGACAGTAGTTTCCCTTAAGGCGCTCTCTATTTGCTGTCTGACCCTTTCTTTTACTGCACCATTCTTTTCCAGGGCTTCGACCGACGTTCGAGCAGCGAGGTCAATAGCAAGTCAAAGCCACTCAAAGAAAACTGAGTTTAAACAGTGAAATGGCTAGTGGAGACGACGACGTTTTCCTTGAACCTCTTTTCCTCTGTAGTTTTCTCTTCATATTGCTCAGGCGATGGTGGATATAAGACAATCAACACGAGAATAAGGTGACTACATATAATGTGTGTGCATATTGAACTACTCAAATTGATTACTCCCTGGCTGTTGCTTTTCTTCTTCTTCCTTTTCTTTTGTAGTGATGATTACTCAGAATTTCAGAACTATACCGCTCGTGCATTATCTGTTCCAAATCGTTTCTTTCTTTTCGAATGCAAAGATCAATATGGAAAAGTGTGGAACGAGAGTTCGAAGTGGCAGGTCAAAAATGATAAAAGCATAGAACTTAATATCTTGTTTATTTACTATTTGGTATTGACATTTTCGGAAATAAGGTAATTATTGATAAGATTGAGTATTAGTTATTTACAACTTCACTAGCTACCTGGTAGTTTAGCTTTTATTCTTCTCAAGATAGGGCTCCAGCTTAGGGATTTGTCCCCATGTATGTTACAAATTAAGCCACGACCACGAGTTTAGAGGGGGTTGTGCCAATCTTTTACCGATTCTTTTCTCTATGTGAAACTCCGCTAGAAACAGCAATGTTGCTTGAATGTAGATAATACAAAATCGTCGCATGATACAAAGGTTTCTACTTTTTGATTGGAATTTGTATCTTCCAAGGTTTCTCCTTGTTGTTTTATGAGTTTTCTTGGATCGTGCAGGAACATTGTCCTCTATCCCAACTAATTTGCGACGTATCCCTGACAAAAGAAGGTAACATATCGCTAAATAAACAGAAAGAAAACGCGATTTGTACCTTTGATTGAGCAAGATGTCGATTGTTAATGTTAAAGGGAGACCTAGGAGGTTTCCCATGAGCAAGACAGTACGTGGTCTTCCAAGATTTATGCTACTAGAGACCTTCACTGATCCATTGAACGGATACCTTGTTGATGACTTCTGTGCATTTGGAGCTGAGGTTCGTTATCAAGAGCTCGGGTGTTGGCAAATGGTTGATGCTTGATGGAGAGAGTGTTCCATATACACATGAATGGAAGGTAGCCCGTTTCTCAGGTACGGCGGAAGTGCGCCGCTCTGAAGTATTCATTTCAGTGACGTGAAATGGTAGGTTCCCATTTCTTCGCTTTGTTTAGTCTAATCTTTATAGTTAAAAGGTCTGTTAGCTTTCGCTCCGGTATCCTCACTAATTATATACAGGATATTGGAGTTATATTTAAGGGTTAGTCCACGATAAACAGAAACAAAAACCTTCCGCTTTTTCTTCGTTTAGCAGATCCGGATGAGCTAGATACTAGGAGGAAAATTAACGCAAGCTTCACCTTTCGGTCAAAAGGCCAAGATGGTGCTGTGCATAAGCAGACAGAAGGTAAACCACCCATCCCAGTAGTTGAATCCTTTCCTTCTTTAGCAGATTTGTGTTACAGGAAAGTGGAAAAAAGGTAATTGGAAAATCGAACTCAAGCGCGTGACATGCTTCTTTGCTCATTGGTTCAGTCTCCTGGATTGATATCAGCACCAAGCCAATTTTTCACTTTGTAGCGGCTTCATGTTGGTTCAGCAAATTGAACTTTTTTGGGGCGAGTCCTCCTTGTTGCCGCTAAAAACAGTTGAGACCACCTAGTTGATGATTGCTGCATCATCACCAAGGAAGTTGGTGAGCTTTCTTGGTGATGTCGTTGGAGCATCGGTTCACAACTCTCTCAAACTCGGCCAATGCTTCGTTCCATGTTTTCTTTCGATAGAACCTCCCTTTTGCAGACTTAGGAGCTCTTATTTGCGTAGTTTCTTGTTTTCACATGTCAATTTGTGTTGTGTATAATTGCCACACTTCATGTCCGGTTCCGATCAGCTGATTTGTAGTGCAAATTATCTCAATACAGGTTTGCACTAGTGTGGAATTTGAAAGCATATACGGCATAATGCAGACGAGATTTTGTAGATGCTATATACACACTAACAGCACAACCGCTCTTTGCTCCATTCGCATGAACATACCCAGAGTGTTTTGAAAGAAGTTGCTGCGATGCATACTGAACATGTCGAACTTCACGTTCGGATGTTGTGCCTGCATAAAACTTGGCGAGTCCTAATTCAAAAGGAGACTACGAACAGGGACACCCCATCAGATATAAAGAAACGAGTTATAAAGGTCCTTGAAAACGTGGGAGGTCTTTGAACTAAAACCATATGGATGATGAATATCAATGGCTATTTGTATATGGTTTTACAGAAGAAGGAATTGTAGCGACAAATCGAGTTAGTTTTGACCCAAACATGGAGAAACTCTTGTATGGATACTGGTGCAGTTGGTTATATGCATTGGAAATGACACAAATATCTTTAAACTATGGCTTAAAGTGTAATATGGTCTATAAACTTTGAATTTGTTTAATGTGATCCTTGAACTTTAGCCTAATGTGCATAGTCATTACTAAAATTTTAAATTGTTCAATGTGATCCTTGAACTTTTAGTACATATTCAATTTAGTTTTTGAACTATATGAAAATATTTAATATTATCCTCGAACTCAAATTAATTGAAGGACAATGGATTAAATTGAATATGTACAAAAAATTTAGGGATCGCATCGAACAAATTAAGCACTTGCTTCTTCCTCCCAAGATCTATGGGGTGGGACTCCAGCCCAAGACCCATACTTAGCTAAATCCACATGAATGTCTACCTAGTTAAATGCATGGAAAATGATACCAATCTTTCTAAACTTTGGCTTAAAGTACAATGTGATCCTTGAACATTAGCCCAACATGCAATATCGATTGTTCAATGTAATTCCAATCTTTTAGTACATATTTAATTTAGTCTCTAAATTATATGAAAATGTTCAATGTTGTCTCTAAACTTAAATAAATGGAAGGATACCATTGAATATTTTCATATAGTTCAATGATTAAATTGAACATGTATCAAAAATCTATATATCATATAAACAACTTAAAAGTTCAAGGATTATATTACACATTGAGGTAAAGTTCATGAATCATATTAAACAAATTAAAAGTTTGGGAATCTCATTACACATTGAAACAAAGTTTATGGATCATTTATATCATTATCTCTAAATGCATCCTAATAGTCAATTTTGTAGGTTCCATAGGCCCTTCAAATCGGATTCAATGAAAATGCTTTCTTTTTTCCATTTTATCAACACATCCTAATATCTGGAAAAAAAAAAAAAATCCTAATCTCCTCAGCAAAGAAATTTTTTAAAAATACTTTAGTTTAATATCATGAAAGAACCCAAAAGCATATTTGTAATAAATTTACCTTTCGTTGGTTTCTATTAAATTAGATTAATATAATAAAAGATCATAAACTAATACATAGATGGTAAATGAAGGGTAAAATCTCAAACTATTACGCTCGTCAATCGTTACATCCGACTCAACAATTTGGTTAAATTTAATGAAAATAAACCGATGATAAATTTATCTATATCGGTTTGGAGATTAACTATCCAAAGCTCGAGAGTTTGCATAAGATCAATGCCTACTTCCGAACGTCGGGGATTGGAGCTGTCTTGTCGCCCAGCGTCAACGCAATAGAAGCGCTTCAAAGCCTTCCTTAAGCGAGCTCAGTCCACGACAAGCATCGCCTCGCATTTCGCCGGCGAATCCCTGCTCAGCCGGAGAGAAATCCCCATTTCGATCCGTTCATGGCCGAACTGCTCGCTCCTCGGAATCCGATGGCGAAACACCCACTTCGTCGATTCTCGACCCTCTTCCGTTCGGCCCCCGAAACGCCTCTCCCCACGACCCCGGGCCCCCGCCGCGACCCGATTCCGATGCCCCACCGGACGATCCCGGAACCCAGAGGCCGGGACCTCGACTTCGTCAACGTCGCCCACAGCCACCTCGTGCACTCCGACTGGGACGAGCTCGAGCGGCTGTGCGCTGGGCTGACTCCTCTCCGGACGAAGCACGTCCTGCTCAGGATCCAGAAGGACCCCGTCCTGTCGCTCGAGTTCTTCGACTGGGTCAAGCTCCGGAGCCCGGGCGCCCACACCCTCGAGACCCACTCCATCGCTCTCCACGTCCTCACGAAGAACCGGAAATTCAAGTCCGCGGAGTCGATCGTTCGAGCTCTCGCGGCGGCGACTGGCCCGGTCGATCTTGCCCGCCAGCTGTTCGACGCGGTGCTCGGCTCTTACCGGGCGTGCGATTCTTCGCCTCGGGTTTTCGACTCGCTGTTCAAGACGTTTGCGCATTTGAAGAAGTTCCGGAGCGCCACGGAGACTTTTCGCATGATGAAGGAGTACGGGTTCTTCCCCACGGTGGAGTCCTGCAACGCTTACCTGAGCGCATTGCTCAGCATGAACAGGGTCGATGTGGTCTTCTCGTTCTATCGGGAAATGCGGCGCTGCAGGATCTCGCCGAATGTTTTCACCCTCAACATGGTCATGTCTGCTTTCTGCAAGGCGGGAGAGCTCGAGAAGGCGGTCGATCTGTTTGGCGAGATGGAGAGTAAGGGCTGTTGTCCTACGGTGGCGTCCTACAACACGTTGATCACGGGGCATTGCAGCAAGGGTCTTCTCAGCTTGGCGATGGAGCTTAAAGAGAGGATGGAGAAGAGCGGTGTTCATCCTAACGTGATCACTTTCAATGCCCTCATCAGTGGCTTCTGCAAGGATGGGAAGTTGCACGAAGCAAACAAGATTTTCAGCGAAATGAAAGCTTCGAATGTGGCTCCAAATACCGTGACTTACAATACTCTGATATACGGATACAGCGAAGTGGGTGACTGTGAAATGGGAGGGAGGCTTTTTGAAGAAATGTCGAAGAACGATGCGAGGGCTGATATATTGACGTATAATGCATTGATATTGGGACTTTGCAAGAATGGCAAGACAAAGAAAGCTGCTTATCTGGTTAAAGATCTTGATAGCAAGGGTTTAGTTCCGAACAACTCGACCTTTTCGGCTCTCATTCGAGGGCAGTGTGTCAGGAATAACCCTGATGGCGCATTTCAGCTGTATAAAAGCATGATCAGGAGCGGGTGCTATCCAAATAGCGAAACTCTTACTATGTTGATGTGTGCTTTTGTGAAATGTGATGATCTCGATGGAGTAGTCCAGGTCCTCACGGAAATGGTCAATAGGTCGATGCTTCCCGATTCAGATATGTTGTCTGAGGTTTGCCATGAACTTCGCCATTGCGGGAAAGATCAGTTGGCAATGACACTGTGCAGTGAGTTGGAAGCTAGAACTCTAATTCCAGTAGGTTTTGATAAAGGGCTTATCTTTAGAACTGAGTGATGGAAACTGAATAGTAGCAGGCATCTCGTGCTGATTCTTTTGATTCTTTTTTCTTGTTGACAGCAGACAAATCAAATCTTGCAGTTTAAACACAAAGGGTAGGTGTCTTTTTCTGTGGCCAAATCTTCGCTTTGTAAAAACCTAAAGGCATGATGCTCTGTTTGTGTTGCATTCACTGCTTCCACTGAGAGCTCATCCCTTCCCTTGTCTTGTGTTGAAATTCTATTAGATAATCTGACCCTGCTCACCGGTTTTCATCCACAGCTCTCAAGCTAAGCAATCCGAACAGGAGATTTACATAGCCCAGTCTAAGAAGAAATTGGGCATTTTTCATCTGGCATTTAGTTTTTTGAGTATTGGGCTGAATGGCACTAAGTTTGGTTGGCAACCTTAAAATTTAAACCAAAGAAAGAGGGTGCACCAAGAGCATTAATTGTGGAACTGGATGGCAAAAAGAAAACGTAGACACCAATGCGAAAAACCCAACAGTGCCTTTGAATCCTGTTACTTGTACACTACCTCATTCCCAAAATTGATCAAATCATAAGCCTTTTTTCAATCTGAGTAGCCAGTGAGGGCATCAAACTGAAGACATTTCCCAGCTACATATGACACTGACTTATGCTCCAGGTAACTGGGGAATAAATTAGTAAAAGAAGGAATGTGCAGCATAGCACGGATATCTCGGAATCTAACTGATCAATTAGCTGTTGCCTATATTACCAAAAAAGAATGTTAAGACTTAGACGAGAGCATCATTCTTCTTCAATGGCTTCAGCAGCGGATATCTCAGAGTCTAACCGATCGATTAGTTGTTCGCTTACATGCTTAGCCACGGATATCATATCGAGTATGACACTTGGATCCAGACCTGCACCTCCCCGCTTGGTAAGACCACATATTAATCCTTTCCTGTTGATGGAAACAGAAACAGCAGAGCTCATCTGCGATTCTTCCTCCGAAGTCGCATCCACAATGTAATGCCTGCCCACCTGGACAAGGAAGAAGATGAGAATTCGGCAGGACACTAAACAACTCTGGAAGTGGAGAAATTCTGAAGCTTTTATACCTTTGTTAATGTAACAATGACAGGAATCCCAGATGTGTCAAATTGTAAAAATTCTTCATCACTGATATCAAGTTCGGGTTGATCTTCACCAGATGCTTCGGCTGCGATATGCACTCTGGGAATGCCAGTGTTGCTCAGAGCAGCCTTCACTCCAGAAGGAGCAATGGAAGGGACGTCAGAAAAAAGTTTAAGAGCATACTACACTAAGCACCTTGTGAATTAGGACACAATTAATTACAATGTCGAAGATATCGAGCCCAAACCCCTCTAAGAGTATGCTTGAGAAAGGTATACCTTGATGGAAGCACCAAGAGCATCTAGGAGATTCCCATCTGAACTGACGACAAGACCGTCGATATACAGATCCCAACAAACTTTTCCTTCCACAACTATCAGAGATGACAAATCAATTCCAGCACCTGTGAAATACAACAATCACAGCTTGTGATTTAACAGACATTTGATAGCATGCAGCCAAAAGAAGAAAAGGAGAATATGTTTTCGCTAAGAAAAATGCAGAGAAGGAATGTATAGAGGATATCTATGTAGAAACTTGTGGCATTTCAAATTCTGTACGAAAAATGCAAACCTGCTCCACTTTTCCCACCCAAAAGACATCGCTGAAGAGCGACTGAGAGTTCTGTTGACAGCTCCTCACCCCCTCTACCCTGCATAAAACTGCAATGTTAAATTGAAGTAACTATCAAAAGTTAAGAACAATATGGTGCAGGATAGTGACAGTAAAAGGTCCAATTTGCAACTGTCTCCACTGAGAAAAAATTAGTGTTCTGTTGATTTTGCTCGAGGGGGGAAAATAAGAATATCCACGAACTGAGTCAGAGACCGGATGCCATCTAGAAGCATTGAGCAACCCCAAAATAACCAAGTCAAAGAACACATTGAAGGCAATTGGCCAGCTATCAGTTAATTTAAAACTGATTTGCATACCTATTCTCTGATTTTGTACTGGAATCATTTTGTACCAAACAATATGTAGCTCATACAAACAAAGTTTCAAAGTGTTGGTAATTTTTTTGGTTTCTGTTAATCTTGTTCAAAGTGAGAAAATTGAAAGCTAAATCAGAGACCAGATGCCGTCTAGAAGCATCAAGCAACCCCATACGAACTGAATCAACATACAGTTTGAAGGCAGCAATCAGCCACATATCAGTAAATTTAAAACTAATATACATATCTATTCTCTGATTGTGTACCAGAAGCAGACTCAGCTTATATCAACTAAGTTTCAAAATGTCAGTATTTGGCTTCTATCCCACCCTTCCAATTTCAAACAATATCAATCCACTTATTCTGCTAACTTCAAAGTCAGGGACATTCAAAAGAAACATGTAGGGAAGAAAAAAATTAGAACTAGCAGATCTATGCAAACTAAAATTACCAAAACAGATGTCAGGAAGCAGCAGAATTAAAAGTATAGGACCTCAAACATTGGAGCGGCAGTTGGGCTGCAATCAACATATATGGAAACCTTCCCTTTATTAGGTTGTAGTGGACTTGGTCTTCCAATTTCAGCCTGCATTGGGAAACATCAGGAGGGAGCAACACACTATGAAATGCAAACACCAGGATCCATGGACATATTGAGCAGAAAGAGAGAACACTCTTCACCACCAAACTGTGAAGTCCCACAAAAAGGAAAAATAAAGAATCATGCTTTAGACTACCTTCACACTGGCAATGACATCAGTTCCACCCATTCTAACTCTGGCTGAGCCATGGGCCTGTCATATGTGCAAAACAGTATTTACATTAGATATATCTAACCACATAAAACATTTAGCGTGGCATTTCTATGTACCACGAATTGGCAATTATAAAGTACCTGAGGAATGACCCCAGTTTCTACATATATGGGTCGGTAAGTAAGCCGTTTACGACCATCAGAGCGGAGGTCTTGAGCGATGCCCCCTTGTATGAATTGCTTCTCTCCAAGAGATAAGCCGGTCATCTTGCATATGCAAAAGAAAACTCTGATTATTGTCTTAACACTGGAGCACAAGAATACAAGTTTCGGCTGCTCCCGAATTCTCCAACCATAACCACCTGTTCTTAAGTAAAGATCGCATACAAAGCTGCGCAAGCAACAGATTTGGCTATCAAGAGCTGCCCATCAGATTTACCGTTGCCAAGCCTGGTATAATCGTTTCATCCATTCAAACAAGCCCATCATCAGTTTCCATGGAGATGACGAAATTGCCGCAGTGACCAGTTTTAACAGAGGTTCTATGCACTCTCACAACTACCAAAATTTGTGAAAAAGATTCGAACTTCCGCACTTCCAACCCAATTAAAATCGATTACTGAACTTGAGTGCATCATTAACAAATACATAGCTATCATACACTCACCTCGGTTTCGACGGCGAATCGGCGAGCTGGGTTGCGCAGCCGCCAGCGGAAGCCGGACACCGAAAGAGGTCCGGCGGTGGCGGCGGAGGCGAGGGTTACGGCGGCGGCGAGGGTGGTACGGCGCTGTGCGAGCGAGAGAAGAGTTAAAGAGAGACTGATAAACGGAGAGGGAGGCTGAGGTCAGAAGAGAGAGAAGATAAGTCAGCAGTAGACTATCTTGTTTTAAATTAGTCCCTGGATTTTTGTAAATGTTCAATCAGGCCCTAGCCTTTCTTTGGTTTGTGCAATTAGATTTTTAAGTCAAGCGTGCACTTGGCTCAACTTGCCCAAAGAGCTTTCAGCCCTGAAGGTGTTGGAAAAATGTTAGATTGTTTGGCAAGCATTTTAAAATGTCTTTTGGCCAAATACTGATATTGAAAATGTTGAAAGTCAATATTGCTCTCAGGTAACCTTCCAATGCTAAAATTAGGATTAAAATATTTTTTCTTTCCAAAATTATCCTCACCAGTTTTTTAGTTTTTGAATTTACCCCTCTTGGTTATTGTTCATCTTCATTGGACGAGAGAAGCCAGCGAGGCCAAATTTGGCTAGTGAAGGGCTTGAGTGCTGAGGGTCACCCGAGTCATGCAACTAGGCAGCCCTCGCTTGAGTGGCTCGAGGACTGCCATCGACACAAGATCGGACTCACTAGTGACTTAAGCCTTTTGCCGGAGTCGACAAAGGATTTGATTTTTTCTCCTTTTTTTTTTTTTTTTTTTACAAATAAAAATATAAAAAATGTAGCCAAAGCCCCTTATAGAAGTTTTCTTGCGAAATACTACCCAAAGTTGATTTGCAAAAAATTCACTAAATGCAATTTGTATTTTCGCAAAGGGTTACGGTTTTAGCATTTGCATCATACCTAAAGCCCATTCCAAAGTTGAACCAAACCTACCTAATCGAAGGGTACAACTTTTAATAGGACAAATGCTATGAGGATAAACATATTAGAAGTCTTCATTGTCAAATGACATTTTCAGAGAATTGCATGAAACAAAACATTTGAAAAATCCAGACAAAAAAGAATGAAGAGCACATGACGAGTGCACATCCCTACTCAGATTTTAGGTGATTTTAGGCTTACCAAAAAGTGAGCATTGCTCGAGAGAGATTAAGGCATAGAGGAGGTGAGTGACTGTCAGGCCAAGCCCGGTCTTCGGATTGATAATTTCTACTACGCCAACCCTGAAAAACGATCGATTGGGTCAAGAAGAATTGGCCAGCCTGCTCTAGCTACTGTATTCAATGGCATGACTAAGTGTAGGCGAAGATGATTTTAGTCGACTTCCCCTCATGCTTAGGATTTTTAGCTACCCATTCGACCTGAGAATAATTAGTAGCAACTCCTAGAACGGTTTTTGACTTGGATCAATGTAGCGCACTCCGACCTAGGGAAAGGATGTTGAGACGATATTTCTCTTTTCTTTCTGAAAATGCATTTCTATCTTGGCGACTACTTTGGTCCGCTCACCAGTGGGTGTATAAGCGTTATGCGGAGAATTCTCATACTTTGTTCTGGATTTCCTTCTTGGAGATGTGCCCTAACCTCCTTATCATCTCCATCTTGGCTTAGGTTTTCTCTTGGAAAGAGGTCCAGCTGTGGCGGCGACACGCTACAACCACCAAAGTTTGGAAGAGAGTGTGTATTTTTTTTTGCTTTTCGGGATTTGTTTTGTATATTGATTCAAAACCACCATGTCTAATTTATGCGGTTCGTCCAATATTGCCTCCAAAGCAAAGGAAGCCGAATGGATTTATTCCTAACTTATTCATAAATTAAAGGAGTAAATGCACTGAAAATCTTAAAATTTATCATTAAAGTACAATCAAGTTATAAAACTTTTAAAAAATGCAATCAATTCTCAAAACTTGTTATGAAAATGCAATCTAATTCTAAAACTTACAAAAAGTACAATTGAGTTTTAAAATTTTCAAAAAGTGCAATTAAGTAAATGAATTAATTGGATCACTTGGACAAGTTTTGTAACTTGATTGCACTTTTTGAAAGTTTTGTAACTCGATTGCATTTTATGACAAATTCTAGGACTTAATTATACTTTCTAAAAGTTTTAAGATTTAATTATACTTTCGTGATAAATTTTAAGACTTTTAATATACTTATACTTATATTAAATAATAAAAGACCAAAAGGATGAGCATATTTCTTATACCTTCCCATTTCGTCCACAGACTAATGAAACTACCCATTATTTTTCTTTTAAACAACCGCTTGACCTACGCATGCGCGTATCGCATGCCCTTGCACTAGCTAGAACAACAGGAAGTTGTTCAAGACAAGATGTATAACCATGAACCATGTCTAACTATAATAAGTTTTCTCAATCATATTCAAGATATTTCTTATAATGTAAATTATTTTTATTTTTAACTTTCGTAATATGATGTCTAAATCAAATAGGTCATTCATTATTCTCTCCAAAAGTCGTACCAAAAACACGACATCCTATCGTACCAAAAACACGACATCCTATCTTTATTTTAGAGAATCCTGAACAATAAAATTAGAGATGCCTATGGTCAGTGGATTATTAGATTATGAGAGAATGTTGATTGAATCTCTTTTTCTAAGAAAGTTCAATGAATCAATAGCAAAATTAGACCATATCAAGGTGACTTTATTTTGACCAAAAAAAAGGTGAACTTTAATTTTTGTACTTCTATTTAGCAAGAAAAAAAAAATCTGCATCCTTAGTCCTTAAGTTTTTTGCTTAGTTGGTAGTAGGTGATTTTTTTTAGTTTTGTAGTATTGCTATTTAAATTGATGTATTTGGTCTAAACTTTTAATTTATAATGAAAGAATAAAGTCAGAATCCCTAAAACATAGTGATTTTGTGCTTTTATAGCGTAAAAAATTTATCCTCATGTTCATTTTATCTTAGATAATATCTATAGGTGTGAAAGAGTAACTCGGGTGGTTAAGATCTTGGCAAAAGAATAGGCCAAATGCCAAAACTTGGGACAAGAGGATATTTCAGTACTAAAAATTACGAAAGATACTTAAGTATCATTAGATTATTTTAGTCTCAACCAGCAAAGGCTCCCAAAAATCATACGTATCATTTTTTAAATGATATAAATGTAGATGTGATTTGCCGGAAAGCTGAGTCAACTTAGACTTTTTTGGCCTAAAAATTGATTTTTAATATAAATAATAATTAAATAGTATTATAAAATATAAATTAAAAAAATGATAGCAGCACAGGTGGGGGAGCCTTTACCTGTGGCCATCGTCCCATCGCTGGTGGAGCAGCAATGACGCCTCACTGATGGTCTTGCTTTAGATTTCCATACAGGCATAAAACCAAAGCTTCTTCTCAAATTTGCATCAGCTTTCGAAGTTAAATCTAACCTTCAATGGATGTTAAAAAAAAAAAAAACGCAACCATTAACACACGAACGATGTCTCAAAATGCATAGAGCATCGGAAAACAAAACTTACCGAGAGCCAGGCTTGCCCATAATGCCTCAAGCTTTTTCAGTGCTAACATAAGACCAAAATGCAAAACACAATGTTCAATTCGTATCTCCAAGAACCAAAAATCAGTAATTTGGAGCACCTTTGAGATAGATTTGAAAATGGTGGTTTCTGCAACTCAAGAAAGTGGTTTCTTTTTCTAGTTTTTGCTCTAAAGGGGAAAAAGGGAAAAAGAAATCAAATGCAAACCTTTCAACGACATCAAGCAATTCCACTTTTGCCAGAAAAAACAGAGAGAAGTGAAGAAGTCGCCAATATTGGGTTTCGTTAGAAGTGCAATTTGTCAAATAAGCATAAATTTGCAAGGCAAAGGTTGAAGCATAGCAAACAAGGGAGAGGTTGCGAGTTGCGGAGAGAAGAGACTAAGCAAAAAAGGGTCAAAGTGGACTGAGCTTGACCTATTTATTAAATGGGTTGAAAGAGACTCACTAATACCCATTTGTTTTGGGCTTTTAAAGTATTTGTTTTGGACTTTTAACTTTAAAACTCATGATGATCCAAATTTTAAGTTAGAGGTGACTAATTTAAATAAATGTGAATTAAAATACGTGTTTATAATTCATTTTGATAGTCGTAACTACTACATAACAATTGATGATGGCTCATTTGATATAGCCTTCAAATCGGATATCTCTTCTCATTTTTGCTGTGGAAGAGGATGAACATCATTCAATCACTTGAACCAAGCTGTGTCCAAAAATAACCTAGATGAGTCGTTTGTTTGTGCTTGTTCTTCAAAGCATTGGATAACGAGATTCTAGGATCAAAACAAAAAGGTGTATGGCCATGGAAGTCAAAGCATCAAAGAAATACTCATGGGACCATACCATATGTTTAGAATTTTTTCTGATAATTATCCCCATTTTCTTATCTCAACCAACTACTTCACATCATGCATGTGTGAGAAGACCCTTTCATTAGACCAAATACTATCACTTTTGGTGCATAGTACCGCTTTTGTATAACTCGATTCGGCATGGTGCACTTGACGTCTCGATCATATGAGGTTTTCACCCTAAGTGGCACCCATTGCGATTCCCTTCTATCCGGATCTTCCTTATCTACAAGAAAATGTTTAAGTATACTCACATGGAATACTAGATATACCTTGAGTTTTTGTGGTAACTTCAGCTTTTATGTGACCTTCTCAACCCATTGTAACACTCGAAATGGCCTCTCGTAGTAATGGATCAACTCCTTATGCACGTCATTGTGTTGAAGAACCAAATGTAGCTTAGCTAACACTAGGTCCCCAACTTGGAACTTTACGTACCATTGATTCTTATCAGCCCAATTCTTCATGCACTTTGAGGTCTTGTATAGAAATGTACACTTCAAGTTTGCCTATTCTTGCCACTCTTTGCGAACTTGTATGTGGAAGGTCCAATGGATTTGTTTGATTTAGTTTAAATTAAAGTTATATAACAAAATGTGGATCGAATATGCTTTTGTGACAAAGTTTAATGAAATTGATAGTAAAATTAAGCCACATGGATGTGATTTTTTTATAATTATATTTGGAACAAAAATACTTCCAGTCATTATGCTTTTTGCTTAGTTGATTGTAGGAGATATTTTAAGTTTTACACCGTTTCTATTTTGAATTGATGTATTTGGACAGAATTTCTTATTTTTGACGAATGGAGGAAGCTCAGATCTTTGAAAGATGGTGATTTGTCAATTTTATGGCATTACCATATTCATCCTCATAGTAAGTATATATATAGTCCAAAAGTTATACAAGAATACACCTAACGAAATTAGATCCAACCTAATCTCCTATCAATAAAGGAATCAGACGTCATGGGGGTCTATCCAAGATTAAGACATTATTTGTATCACAAGAGAGAATGACCCAATTTGCTAACCAGTTAGCATATGGGTTTCCTTCCTTAAAATTATGCAGAATTCTTACATACTGAAAATACATTAAAAGTTTATAAATCTAAGAAACGAGCATGTCACTAAAGTTAAAAGTAGGAGTTGATTATTGAAGTAGTGAAATAGCAGCTTGTGAGTCTATTTCCATTATAAGTTTGGGGATGCCCAAAGAAATTGCCATTTTAAGACTTGAAAGGATACCCCACAGTTTTGCTTTGTGTGAAAAGCAAACATCCATAGTATGTACAAAATTAGCAAGCTAGTTGCTTGATTCATTAAACAGAAGCCCACCTACTAAAATCGGGCCTGGGTTGCCTTTAGAGGCCCCATCTGTGTCAAGCTTGACCCACCCGGTTAGAGGAGTAGTTCAACCTACACGCTTATCTCTTCTTTCTCTCTGAGGAGACAATCTATGTTTTGTTAGATGAGTTGATATAATGTCCTCAACATAATTTAGAATCAAGCATAAATGTTCTCTAATAAGACAAACATCCTTCTCAAATAATTGCTTATTCCTCCAATTCTAGAAATGCCAACAAGTAATAGCAAAAATAAGGGACCAAATTATCTTAGACCCTAATTGATGAATTAGATATAATTGTCATTAACCATGGGTGTAGATCCTAGGTAAAGAATCACCCTGAAATCTTGCAGGTAGAATCTTTTGCCATATTGCCTTTGCTTGTTTACAATCTCTAAGTACATGTGAAATGGTCTTCGGAGAGTGCGAGCACATCGCACAACAAGAATCTGTAATGAGCTTACATTGAAATCTTTCATTGTTAGTGAGCAAACATTGGTGAGAGACCAACCATAAGAAGCTTTTGATTCTTTGTGCCCCATCCCATTTCCACACTAAACTCCATAGTCGATTAGATGACATGAGTTGTGTCGGTGCAAAAATTCACAAGCTTCTTTAACCATGAACGAACCATTTTTATTGTTGCCTTGAATTAACAAATCCTCTCCAACACAATTAGAAGGTGCAAGCATTGAATGAATCTGCATCAAAATTGATTGAGGTAGAATACCTATAAGGTTTGCGAGGTTCCATTGATTGTTGCAAACGAAATCACGAATAGTACAGTTGAGGTCTTGAGGTGTAGCAGGTGGAAGAATCTAGTGGGCAAGTGGACTAACATCATCAACCCAGTCATCCATCCAGAATTTAACTGAACGCCCATTAACCACTACCCATCTCATACCCTCTTAAACATCCCTCCAAACATCACCAAGAGCTTTCCAAAATAACGAATGAGTAGTACAAATAGGAAGAGTAGACGATACTAGTTTAAAACATTTGTACTGTCATGAATAAAAGATACCCACAAAGAAGTTGGTTTTTAAACTAAATACCAAGCTAGTTTCATGAAAAAAGCTTTATTATTATCTCTTAAATTCTGAAGTCCTAATCCTCCATAGTTCTTTGGTTGGCAAAGTTTCTCCAATCTTGTTAGGTGCATCTTTTTTTTGACCTCGAACATCTCCCCGGATAAAGTTTTGGCACACTCTCTCTCTCTATTGCTTCTAATGTTACGATTGGCAACCTCACTACTTGCATCGTATATGATGGCATAGTAATTGCAATAGACTAAACATGGGTGATTCTACCAGCAAGAGATAAATATTCAACTTTCCACCCACTTAACTTTGCACTTTATCAACAACCAGGTGGTAAGTTCTGCGAGTAACTCTTTCATGAAGCAAATGTACTCCTAAATATTTGCCAAGATTAGTAGTAAGAGGGTAGCCTCCCACAATGCTGATAAATGACATTTTTTGTTGAGGAACGTTCTTAGAACAAAAGAGCTTAAATTTAGTAGTATTAATCTTCTACCCGAATCATTGTAGAAATTGTCTAAGCATTGCCTAATAACTTGCATTTGCTTAGGAGAGGCTTTCACAAATAGAAGGAGATCATTTGCAAACATTAGGTGAGAAATTGTGGGACTTCCTTTATGGGTACAAAATGACTTCCATTTACCCTTATCAACTGGTTCCATGATTAAGTGAGAGAGTCGTTCCATATAAAGCACAAATAAGAAAGGCGAGAGTGGATCCCCTTGTCTTAGACCCCTTGTAGGCTTAAACACTTTAGTTAGTTCTCTATTCCAAAGCAGTTGCATACTGCTAGTTGTAACACACTGCATAATAAGATCCACCAGTGATTAAGGAATACTAGCTAATTGCAAAGTCTCATGAATGAACTACCAACTTAGTCGATCATACACCTTCTTGAAGTCTATCTTAACTAGCATGTAACCCTTCTTCCCCCTCATCTTGCGCATTGATTGAATGATTTCCTAAACAATGATGATATTATCTTGAATGTATTAGAATGGAACAAAGCTCACTCGGTTAGGGGAAGTCAAAAGAGGCATAAACTTTCTTCAGTCGATTGACAATAATCTTGGTGATTATTTTGTAGGAAACGTTGCATAGACAGATATGCCTGAAATGCTCCAATATTTCAGGAACATCAACTTTGGGAATCACCGTGATAAGTATTTGGTTAATGCCTTCTAGGTTTCCATCACCAAACCATAGTTTCTCAATTTCAAGATTTACTGAGTTACTGTTACCCATTGATTTTGGTAAAAAATTGCTTGAAAGCCATCTAGTCTTGCCGCTTCGAACGGTCCCATTCCAAACAATGCATTCCAAACTTCCTCCCTATTCAAGTGTCTTGAAAGTCTTTGAACTTTTTGTGGTTGAAGTGATCAAGCCAATTTATCGTGGAAGTTCGTGGATGTTCATCTGAGTATCTCTTCTGAAAATAGGAGACAACTAAATTCTTCAATTGTTCTGGATCAATAATCCAACTTCCATCCTCACTCTCAAGGGAACAATTGTTGTTGTATGGAAGAAACGAGTATTCCTATCTCCAAAAGTGATAAATTTATGCCTAGTCTTCTGGAATCACAAAATTTCTTCTTGCAATGAAGTTTTCATATATTCATGTTTTAATTTCTGCTCAAGTTCCATAAGAAAAGGATTATGCCCACGCTCTAACTTTCTTTGGATACCTTCAATTCTAGCAAGGATCTGTCATTTACGACTGAATATATTTTCAAATATACTCTTGTTCCATTCTTGTAGGCGTCTCGTGAACTGTTCCAACTGAGGTTGAATTGTAGTGTCAACACTTCAATTATCTTTAACAAAGTCAGAGAAGTGAGAGTGTTTGCCAAGTAGCTTCAAAACAGAAAGGTCGATTGACACGTATATGCATAGTGATACTACTGGGGTTGATAAGAAAGAGGTTTTTGGTAAGATTTAACTCTCGGAAGGACCTTGATAAAGGCATTAGGAAACATCAATCTCTAGTCTATGTTACTTAATGCTCTATCTAACCTCTTGAAAACTTGAGTAAGTCCTGACCACTAAGGACCTTTCCAAGTGTATTTATAACCTGTGAAATTGAGATCAAGAAATTGACATGAGTCAATCCAATTTCGAAATTTATCAGATTTGACCAAGGATATAGGAGCTCCACTATTTTTCTCATGACTATAAGCAATTTCATTAAAATCACTTACGATGAACCAGGGCATAGTAATTGAATAAGCTAGATTAGCAATAACAGACCACAATTCTTTTATCTTGCTTTCTGTAGGATTTCCATAAATAACGGTGAAGCACCAAGAACGCTGATTTGCCGTCAGAATGAGATGGATGAGTCGAGCATCAGAACGAAGTAAATCTATTTGAAAAGAATATTCCTTCCATTAAATCCATTTACCCTCGGAGTAACCTCATGTATCTTTCCTAATCGAATGCGTAAACCCTAATTTCACAATAACTTTAGAAGCCTTATCACTGCTAATTCTAGGTTCTAGCACAACAAGAATATCAGGCACGTGAAGTTTAATCAAATCCCTCATGGTAATTAGAAACTTCTTACTACCAGCACCTGGACAATTCCAAACTAAAATGTTCATAGTTAGGAAAAAAATTAAATATAAAGAGGTAGAGAACACAAATAAGGCAAAGTTAATCCATGATCGTATCAAAGGTATTGGGTACCAATGAGACAGTCAAATCCTCAGACTCATCATCCATGTCTCTACTATTATTAATCAAGTTGGGGTCAGGGAATTTAGGTTGCTCATGAATACGAGAACTCAAATTTCCGGTATGTGTTCCAACCCCTTCTTTCTCCACTATCATATCCATTGAAGGAGTAGAGTTATGGACAACTACTAAATTATTATCTACACCATTATCCTCCACACGGCGAAGAGACAATCGTTTGGATTTAGGAACCATCGATTTAGAAGGCTTTATAGATTGTTGCCTAGGGGTTTTATAATCCTTAGCAAATTGATCAATAAGCTCATAATCACTCAATTGAGACTTTGCCTTAAGAGGAGCAGGTTGCCTGGTAATAGTTTGGGAGGGCAAGTGATTTCCAATACCACACTATCTATTTGTTCATTTGCTGATTGAGGTTGCAACACGTCAAATTGGGATCCTAACTGGTGTTTATCAAGATTGTCCCCAGGTCCTCAACGAGTTCTCGATCTCTTTAATTTTTGTAACACCATCCATTCCCCAAAATTTCCATCTTGTTTTGGAGCATCAGAGTTGTCTTTTCTAGTTGTAACATTTTCAGTAGGAAATCTTTCGTCTTGTTCAACTACCCCAGGCATAATTTTACCCTCACAATCTTCCGTTTTATGTCCATAATAGCCATAGTGAAAGCAAATTAGATTCAAGCCTTCATACTCTTGAAAATAATTTAAAAAAAAAAAAAAATCAAAATTTTAATTATTTTTAAAATTTTTGAATTTATTGTTATTATTTATTTTATTTTATTTTATTTCTTTTTTTCCCCCTTCTTTTCTCTTTTCTTTTTTCGTCTTCCTTCTTCTTCCCCCTTGTTCCTTCACCACCAGTGATCGCCCAAGACACGGGCTAATGAGCTTGAACTTGGCCAAGGTCGGCGAACTCGAGGCTTGATTGATCTAGGCTAGCCCGAACTTTCCAACCTGAGCTCTATTGCTACTGGTGCGCTACAAGCTCACCATGTGGCTCGTCGATCTAGTTGAGCCCAAGCTTGTTGGCTTGAGCTCTATTGTGGCCGGCCAGCTCACGGCTCACTAGATCTAGGTGAGTCGGAGCTCAGCCAAGGCCAACGAGCTTGTAGCTTGCCTCAGGCTGGTGAGCTCAGGCTTCATTGAGGTTGACAAGCTCACTGCTTGACCGATCCTGGCAAGGCAGAGCTTGCCTATGGTTGTTAGTAGCCTTTTTCGGAAAGGAAAGAGAGAAAGATGACGAGGACAAGAGAAGAGAGAATAGAGGTGTTGACCTTGTTTGGAAAGGAATGAGAGAGGGGATGGGGATGAAAGGAGAGAGGATAGAGAAGAAAGGCCTTAGATCCCTTCATGGGTTCTAAGTGGGTTTCTAAATAACCCATTAAAATCCCCTTTTTTTTTCTCTACTTTTTAACACCAATTTATGACATAAATTTAACTTTTACTTGACATATATTTAATTCATTTAATTAAAAGTGAATCATAATATAGATTTATGACCCATTTTTACACCCCTATTTTTGGGAACAAATCTTGAACTTAAACATTTTGAACGGCTACAATGACCAAAAATGACAACTTATCGTAACAATTAACATACTAAAACATCTCCCATTATTGTAAACCATTTCAATGACACGAACCAAGCTACGCCTATAAAATAAACTCGCACGCATCCACACCAAAGCATTAGGCAACAAGATCACAGAGCAAGAAGAAAAGGTGCAGTCATGGAAGTTGAAGGATCAAAGACAATGGCGATGATGTTCCTGGTGGGTTTGATATTCTGGGCATCTGTCGTTGATGCAGATGCGACAGATGCTATTAACTGTGAAGAGAAGTGTCGGACTCAATGCGCCAGTCCTGGTTCCCCTCCTTATTGCTATGTCGACTGTATGAGACACTGTTCAAGCAGGTATTACTTAGCTAAATTACGATTGGTCATTTCATTTCGGGGTTTGAAGTTATGGTACATCACTTAAAATAGGAATCGTTGGTAAATTTTTTTTTTCTTCTTCGATAATTAAGAATATCGAAAATGAATAAATTTACCAGGAGCTATACAGTCAATTTGTTTCACATCTCTAATTTTCAGTGGTTAGGAGAGGATTCTTATGGCCTACAAGACAAGGGATAACTTTCCATTGAAGATCTCTGTCTATTCATTCAAATAACACCAGCTCTTTCCCTATCTTTTTCCCCATTTTTATGTGTTGTAGATCCCAAAAGAGTCGAGCAGCCAGGACAGAAGATTGAAGCTTGTGCGGATTCGAGCTCTGATGATTGCCGAAAGTCTTAAACGCTGTACTATGGCTACAGGCTTGATGAGGGAGAGAGGCAAAATAAATGGGTAGTCCCCTCATCCCAATAAGTACGTTTAATAGATCCATCCTTCGTTACACTTGCCGTGTAATTGCATGAACGATTCCTACAGTTATGCGAGATCTTGTCGTTGCTGTGGATTGGCCCGTGTCACTAAATTCGACACTTTAGCATCGATCATCGTAAGTGGTGTTTTTGTAGAATTTGGGCAAGCTCACTTAAACCTTGCACAGAGCTTGAATATCTTGATCTCCGAATGAACGAAGTTGCCGCCCAATTGTTTTCTTCCTTGCGTCGGTATTTTAACGGTGACCAAGAACTCAATTTACAACGTGAGATCCCTTCACTTGGATATAAGATCATGGGGCATGATGCGAAACCGTCAACGAACTTGATCCTCTCATCAAATTTCGTGAATGATGTCCCTAGACCATTTAAGGCATTCCCCTTAGTCTCTACATCTTCAATCCGTTTCCGATCTTGCTCCTTAGAGTGTTGCTCATGAGTTGAAAGGCTTTCCCTATAACTCTAGCATTGACAATAGATGTCACGGTCCGGACCGCTAGCCTAGTCCAAAGGATTATGTAAGCAAGTAAGCAATGCCCCGGTGCTAAAACGCTTGCACATTTCACAGAATCATTTGTAGGAAAAAAGAACGAAAACGGGTGATGTTCTACTCAGTTGTATTAATTAATGATACAAGCAATGTACATCAAGGAACTATCAAGATAGGAGAGCCTGAGCAGTTGAACCCTCCTAAAGAGCTTTAAAGACATTTGTTTATTCTTGCACGAGTAGACATTACACGTAAGGTGGCATTATCTAACAATTATGAAAAACAAGACACAAAATATGTCTAAAATACCTCCACACCATGTTGACAAGTGCTTGACCCAGGTGGCCATGGACAATGTCTATGCGCCATGGACAAGCCCATATCAGGACACTCACAAATTACTTGGGCGATGCTTGCTATGATTAAAAAAAAATACAATAAAAGGTATGCCATTGTTCCAACTGATATATAACCTGTACAATTTGAAGGAGATATAAAGGGCTGGATATATTGAAGTGATGTATTAGAACACTCTTTTATATATGAGCCAACCTGTTGGTCATATAACAAAAGGATTGGATTGGAGTGCATGGTAGGCTATGAAAATGTGGCCGGAACTCAAAAATTATTCTCTCTCTCTCTCTCTATCTTGCCACCTCCACCCTCAACCGCCACTCTTCGCCTCTTCCAACTCCATGCCCTTGCCACCACGATCTTGGATCAAGATCATCTGAGGCCATCGACCTCCGATCGACCTCAATCCGAGGCTGTGAGGGATTGACCACACGCACACACGGGAGCTGAGTCGGAGGGGAAAGACTCGTGAGGACTAAAAAGGGTGAGGAGAGAAATGAAACGATGGTAGGGGCGACCCTTCGCGTGTAAAGGCTGGCTGTGGCTTCCAGGAAGGCGGTGGTGATAGGAGACAACTGCCCTTCATGATGAGCAAAGACTGTTGGCAGCGCTTGCGCTTTACGAAACAGGAGGAGAGGACTAGGGTTTACCTTGAATTTTTGGCATTAAATACACTTGAAATCGAGAAAAAAGTCAAAAAAATAAAATCTATCTGTGACACAAATACAATTACTGAAAAAATGAAATTGATAGATGGATCCCTAATTTGGGAAATAAATTTTCCACCAATGGACCAAATAAATAAGTCTAATTTCTTTCTATTAAAATTCTGTAAAATAGATAAATAGCAAAAAAAGAAAAGATTAAACGAGTAATTTTACTGAGACATTGAATTTCCTCAGAGCACATATCGGTTATATGTTTCTGATTGACATAAGCCTAGAGATTCTCTTTTGTGCATTTAGATGTCAAAAGCAAAGGAGACATTGAATTTCTGAACTTTTTTCCTTTTTCCAACATTCGACATCTAAAGCAATTTCATTGTCTCATCTTCTTTTTTCTTTTTACCCGGTGTTCGCAAAGTAGCTTTGCTTTCTTGCTTTTTAAAAGGCAAGAGCAACCCCCTCCTCTCTCTCTCTCTCTCTCTCTCTCTGCGAGAGTGCATCCAAAGGGAGGGACATCTTTATATGAGGAATAGGAAAGATGTAAAATTCAAAAATGCGTGCTCCAAAATTGCTCCCACGGTGGAAGCCACAATGAACATTCACATAATGATGTCCCTGTGCAGCCACTGAGTCAACCTCTCCCATTGGGGTTGACTACCATTCCAGATTTGAAATTCTTTCTTGCAAAGTGTAACAATAGGCACTTCGCCGGATTGGTGTTTCAGTGATTCTAACTCCTTTCTGTTACATCGGGAGTAGCGGAAATATTTTGAATGCAATGAGTTTTTTTTTTTTTTTTTTTTTTTTTTTTTTTTTTTTTTGGGATTTTTGCATCCTCTCTTGAACTACTATGAAGAACTAATAAGACTATATCTATAACTAAGAAAAAAATTATCCGAAAAGTTATAAACTTATTACCCTTTTGTCAATTCAGTCCTGAATCTTTTAATTATGCCAATTATATCAAACCTTTTCACGTTTTACTAGTTGAGTTTATTCGGGCAATTTTGACAGGATATTGCTGACGTGGATGCTAGCCATCCTACATGGTGTAGGTGATGTTAATTTGGACAAATTTTAATTATATTTTAATAATTTTTCAATTTATTTAGTTATTTAATTTTTTCCTTTTTTTTTCCCTTCCCCTGTTCCTCCTCTAGCCAGTCATAAGGCCCCAACAATAGACTAAAGGCTAGGACCTCCTTGGCCTTTGGCAAAGCTTGCTCTTATCAGGGCTAGAATGAGGCTCACCAAATCTAGTGATGTCAAGCCCTACCATGGCTATACAAGACTCAAACTCACCAAACTTGAAAGGTCAAGCGATCTAGCAAGTTCAACCCGAAAAGTTGACCTCACTGGTCCTTGCTTTTGGTTGGTTGTTGGCCATTAGCTACACCCAACAACTAGCTAGAGGAAGGGGAAAAAAGAAAAGAAAGAAAAGAAAAGAAAATAATATTAAAAAATATCAAAATACTATAAAAATTGTACACGTCAATAATTTCTAACTAAAATTAACCTAATAAACTCAATTGACAAAACATAAAAATGTTTATCATTCAATTAACACAATTAAAAGGTTTATGATTGAATTAGCAAAAGTATAATATGTTTAGAACTTTTTCGATAAATTTTCTTGTAAGCATGTCAAGAGGTACATCAAGAACAACTTTTCATAGCGGTTGAGCTCTTGGCATGTTTAATCTTGAAATTAAAGAATTGAATGTTTGATAATTGCTTGCACTAGGCACTAGGGATGCTGAAGCAAATTTTGTCTGAGTAAGGGTGCATTCACATGAAGGTGCGTTTGTTTTATAGAAAATGAATTATCCTAAATATGATTGCTTCTATTGCTTATAGAAATAAATGAATGAAAAATATTTTCATTGTTAGTAGAAATATTCAGATATAAATTATTGTCGATAATGAAAAAAATTTCATTAATGGATTATTTCAAGCGATATAAGCAATTATTTTGAGGAAAATATTTTTCAAATTATTTATACAAATGGAACCTAAGTTGGTTTGGTCATTTGATGAAACAGCGATTAGCCATTGCAATTGCTTGTTCAAGTGAGTTATTTCTCATTCCATTATATGGTCCTATTTCTGGACCACCAAATAGGCCAACAGATTGCCGCCCATTTTATCTCTTGAAGAATTGTGCTTAAAGTGTAACTTACGATGTATATGACATTTAGATTGGGGCTTCATAGGGAAATTATTTAATTAGTCCTAAACTTATTATATGGGGTATCAATTCTGTTCTAAATTTTTCAATTTTGCTAATTTAATCTTAAAGTTTTATGTGAAATCTCAATGTAGTCATTTCAGTTAATTTTCACTAAAAATTACTTGATGTGATAGTGTACCACATAGGATGGCCAAAGATAACTAGACTATCATGTTAGTGATTTCCATTAAAAATGAATTACATTGGAATGTCATGCAAAGATTTATGACTAAATTGATAAAATTGAAAAGTTTTGGGACTAAATTGACATCGATACAATAAATTTAAGGCTGATTGGATAATTTTTTCAACTTGACCACTTAATTCATTTCTTCTAGAGTTCGGTCCATCTAGACCCGGTCAATTTACTTGACAAAAAGGCCTTTATTTTTATGGGTAGAGAGATACGTAAGGATATCTTAGGTCAAGCCTTTTATTCATCATACATACACTTAGATGAAATCCCCTCTCATTAAAAGAGAACAAATCAAGGGAGGAAAAAAAGGCTATGTGTATTTAAAAAAATTGGAATAAGTGCATTGGAAATCCAAAAATTTGTCATGAAAATGTAATTGAATATTAAAATTTGACAAAAAAGTACAATTGGATTCTAAATTTTTTTAAAAAAGTGCAATTAATAGAATGATTTGATTGGATTAATTTGACAAATTTTAGGATTAGTGCATACTTTTTTAAAGTTTTAGGACTCAATTACACTTTTTTAATAAGTTTTAAGACTTAATAATAATTTTTTTAAAAAAAATTATGATAAATTTCAGGAATTCAAAAAAGAATCCTGAGTTGGATTTGGATGCAATATAAATCTTGTCAGAAGCAGCACTATGATTTGAGGTGTTAATTAATTAGAGAATCAATGAAAAGATCAATCGCCGACGCCGTTCCTCCCCCATTATCATAGCCGCTGCGGCGATGATTTGAGAGGAAATAATTGCATGCCTCCATCACGGGTTGACCTTTACTCGGCGTGGGCCTATGGCCTGCTTAATTTTCAGCCTCGCAAAGATCATTGGTTGCCGTCTGTTCTGATGGGCGTTCATGCGTTTTTGCGAGCGTGAAAGGAGCTTTCTCACATGGACTTTGGTGTTCTTAATCCAACCGAATTATTACCCTAATCTTGCAATTTCCCTTTATGTTCCCGTGGCTTTGGATGCCTAATCAAAGTCAAAAGTGCCTTAGAGCAAGTATTAATTGTTGCGGATTGATTGGTTCTTTTACTGAGATGTCTTGTAAAATAAAATCTACATGATATCATTCTGTCTTCATGTCTAGATATATTTATTTTGTTATGCGGGTGCTACTAATTTATTCGGTTTGATCCCCCCCTTAAATATGATCTGAGTAGGAGGATTAAGGCCTAGGGAAAGCTATTTTTATAAGAAGACTATTTTTTTCCCATTTTTTAAAATTTATTTCAGAATGTCACGTAAACATTATATTATATTACTTAACCTTGCATTGGAAGCTTTTATCTTCATCAGATTTGAAGAATAACCAACATGACCATAATCGATGAGGCTGATATAAGGATATCTGGTTGAGATGTCAATAAATTTGAATATGGATATGGATGTGGAGAATAGCATCTATGCCTAGGGAAAACGTCATAAAAGTTTTGCATGCCAATCGGATAGGCTAACTGTCTGGATTTAATTTGTTCATAAAACTTTGTATGACACCATAGCAAAGATTCATACTTTCTTTGATTGTAAAGATATTAGTTTGAGGGGCAGAAATGTAAAAGAAAATTAATTTGATAAAAATAGAAAATAAAGGGGCAACAATGGATTAATGCGTTGGGTAATCTACTCTGTTCCAAGTTTCCAACAATTTACAAATTAAGGCCAGTGAAATTTAGTTAAAAGTTTCTATGCCCATGTGATTTCCACTGAAATCGAGTTCAAAATTTTATGTCCATGTGAATTTGTTTTTTTCTTTACATAATCCAGAAACACGTCCACATAATTTTCACTCATTTCGCCATTTCTCTTTCCATTGTGGATTCCGAAACCCGAATTGAATGTATACAATTCACTGAACAATTACTTATTCTCACATTAGTTCTTCACCTATTTAAATATGGCATTGGAGCAACTTACTCAGAATTGCCCACCATTCAATCCATCCTCTCTCGTGGTCAAGATCAACCGAACGAGTCATTTCAAGATGCAATCTTCGATCTCAGTCCACGCAAGCGAAATGCAGCAAAATGCAAATAAGGGAGACAAGGTCAGGAGGGGGAATGTTTCTGGTCCGAGCGACTGAAGAACAGCATGTCATGGCCAGGGACCGAGCACGACTACCAACAGACCGAATGAATATGTTCGCTCCTGCAATAAAAACAGAAGCCCTTTTTAGACCTGATGGAGCTGCAGCTGCTGCTGCTGCTGCTTTCACCCCCCCAATAATGCCCTCCTATGTCCTCCTTTTTATAAACTAATTCATTGAAAAGAATACAAAATTCATTATGATCTTCACTGCATCGTGGGATAGGTCACAATGAGTGGCCTCTGTGGGTTAAATTCTCGCTTGTCTGAATAAGACAAGCGGTGCGATTCAAGTTTAGCAATATTTTACATTTGTTCTCATGTCTTGTGGTGTGCACTGTGATTATTGCACTTTCACTGTACCAGAAGTTGGAAATATCCGGAGATTTTACAAATTTTACTTGGTTTTTTTTTTTGGGTATTTTGCTCAATATAGGCATCTCCTTTTGATTAGTCTGTGATCATGGGGAAAGTAGCATAGTTAAGGACATGGCACTTTTATCAGGAAGCATGAGTTGGCCAAGCTATGTTGGATTTGTGTGGCCTTTTATGTCTTGCAATCAGGAAAGGTGTTCTAGAAATCATGCCTGACATCTACCTATAACAAGTGTAGGGACAAAAAGGTTTTGTATCACCTTGAATCTGTTGCCCATCGACAATACTAAGGTTTTTAGATACCCCTTAATCTACCTCTGAGATTCCATTTGGACCGATCTTAAATTTTCAAGACAATCATGTCGCTATCAATCTATTTCCATTATTTAGATTGATCGGACATCTAGAACGCTTATGCAGTTTCAGAAAAATTAATTTATCTAAAGTGTGGTGCGCAAGGTGACTAATTCACATATGCAACAAATGAGTCTTACATCTGGATTTTAGGTTAGCCGTGAGGAAAGGTCATCATCCCACGATACTCTTATGAAGTTGCAAGATAAGTGAAATTGGCTACCTCATATTGTGACCAAGAATGGTCGTATCAAATCACATTTAACAATTAAAAATATGAAATTAATGGAGAAGTAACATTTGACAATTAAAAATTACTTATGAGGAGGATACAACCAAATAACATGACATGCGATGTGACATGTAGAGGTCATATATCAAATGATATGGTATGAAACAGACAATGGTGCATGGCGAATAATTATATGACATGAGACAATGCATGGCGTGATAAGGTGGTGTGATGACAATTTGAATGAAACAATGTGGAGTCATTTGATAATTGAAATTTATATTTTGAAAAAGAGTTTTAAAAAGCTTGATTGGCAAGCACAAGGCCATGGTTATATTTTCTCTGGTTCACATACTGACGTCAAACATACGGCCTTTAGCTATCTAGCCGCGTCATCACACGTATGCCCTACAACACCTCAAATATAGCAAACCTAGCTGGCCAAGTCAGCATCCTACTTTTCCAAAATCTTCCAAATTTTAGGTTTAGGTAATCTACTAAACATCAATCAACATATTGAGTTCGTTCTTGAGGCGCCACTAATCTATCTATTTCTAGATTAATGGAAACTTAAATTATATTTCTTAGTAGGAAGCTGACAAACCATCTAAGTGAAAAAAGGCACTACGGGATCTATATGGAGTTGTAGGGTCCAGGTGCTCTATTACATGTCTAGATTGGTTATTGCCCCGACAGCGGCATTTGGGTATCACATTCTCTAGTAATGTCCTAGATTTTGAATATCAAATGATGTACTAGGTTGAGGGGTCCAACATTAACTTTTTGAGATCACGCTTTTGTTGAATCATGTCTAACAGGCTTGAAAAGTTTTATGCCATTTGTAATGGCCCAATCATGTTTATAGACATCCAAGGTTGAATTGGAGAAAATTACCAAAAAAATAATCCTAAACCTAATATAGAAATATCAATTTCTCTTAAACTTATCTATCAATTTTAGTGGAAAATTGCTGGTGTGGATGGCGGTTGTTCTATACGATAGATTGATGCCAACATGGACAATTTTTACAAATATTTTAATTTTCTGAATTTTTTTTCCTTTTTTACTTCTTTCTTCTTCTTTTTTTCTTTCCTTTTTTTCTTATTTCCCTTTGCTAGCCTGCAGCCTAGGGGTGTCAAAAAGGCCCGACCCGACCCGGCCCGGCCCGGCCCGACCCGACCCGACCCGACCCGACCCTAAACTTAGGGTATTTTTCGATACCGGCTCCATACTCGGACCCGACCCGAAAATACCCTAAATTTAGGGTCGGGTCGGGTCAAAACGGGTCGCACGCAAGCCTTTTTGATACTGCGGTACCGTTTGTGCATTTTGGTCCTCATCCGTTGAGGGAAAATGGTAAAGTAAGATAAAATAAACAAAAGAAAATAAGTTTTTATCTCTCTCGTACGTTTTGGCTCTCAACTCTCTAGAGTTTTTGAGCTAAACAAGAAATTAAAACCAAACTTGTAAAAGGTCACGCTCTGGCCCGACCCGACCCGACCCTTTTGTTTGGGTCTAATGCGTTTCGGGTTAGGTCGGGTCGGGCCAAAGCATGACCCTATAGGATTAGGGTCGGGTCGGGTAACATCAAAACCCGACCCGACCCGACCCATTGACACCCCTACTGCAGCCTCAATGATGGAGGCAATCTTTGCCGACCACAAGGGAGGATTAGGACACCCTTGCCGCTGGCCAGATCTACACCTTTGCCTGCCCTCACCATTCCACAGTAGAAAAGAAAAAAGAAAAAAAATTATAAAAAAATTTAAAAAATTGTCTACATTAATATTGATTATGTTACATAAGACAACCGACATCTACGTCAGTGGTTTTCAATCAAAATTGGCATGAATGATTTATATTAGCAAATCGTCAAAAAATTTAGAGTTAAATAGATCGAATTAAAATGTTTAGGACTTAATTACCATATGTATAATATGTTTAGAACTATTTTGATAATTATCCCATAGAATTGGGCCTCATGAAAGTTTCACCCTACTTAGACCAATACTTACTGTTTCGTTCAATGTCTGATTGAGTTGATTTTCGTTGCGTCGGCAAGCTCGCAACCTCCATTTTCATTTTGTAATTATTTTATCATCAAGAGATCGCAAACTTCACGATAATGACTGAAAGGGGCCATCAAACCTTTAGACTGACGATACAACATTGGTATCAAAAGGTTCTTTTTTACAAGCAAAACCCAAATGTGAAGTTAGAACAATATTGTATATCCCTTTAAATAATAGGCCAAATTTTATTGATGGTCGACCAGTTAATTTTTTTGAACTAAAAAATTGGGTGTTGTAGTTCCAAATTCAAACCGGCCGCATGACAACATCATATGCATTGTACAATTTCTAAAAACATTTACGGGTTAGGCAGCACGGCAGGACATTAATATCTATGTGAATTCTGACATTATAATGACTTAAAAGAACATGCAGTTTCCTGACTTGTATCCATAAATGTACTAATATCGATATTCCAATTGCCACTTTAACCTCAAACTTCTTCAAAAGAAATTATACTTAAAACCTTGTATATATCTAAAATAACACAGAATTATATGTACAAAATCATAGTTAATAATAATCAAGATGATTGGAAAGTAATCAACAAATCTAAATTTTGAGTGAAATTGATTGCCAAGTATTCCAAAAATTCTCTATCTATTTTTTTTTCCAAGACATTCAAGATTATATTAAAAAAATATGGATCATATATTTATATACTATTTCATTGTTTATCAATATTTCTTTTGAACTATTTCATTTCACATCCAACACGTACGCTAGTTTGCTATAACATTTTGAAGCGAACCCATCACCCCTTTCAAGCTCAAACATTTTCGTAATGTTCCGATAATATCCACAATTGATATCCAACAGATAATAACCTCTCTTTTTAATTTTCCTACACAATGGATCAAATGGAAATGTAAAAGAGTCCATACGTCAGCCCATCAATCTCTCCTAGATAGAAAATTTACATTTCAGCATTCCGTCATCTTCGACAATCAAAACTAGTTTCTTAAAATAAGTCAAATCGCAGTTTCTCTTCCTTTACTAAATTTTTAACTCCATCTTTTCATACATAAATACTTACTTTTCTCACTAATATGTTATAAAATACATAATTCATTTGTTCATATTCTCATCACATGTCTCACTAAATTCAAGTTTTTTCAAATCATATATCCATAATTTTACTCTTGTTATGATTTTTTCCGTGAAATCGGCCTGTTTAATTCACTAGCAAGTTACCATAATTACAATCAAAATAATTGCTACACGAGGAAGGTGAAAAGGAGCAAGATAAGATTACTATTTTCAAGAAGGGGAGAAAGAATAAGTTGTGATGAACCAAGAGAAAGTAGGGAATATGAAGAGCAAACCAAGACAAATTTTCTCCACCAATATATTATAGACTGATACCCGATGCTCTTTCCTAGGGCACATGATGACCTAACCACTCCTAAAAATGGCTCCTTATATTTATTGTCCACCTACACACTCCTTATTAAATTTATCTATATATAATATTTATTTAGTTATCATATTTATTTTCGGGTTTTGCGCAGACGATGGGGGAGAGAGAGTAAGGGGAAAATATAACATTATTATAATTTTTACTATTATAATTGTTATTATTATGATAACAATGATAATAATAAATTATTATTATTATGAAATTCAAGCAAGAGGTTTGCCATGTGAGAAAAGCAGCTTTCATCCTCTTGTAAAGCGACCACGCCCGTTTGGCTGCAATCATGCGGTCTACCTTGTGATAATTCCTTTCACTTGTTCCTTCTCGTTCTTACATATTCCCTCTCTTTCTCTTTCTTTCTCTCTCTTCTCTCTCTCTCTTCTTTTTTTACTTTCCTAGCACCTTGTTTTTCTAAACCAAAAAGAGGTTTTTTTTTTTTTTTTTTTTTTGCCAAATTGTCTCTTCCTCTTTCCATCGTATGCCTCGCCCTATTTTAACCTTGGCCTCGGATATTTCCCCCAATTTTTAAACAAGTAATTAACATCTCGTGAATGTGATTGGAAAACCAAAGCTTCTTTTACCTTCCTTCTAAGTCATTAGCCCAACCGATGGCGATGAATGATTGTTAATTTCTTGTGGTCGCGCACTCGTCGACCATTCTTTCGAAGTGCTTCCACACGCGAATTCGAGAGGCATCTACAATACTAACCACACAAGCTATGTAGCTACGTCTAACGGGCAAGGTGGTTTCTATAATGGCAAATTGAGTCGTGGTACTATACTCTATCCGTGGCTAATTTTGCTCTCTTTTTTTCATTTTTAGGCAAAAGATACATACCCTTCTTTTTCTCACCTTTCATAAAAAAATGGGTTACCGATAATCTACGTGCTAAATTCGACAAATTAATTTTCAAGAGAAAAAGGGGAAAGTGCCCAAATTTAATGAAAGAAAAAATAAAAAAAATTAGGACACTTGCAGCTCGGGAAGCGCGGAAAACCCGCTCGTGCGGAGACGACGTTCACGCTCCCTTAGCAAAAAAAATCAATTAAGAAAAAGAGTGAGAATTCCACCAAATGCGCAAGTATTATTTTAATCATGAGCTAAACTCCAAAAGTCTTCATTGCAACAAGGGCATCGAAGACCACCACATAGGCTCGTCAAACTCGCCATTCCTAAGCAAGCCACCATCATTCTTTTTTACTCTTCGATGAAAAAAGAAATACTTACTTTTATATGGATTGAATCTCAAGATATGAAATACTCCACTAACTTTGACTCGAGTCGGGATTTTGACCCGAGCGGTCCGAATGGTAAAGTTGATCTCGGTGCCAGGGTTTCCATCCCATGTCGGAGTTGTATGTGTGTAATGAGAGTGGATGAAAATGGCGGAACGGAGATTTGAGCAACGTCCGGTTTAGTGAGAAAGTGCAAATGACAAGCGGGTACTAATCCATACATGTATATGAGCACATGAGATGCTAGGCTATTTCATGTTTGTCCATCGACGCTTTGTGTTAGTCCTTGTAAAAATTAATAAAGAAAATTACATCAGTCATGGACTTTCAAGCAAGCTGTTGTCAAGAGGGTCTCACGCTAAAGTCCATGAGAGTAAAGATCCAAATTGGCTTAATCGGCATGGTCTTAAGCCATGCAATCTATATTTTTTGATAAGTATGTTAAAAGTCTTAAAATTTGTCATAAAAATGTAATTGAATTTAAAACTTTCAAAAAATGTAATCAAGTTATAAAACTTGTCAAATTAGTCCGATCAAATCCTTCAATTAATTGCATTGTTTGAAATTTTATGGATTTGATTGTACTCTCGCGACAAATTTTAGGATTTAATTGTAATTTTTTAAAATTTTTAAGATTTAATCACACTTTTACAAAAAGTTTTAGAATTTATATTGCGCTTTTTTTTTTTCCATACAAGCATACGTTAAATTAAGAAAATGAAAAGAAAAAAATTAAAAAAAGAAAGAAATGGGTTATATTTTACTCGCTTCCCAAAACATGTCTCCGTCTCTCTCTAACATACCTTTCAAAGAGAGACAGCCTTTTCTCAGCCTTCCCGAATCCTGTCCCAATCGATCCACCTATATATTCACACCACCAACTCCACCCTTTCTCTCCATTCCTTCCCCTTCTCTTGAAAACCCCCCCTTAGCATGCTTGCCTTTTAGTCACTTACCAATTCAGTCGCCACACAACTAGAGAGGAAGTCACAGTAGAGAGAGAGAGAGAGAGAGAGAGAGAGAGAGAAGAGAGATGGCGAGCGACAAGGTGGTGGAGACGGTGATCGTGGGGAACTACGTGGAGATGGAGGCGGAGGAAGGGAAGCCGACGGGCATCAAGACCAAGATGTCCAACCTCTTCTGGCACGGCGGTTCCGTCTATGACGCTTGGTTCAGCTGCGCTTCGAATCAGGTTCCCTCGAAAAAACCAGATCTAATCCATTGCCTCTCTCGGCCCTTTCGCCGAGATGGGTATCTGCAACATTCTCGTATGAGCATCTCCCCTGATCGACTGTTCCATTGCTGCTGCGTGCGTGTCTCAGGTGGCGCAGGTCCTGCTCACGCTGCCCTACTCCTTCTCGCAGCTCGGGATGCTCTCGGGCTTACTCTTCCAGCTCTTCTACTGCTTGCTGGGGAGCTGGACCGCGTACCTCATCAGCACCCTTTACGTGGAGTACAGGACCAGGAAAGAGCGAGAAAAAGTCGATTTCAGAAACCATGTCATTCAGGTAAAATCAACCCAACAACAACAAGAAGACCCATAAAAAAGAAAACCCTAATGAAGCTTCATCCCGGAAGCGTCCATGTCTTCTTCTTCCTTCCTTCTGTATGCCCTGCTTCACGTTCTTCTTCCTGTATTGCTGTAGTGGTTCGAAGTTCTGGACGGGCTGCTGGGGAGGCACTGGAGGAACGTGGGTCTGGCGTTCAACTGCACTTTTCTTCTGTTCGGATCTGTCATTCAGCTCATAGCCTGCGCAAGGTCTCTCTCCTTGTCCCTCTCTCTCTCTCTCTCTCCGTGACTCCTATTTTATCTCTATCTCTCTCGATCTTTATTATATTCACGTAATACCCATTAAAGAGAGAGAAAAGGAGGGAGGAATCAGAATGATAGGAGCCTTGTTTTGATGTCTGCAAATCTTTGGTGAAATGCAGCAACATATACTACATTAACGACAACCTGGACAAGCGGACGTGGACGTACATCTTCGGCGCCTGCTGCGCCACCACCGTCTTCATCCCTTCCTTCCACAACTACCGCATCTGGTCCTTCCTCGGCCTCCTTATGACCACCTACACCGCCTGGTACCTCACCGTCGCCTCTCTCCTCCACGGCCAGGTAATGCCGAATTCCGTCACCTATGTTCGGTCCGAGCATGTAGGCTCGGGTGTCGTGCGACCTAGATTTCACGGTTCATGCGGACCCTAGATTCGTTGCATGTTAGATGTATTTTGTCGACATTTTATAGGGCTAGAATATGTGAACTTTTTTAGCGGACGCATAATCCAACTGTATCCACGAATCATGCGAATAATTAATCATATGCCATTATTATTATATTAATTTTTATTTTTGGTCAAATTAGGTGGAAGGAGTCAAGCACTCGGGCCCGACCAAGATGGTCCTGTACTTCACCGGGGCCACCAACATTCTCTACACATTCGGGGGACACGCTGTCACTGTGTAAGTCCTGTCTCGAGGGATTTTATTCTTATTTATTTTCCAGTCCCTGTCCTTTACGTTATTTACAAATCTCCACGTTCACGTCCTACTGTGTTGTTGTTTCTTAATAATTCGCACGAAAAACATTATCTTATAAAGCCGGTCTGAAAATGACTGGAGCTTTAGAGAACTTGCGCTTCTTTAGGACATGATCGATCCCGTGCGCTTCTTTATTCCAATTGGATGGGGGAAAAAGGGGGGTTGAAAATGACATAAATAAAGAAATTATGGTCCTTGTTGGTAAAATGTAGATTTTTTCCTTTATGGAGTAAAAGTCAAGGGATCCTTCTCATGTTTGCTTTTGCTTTTATCATTGAGGGGCATGCCAAAAGGGATCCGTCTTCATTGAAAGAATCTTACTAGTGTTGGAAGCTGGCATTAGTGCTGTCCCAGAAAAAAAACATAATAATTAAAAAGTCGAAGGACCCAAAAGAAAAATTAACGAAATATGGCCCTTTATACAGCAGAATTACAAAAAAAACCCAAAATAAAAGATAGCAATTTTTCAAAATTAATTTTGTTTTTTTTTTTGGTGCAGGGAAATTATGCACGCGATGTGGAAGCCCCAGAAGTTCAAGGCCATATATCTGTTGGCGACGTTGTATGTGCTGACCCTGACCCTCCCGTCGGCGTCGGCGGTCTACTGGGCGTTCGGAGACATGCTCCTCAACCACGCCAATGCCTTCTCTCTCCTCCCCAGGTCGCCGTTCCGCGACATGGCGGTCATCTTGATGCTCATTCACCAGGTGAGCTTCGTCCTATCGAGTGATGCTTCATGTTCGACTTAGATAACTCTATTGTTACTCTAATGTCGATGCTAGGTTTGATCGATCCTCCATCGACATCTTGTTAACTATTACATTGCTTGTGCGCGCGCAGTTCATCACGTTCGGGTTCGCCTGCACGCCGCTCTACTTCGTGTGGGAGAAGGCGATCGGGATGCACGAGTGCAAGAGCCTGTGCAAGCGGGCGGCGGCGAGGCTGCCGGTGGTCATCCCGATCTGGTTCCTGGCCATCATCTTCCCGTTCTTCGGCCCCATCAACTCCACCGTCGGGTCCCTCCTCGTCAGCTTCACCGTCTACATCATCCCGGCCCTCGCCCACATCTTCACCTTCAAATCCTCAGCCGCTAGGGAGGTAACATAACCAACTGAACTTCTGTCACTAATTTCACCAGTTTAACGTTATAGAAAGTGGCACCGGCAGGCCCTGGGAGAGAATCTGAGCGAGCGAGAGATGCTTTTTGTCAGCGTCTCAGCTGGTTTGCCCCTGAAAGTTTTGACCGAATTAATGAAAGAATTAAAGGAGAATCTCTCACTCTCTCTCTCTCTCTCTCTCTCTTTTTCTGTCTGCACGTCTGTTTTCATGCGCGGAAGAAGCAGAAGGGATGGCGTGGGGTCACAGTCCAGCAGACCAGACCCGGCCCATTCTCCTATGCCTTTTTTTTGATCATCTGAGATTTTCCCACCTTTTTTCTTGCCATCTCTTGCAATTATTTCTCTTTATTAATACAGGACAAGATGAATTTTCAAGAATTGGAATATTGTTGATTGTTTTGATTTAATTGTCGGAACGCCTGCTAGTTTTCGAATGATGATGTTTAGACAAGGGTCATGTCGACCGACCCATTTTAAACAGTGGTTCGAAACTTTATTTTATTTAGTTTTTTGGGGGGTGTGACATGACATGTTTTTTTACCTAGACATGGTAAGTTGAACATGAATGGTCAGTCAGCACGGTACAAGTCAGAAAAGAGAGCAGAAGAGAATCTGCTCATCAGAACACCATACAAGTTTTATTACTTACATAGTGACATATGGAATCATACAAAATGTAATAAATTTAATCCCAAGGTATGATAGGAATTTTCATGAAACGGTTTTCCTAAAGGGCATCTTCATTGTTTGTGTGGTGCAGAACGCGGTGGAGCGACCCCCGAAGTTCGTGGGCCGGTGGATCGGGGCATACACGATCAACATGTTCGTGGTCGGTTGGGTGCTGGTGGTCGGGTTTGGGTTCGGCGGGTGGGCGAGCCTGACCAATTTCATCCACCAGATCGACACGTTCGGGCTCTTCACCAAGTGCTACCAATGCCCTCCTCCCACTCTTCCCCCACCCACGCCCCACCCTCTCAACGTCACCGCCTCTCCGCCGCTCCAGCACCCTCGCCACGGCCTTCACAGCCCTTGAATTTCCTTCCTCATTTTCCTGCAATTAGCGCTCGGCAAGCTGCTAAATCTCAAAGTCATGCCAAAGAAAAGCTTCAAATGCTACTCCTAAAGAAGTTGCTTGGGGATTTTCCTAGTAGAGGCAGAGGAGATAGGGACCGAAATATGCACAATCGCCCCCAAATTGTCTATTTCCATTTTTCCATCTTACCCCAACACCACTTCTATTTTCTGAGTTTAGCCTATAGTTTTTGTCATGTCCTTGAGAGAGGGAGAGAGAATATTGATCCATCTGTATGTTTAGCTATCTTTTGATATGAGATGATGCACTCAATTGCCTCTCAATTGTCCATCTCTACCATTTAATAGTTCATTCACGTGAGTTTTTATCAGTTCGAAAAGAACTGGCTGGCGATGGAAATGATCATTTCAGGACATGTTTTACGTCTTACTTCTTGATTAAACTTCTCTTTTTCACTTTAAAGGATAATCAAGATGTACATAGCTTAAGTAAGCAGACTCGACACGGGTGTGTCGATGAAAAAAATATTAAAGCTCGGGATGCGCTTATAGGGAAAACCCACTAATTGATTGAAGGGGAATCAAAAAGTGGACTCGTGAACCTAAAATTCCTTTAAATGTCTGTCCACTAACGTACATAATTTTTTTTTTTTGGGGTCTGATGTAGAGAAGAATTAAACTGTTCAAGAACGGTACTACAGTTTGTATTTTGTGTCCTCACAGGAAACATGGCTATCAATAGTTGACGGGGATATAGAATAGGGATGCGCCCATGGGGGATCAATCATCAAGGTCCCCTACCTCCAAGAGATTTGCGACCATTAAGTCACTCACTCTTGGGTGATCAATTTTAATGTAAGCCAATCTCCAATTAAGAATATGAAACCTAGGGAAGATCGGTTCTTAGTCCGGTCTAGTTCTAAAGTGGAATCAAAAACCAGACCGAGAGGACTAGTTCCCAAAAAAGGGAATTGTGGACCAAATCAATTGGTCCTAAGATTGGGAAGTAGACCAAATCAATTGGTCCTAAGATTGGGAAGTAGACCAAACCACCAATCCGAGCTAATAGAATTGGTCAATTTTTTCCCCCTAAAGAGTGTTCGTGTACAATGAAAGAGAGTGATTAATTTTAAGATACTCACAGAAGTGACGATGAGTAAAGAATTATTGTGCCATAGTTTATGGTGCCATTAAACGAGATGGTGTTTAGTTCACATTATACTAATTTTTTTGAGAAAATAATAAAAAATATATATGTAGTTAGTCTAGCCTAGTTCCTCCTTGGAATAGAGATGAATTGCCTAGATCGGTCCAACACTTTGATCTAAAACATACTAGTCCAATCCGATTTGGAATTGAGAATTGGACCGACACTTTGAAGAATAGGACCAAGCATACTGGTCCAATCCGATTTGGACGGTTCGTGGTTCAGATGTCTACCTTGCACACCCCTAATGAAACCTCCTCAATTAGGGATGGTTCTAGATTTTTGGAACACAATCTGAATCACAACCCTTTGGAACTGGTGTGGAACTGAACGAGAACAAGCTAGTTTAGGCCACTTTCTGAGTTGATCTAAAACCGATGCTCATCCCTAACTAGCTTTGTTATAATATGAGGATCTTGTTGGGCCTTTGAGATGGTTTCTATCTTATCCCTTAATCTACAAAAGTTAAAAATTTGATTATGGCATTATTGCCGAGAAGCTATATATATAAACTTACCGAGTACATGACAGCCGGTTGGACTGTGATGATTCGAAGGCTGCTATGTCAAATAAAGTTTATTACCGGAAAACCTTCTTCCTGCGGGCATCACGACGCGCCTTTAGAAAGTTCTCTCAGCTTGCACCTCTCCTCTACCTCGTTGATCTGTCGAAAAAAGTGATGTTCCTATATTATCAAAGCTCGATCATGTAGCCAAATAAACGTTGAGGAGAGATGACGATTCCTTGATTTGCGAGAGCATAAACATGGCGATGGTTGCATTTATGGTAAAACAAAGTGGACTAGTAATCACTCGCCACAAATGATTACAATTAACCCTATAGTTAGAGTAAATGAAGCCTGCACTTTTTCTTTGAGATAGGAACTTAGCGGTGATATATTATTTGGAAGTTCAAATCAAAAGCTTAAGTTGAGCCCATTGTTAAGGGATATGAGATAACATATTAATATTTTCTCTCACATGCAAACCAGATTATAAGTGGCACATGGAATTGGAATAATAAGGAGAATACACATTTGCAAAAGGGATAACATTAGCTCTTATATTATATTAGAAAGTCAATATGTGACAATATTTCAACAACCATAAACAACATAATTAACTGTGTTATAACCTACATAGTTGAGCAAATCATATGAGCATACCATTCTCAGGAGAGAACTTAGGGTTAACATAAAGGACAAAAACAGTTTTAATCAATTGATTTTTGATTATCAAGCCTAAAATCTTGAAAAACTTTGTCCCTCGTGATTCCCTCCAATCTCTCTCTCTTTCTCTGTCCTCCCATATTTAGGGCTACTTTAGCTCTTGAAAACGATAAGTCATGGACCAAAGTCACTCCTTGCAGCGATTGTGCGAAGGAAGGGAGTCAGGAGCACCTTTCGCTTTTCATCTACTCTTTTCAGACCCTTTTCTCAGCAAGAAAAAGATACAGTGGGTACGGGGGTCAGACGAAACCCTGATAATTAAAGAAGCAAAGACAGGCGGAGAGAGGGCGACGCGAATGCCTTCGAAGGCTTTGAGAACACTGCACCAGTCCTGATGCCACTTTAGGTGGAGATGGCATGGTTTTTAGTCTTTGGTTTCTTTTGCTTGGAATCTCATGATTTCTTTTTCTGGGGATCTGCAAATGAATTTTCAAGAAGATAAAATGTGTGGGTACGAAGCTTGCTTTCTGGGAAAGCACCAATCTCTTTGCAAAGCGCATGCAAGGCTTGGTGTGAGAGAAAGGTGTCTGTCTTTTCAGTTCCTAGTCAATTTCAGTCTACAGGACCCTCGCCAGAATTCTTGAAAATAGATAAATAAAGATAAGGACCCATATCTTCCGCCAGGGAGACATATCTACATGTTCATTTGTACAGGTCCATACCGCAGGCTTTTGAGCATTACCTTTTCCTTTTTATTGTGTCTTCTAAACCTTGAATTTTTCTCTTACCCAATTTTTAATATCGAGAAAATAGAAAAATATTATAATTCTTGTGGTAGATTCAAGTAGAAGAACGAATGCGAGGTGTTAAAAATTGAGTTCATCTTATTTGCACAATTACAGCTTTGAGTGGCAACGGCTTTTTCATGGATTAAATGAGTATTTTACAATGAGTAATGCCAGTTATATGGGAAACAACAATCAACCGCTGGATTGTCGATTTAAATGCTCAATTATAATCTTTCTACTCACGTTGCCTTGTGTAATGGATATGTAGCATGACTAATTATTAATAGGCAATCTCATTGGCATTTCAACGCCATAGTTCCTATTGAATAAATTTATCACATCTATCCTTTTTCCCACTAGACCCGGGCTCATAAAACGAGAGAGAGAGAGAGAGCCCAGGAAAAGCCCATCTTTAGAGCTTTGAGAGGGCCCATGGGATATGAATACTAAACTGCCAATGAGTGAAGGCCATCTATTGTCTTTCATTCTAGGTGTGCGAAATCATGGCATCGGACATATTCCATCCGCTTTCATAACCGGAAATTTTCAAATCGCAAAAGTCCCTTGAATCCTGGAACACAACCGTGACTTACCTTCTATGCCACCTTGAGGGCGGAAATCATCCTTAAAGATGGTGTCTGCACGCCTCAGACATTCGTGATCTTTTCCAATGGTTCTGAAAAACTTTCGTAGCAATCCATTCCCAATTTCCTGATGAACTAGCTAGAATTTCATTTTGAATAACATAGAGCAAGTCTATGTCTACTTCTTGACTCCAAATTCTTATAATCACTTCACCATCATAAAACCTTGTGATTTATCAGTTTACCCAGCATAGAAGATAGGCCTGAACAGTGTCACAACCTCTCCATGGAGGTTTATCTCGGTCCCACAACCGAATTTCTAAAGAACGTTGATCGAATTTCTTTTGAGCATGAGCAAACTTAGGTCCGACCTGAGTTTTTTTTTTTTTCCTTCTCCGTCAAATTTGACACCTAAGAGTCTTAAGAAAAAAGACGGAAGAAAAATATAAAATAAATACCTCAATTTCACTTAAACACCAATTGCATGTCTCTACAATTCAAAATACATTTTTCATTCTTTAGCCCAATTGAAACGACGAAAACAACCTCATTTTCTAAAAGCTCCCATAATCCCAAACCTCAAACTAGCCAAACTTCAAATAGACTTGGAGACTCTCTCAATACTTATCATTGGTAGAAGAATACTATGAGTGCCACAACTTTCGTATGGCATTCGCTTTGGTATCAAAACTTTTTTTTTTCTCTTACTTAAATGTCACAAGTTTAAAAAAACGTTTACTTAAGTACCACTTTTGATTCAGCAGCTGAAAAAGTTGATGTGGCCGTCGGTGGATAATATTTTAATATATTTATTAATTTTTTTTCGAATTTTTTCTTTTTTTTTCTTGAAGGTTGACAAGGGTCATCGGTGACTCTTGTTGGGTGCAAAACCCTTGCCCATATTGGGCGGGGGCCACTTCGCCTTGGGTCGTGAAGGCCCAGGACAAGGCCATCAAATCTTCACCGGCCACTGGTGAAGGCCGTCGCAGCCTTGCCCCCACGGCTAGCGAAGTGTAGTTGCACACTCAATACCAAAAATTATTGAATCACAAGAGTTTGTTAGATCTTGGAGTATAACCACAACTTACCTTCTACTGCCTCAAGGTGGAAATCATCCCCTAGGACAGTATTTGGATGCTTCGAACAGTTGTAATCTTTTCGGCAGTTCTCGGAAACTTTCGCAACATTCCATTCTCGATTTCCTGATGAATTAGCTAGAACTTCATTTCAAGTAACATACGGCCAATCTATGTCCGCTTCTTGACTCTAGATTCTTATAACCACTTCACGATCATAAATTTGTGGCTTATCGGTTCACCAAGCATAAAAGATGGGACTGAACAATGAATTTTTTTTATGTTAGAGCCAACTCTGATTAATTCCATTACATGAACAAGCCCAGATGAGCAACGGACATGAATTTCTAAAAACGTTGATCGAATTTATTTTGAGCACGAGCGAACCTAAGCAAGGACCTTTAGTCAAGATTTTTATGAGGCACGACCTGAGTTTTTATTTTTATTTTCCTCCATCATGTTTGACACCTAAGAGCCCTCAAGAAAAAAGACAAAAGAAAAATATAAAATGAATACCTCCATTTCGCTTAAACACCAATTACACGTCTCTACAATTCAAAGTACATTTTTCATTCTTTAGCCCAATTGAAATGACTTAAACAGCCTCATTTTTAAAATCCCTCAAAATCCCAAGCCTCAAACTGGCCAAACTCCAAACATCCTTGGAGACGTTCTCAATCCCCATTAACCCTTTGGAGTTGTTTGTTCAAAGGAGTATACTTTGCCTTATGAGACTTTTGGAATGCACAAAAAGGATCGCACCATGGCAAAACATGCCTGTCGATGATAAGGATTCACCTGTGGAGATATTAGATGAGTTGTGGGAAATGGAAAAAAAGAAGAAAGAAAGATATGAGAGGATAGGTGGCTGGAAATGGGAATCATCGGTGGACCTTGATGAGCCCCGAAAGGGTGGAGGAACTAATCAATCACAAGAATATGCTTGGAATAAGCAGGAATTGCAGATTCTCTTTGATGAGAACTGGACCAGCGAAATCTTAGCGATTCCTCTAAACGGAAACTTAGAAGAAGACTCTTGCGCGTGGACAGGGAATAAGACAGGGAATAAGACAGTCAAAAGTGCCCACAACAAATATATAACCAGCTAGCCTACAAGAACAAACGGCCTCGGCCTCCACTTCTTTTCAAGTTCTGAGATCCTTTGGTTTGTTGCCTTTGGTTTAGGTGGAGAAGGCATGGTTTTTAGCCTTCGGTTTCTTTTTCTTGGAATCTCATGATTCCTTTTTTGGGGATCTGCAATTGAATTTTCGAGAAGATAAAATGTGCGAGTATGAAGCTTGCTTTATGGGAAAGCACCAATCTCTTTACAAAGCGCAGGCATGGCTTGGTGTGAGAGAAAGGTGTCTTATCTTTTCAGTTCCAAGTCATTTTCAGTCTATAGGAGTCTGGCCAGAATTCTTGAAAATAGATAAATAAAAATAGGGACCAATTTTTTTCCACCAGGGAGACATGTCTAGTGTTCATATGTACAGGTCCATACCGCAGGCTTTTGAGCATACCTTTTCCTATTTATTTTGTCTTCTAAAGCTTGAATTTCACTCTTACCTAATTTTAAATATTGAGAAAATAGAAAAACGTTATGATTCTCATGGTAAAATTAAGTAGAAGAACGGAACGAGGGGTTAAAAAATGAGTTCATTTGATTTGTACGATTGCAGTTGTGGGTGGTGACATCTTTTTGATGGATTAGGGTAGTAATTTTCCATAAGTACTGTCAGATATATAGGAAATAATCTACATAATTGATTTAGAAATTAATTTGGTAAGCTCTTGTAAGGAGCTGAATACGACCATCGACCATTGGACCGCCGATTGAAATGCTTGATCATAGTCTTTCTAGTCACACCATCTAATTTGTAATGGATATGTAGCACTGACTCATTATTAATAGGCGATCTTATTGGCGGTTCAACACCCCATTGCCTATTGACTAGATCTATCACATCTATCCTTTTCCCACTAGACCCGGGCTCATAAAAGGAAGGAGGGAGGGAGGGCCCAGGAAAAGCCCATCCTTAGGGCTTTGAGAGGGCCCATGGAACAGAAAGATGGATCAGGAAAAGCCCATCCTTCACATCCACCTTTCGTGAGAGAGAGAGAGAGAGAGAGTCCAAGAAATGATTAAAAGCCCACTCCGAACTATGAGGACCCAAACTGCGAAAGAGTGAGGCCATCCATCTTCTTCTATTTCGGGAGTGCGAAATCATGGCATCGGACAAAATTCCGTCCACGTAGTTGCGCACTCAAAACCGGAAATCATCGAATTGCAAAAGTCCATTGAATCCTGGAGTATAACTGCGACTTACCTTCTGCTTCGCCTCGAGGGTGAAATCATTCTCAAGGACAATGTCTACATGCCTTGAACATTTGTGATCTTTTTAGTGATTCTCCGAAACTTTCTCAACATTCCATTTCTAATTTCTTGGTGAATTAGCTAGAATTTTGTTTCGAATACCATAGAGCCAGTCTATGTCTGCTTCTTGACTGTTAGATTATTATAACCACTTCACCATCATAAATCTTGTAGCTTATAAGTTCACCCAGTATAAAAGATGTGCCCGAACAATAAATTTTCGCTGTTAGAGCCAAGTCTGATTAATTCTATTGCAACGGGCATGACCTCTCCATGGAGGTTTATGTCGGTCCAACAATTGAATTTGTAAATAACTTTGATCGAATTTATTTTGAGCGTGAGTAAACCTAGGCAAGGATCTTTAAACTTGATACCGAAAAAAGCCAACAGGAGCTGACGGTCAAGATTTATTAGGCACGATCAGAGTTTTATTTTCTCCATCAAGTTTGACACCTAAGAGTCATTGAGAAAAAAGACAAATGAATAATATGAAATAAATACCAACTTTGACTTGAGAAAATATTAGGTGCATTATTCATATTGAACCATCCACGGACCAACACGTGGCAAAGCCGAGTCCCCCTGTCAGTAGAACCATTAAAGTTTTTGCTTCCCTCTTTCTTGCTCCGTTACTGGAAAATTCTGATCTTCCTGTTCACGATGTGGGTTTGCTCCCTCCTCTCTCCCTCTCTCCCTCTCTATTCCCCTCTCTTTTTTCCCGGTGAAGGTGCGTCTTTATCTGTGAACCCCACCGCAGCCTCAACCTTCGCCGGTTGTGGTGCACTCACCGGACAAAGGAAAAAGAACAGAAAAAGTAAGAAATTAGATAGTCCATTTGGTGTTTTTAGCTTCTCTTCCCTTGAGAACTATTCGCTCTCGGTCATTTCGTTTCACCTTGATCCTTCTCTTCATGACTGAACCAAATCTACACAGTCAAGTAACTCTTCCCCCCCAAAAAAACTTCAAACAAGCTTGGGGATAAATACCAAACAAGTTTGGAGACACCATCAATTCCCGTTAGCTCTTTGGAGTCGTTTGTTTAGAGGAATATAATTTCTCGAATGAGACTTTTGAAATGCACAAAAAGGATTGCGCGTGTCTTGGGGATGGCAAGGCATGCTTGTTGGTATGGATTCAATTTGTGGAGATATCAGATGGGCTGTGGGAAATAGAAAAAAAGATTAAGATACAAGAGGATAGGTGGTTGGAAATGGGAATCATTGGAGGACCAGAGAACCTTCATGAGCCCCAAAGGGTCAAGGAACTAATCAATCAAGAGAACAAGACTTGGAATTAGCAGAAAAATTATGGAATCTCTTTTATGAGAACTTGGCTAGTGAATCCTAGCGATTTCTCTACATAGAAGCTCAAAGGAAGGCCGTTTGCTTTGAACAAGGAATAAGACCATGTTGACAACTAAATTTTAGTGTCCCATTTAGTATTTTGCTCCATAGAAAATTAAGAATCAACCCCGACCCCTAGCAAAAATAATTATTAAATTAGGAATATATTTCAATTGATTACATTTAATTGAAATGCGGATTTGGCCCAAAATAAAATTGGACCGATGTGGTGAGTGGACTCGAAACAATCACATGGACTAAACCTACATTAGAAGCATATTCAACCAAGCTTCAGGGGGATTGGTGGTAGAAATTCATAATGAAAATGAGCCTATTGGACCTAATTGAACTAGGTTTGGCCCATAAGAGCTTGAAATAGTAAAATGCCTTGCTATTGAAGGCCATGAAAGAGATTGGATTCGGCCAAGCTCATACAGAGCTGGCAGAATTTGCATGGAGATGAGGCCTTATTGAACTTAATTAAGCTTAATTTAGCCCATTAAAAACCTAACTAGTGAAAGATCTTAGGTTTTTAGAGTCCATCAAGTTGTAAGGTTGAAATTTAGCCCACAAGAATAAATTGGACCTAGGTTAAACATTATAAATAACATGAAGAAAAGGGTCCTATTGAACCTAGTTGAACTAATTTTGGCCCACAAGAGTTAGAATTAGTAAAAGGCATTGCCATTGAAGGCCATGAGTAAGATTAGATTTGGCCAAACTCATACACTAGAGCTGGTTGAAATTTGTACAAGAATGGGGTCTTATCAAACCTAGTTGAGCTTAATTCAACCAATTAAAAGCCTAATTAGGGAAAAGCCTTAGGCTATTAGAGCCCATCAAGTTGTAAGGCTAAAATCAAGCTCATAAGAATGAATTAGACCTACGCTAAACATTATAAATAGCATGTAATGCCTTATAACTCAAGGTCGGCAATTCATAATTTGATATCACAATAGAGAGAACACAAAAAGAGAAAGCAAGGGACATATCATGGTTGAAACCTCGTGGTCATGACCTCCTCAACTCCATTAGCCATGGCTACCAGCACATTACTAAGCACCACGCAACAACGTAGCAGCCCCAACAACTACATTAGCTTCTTGCTTTTCTTAGTCAATCTGTAGCAAGATAAAGCCAAGCAAGATGACAAGCCAATGACCTATTGATGTTGTTGTGCCTTAACCCAACGCCGTTACGGCTCTCTTGTGCTTATTCCCCACTGCAACTTATGCCAACGTCACTCTTGCCCAGTCGACAATGAGTTGCTTTGATTTGTCTTTTATCAACCGCGACATGTTGCTACCTTTCCTCCATTGAGTACCTTGATGACCCCCTACTTAGTGGCAATCTCATTGCTTTGTCTCAAAGTCGCCGCCTTGCTCTAGCCCTTATTGAGAGTCCAACCCAGGCCAACAATTTGCTCTTGCCTCCTAAACCCAAACTTAACCTATGATAACGGCCTACAACTACCTTCCTACCTCACAACGCCTACACTTAAAGTGCTTCACCTAACCTGGCCTTGTTGCTCTATATTTTGCAAGCTAATTGAAGCTGGCAAATCCCCCAAGCTATTGGCTTACTAATTTTCTTGCATTGTGGGTCCAAGTTTCCGTGAGCCTTTGGCCAAGCACCTCATCATTGCAAACACATCACCAGCTAGCCTAGCCGAGATTGCACACCGTCGATCATCCTTTTCTGTGAGCATCATCATCGCCTCCTCAGTCGTTGCCCATCGTCGGTTCAAATTAGGAAAGCTGATATTCAAATTAGGTGAAAAATCTTAATGGCTTCGATTTAAACATTCTATTTCCTAATTTGTGCTTATTGGAGAAAATATTGGCTACAGCTCATATTCTAGTATGGAAAATTGGAAGGAACCTTAGAATGCAACACATATCTTCTATAGGCCTAGACTATTACTCTTGACCTTTGCACTTATAGAAAGATTTAACTAGCAATTCCACCAGTTGAACACAGCATTACCGCTAACTAGCATCACATGTAAGTATTTAGTGTATGAGGAAATGGACAAGGCATGGATAAGCTAAGTTCAATGAAGATATTTATGGCTCGATGAAACGGATACACTTGTCAAAATGGGTGTATTTGACAAGTGTATCTATAATGAGTTTAAAAATTAAAAAGATTAAAATACATGGGTTGTTAATGAATTTGAATAAGTTTAAAATTTTAAAAAAGATTATAAAAATAAGTTTCCTAAGTTTAGTTAGATAGATAAATGTTTTAATAATATGGAGTCGGGTCGGGTATGGGTTAGGTATGGGTCAAAAATTTTATACTATGCTTAAATGGGTTATAAACGGGTTGATGGGTCAATTTGGGTCGGACCATTAATGACCCAACCCAACCCACCCGTTTAACAGGTCTACATATAGCTCTAGCTATGCTACAACTATGATGGCTGTGCTTGAGTTGTGTTGTGACTCGTGCTTTTCGTAACACAAGCTTTAAAATTGCAGCAGTTCGAGGGTATTGCAATTCCGAGGAGTTCGCCAAACACATTATAAAAGCAGTTCAAATTCTCACAATTACAACAGATTCAAGTAAGTTAGGTCAAACAAGCTCCTAGCACATTAAGCCACTAGTACATGTAGCCATCGTAAGCCGCTGCGAATTATGGACGTGCAAGTAGTTAATATGGGTCCATTCTAAGGTTTGCCCCGGCATATTCTAAGGTCTACCTAACTCATTTGTGGGTTTCAGGTTTCCTAGAATTGACACCCCAGGGCCCAATCCGACATTCTAAACGAATCGACCCAACATCATAGTTACCTACAGAGATAAACATTCACACCAATGATTCTCTGTACAAGTTGTATGCACCAACTTCATTTTTGTTCAATTTTGATTCTAAACCACCTTAGAAATGCTAGACAGCGACAACGACACCAACATATACGCACCGACTTGTTAAAGTAGGCGTCCACTGGACAATTTGATTCTGGAATGTGTCCTTTCTATGGCCAAATAGGAGGTTGATCTCTCAAATTCCGCAATGATGGAGGGAAATCTCCACAATTCTAGAGATTTATAAGCAAATCTCAATTTCAACATGGTTGCAACCCACACCAAGGCATTAATTTAAAAACGACGAAGTTGGCCCTCTTTTTTTCTTGGCCAACCATTGAGTCGGGCCTCTAGATAAGGGGAAAAAGGTGCATTTGACTCTTTCGATGGCAAAACAAGGACCAGAACGGATAATTTCAAATGAAGTTTGTGAAGAAACTTTAACAAGAAATTGACAAAAACCAAGTGACATCCTGTCAGTCCTATTCTCAGTCCCCCCCATAAACGAAATCCACAAAAACTCCGTTCCATAATGTCGGAATGTTCTGCGATTTCTCGAAAGAAGACGTATCCGTCCTCAAAAGTCACCTCAAAAAGTTCAACAAACGATCGAAATATTCTTATGCAATCACACGGCCACCAAAATCAAGAATCCAATTCTGAGAAATGCCCATCAATGACCGAAAACATCGAACCTGCTTTACGCACCGGGTCAAGCATCTACTTTATATATACTTTAACATTGAGAAACCCTTTTGGGGGATGACCCATGACAAAACCTAGGACCCCACTTTCCAACAAACCCTGTACTCCACTTTAATGGCTGAAATACGGATGATGATGGACCACAGAGACCAAAAAGATCCTAAGAGCTAAGAACAGTGTTCTCCTATAATTGGGTTTCTTTTGGGCTTTGCATTATTAAATAAATGTTTCCCAAATCCTTTTTACTAAGCTTTTGACAAAACAAAGGCAGGCACTAAGAATTCCCACCACCTTTAATTCCCCCCTTCATCGGAAAATAGAACATTTAAAGGCACAAGCACATCACTTTCACTCGCTTTTCGCTTCTGTATCAGAACATGAGCAACCACATTCCACAAAAACATGAAGTCCCCCTTCCAATCCTTGTCACTAGCATCATCGCAAAGAATATTCTCTCCCTAAACATATATATGTTCAAGTCATGTTAATCATACTTATGCTTAATAAGTGTTCGATTCTCAGAGCAAGAATTCCTTTTGCTGAAAAAGAATCCTCTGGAAATCAAAGATGTATGATCGAGGCATGTTAATCTTACTTATGCTTGATAAGGGTCTGATTTCCAGAGGATTGGTTTTGCTCTCCAGAGGATTTGTCTCACATGTCGAGAAAAATCAGGTACAGTGAACATCAAAAAATCTCCTTACATGCAAGTTTAGGAGTGCTTAGGGTTTGCTGTTTGACAAAACCCATGGGTATACTGTATGAGATTACAATAGATGGGACTTGACAATCACAATAGTCTTGAATCTCATACCCCATGTCGATGGGCATTACTTGTTGACAGAGAGTTCTCTGTGAAATCAAATGAGCTCACCAAGGAGCTACCCAAAAGAGAAAATGGACCTAACCAACTGAAAGTTGAACCAAACACCAATAAAAATGAATGGCAATCTCCATGCACACACACTTCAAGAGAGCTCATTTGAGTGAAATCAGAACCATCAAGGGTTCACCACTCATCTCCTGCAACTTGTGAAAGTTGAACCAAGCACCAATAACAATGGATGGCAATTTCTATGAACACGCACTTCAAGAGAGTTCATTTGAGTGAAGTCTGAGTGAAATCAGAACCATCAAAGGTTCACCACTCATCCCCTGCAACTTGTGAAAGTTGAACCAAACACCAATAACAATGGATTGCAATTTCTATGAACACACACTTCAAGAGAGTTCATTGAGTCTCAGAACCATCAGTGGTTCACCACTCATCCCCTGCAACTTGTGAAAGTTGAACCAAACACCAATATCAGAACCATCAGACCAGTATCGGAACCATCAGAGGTTCACCACTCATCCAATAACAATGGATGGCAATTTCTATGAACACACACTTCAAGAGAGTTCATTTGAGTGAAGTCAGAACCATTAGAGGTTCACCACTCATCCCCTGCAACCTGTGAAAGTTTAACCAAACACCAATAAAATGGATGGCAATCCCTATGAACCCCCACTTCAAGAGAGAGCATTTGAGTAAAATCAGAACCATGACAGATTCACCACTCATCCCCTGCGAATTCACAGTCCACAAGTCCAACCAGCCACTGAAGGCTCAATCCAGCAAAGGCAACAACGGGTCACAGAACTAAAACAAGAAAAAGTACCATTCACCCAGTAGAAAACCACACATCTTCTTGAGGGTTAAGCGTTAACTGACCCACAGCAACACACAAAATTACCAAAGAGAAGTAGATGACCAAAAGAAAAATAGAAAGAGTCCCATGTACCAAAAACAGTGCACCAAGCTCACCCACCAGAATAAGAAAGACTCGCCAAACCAAAGACGATTTTTTTTATGGACCTAATCCATTCGTGTTATCGTTACCTCAGTCAACCATTCCTGGGACACTCCCTGGCGAAATGCCCCGACTCCCCACAGTTGTAGCAGCTCCCGCCGCCGCCGCCGCCTCCTGCTCCGCCGTACCTTCCTCCCCCGCCGCCGCCTCCTCCTCCGTACCTACCTCCTCCGCCACCGCCGCCCTGGTAGCAATCTCTCGCCATGTGCCCAGTCTCCCCACAGTTATAACAAGCCCCCCCTCCTCCTCCGCCGTAACTGCCCCCGCCGTAACCACCCCCGCCGTAGCCGCCGCCGCCGCCTCCATAACCCCCGCCCCTAGCACCATAGCCCCCTCCCCTGCCGCCCCTGCTCCCGCCGCCGCCGCCGCCGCCGCCGCCGCGGCTGCTCCCCTGCACCGCGACGCCGCCGGGCCCGGTGACGTCGACGGCCTTGGTGCGGTTGCCGTCGGACTCGATCTGGAACTCGACGGTCTCGCCCTCGGCGAGGCTGCGGAAGCCCTCGGACTGGATGGAGGACTGGTGGACGAAGAGATCCTCGGTGCCGTCGTCCGGGGTTATGAAGCCGAACCCCTTCTGGTCGCTGAACCACTTGACCTTCCCCGTGATTCTCTCCGCCATGACCCTCTTCAAGAATCGAGACCTCCCCTGCTCAAGAATCACAGAAAGTAACAAAACCCACCACCCAGAAGCGGCGGAACAGAGAGACGGAACGGAGATCTCCCTCCTGCCCTTCTCCCCTTTTCTTGCTTTGAGAGCTCTGTGGAATTCCTGTGGGCTCCTGGGGTTTGTTGTTCTTGAGGGGGTTTGTGTGTGGGGGCGTGGTGGCGCTACGCTACCGATGGGAAGAATATATACGGAAAGGTCAAAAGAAAAATGGGGCAGGAGAAATTACGGATTTACCCATCTGCTTTTTTTTTCAAGGGGAGAAGGGGGGTGAGATACTTTTTGACCTAATTTGCTTTGGCCCCTTATAGATTTAGGTTTTGTATATGAATGATTCCCAAGGCTTTGTTCTCTGCTTTGAATCAAAGGTAATTGAAGGGTGCTCTTTTGTCAATGTCAACAACTTGACAGAGAAGGTATACTTTGTCTTTTTGTAAATGCTGAGTTGGGCCGACATAAATACATTGTATTCAAGTTTAATTTTCCTTTTCAAAATCGCTTAATGTATAACTCAGTCCATATTGTCAATAGGGTTTGGTACGTGACTTTTACAAGTAAGATATTTTGGAAGTCGAGTATCTAATTATAAGATGCTGATGTGAATTATAGTAGTTCGAAATAATCTCGGCCAATTCAAACAAAACTTGAAAACCTCAACTCAAAATGGTTTTTAATTTATTCGAATCCCTTTAAGAATGCCTCATCTACTACTCATATGATTGCATCCAATAAGATTTGGACTAACCCATTAACTATCCCATTGTATATTAGTAAAGTCTAAGTTGAGAAATTATTTGCTCTATCGCTCACCAGGTGGCATTGCACTTTGTCTTGTGTTTATCATGTGACATGTGGCATGTTCTGGTCATGAGCCGCACGTTTGACCAATTATCTTTTAGTTCAATCATTTTGTTATTCGCTAGATTCTATCTCTTACTCATGTAACAAAATAAAATAGAAAAATTATCAAGTTTGAACTAAAAAAGGTGATTAGATAAAGCATTTTCAATAATGCTCTATTATCTCTCAATTTCTATATTTTATTTAGTTTGACCTTAAATGTTAGAATAAGGACAAAGAGAAATTTTATCTCTTATTAAATTCAAATTCAAAAGAAGGTAATTTAAACTATACTCTTCGCTACCTGACTTATTTTCAACGTAGTTTCTTAAATGTTCTTGTAAACGGTGATAAGTTTGAACCAAATATAAAAATATAAATAAATATTTCAGTGCTCAACAATTCTTATTGGCAAACGCAATTATTCAATCAAATTAGCATATGTATTCATAGTAGAACAATTAAACTTCAATGAAGATATTGGTTGATGCATGAGCTGCATCAAATTAACACTTATCCATATCAAGTTTAAAATGAATATGATATTGTTAATATAAAAGTAAATACAGATGAAAATGTCAAGTATAATTTTACAATCTTAATTTTTACTAATCAAGAGCAATCGCAAGGATGAAATGCTTTCTCTCTATAAATAAGAGGCCTCTTTATTCATTTTGGTTTGGACAGGAGACTTTAAATTCTATGGAGCCCTCAAGTTCTTCAAAATTAAAGAACTTCAAAACACGAAATCCTATCAGATTCAATTATCAAGGCGAAGACTTCGGATATAAGTCGACAAGATCTCACCAAATATTCAAGTCATCGAAAGCCTCGACTGTCTTGTATTTGAGATCAAGAAGTCTTCAAGTCCTTAAATCCAATTTGTGAAAAAGGATTAAAGATGGCGTTATTTGATTCGGGATCAAGTCACTAAGATCCTCGAATTGAGCTTATGTGAAGAACAAAGATAATTCAATTTGATCTGAGATTAAGCCTTAAGCCCTGAAATTGCATTTAAAGAAGAATTAAATCTCGCGCTACACGGTAGAAGATTGTTGTGCCTTCTAGGCCCTCGAATTGTCATTTCATTGCTAAACAATAAATAAAAATTCAGATGGGGACCTGCCTTTTAGTTTAAACTAATAAATTATTTTACTACTTTGCATGTCTGAAAATCATTAATTAAGTAAGGTCAAGTTCTAATAACCTTTCTTAATTTCCTTTCAAACCCATATGGTCGCCCACATGTGGGAGTCGCCGACGATAATCCTTTAATGGGGTGACTAATTAGGCTGCGTTCCTTATTTTAACGTGTTGATACATGCACACTTTACACCTCTTATTGGTAGGCGAATATTTTTTTCTCCTACTAACCTAAGAATACGAGATGTGATATTGCGAGCTTTCTCAACCTAGGACAAATCGCTCGATTGTTTCTTCTTTTTTAGCCTTTTAAGGACCTGCTTAGGTCCAACATTCCTTTTAGCTTAAATAATAAATTATTTTACTAATTTGCTTAAAGCAATGACTTATATCCTGTGATGTGCAAAAACTTTAGCAAAGTATTTTTATTACAATTCAAATATTTGAGTTTAAAGTTGAAAAAATAGATAAGGAGAAATTATCTCTAAATACATTCTTACATATTATTGCTCACTTTGGAATATTGGAATAGTAAAGATAAAGAATACCTCTAGATAGCAAAAGTAAACAAAAGTAGGACAAACTGAAGGAAACTAAGGGCTGATGCTATTTAATGCATAAAAAAAATTATAGTGAATGAAGAAGTTCATTTAATTTGATATTTTGAAGATATGGACAAGGACAAAGTTCGTGGACTTCAATCTTAGTAATACAACTTTTATATATTTTATCTGCATTTCGAATATTTGAACTTAAATTTCAATAATTAGATTAAGGTATCTTCAAATAATACTTAAAGTATGTCGTTTATTTTTCAAGAAATTATAGTAGTGAATTCTAGGGAATCCATTTAATTTAAAATATAATGCCCTTTTTAAATGTACTACCCAAATTTGAAACTACAAGTTACATCGTTTTATTATGTTCACTTATAAAAAACAAATATCAGTTATTTAAATAATTACACTTAGGATTTCAAATATAACCTATTTCTTTACATCTATTTTGCTAAATCGATATCTTACAATCAAATTAGTTACACTAAGACTCAAAACAGAAAAACTTAAAACATTCAAATCCTCTCTAATATTTAACTGATAACTATATTCTTGCTAACTAAGACGCAATTGGTTTTCTTCAAAGTATTTGGATCAATCCAGCAGAAGAATAACATTAAATAATAAATCCACTTAGTTTGTGAAATAAAAAAAATAGATAAATTAAAGCTAATTTATAACACAATGGATTAAATTATCATGACGAAAAATATGAAATAAACAACTCCCGTTACTTTGTATTACCGAACTATTATGTTCTATTTGCAACTTGCAATAAAATATTTAAACAAAAAAAAAGGATCGCATTAAAAAAATAAAATATTGTACTTACTTTTATACTTTATTTTTTGAACAAACATATTTCGAATATAGCTTTCTTAAGGCTTTCTTTATACGAGCTTCCTAAAAATGATAACTTGTATCACTTAAAATAATTAATTAACGAAAAATATATTCATTAAAGAAAATAATTTATGTCCATGCATTTTTGTGACAGATGAAAATAGTTTTTGTCCATTCATTTATGTCGAAGACATTAGTGATAATTTTTAAGAAAATTACATTTTAAATCATTCTTTTTCACAAAATAAACACACCGTATTTGTACTTTATGTGCTTATTAATATTAGCATCATAACATTCTTTTTTGCCGTCAAGATCCCGGCAACCCCCAACGCTGTTGAGGTTCAATGATGCCTCGTCCTTCTCTGGCATGGTCAATCTCTATGAGCCCTAGGTCGTGATTCCATAAACCCAACCGCCGACAAGTCACATTTAATTCGCTCAAGGCTTATCAAGATTGTTACACCATCCACTTTTTACGCGGCATCCACTCTTCTTTTGGTCACGGACATCACCGATCAGTACACGCACCATCCACGTTATCTAAATAGTCATGTCTTCAATTTCTGCATAAAGCCTCCTCCCTTTTCAACATCCGTCTCCATTGTCAAAAATAATTAGGGATTTCATTGGATAATTTTGTATATATATATATATCAATACTACACGTATATGTCTCTTTGATTTGCATATCTTGATTGATATATATATTATTTTTTGTAGTCATCTCATAAAAGCCTACAAGGCTGATGTACTTTAATAATTTATCATATATATAGAAATTTCATAATTTTATTTTTTCATTTTATTTTTAACTTGATATCAAAGTCTCCTTTCCCGAGCCTATGCACTCCATAGCAAAATAAATCCATCCCCGCCACTCAACAAGTTTCACTCCATGTGCACAAGTCTTTGAGACTGTTTTGACCTCAACCGCACAGACATCATCATGTAGTCAAGCCTTTTTCATGGGGGTAACTTTTCCTTCGATACCAACCACACAAGCCACATCATTTAGTAACTATGTTGTATAAGTCACTTGATGGTACGGCGCTAATTATATAGGTTGTGTGAATCGGTTACTATTTTGCAAGCCAGCCACATTAATCACTTGCTATATCCCCTCCAATTCTCAATCTTTCATGTGTCGTTTCGAGAAGCTAACATTATTACTAGCCTTACCGCCCTCAAATTGACTAAATTTAGAAGTTTGTCACAAATAGTTGCAAGACGCTACCTCATTTGTCATGTCTCAGTTGCTAGACACTATCTACCATGTCTAAGCTATCGGGCACTATTTGACCTTTTCAAACTCAAGCTGATTCAATCACCTTGAGTTCGAGGGTGGATATAAAGATAATTAGGATTTCAATTGATATTCTATTGACTTTATGTATTTCTTAAGATTGTATGTATATCTTTTTTTGATTTTGCATATCTTAATTGATATATGTTATATTCAATAGTCATCTTATAAAGTGTGTAAATAACCTAATATATTGAAATTCCATATTTTTATTTTCCGCATCATTATTCTTAACTTCCATCAACAATATTTTTAGTCTTGATCGATGACTCTCACCTTCAATTCCCACTCACGCATTCATCCTCATTGTCACCGAGCCCGAGCTCAATCGATAATCAAGCTTCAGATCTCATATGAAGGGTCGAGGGAGCCCTAAATCTTGGTTGAGCACCATCTAGCCTAAGATCCAAGGCTCGTGCTTGATCCAAGCCTTCCCTTAGCTGGGCTTGTTGTGGCTGCATCCCCTTCCCTTCGTGGCGGTAATGATACAGGGGAGGGAGGTCGGAAGGGCAAGCATGCAACCGAGGGAACACAGAGAGAGTTATACGAGTGCTGACACAGTGATCTTGTGAACAATAACCAGAAGGAAAGAAGAGGACAAAAAAAAGTAATTTGACGCCATTTCAGGTAAAGTTGTCCAGAGGTTGTCGGCCATGAGATGTACAAGGGCCGGCAATGATCAGACCACTATATTTCAGGCAAGACTCGATGGAGGGACTTAATTGCATTTTCCCTCAACAGTTGGGACTGCATTTATTTAAATGAGACGTGTAAAACTGAACTCAAATTCGTACAATAAGTTTAAATTGAAATTGCACATTTTCCTCACATCCCATATTAATGGATCATTAACAATAAAAAAATATGCATATGTGCAGGCTTAGTAAGTCCAACGCAAAACAAAGCGATGCCACTTAGGAAAACTAAGTAAGACTTATTGTCTATTTGAGTAATGTTGGATAAATCATTGAAATTTGCTTTAGTAATCACCTTTTCTATATGGAAAAAAAGAGATGGGATATTCAAATTTCCACCTCTCCAGATATTGAGATGAGGACGATTTAGTTGCGGAAATGTTGATTTCAACTCCCACGACTTGTAAAGAGGTATGATAAAAGTTTAAAAGTGAGATTTATAATAGGAATGAAATAGGACCGATAAAAAAAAAGTAATGTTGGATATATTTTTTAGATGTTAAAATGTCTTAGAGGTACTTGTTTAGCTACAAATAAAGAAAATTTATGGTTTTCAATGCACTAACTATTTCTTACTATGTAGACTCAATGCTTTGAAAATTGTTTTCTTCCAAATCAAGTATTTCAGGGAATCATTAACAGAACCCATATCCTGCGATTTTGGTAGCTAAATAACTGTAATGTCCGATCCAATTGATCTGAATTTTGTAGTTTGCTGCATTTTGAAATTTAATTAAGATGGGGATAATTAGACAGTAGGTTCTAAACTGGTCATACGGAAACCAATAGTCCTAACCCCTTTTTCATTTGACCAATGTCATCCTAAATTTCAAAGGAAAAATGCAATTAAGTCTTCTCAGCACCATCTCATGAGATGTATCTAACATGCAATCCAGTCATCTTTAATTATCTTACAACAATGGCGCGACATAGAAGAAATGACTTTGCTTTTCTTCTAACATTTCTTATTTCTTGTCTTTGTTATTTTTTTACGCACGCAACGCTAGGCCAAAGCTCCTCCAACACTCATCCACTACTGCTTCATGGACCTCTGTTGACCTCCATGGCCGCAAGCGGCGGAACAAAGATAGAGAGACTCGTGGTCTCCTTAAAAATCGCAGCCATGAAGGCTCTCAGCCTCTCGTGACCACAAATTTGGGATCACGGACGACAAATTTGGACTCTATCACTGCGGACAAGCGGAACGGAGATAGGGAGACTCTGGGTATCTCCCAAAATCTTAGCCATGGAGACCGTAAGTGTCACGACCTGAAAAATTTTTTATACAATTTGAGCCTCGAATGAATAAATAATTTAATGTCGATCCTCTCTTGAACAACTAATTTATCCTCAGTTGTATAAATAATATAACCTCAACTAATATACACCAATATGTTCTATGTAGAAATACTTCTCTGCTTTCGTTGTACGCTTTGATCTAATCCTTAAAAAAGAGATCTTCCAAAATAATGAGGAACCAAGCTCTGATACCAATTATTAAGGCTAGCATTATCACCTAGAGGAGGCTGAATAGGTAATTATAAACAATTAAAGTGAAATCTAAAACAACTAAATTCAATATCATGAAAGAACAAGTCCGATAAAATCTTTGCAGTGATCAAATCTTTTTTAATGTCTAATGAAGAACTATGCAGTGGTCAAACTTTATTGTGTGTAATAAACAAAATAAACGAGAGATTAAAAGATAGAGAAAATTGCACATAGCAATTATAATAGTTTGGCTTATGATAAGCCTACATCCTCTTCCTTAGGCTAATTGTTACGTGCTTCTAGCTAAAGCTGATGTTACTTATACCCAAGTTGATACGACTCATTATCTTATATCAAAGCACATAGTTATAACACTGTTCACACATTTCAAATGATCACAATTTCAGTTTACAAAGACAAGTTTGTAATATCGAAACTCTCTTTGAACTTTGGAATTTTAGACTTCAGATCTCTTGTTTTTCATTTAGCACCATGATCTTCTTTTTATGCTTCTCAACATTCAAGTTGATTGTAAGACAAAAACTCTGAGGATCGTTCATCCAATCAATCTTCTCGAAATCCAATACATGTGTACAATCTAATTCAGATTTCCTTAAAAAGAACACTAGTAACTACAATGAGCATCTATTGATATTTCATTCCTCAAATCGACACAAAGACATCCATAAGCTTTTTAAACTCCATCATTTCACACTTGAAAATCTGAACTTTTTCTTTCCAAAGCTTTTCCTCGTTATGGATTTTAATGCCATTTGATCTTTCAGTGCGTTTAAAATTGTGATATGGTAAGATTTTAAAATTTAAATCCAGACTAAACAGTAGGATTTTGAATTCAAATTTTCGGTTTGGAACTCAGTTGGGGGCCCTAGTTTTGAATTTAGGGGCGAACTCGGTTCGGATACACTCGGCATATTCCCCCTTCTCGTTGCATTTTTTAATCTCAGGATGAAGTTTAATTTTTGAATCTTTTATGGTTGAATTTTTTTCATTTGATTTATCTGCTTGTACTCCCTCTCAAACGAACCCTCAAACACCGCCATTTGTACGCGTCATCACCCTAACTTTCGCTCGCATGATGGGTCAATTCTACACGCCCCCCACCGTTTGCCATGTTAGCTGCCGCGTAAGCTTGTTATGATTACCGACCAAGAAAAAAAAAAAAAGAAAAGAGCTTGTTATCATTAAAAAATCAACCGTAGATGCTTTCGTCGCACGGACAAAAGGGTATTTTGCATTTTCATTTTGTTTTTCTAAGAGGGGTATTCGCGTCAATCCGGTGATGAATCCGTACTTTTCTTTTTGACATCTGGGCAAGAAATTTACCCAGAAAAAGGGTAAAAAAGAGAAGATTTGAAGAGGGATTCGGTAAAATTGAGAGCGACGTTAATAGGCTCCTCTCCTTTTCCGTGTGGTCAATAGAATTATCGGCCATGGCATGATACACATGGCTGTCTTCTCGACCGAAGGGACATTTCTTCTCTCGACACTCATTATCACGTTTCTCAACTTTGCGGTCCCACGTGGATCTCCGCATGTGCGCCTAACAACATCAACGATCGAGAGGAATCCGGCCGGTGGATCCGAATTCGAAGCTAGATAAGAATTTCTCCAAATGAAGCCATTTGCATCACAGTCCAATGGCAAGGGCGTGTTATTGGGGGAAATCGAATCTAGATAAGAATTGCTCCGAACGACCCGGGACAGATGAACCCTCGGGCTCCGAATTTCCAAAGAGGGCGCCGACAGAGTTCAATGGGGTTTTTCATCCTCTCTATAAATGCTCTTTATTCATTTTGGGACAGATAGGCGATGACTTGAATTCTGTGGAGTTGTTATTGGGGGAAATCTTTGTAAATTGAAGAACTTCAAAAACATGAAACCTAACGAATTTAGGTTCAGATTTTTCAATGAGGTTTTCAGCCACCAAAACCCATTAGGAAAATGTTGCACCATTTATTAGTAACCATTTTGAAGTAGCTTTTCAACCAAATGCTAGATTTGGGAATACTGAAAACCCAATGCTACTCCCACCCAACTTTGCAAAGTAGCCTTCACGGAATGCAGAAACTGGGATTAAAAAAAAATTTCTTTCCAAATCAGTCCTCACTAATTCTTTATTTTTTGGTTTTGCCCCTCCTTATAACTATTCATCTTCTTTAAGCAAGGGCAGTTGACGAAGGGCCAATAAGGCCAAATTTGGTCAACAAGTGGCCGTCAAAGGGCCAACAAGGTAGCATGACCCAAGCGACCTCCACTAGAGGTTGCATGACCTCGAGCAACCGCCGCCTAGGTCTCGCGACCTCAGGTAGTTGTCGCTCAAGTCATGTGACCTCAAGCGATTGTTGCTTGGCGCGACCTTAGGCAAGGGCTGCCTGGGGTTGCTTGACCTTTGGCAAGGGTCGCCCAAGGTTGTGCGACCTTAGGTGGCCCTTGCTTGAGTGGCGCGACCCTCGTCGGAGATCACCCAACCTTTGGCGACCTCAGCCCATAGTCACCGATGTCAAATTTGGCTCATCGACAATCATAATCGTTCCCCAATTCCTATGAGGGGTTGAGTCATTTTTTAATAAAAAATATGAAAAATATGCCCGAAGCTCATTGCAATTTTTTTTTTTGTCAAAAACAACTTGAACTCAAAATCCATCTATAAAGAGTTTTACCAAGCATAATTTGCATTTCCCCTAAGAGTTTTGACTTTCAGTATTTGTATTACACTCAAAACTTATTTGCGAAGCTGAACCAAACACACCATTAGGTCATAGAGACCTTTATGGAAATTTTTGTCATTTGGACTTCAAAAATAGGTCATCAAGACCTTAGAAATATTCGAGTCATCGAGACCTCAACCATCTTATATTTGAGATATAAGATCAAGAAGCCTTCAAGTCCTTAAATCCAGTTTGTTAAAAATAATAAAAGAATGGCGCTATCTTATCCATGATCAAGCCACTTGGGCTCTCAAATTGTGCGTACGTGAAGAACAAAGATAATGCAATTTAATTTGAGATCAAGCCTTAAATACCTCGAATTGCTTTAAAAGAAGAATTAAAGTTAGTCTTCTTTCATTGGAGTTGTGCCATCTTTTCATTTCTAAAAGAAAGTTTTGATTGAAAAGAACGTTATTTATTTTAAAGAACTTATTTTATTAGTTTGCATAAAACAACGACTTCCATTCGGTGATGTCCAAATCTTTTTTAGCAATACAACTAAAACTATTGAATTCTAACTAAAGCGTAATTGATTCCGTTCGAATAATTTGATTTAGTCCAGTAGAAAATTTACATTGAATGAATAATCACTTAGTTTGAGAAATGAAATAATTTTAACAAACCCTCTTTAATTTATAACACGATTCATTGAATAAAGACCTCCCATTAATTTAATATTACAAAAATACTAACATTTATTTCTATAAAGATGTTTTAAAATAAATATGATGTTGCAATTTAGCTAAACAACACGTCATTAACAAACATATTCCAAATATGGCTTTCCTTATTGTACATTGAAATCATTTCTATTTATATTGTGCTTTTAAAACTTTACAATTTAACATATTTTTCTATCACATAGTAGTCTTAGGCCTTCATAAACTATGACACTCTTCTACCAAATTATAAAATAAATTATACGGAGTCTTATCTTATTCTCTTACATCACATCACATCTCATATTAATAGATAATTAGTAATTTGATAAATATGCATATGCACAAGCTAAGTAACTAGTGATGATGCATGAAGAACTAATTTATAGGAATAAGTGCAGTAGAATTCTCAAAACTTGTCATAAAAGTACGATTGAGTTCTAAAAATTTCAAAAAATGTAATTAAGTCTCAAGACTTGACAAATTTGTGTAATAAAGTCATTTCGTTAACTCTATCCAATTTAACTAACTTGAAAATATTGACATAACTTTTTTGAGTATTTCTATCCTATGTGGCATCCTGCGTGGCCTTAAGGTTAACTTAAATACTACAATGACATCATTTTGATCTAAATCCTAATTTTTATACCAAATCTTAATTAAGTTAGGTTAAAAAACCAAAAGTTTTTTCCAAAAAAAGATAAACTAAAAAAAAAAAAAACTAAAGTTAAAAAAAAAAAAGAAAAAAAAAACGACACCATTTCCACCCTCTAAATGATTCAATCCACCTCATTTACACTAAAATATAAAACTACCTTCAATCTTTCAATTACAATTTAAATTGATGGCCCAACTCCTTTTTTTCTTATTTTTTTATTAGGATAGTTATCATGATTAAAAATTTCACATGTTTTGTTTTTTAGTGTATTAAAGAAAAGTGCATTTAAAGATGTTTTTATAATATTTTACATTCTCCATATAAAATTATCTCACTATTAGTAAAAAAAAGAAAAACATTGTTTGATATAGTATAAAATTGAAAAGTCTCTTCTTCATATTTGATTTTATAACAACTCATCTATTTTTTGTCCCTCTTATCTCAAAAGCTCATTTTCTTGGTGAAATTTTTACTAATTTCATGAGTATGAAATATATTAAGTCTCTTTATTTACTATATCAAAGAATTTATCTTTTTCCTTATTATTTTGGCGAAATACTTAAAAAGGTTAGAGGAATATCTAGGAATACACAAAAAATAGTATGCACAATGAGGTATCTTGATTTTTTATTTTTTATTATAAATAGTTCATAGATGAACAAAAATTAATATATTTCACTAGCATTTTCAAAAAGAATTCTTACTTTATTCAATGTTTTTATGTAATTGAATTTCATCTACTTAACATCTTATACATAAATTTGATCAACAATGCAAAAAAGAACTAGATTTCTTACAAATTTCTCTTTTTGACAAAACAAATTTTTATGAAATATCTAACAATAAAAAATGGTGCTTTTAATATACATGAGAACTCTACATATGGCAAATAGATCCAACATGAGTATAGAATAACAAAAAGAGAAAAGTCAATATATTTGGAGCAACCAATTTAAATATAAATTGAATGATAGAGGGAAATTTTATCTTTGTTGTAAATTGGGTGGATTTAGGCATATAGAGGATGGAAATAGCGCCTCAAAAAAAAAAAAAAAAAAAAAAGACTTTGATGAAGGTTAATGATCCTTGGCTAGACCTAGGTGAAGACAAGCAACTCTCGCCTAAGTCCGGGAGAAAGTCGCAATCCTTTCTTGGTTCTAGTGAGGGTCACCAACCCTTGCCAAGGTGCCAACAACCTTGCTAGCCGTTGTTGACACCTCATCAGTGATAGAGTAGTGGCCACAGGTGAGAGCCCTCTTGCTTGTATTTTTTTTGTTAAAAATTTTTTAGCATTCTTATATTTTAATCGGGATAGCATACTTGCCACATGTATTTGACTCGAGTTTATGAGTTAGATTATGAGCTCCTTTATAGTATTAGAGCCAGGTTAAGGTGAATACAAGTACATGTTAAGCCTCCATGGAAGAAAGTCTCACATTATTTGGAGAAGCCTGTTGGCCTGTTTAATAACCTTTGAGGTTACCCTTATCCCATAATTGTAGTTTTGAGATTGAGAACCTTAGTTGAAATTCAGGTAAAAAATTTTAGATTTTGATCAGAACGGCATTGCTTTAATGCTTTACTTAACCTTAACATCCATGCAAGATGCCACATAGACGAGAAAATATTAAAGAAAGCCATGTCAGCATTTTTCGTCAATCAAGTTTAACTAATGGAGAGATGAAAGCAAATTTTGTTTTTCACTTTTTAAGAATAGTTTAATTAACCGAACCAAATCCAATAAAAACCGAATTGAGAAAAAAAAATTTGATTTTTTTTCAGTCATCCAAGCCAAAACCGAACCGAATTAAAAATGCATGAAATTTGAGTTTGATTCGATTTCGATTTTGGTTCAATTTTCAGTTCAGTTCTTGATACTCTTAATTTTAAGACTTAATTGCATTTTCTAATAAGTTTTAAGACTTCAAATGTACTAATTCCTAATATATAGAACAATCCGACATAAAACAAAACAAAACAATGCCACATAGGAGGAACTATCTAACTAAGACTTGTTGCCTATTTAAGTAATGTTGGACATATTTTAAAAAAATTTGTTAAAGAGTGTTTTAGAGGTAATAGTAAAGCAACACATTAAGGAAATTGTAAATTCAGTGTTGTGAAAATCGGATTACCCAAATTAAGTATATCAAGATACTCAGTAATAGGATCCATACTCAATTTGCAATTTTGGGAAGCTAAATAACTGCATTATGTGATCTCAACATTAGAGGCAATATTGATATGCCCTTTTTTTTTTTTTTTTTTACTTCGAGGTTTATTGCGAAACTTAAAGATTAAGATGTCCGTGAAATGTTGAGACTTGTCAGTTTGATCAAATTGAAAGAGACGATTTGCTTGAACTAAATAAGACGAAGTAGGGCTGAACCAAACGAGAAAAATATCATGGACTTGGACCTACATTTGATTTGGAACCCTGGCTTTTAGAAATAATTATCAAGTAAAAATTTACAAGGTTTATAAAACCTTATTATAAGGTCGGATCGTCAAATCCACAATAAACAATTAGTAGCAGTATGTCGGTCCTACCATGGTAAATGGTAAATGAATTATGTGTACTCATTTATGATTTTTTGTGACATTAATTCAATTTAATGGAATATAAGTATATCATTATTACAAACTATTAATTTAAAATTATTCGTAATGTTAATCATAATAATGAAATATTTTATTTTTAATGCATTAATTGCACATGACATAAAAGACACGTTGCATTCCAAATAAGAGACTGTAAATTACAAACTCCAAACTTATTAGAGATAATAATACATATTTTCATGAATTTTGGCCCAAACTATAATTTGGTTTATGAACTTTTGATTTGTTTAATACTATCCCTAAATTTTGACTCAAAGTACAATGTAATATGTGAAATAGTCCATGAACTTTTAGTATATATTCAATCTAATTTCTTTAAATTATATGAAAATATTCAATATAATTCATAATCTTAAATAATTATGGAATGACTACATGGATAGTTTCATATAGTTCATGGATTAATTAAACATATATAAAAAGTTCAGAAAGTTTATGGATTAAATCACACATTAGATTAAAGTTTAGAAAAGTTTAGGATCAAATTACACATAAAGTCAAAGTTCAAGGCTATTTATGTTAATATCCCAACTTATTACTCTCGTTTGCAGGCGGTCCCAAAATCCTCGTTCGATACACGGCGGAGCGGGTGTCGGCGACGGCGATTTGAAGCAAGAGAGTACCCCGGCCGGCGGATTTCTCTCGAACGGCGAGCCGACGATGAAGAACAAGAAGCGGAGGAGAGAGCAGCCCCGACCCACGATACACCCAAGGAACAAGTACTCCGAGAACCCGCCCGACTTCGCGCTCCTGGCCTCCCTCTACCCTTCCTTCAGCCCCTTCGTCTTCTACGGTCGCGACGGCCGACCCAGGATCGACTGGACCGACTTCGGTGCCACCCGCGAGCTCACTCGGGTCTTGCTCCTCCACGACCACGGCCTCGACTGGTACGCCCACCAACTCGCCGCGCAAAATTCGAACTTTGAACGCCCCTGTTTTGTTAAATTTCCATTTGGCGTGCTGTCTGTCTGCTTACGCTTTTCTGGTTGGCGTTTGTGATTTTTTCGGAGTTCGCTTCCGTACCCAAGTATGAAAACTGATGGATAAGTTAGCTGGTGAAGGAGCTATTTGAAGAGGCTCACGATGCAGATAGCTAATTTCGATGACACACGATAATAACTTCCAGGTTGCTCTGTGTCCAAGTAGCAACAACTCTTTTGCAAGTTGGTTCGGGGTGCAGTATCAGTTATGTTGGGATTCTGTGTAACAGGGGAAATCTCAGCTCCATAGTGGCATGTTCTTATCAACTCATGCACGGGAATAGAAACTTGGAATAGAGATTTCAAACATTTGAATGTTACCTCTCTATCCATGTTCTTATCTAACTTTGTGCCTTCCTATGTATATTATAATATAGAGAAGAATAGCTCTATCAAAGCGTCTCTTCCACCTGTTTTGGATCTCTAGGAAGTTGAGATTTTTAGCAATACACTAATTACTTGGGCATAGTCATTGCATTTGTCTGGACTTGAATGTGCATTTTGAGGTTCATATCATGGATAGAGAGTGCCTTTATATCATTTATGATTGCAAACCAGCCTAATTCCTCCTTTATCGTAGGTTAACTCTCATTATGCCAGGGGCAGAAATTATCATATTCTGCCTGTCCCTGTGAAAAAAATTTACAGTCTAATTAGAGAATGAAGTATGTTAGTGCATTGTCTGAATAGGGCTGATGAACTCTTTACAAGATTGGTTTTTGATATGGTGTAATTGTTTGTTTTTCTGTTTCTGATACTGTTTATCTTTTTGTCATTGTGCATATGATTGTTATTTAGGTGGATTCCTGATGGACAACTTTGCCCTACAGTGCCCAACAGATCCAATTACATCCACTGGATTGAAGACCTTCTTTCATCTGAAATTATTCCTAAGATTAATAACAATGCAGATAATGTTAGGGGATTTGACATAGGAACAGGAGCAAACTGCATTTATCCTCTTCTTGGTGCATCTCTTTTGGGGTGGAGCTTCATTGGGTCAGGTGAGCTTCTTAGTTTCATTGTCAATTGTCAACATCTAGATTTGAAGATATCTTTAAATGTCCAAATCATAATATTTCTCAACTTGGTTGTAGATGTGACAGATGTGGCATTAGAGTGGGCTGAGCGAAATGTTAAAACTAATCCGCAAATTTCAGACCTAATAGAAATTAGAAAGGTCGACACCTGTATGGATGCTGTTCTTGGGGAAGACTCTTCTAAGGAGGATCTCCTATGCAATGGAAGCAAAACAAATCCTAGCAATGGCTTAGGTAGAGAGTCAGCACCCATATCTTCTTATACACGTGATGCTGCAGTTGAGGAAAACAGTTATTCAGGACCACCTATCCTATTCAGTGTGGTTAGGGATGGTGAGACATTTGACTTCTGCATGTGCAATCCTCCATTTTTCGAATCAATGGAGGAAGCTGGTCTGAACCCAAAAACTTCATGTGGCGGGACTCCCAAGAGATGGTTTGTCCTGGTGGGGAGAAGGCTTTCATTACTCGCATTATTGAGGATAGTGTTAGACTGAAGCAGTCTTTTCGGTAAATTTTTTGTTTTCATCTTTGTGACATGCTTATATTTTCTTTTGCATACATATAACATTGTCATTTCTCATTTGTTTAGATGGTATACTTCAATGGTCGGTAGGAAATCAAACCTCAAGTCCCTAATTGCAAAGCTACGAGAGGTTGGCGTCACCATTGTGAAGACAACTGAATTTGTGCAGGGACAAACATGTCGATGGGGAATTGCTTGGTCTTTTGTGCCTCCTGCCAGGAAGATAGTTTCACCTTATGTGGCTGAGAAAAGCAATCTGTCTTTTATGCTTGAGGTGTCAGTAAATTTTATCTCACAGTTGTAGTAAGTTTGTCATTTTGTTCTTCAGTCATGGGAATTTGTAGCTACTAGTCTGCCATTTAAGAGATAACACATGGCTTGCCACTTAAACTTGATTCGCACTTTCTCTGTATGCTAAGATGCCTTCCCGCTTTTATCTGCTTTATGATTTTGCCTTTGCTTAGTGGTGACTAAAGCCATTAAAATCTCTAGATTATTTGTATGGTTGTTTTTTATTGTGTCAGTCTTACCCTGACTTTATCTATCTGTATGGATAGGTTGTTTATTTGTCGTGGTAGATCAAAGATGTATAATAACCACCATTGGTTAAGTCATAGATTCTATATTTTCAAGAGCTGCAAGCTCAACGTAGTTGTTATGTCAACCAATATCATGTGAAGACTTGAATTTGATTTCATCACCCATGCTGGTGGGGGCATAATGTCCCAATTCCGAAGCTTGAAGGAATAACACTTTCCATTTCTTACTCAGTATCATTCTACCTGCATTGTTTTTCTTTTCTGATACTTTTCACTTTCTGATGTAATACTTTTTTGGTTGAAGATGTAATACTTGAACTTTTGGTATCTCTAGGGCCTTCAACGTCAGTTTGGTGCCATAAATGTCTTGCAGTCCATTGAATCCTTTTTCCGTGAAGCTGGCGCATCCTGTAAATTGAATGTACATTCATTTTCTGTCGATGTAAGCTTTTAATGGTTTAAGTATGAGTATGTTCTAGCTTCCCAAAAACTGCTTCCTCAGTTGCACACATATTTTCCTTACATGTAGGCCTTCTATTTTGAACAGATTACTACATCAAATGATCATGTAAAAGGCATTTTGAGGAATAAGGTAGCGCTTCTCAAGGAATCTGTTGGTGGTGATTGTGAGGAAGAGCCACCCAGTTGCTCAGATACTATGCCGTGTCCTTCAGATGACTTTAGTTTCCGCATAACTGTAAAGTTTTCACTATTCTATGCTACGCTTGAAAAGAATGTTTTTATAATAAGTGAAAACAAGCCTTTCTTAATCTCTAACAATATGGTTCAATACTATTTTCTAAGCAGGTATTTCAGCAAATTCCTGGCACCCTGCTAGTAAAAGGATCATTGCAGCGTAAAGATGCCTCATTGTCAGGTTTTTATAATCAATTTTCTGCTGGCAACTAGCAATAGTAGTGGATGTTCTCATTGGGGAGGATTAGGTGTGGTGTTTTTTGTCAATGATGACTGGCAAAAGAATTCTGTCAAGTGGTTGATGATTGATCTGTGGGTTATTTCCATTTAGTGTGTACTTTTTATGGTTATCTGTATCTTGGTAAACACAAGCATTATTCCTGGAGCAAACCTGATTTAACATTCATTAAATAGAACTTTCTTGCCATTTTGGAATGAGGATAAGCCTCCCTTCATTGTAGATCTATTAGGTTCTCCCAGCTTATGTTAGCTCCACAAGCCATTGAAACACATACTAGGTAAATTTATTAGGTACTTCCTGGTAAATTCATTTACTGCTCATGTGGAGGCAGGGTCCAATAAAAGCTCTCGTGGGCTCAACCTCTACATTTATGCTTCTGCTTCTAATTGTATCTGCAAGGCCTACTCTCATTAGTTTTCAGATATCTTTTCTTGACACCAGGCACCCCAGCTTTGCTCTATGTTTATGTCGAGTTGTTTCCTGTCCTGGGTGATGAATCCTAAGCATCTTTAATGGCTCTTGGCCTTGCTCTGCTCACATTGTTTTGGTAGAGAGGGTCTGTCATGGTGCTTTCATATTGAAGGGAAAATAAATAAAAACAGTGGATGCCATATTCTTATCTGGTTGGTCTACATTGTCTGACATATCTTTACCTTTTGGCCTGATAAATATAGGACATTGAGTCGGTCTGGACCTTCTCGAAGCTTCTAGCATTTGGTGTAAGTTAATTTTGCATTGTCATGTTGCAGGAGCTTTTCCATCCATCTTCCAGCGGTTAGAGGAAGTCCTGAAACAAAAGTTCTGTAGAGAGAAGGCTTCTGTCGCTATTTCTTAAGAGGATACATCCCATCAAACTTGCACCTACATCCAATGCAAGCATCAACGCGGATCAGATGCATTGATGCCTAGCAGAAAAAAGCGTGCTTAGCACATCCCTGGCAGAAAAACTTGCACTGAGGAACTTATCGCAACTCATGAGCTGCCCAATAAGAGATAACCTATTGACCTGTGGCTCGAGGGAGGAAATTGAATGTGCTTAATTGCTTCTATCTTTGAGTTTCCATTGATGTCTGCTTTTCCAGAACCTTGGTCTATATATATTTCCAATGCAATTTGCTAGTATGACTTTATGAGTTCTTTTTCTACAATTTGATGAGTCATTGTAAGGATTTGAGTTCAGTACAGCATCCATTAAAGGTTACTTGTGCCCGGGTATTATCTTCCTCATCTTGCCGTGCTTCATTTATTCAGCTCTCGTGTGCACATAATTTGGTTTTTGAGATCAATCCAATGCCAGTTTTAGATAAAGGGAAGATATTGGGAAAAATGTGGTTTAACACCCTAAACAGTGCTGAACATCTTTATGGAAATCGGCCAAACTAGCGAATGTCTGTAATCTTAGTCTGTAACTCTGCTTTCAATGCCAAATCTGTAAAGGGAAGCCTCTTATGGAAAGACTTGCATTTTGGCCTGTCACCCCACTTAAAAGTGGTTTGTCTTGTAGTCACATTTTTACTTTATCAATGCCACTTGGATGCGTGTGATTTGCATATTGCTCTTTCAGGCTCTGATGTCCTCCTTTGAAAGAAAGTAGGAAGTTTCCTCCAGAGTCCAACATTATCCAGAGAGTGCTATTGCTTTTTTATCTCATACCATTCATTGTTGATTACACAGACGACTCTTTGTACACGATAAACCACAAACGAACAAATACATCAACTCAAGACCGAACAAAACTCACATACCATCTGACCCCAAATCAATAACTTTCACCTCTGGTGCAGATGATTTGGCATCAGGAAGGAGATCTCAAGCTCAATACAAGGACCACGGCATTTACACAAAACATATACAGCGAAAAACCATGCGAATTTCATGCTTTCCCTTCGATCCTGGCATGTGTGAGCCCAACACACGCATCGACAAAATCCTCGTCGATGAAGTCCGTCGACAGGACCTGCAGACGATCAGCACAACCCTTTGCAAAGCACTGCGAGATAAAGAGCCGTGCATACTCATGGATTCGGCCCGTTACCGGCTTAACGCACAAGACAGGATTGTCTGCTTTTGGCGTGACTGTGTTCTCCACCCGATAGAAGTACTTCCTTGACGACACTGGCGGCTGGTCACACAAATGCTTAATGTTGCTGTCGAATTTAGTCGAAGGCAAATCAGTGTCGATCCAATTGTCCTTCAAGTACCCGGCGCTCCACAAAGGATCGCCTGCTTTCGGATGAGGCGACTTCCTAGGCTTCCAAATGCAGATTATCCTCCTCGGCAACAATTCCTCAATCGTCTTCCCGAAGACATGGTCGTCCTGGTGGATCAAGAATTCCCCCAGCTGGTCGATCAAGTACTTGTCGAAGTCCGGCGAGTCCGGGTGCCCGAACTCAGTCCTGATCTCAAGAATCACGATCTCCTTCTCGGTCTCCGACAGAAACTTCTTGATATCCCGGATCACGACGTCAACGCTGTAGGTGACCAGGATCCCGTGGCAGACCTTGCGATCCTCCTGCACCCGGATGTCCAGCACGCGCGTGCCCAGGACGAGCTGGCGGTAGATGGACAGGCTTTGACATTGAGCAAAAGGGCGAGACACGAAGGGTATGCCTATCTTGTTAGTCGCGGAATCGTGGGTTCCCGGCCAGACAATCTTGTTCACGTGGAGTTTCTCCGGGCCAAGGCCGGCCATCCATGCTTTCCTGTCTGGCGGGCGGTAGTCGCTGCTGGGGAAATCGCATCCACAGGATTGGTTGAGATCACACAGGACCTTCTTCTCTGTCGATAAGGCCTTTCTCTTCTGGACCTGTGTGGAGACCGTGGAGCCCATTCTTGAAACTCAAAAGAAGAACAAGAACAAGAAGATGAAGGAAGATCTCCTCTTCCTATTCTTGCTTGAGGGTGTAACTGGTGGCAGAATAATTATATTTCCATCAAGAATGGAACATGGTAACCACAGGTGGATTAATGCCAAGGAGCTTTTGGACCTCCTTTGGGATACCAGGAAAGACCAAAGGGAAAGCTATGACCTGTCATTAGGATATATGTCTTGTATAATTTGTATTTTATGATGATGTTGGGTGTCAAATAGGGATTGGGTGTGCTGCATCCTCATTCGTATGGCGGGCCATGTTGATTGCATTATTGGTAGGAGGGAGCTGTCGTCATTGGTTGGTCCATTTGTGTGGCTATCGATCTAGAAAGTTTATCTAACCTTGTAGGGATATCTCCATCTCTTCCATCACCAGCTTTTTTCTTCTTTTTTCCAGTTTTTGGCCAACAGAAATGAGGAAACTCTGCGCTTAGTAGTTAGTAGAGCTGGAAAATCAGTGCTTTAAGGGAGAGAAGGCAATATGACAGTAAGGACCATGTAAGGGGAGTAAGGATGCGTTTGTTTTACGAAAAATGGATGATTTGAAGAATATTTTCCTGAAAATGAATGTTTATATCGCATGAAATAATTAGCCAGTGAAAAATATTTTCATTATCAATGAAAGTTTATATCTAAATATTTTCAAGGATGATGAAAATAGTTTTTGTTTGTTCATTTTTATAAGCAACATAAGCAATCAATTTTAGAAATTTTTTTTGTAAATTACTCCTTTTCTATGAAATAAACGGAGCTTATGCATAGAAACATTCTCTCGGATCTAGACTTAGGGTGTGTTTGTTTCAATGAAAGTATTTTTTTGAAAAGTGTTTTTTAGACTTTCCGCTGTTTGTTTCTTCAAAAATAATTTGGTCAATGGAAAATACTTTTTGGTTAACAGAAATATTATGTTTTATTTTAGGAAAATGAATTCCTGAGCGTGAGAAGGGAAAAACACTTTCCCTCTTTATTAGGTATTTAGGTCTTTTCTTTCTATTAGGTCATCTCTATCATTTTCTTTTTACTCTCCAAAATCTCTCTTTTCTTTCAAAGAGAAAAGCTACTCTTCTTTAACTTAAATTGTTAGTTCAAATATTATTCAATCATTTTCCAAAGACCATTCAAACACCTGAAAACATTTTCAATCACATATCATCAAACATAAGAAAACTTCCTGGAAAACATTTTCCAAAAATGGTACGATTTTTGCGAAACAAACGCACCCTTAGTAATATTTGAAAAGATGTATCGAGTTAAAAGGTAGGGATAGTTTAAAAGGAAGAAATTCTAAACTTATTATATGGAAGCTAATTTAGTTATAAAACTTTCAATTTGACTAATTTAATTGTAAATCTTTTGATGATTTGTCAATTTAGTCTCTTGCGGCCAATTTTGGTAGGATTCGCTAATGTGGATATCAATCGTTCTACATGGTATGGTTGAATTGATTTATGGACAATTTTTATAATTTTTAAATAAATTTTCTGAATTTTTTTATTTTTTTTTTATTTTTTTTTTCGTTTTGTTTTGACCCTCATCGACCCTTGTTGTGGCTAGCAAGGCGTCGTAGCCCTCACCTATAGCCTCTCGCCAACCCCTAGGCAAGAGCTCATAGGCCCTTATTGTAGTTGGTGAAGGCTTAAGCGAGAGTCAAAATAGGAAATAAAAAGGAAAAAAATTCTAAGAGTTACTTATAAATTGTAAAAATTATTTACATAGCACCATTTATATCATGTAGGATGACCGATGTTCACTTAAAATATTTCTGACCAAAATTGATCAATAAAACTAAATTGCCAAATTAAAAAATTTATGATTGAATTAGTATTCATATAATAGATTTAAGACCTTTTTTTTTTGTTTATAACTTTCCCTAGAAAAGATAATTGTAGAAATTGTGCACATTGTTAAACCTAAGTAATCCTTAAACTTCTCCATCTGAACTCCTAGATGTAAACTACGGTGGTATTCCCATCTTGTTGGGGAACTAAGGAAGGCCTTTTAGCTCTATCTGAGTTCCAACCATCTTCAACCATATAATTGATCTTTTTGGTGATTCCATGAGATCTTTGTATATCTTTCCTCCTTTTCTTTCTTGCGAAGGAGAAGTAAAACGGTCGGTATGTTTTCAATGTTGATCCTCAGTGGGGAGAGATGATGAGACTATAGCCATGCTTAGAAAAAGTTGGAAAGAAATCACTGGTTCAACAGGAAAAGCGGGATGGCAGGTTGGACAGGCATGATGATCTAGGTCAAATCCTTACAAAAAGTGAAAGATTAAAACGTAAAAATCACCCCAAACATAATTCGAAAGTAACATACTTCTAGAAGAAGGCAATTGCTTAACTGGTTGGCTTGTGAAATTTTGGACCGACTACAAGAGTAGAAGGCCCAGTTAATTCAGCATCTGCCGAAGGAGTTAGCTTATGTTACTTAGGATTTCTTGGCAAGTCCTTTGTTTCATAAAAAGAAGAAATTACCCTAAACGAAGAAGGTAATTTCTTCGTCGCGCTAGCGGGAAGATGGTCCCTCATGAGGTTTTCTAAGAGAGGAAAGTTTCGCTTTCTCAATTGACAATGGAAGGAAATAGAAAGTAAACATAAAGACATTGCAATTTCGAAGAACGCTTCCCGTGGTCTATGGCCTAGAGTCTTCCCCGCTTAGGGTTGGGGTGCGCTACCACGATAACAATCTTAAACATGGTAGGAGTAGCCGCCAATAATTTCTAGGTCGATTAGGAACCTCAAATCTTAAGTGTTAGAAGGAAGTCAACTAATTACCTACGAGTCAAGTAATTTTGCAATAACTAAATATCTAGGTCCAGGGGTTCAATTAGCAATCGATCAGGTATTCAAATGGGTACGTTCATTTTGTTTTTCGAAAAATGATTTATTATATCATTTAGAAAAATTAATTAACAAAAAGTGCTTTTATCATCGATAACAATCTATGACTAATTATTTTTGTGGACGATGAAAAAATTTCTATTCATTTATTTTTGTAAGCAATATAAGCGATTATTTTTTGGAAAATGTTTTTTAAAAATCACTTATTTTCTGTTAAAGCATTTTAAAGAAAAGGATGAATCCAGTCCAAAATGTGGCCTCTTTCATTTAATATTCAATATCAGCATGCATTGTCTGATAGCATGCAATTTCATAGCAGCAATCGGAAATCAGCATATCATTACAAGGCAGCGCGAGTCAGAATATCATGCATTTTTACATATTAATTCATGCATATGGCCTACTTTTATCATCAATGGACACAATTAACCAACATGTTATTCATCATTAGTATATAGCAATCGACACTTGAAATCAAGTCCATTCATATTCAGACGGTGTGCAAAGCACTCAAATTCACGATTTCCATTTCAAGATATCTCAAATTATGAATGCAATTTTGAAATGAAAGAGCCGGTTTGGACAAGTCAATTTCAAATTTTCATTTTTATGCAAATGCATATAAAGCATGGAGCTTTGGCTCACTATCCCTTAACCCCCGGGGGACTCCATCCCTCCGGCTCATTGGCTCAATCCTTTAAGTATGCAAACCTGGGATTTGCTTATTCAAAAGGGTTTCCTATATATGCATATATTATTTCGGCAGGATGACGCTCTATTTTCTATTGAAATTAATTTTTCTAAACTGACAATATAGCGACTATACAACTTAGATTAATAGCCAAATTTTAGCTTTGTTACAACAGATCTAAAATAGAAAAAGGGTTTCAAACCGTACCTAGTTGTCTGGCATTTCTTGCGCTCCTCGGACCATTCTCACCTCACTAGGATTCCCTCGGGAATTAAGAGAAAACAAGTTAGTAATAAAGCTCGAAATAAATTTTCCGAGAATGAGCAAGAGAGGAATCAACCTTTCAGATGAAAATGAGGAATTCGAAGCTTCTTTAAGAGCAAATCTAGCCTCGAAAGGAAAATGATGCTCGTCATGCGCATGCCATAAGGTAAATGAGACGAAATGGGCCCAAAACCATACGCACAAGGGAGGAGTAGGACAGCGGATCCGAATTGAAAAAGCCCATTTCAGCGTGACTTGGGCTTTGGGAACGGCCTAAGTCGGAGCGGTAGCGTGCAGCCTCACAGCGCTTCCTCACGGGCCACTGTCGTTGCCTGCCCAAACTTTAATTGATCACAACTTTTTAAATTTTGACCAAACTTTAATTGATCACAACTTTTTAATCAAATATCCGATCAACCTGATTCACATCAAGGTGAGTATAGTTTAGGTTTTGGAGTCTAATTCCCGGTTCCATTTTTTTAGGAACCAAACTGTAATCTAGAAAACCATAAAATACAATGAAAAAGGCCTAGTTCTAAGGTGATTTTGCATGTGTTTTGAGAAAGATGATGCTATTCCATGTGTTTTAAGAATAATGCTACTGGAAACAAAAGTTCCTCATCTCTTCTTCACAATTCCAGCAATGTTACCATGGAAAGTCCATGAACTTATGCAGCTTTTTGAGCAAAAATTATATTATGAGTCTCAAAAGTTGTGTAAACATTTATTTTAGTGCTAAAATATTTTTTGGATTGCTTAAGTACTATTTTTTTAATAAAAAAATGATCACTTAGGTACCAACTTTTATCTGGGTTATCGAAAATCTGACGTTGCCATATTTTATTAATTTCCTAGTTCTATGTGGTTCACCAATATGCTCAGTCAACATATGAATCCTAAACGACATTATCTTAAAGTTGAAAAAATGATCGTTTGAGTGCCAAATTTTGTTTAAAGTGATTCATTTAGTGTTAGTCATTAAAAAGAAATTACTTCAATGCCAATCGTTATTAAAAAATGACAATTTCAGTGCCAAGCATGCATCAGCTCAAGCAAGTGCTGGTATAGTTTTGTGCTTGCATCAGCTGCCCAAAATGTGTTGGTGCAAGTACAAACCAGCAGCGCTAGCTACCTAAAAGCTTGCACCAGCAACACAGCAACACATTTAGTGTGGTCCTATAACAACCAGCAGCAACAACAATAAAAGCGAGCACTAGCAGTCCCATAACAAACTTGCACAAGTAGCACAAGATCAAGCAAGTCAAAAACAAGATTATAAAATAAAAAATGAGCACTGGCAAAAGAATAGACAAAAACTAGCAAGATCAATTGGCTAGTGCAAGCACAAAACTACACCAGCTCTTTGGTGCAGTGTTGTGCTTGCATCACCTGTAAGAAGTGCAGCACAAGCACAGAAGCGCATCATGCCAGCAGAAACCACCACAAACCAGCACAACCCAACCCATCAAAGCCAAAAGTAAGACAAAAAAATGGAACTGATGAAAGCATAGCAAAATAAACATCGTTGCCAATTGACATTCAACTGCTATTTTACATTTAGTCAACTGACAAAGAAAAGAAAAACATCCAGCTTCACCTCTCACCAAACAACATCAACCCATAACATGTGTAGCTTCAACACCCCCCCACACCCCCACACCAACCAAACATCTCAAAATCAAATAATATCAACCCCCATCAGTCAAGGTTCTGTTTTTGTCTTTGGACTTGCCGCTAGCGTCGTTTGTTTTGGAGCATCATTTGATTGATTCTTATTGGATTGTACTCCACATGACCTTGGTTGGGTTCTTCTTTTAGGTGTGGCATTTGACTCTTCATTGTTGCGTGATTCCTCCTCTAATATTGTCGTCCCCATTGCTACACCTAAAACCCTGATTTTTTCCTCCAATTGAGGTGAGCAAGAACAATAGAGACAGTGAGCAAGTGACAATAATAAGGAAAGTGTTGCGACAGTCAGTTAGCGTTGTAGATGATTGATCTAGCAGTGATAGGGAGAGTGGTCCGACATTATTTTTCCCAGAAGTGTTGTGATATTGTTTTTTTTTTGCCGAGCCACCTAGGATTGTGCAACATTGTTTAATATGTCCGGACCAATTTCTTTAAAAAAAAAAGCCACATCATATTAAACTTTTAATTTTAAATATCACATACTTATTTTGATTGAAATTTCTTGTTGGATGTACTTAAGTGATAATTGTTTTTCCGATTTGGCACTTAAATATGAGACGACCAAAATTTTTGACACTAAAATGAATGCGGTAAATTACTTTAAACTCATTTAATATTCTTCTTCCGCTTCCGAGGGACCACCCCGTCAAGGAAGTGGGATTATAGTCACATTTGGGCAGGCTGAAGAGGTGCGTTGAGTGTCGCTGTCATTCGTCAGCAAGTGGTGCTCCACCACTACAATTATTTGGGGCATTAGGCTCCTTTTTCGTACCACGTTCATCTGTAAGATGCGCAGCATTGATAGCACTCCGAGACAGAGAGTAAAGTTGAAAGTTACCCATGAAAAACTTCTAAACTTGATGCTCAAATACAATGGAGGAAGGCCTAGACCGAAGGTGATTTTTCCTCCTTAATTTTTCTAATTACTGTTTATCGTTTATCTATTTTGTCATTGGGATACTATTTGGTTCACTTGCTGGTAGACGAAACTCAGAAGTGCTGTCCAGTTGCGGGATTTGTTAGATGCAACAAGGACGTAGTTCCTCGCGCCAAGTACTGCTTTTAAGGATGGTGCTTATGTTTGGAAGATCCAAGTGTGAAAGTTGTCTGTTTTTTATCCTTTGAAGAAGGATAATTTATATTTATTTCATTTATAATTATATGTGAGGAAAACTACTGACCTTGCATCACTTATATGGCCTACTGACATGCTATCGGACCAAGCACGAGAGTGGGTTCACAGCAATCATTTTTTGGTGTCGGTGTAGTTCTGGTCCTTTATGATCATGGGGCAAGAATGAATGCAGCTTTGTTTTTTCGGGTTGCTTGGGCTTTAGCTTTTCCGTTATCATTCTTTTGGGTCTTTTTTTCTTAATTGAAAATGAAAAAAAAAGAGGAAAAAGAAGAAATTGGCTAGTTTTTGGGTAGATCCTAAAATCTGTGACAGGGTAAGTTACGTGGTTTCAGGGCATGCAGCGTAGAATCCAAGTTCAAAAAAATGAGTAATTGATTATAATATGTAGATCTCAAATTCTAGGTAGAACCTAAACAACGGTCCATCCTTAATTCTTGCTCTCTCAAGGTTTGCTCCTTGCACTTTCCTAAAAGGTGGACAGTTACCAAGAAAGTGTTGGATCTTGGATTTTCAAAGGTAGGGTAGAATGGACGACCACGATGAAAAAGTTACAACATTTCTGTGGAGAAAACTCAAATCATAGTGATTTTCAAGGTCATGAAAAGTTTATGACCAAATCCAAGGGATCTCATCATCCAATCTACCAAAATCGCAATTTTCCCAATTTTCTTAAGATTAGGCAATGCCTGTTAAAAATCGCGATATTCAGTGATGCAATCATTTGATTTTGTCAAATTAATCATGCTTGGTAAATTCTCGCGGAGCAAGAGCACGATCCCATTGTAACCTTCAATCGATTTTTCTTATGAGGTTGACTTTCGGTCAAAACTTGGTCAAACCTTAAACAAAAAATAGGTGTCTACAAAATTTTCCATTATCTATTTTCCTTTGAATATTTGGATCAAGTTCTGCCTTTTGAATCTATTCCATACATCGATCGCTTAACTAGCAAAAAAACAAAGAGAAAATGACACGAATAGTCCATAAATTTTGGTCTAACATACATTGTCTTCCATGAATTTTTATCCAATGTATAATGTTGACCCCTCAACTTTTGAGTCCCTATATTTTTAAACATCTTCATATAGTTTATTATTGAATATTTACAAATTGTTTAGGGATGGTACTGAACAAATTAAAAGTTTAGGGATAACATTGCATGTTAGGCCAATTTAGAGCCATATTGCATAAATTAAAAGTTTAGAAATTACATGACATATTGAATTAAAAAAAATCAAAGACCATTTCTACCATTATCTCAAAAACGAAAGCAAACATTCTAACATATGCAATTAATTATTGGGTTTGCCTCAATAGCCACTCTTCTTACATAGGAAGGAAAAGTGGATGATTCGAATTCCCACTTTCTCAGGAAAGTTGAGGTGGGAACGATTTTGCTTTAAGTGTAGATTTTGACTCTCATGTCCTATAATGAAGCAAGGTGAAAGTTTGAGAGTAAAAGTTAGAATAAGAGTAGAGCGGTATCGACAAAAAAAAAAACCTATGCAATTGTATCAAAGAAAAGAGGATGATGATAAATTTGTGTTCTTTACTCTTCTACACTAAAAGCTAAATTACATACTAGTTTTAATGCACGTGCACGATTGTAAGTAGGTTACGCTTTTTAAGGAATTTGTGATTATTCAATTGAGTTAATGAACACTTGTCCACTTAGTGATTATCAAACATGTGTGAATTGGGTGGTTACTTATGAAGAAAACGTAATGAGTAATTTTAACTTTTGATGCAAGGGTAAATTTGAAAAATAAAAAGCGAGGCAAATGGCACTTTGGCTTGGTTAAATCAAAGTATCAGCTAAAAGACCATAACTTTTTTTATCAATTATTTAGAGTTTATTTGCATTATGAGACTTTGTCCGTAACAATATATTTGAAATATTCTAATGTCAGATTAAGTAAATATTCAATTTAAGTTTTTTTAATTATTATTCTCAATAACAAAACGTGAACATGATGTTCTAAAATAAGTTGTCAATGTTAATAATTTTTATTTTAGACGTATATTGGTAGTTTAAATAAACGTTAACTTTCTTGAAACTTTGTAAGGACGTGATTAATATATGTTGTTTAATTTCCTCATAGTCAAAAGAAGAAAGTTTAGTGAATTGTATTTAGCATAAACAATAACAGTGAATAAATAGGAAATCTTTATAGTATAAACACTAACATTGAAATTTTGTTCACTTTTAGATTCAATGAATTGAACTACTTGAATAAAATTAATTATGCTGATGTATTTTTGTCATGAAATATATAGAAGTTTATTCCATTTTCAGATTTAAATTAAGTTAAAATCAAATTATTTTTGGCTAAGATTATTCTGAACACCGCAATGATTTATCATTTATTTAAAATTTACTTGAAATATGAAATTGCAGGAAGAAGCTCTAGCAGTAGCACGACAAACTAATACTTATGAGCTTTATCCTAATCGATATTTTGAAAAATTCTGGAGTCAAAATGATTTATAAAATAAATCATTGCAATTATTTTTTTAATTTGTAAGGAAAATGTAAATATTTTATGAGTAAAATGACGCTCTGACTTTTAAGTTTTTTGTAATTTTGTAAAATATATTTCAGGTTAAAATTTTTTGTTATAATCTTGAAGCAATATGATTGTATATTCACTTTAGTTTCCTTATTATTGAAAGCAAGAAATTGAATCACTAAATGGCACTGCCTGGATAAAATAAATTATAGTTTAAATTTGCAATATTTATTGAATAGTCGCATTTTGCTGAATACATTTCTTTGTTCAAAGAAATTTTCCATACGTGAGGAACATGGTACTCTCTTTATATACTCTTTAACCTTTAAACTGATGAGATCTTGAGGTTTGAGGATGATATATAAACTGTATCTTTGAGAATATATTTCTTTATTTTTTTATCATGTTTTAAAACTTAAACTCAACATGTGGAAAATATAGATGTAAAATCAAGTGTCACGTGACAAACATATGAGCATACATTGTAGTTTCACTATGTATAATAAATTGACATACAGGCATCATGCCCTTGTAGAATCTCTGTCTGAGCAGCGTACTTGTAACTTTCCTTACATATTGAATGAGGTAAGTACCGGGCTTCATATTTTGGACACGTCACGGAAGAACTGTACCAACTTCCATTACCAACATTCTCGTCTGTTCACCTCTCCCGTTTGATCACCGTGGAACTTGTAGTTGCTTCTCTGCAATGGTTTGCTCTAGATTCAAATAGTTTAAGGTAATGCTCCGAATAAACTGGTGTCGAATAGGAGGAAATTTTGCCGCACACTTTGTGGCCTAGGCATGTGCGATGTACTGGATTGCTTGACAGCATATTTCACATATGTGGAACGAGGTGAGAGGACGCATAAACCAAGAGCATCCCCACATTTCTGGCCTTGACAGGAAAGCGATGGCGGCAACTAGGAGCTTGAACTAACATCCCAGTTTCTCATTTATCGAACATTACAGCAAACCGTTGGATGAGTCGTGCAAATTTCAATCTCCCACAAGAACAAGGATCACATGTTACCGACCACATAATCACATTCGAAACTGTTAGGTATGATTCAAGTCCAAGTAGGCAGGAGGAAAAAAAGTTTTGGCATCTCAATGGAAGATTTGCGGAACAAGTAGCTACCACGAGAATACCCATATGGCTGTCGAGGACCGACGTGGAGAGAAGATAAGGAATATGGTGACCGAATTTCTCAAACCAAGAAAATCTTGTCATTTCTCATTCAGAGTAAAACAACAAAAGGAGGTAAATGAAGATGACCTGAAGCACAAAAGTCTTTGGCAGCCTGTCAAAACTTTGTTCAATCTCGAGTATACTACAAGTTTACTCCGAAATTCTCTAGCTCTTTAGCATCAAAAGAATTAATGTTGGTATCATAGGCCTTCACCTAAGTCAAGAGCACAAAAATTAGAGGTTGATAATCTCCAACCAGAGTATGATCTTCCCAGAAGTAGCTAAAGAGAACAAAAATTACAGGTTGATCTCCCCAACCAAAGTGCCGTCTTCCCTGATTGACCCGAGCTGTCCAACGATTGAGGTTACATACAGTGACTATTGAGTATTGAGTCGTAACTTGTCTTCTTCCATCTGGATAGCAATCTGATCCAACATCGAATATATTTCTTTTTTTGAAGGATGTGAATTATCTGCACTGGAGAAAGAATGCACCTTACTGTCGGTTTCTATCCAACTGACAGCTTGATCTTTCATTACACATCTATCATGCATGAGTTTTCTAACTTCCTCTACTGATTTCCACTTCCCAAGTGATGCATAGACACTTGAAAGGAATATGTAAGCTTCAGGAGAGTTCGGTTGCAACTCAAGCAGTTGTTCAGCTGCTTCTTTTCCTAAAGCCAAATTGCAGTGTATCTTACACACACACAGCAAGGCATTCCATATGCGCTCATCTGGTGGAAAAGGCATCATACGAAACTGTTTAATTACCTCATCAAACAGACCAGCTCGCCCCAAGAGATCAATCATGCACGCATAATGTTCCTGATCTGGAGAAATTCCATGATCGTGTGTGATGGAATCAAACAACCGCAGTCCTTCCTTTGGAAGATGGGAATGACTGCAAGCATTGACAGTGACAAGTAAAGTGATCCTATCTGGCTTAATGCCCAACCTGATCATGTCATCAAACATCTCTATCGCACCTTTACCCTGTCCATGCTGCGCTAAGGCAGATATCATTGTGTTCCACAAAACCACATTATTCTTATCATCCACAAGATCAAAAACCAGCCTTGCAGAACTCAGAAGACCACATTTAGAATACATGTCAATGAGAGAACAAACAACTATTGTATTGGGCTTAAAGTAAGTCCTTATTAAGAAGCTGTGGATTTGTTTACCCAGTTTCAATGAGGCCATGCTAGCACAAGCACACAGGCTGCTACTGAAAGTGAATTGGTCAGGTTTAAGTTGAAGCTTCATCATTTCCGAAAATGACTTAAGCGCGATATCACCCAAACCATTTCTAGCATATCCAGCAATTAAAGCAGTCCAAGAAACCGCGTTTTTTTCAGGCATCTGATCAAATGTTCCCTTAGCAGCCTCCATGTCACCCCATTTGGCATATCCAGAGACCAATGTGGTCCAAGCAAGAATATCTTTCATTTGCATATCATCAAATGCTCTCCGTGCGTCACTCATCTCCCCACACTTTGCATACGCATCGACTACAGTGCTGACGACTACCGCATTGGATGAATAGCCAGAAACCAAGACCTGCCCATGAATCTGCTTGCTAAGGCACAAATCTTTTAACTTCACACAAACAGTCGAAATGCCTGCAAAACTAAACTCGCTGCACTCAGTCCCCGACCTCCTCAACTCTCTATACAGCCTCACTGCCTCATCACAACGACCCCACCGCACATACCCCATCACCATGGTATTCCACGACACCACATCCCTCTCCGGCATTTTCTCAAACAGCCTCCTCGCCAAATTCATCCTACCCAAGTTGGCATACCCAGAGAGCACGCTGTTCCACGAATACACGTTCCTCGCCGGCATTTTGTCGAACACCTTGCGCGCGGCGACTTCGTCATCGCATCTGAAGTACATTTCGATCAAGTGGTTGGACAAGAACGTGCCGGGTCTCTTGAGCCCAGTGAACTTCAGATGCAGGTGCACGTGCCTCCCTTGTCTGAGGGACCCGGCGGCGCCGCATCGATGGATCAAGTGGGCGAGGACTCCGGAGGGCAAGCGAACGCCCCTCAGGGCCAGGCGACGGAGGGAGTCGACGGCGTCCGCGAGCTGACCTCGAGAGCAGAGATCGAGGAGGGAACGGACGAGGCAGGAGGGACGGCCCGGGTCGCGGGTGGTGGGTTGTTTTCTTGGATTCGGTCGGGACGGGAGGTGACTGGGAGGCTTGGGAGGCGATAGAAGGGGCATTGGGGAGAGAAACCATGAGAAATGAAGAAGGGTGAGGATTCTTCATCTAGGTTTTGCTCGGGAGATGGCGGCGGCGGCGGGTGGTGCGCGGTTGGGTCCGGCGAGCATGGCCGCTGGAAGGGGGGCGATCGAGGGGGACGGTTTTACGGTGCGGGAGTGGGAGCGGCGGCGGCGGAGGCGGAGGACTGGCGGTCATGGGCCCGCTGCAGAGGAGCTGGGGGGGCTTTCAGATATGCGCCAATAGCATCTCGCCACGTCAGCAGCGGAGAAGGAGCAGTGGAGTAAAATACAGAGTGCTCGTAAGGTCAGTTGATCTGAGCGGTTAAGATCGCGTGGTTTCACAATGGGGCTCACGTGATTGTACGGTTCAGATCAGCGGGCTCATGTGGAACCAAAGCATCTAATGACATTTTTCTGGGAAAAACGTGAGCAACGAGGGAAGAGAGCCGGATCGACCAATCCTGGAACCGAAAACTAGACCGATCGACCGGTTCAGTCCGATCTGGTCCGATCTAGTGGGACCAGTAACTTTACAAGGAACCCTAGTTACAATTCAGGAAGATGCATTACAAAGTGGTACTGAGTAATGTTCAATGTAATTGACACATGATGGCTAGTGGTAAGACATTTTTCATATTTCCTACAACAATATACAAGTAAAGTGAGCTAAACAAAGTTATGGGCCATGATGGCATGCACAGCAGAGGGGTGTATTTGGAATTTGAAATTGAAAAGAATATTTTTTTTAATTCTTAAAAATCTTTTAAAATATATATATTTTTAAAAATTATTGATCGATCCGATCTTTGGAGATTGGCCGTGTGGATGTAGATACACAATCCAAACCCCTAGTTCCTACCTTGGAACCGGGAATTGGACCGACCAATTATCGGTTCCAAGAATGGAAACCGAGAACCAAACCGCCGGCTATGGGAACCACCCAAAACCGACCAGTTCGATTTAGGTTGGGTGGTTCTCGGGTTAGGCGGTTACCGTTGCACACCCCTAGTCGAAATGGTTGCAGTCATGCCAGACATGTTTCAATAAGTCCAAACTCTCCCCGCGGGCTTCAAACTCATTAGCTTTATTTTTTGAAATTTAATTTAGGATTAATAAAAAAAAAAATCACAAATTAATATATTTGTGATAAATTAAATTCAAATTAATTTTTTTACTATAAAAAACTCTAAATTGATACATATTTGATAAATTTATCTTAAACATATACACTTATGAAAAATTTACTTTTTATTAGTTTATGTTAAATTTTAATGTTAGATTGATGAGTTTGATGATATGTGATAGTTTACTAGTATATCAGTTTGGGATTTCTCCGTTTATCACAATTTTATCCTTTTATGGTATTAATCCAATTTAATGGATGGTATTTTTGTCAAAAATGTACTGATTTTCATTTTTGGGGATTTTTTATGATCATTTGAGGTAAATTTCTTATAGGTATACCAGTTTAAAATTTTTATTGTCAACAAATTAGTTTGAAATAACTTTGGTACATGTGTCCTTGAACTTTTGATATAGATTAAATTGAATATATATTAAAAGTTCAAGAATCATATTAAATAATTTAAAAATTCAAAAACAACGTTATACATTTGAGTAAAATTTAAGTATTATATTAAATAAATTAAAAATAGAAGGGATCACATTATGCATTAGATCAAAGTTCAAAAACTATTTATGTCATGTGCCATTAATGATATTAGTTATGGAGTTCTTGCTTTGTGCGAGCTTATGTTTGATTATGCACGCTTTTTTCTTTGTTTGGAGATTGTGTGCGTTTACGTGGAGACCATCTGAAGCCCGATTAAGAGTAGAACGCACTAGATAAAAATAATTTATAAATCGAGCGGGTAAAATATGGTTTGAAGCTATAAACTTGAATTTCTGCTAAATAAATGCATCTCAAATAAAAAAAATAGAGGATTTTGAATATCCTTAGCTTATTTACATTTTTTTTTTGTCTCGGAGTATGTGGATTTTCTCAATTTAGTGCGGTATGCTTCCGATGTCACTTTCGTTCAATTTTTTTAATGCTTAAATTAAAACTCGAAATGATATCTTTTTATCCAATACTTAAATTTTATTTGCATTATAGCGTTTAAAAAAAACTGTCGAAGAACACTACATGGACTTTACACATAATTATATTCATTTCTATATTGTACTTATTAGATTTGTTTTAAAGGATTTTTTTTTTGGCTAAAAATATTTAGGATTATTTCTTTGGAAGAAAAGATGAATAGCAACTAGGCGTGATTTAGATATAGAGAGAGAGAGAGTTATTATAGATTTCTAACAAGAAGCTACCTTAAACTCTAAATTCTAAACCTTAAACCACGTTATCTCCGTCGGACGTCCTATTCTCATTTGTAATATTGGACATTTGGAAGAGTACTAGACTCGTTAAATGGGTGGGTTAGGTCGGGTTTGGGTTGGGTCGAAAATGGTCCGACCCATATTGACCCGTTTAACCCGTTTTGACCCAAATTCATGTAATGTAAATCTAATGACCCATACCCGACCCGACTCATATTACTAAAAGTCATTATTATTTTAGAGAAACCCAAACTCACTTGAAACTCTATGTTAAATGACTCACTCAACCGATATTTGACATATATTTAACTTTTACTTAACTCATATTTGACCCATATTTAATTTTCACTTGACCCATATTTGACCTATATTTGACCCATATTCAATTTTTACTTAACCCATATTTGACCCATATTTAACTTTCACTTGACCTATATTTGACCTATTTAAATAAAAATGAGTCATAATATGGGTTTATGACCCATTTTGACTCTTGTACAAAGATGTGCGTGGGGATGATTCTTCACTTGGCTGATGTTGCTAGCAAAGCAATTGCATTGCTCCAATCATATTCCGGAACACCATCTTCAAAATAGTTATTGGGAAGCTAATCATTTGCTCGGATCTTTCGGCAAAATATGGAAGGGAGGGACCAACTTGGGAAGGATTGTCTGTGTATCGGAAATCGGAATACCCTTGTTTGACGAGTGCCCCAGGACACTTTCGAACAAAATTCATCTTTTATTTTTATCGATTCATTCGAGGTAATTTCTTGAATAATTTCTTTTGTCCTATCACTTGAGATCTTAAAATATTTAGTCGTAACAAATAGATAAAGGAAAATATGCTTAATTAAACTACAAAGCTTAAACCACTTTTTAACATATGATGTTAGGACTTATGGGTGAAAAAAACCAGTCTTATCATCTTTTAGGGTTTCAGTTTGCTGAGAGAGCGAGAGTAGAGCTGGCCAAACATTGTCTTCCGGGGGATATTTTTGTACAACTTGTAGTGGCATGGACTGAAAAAGTAGCCACTAAATAGCCTCTCTTTTATTGCAGTATGCGAAAATTGCCAACTTGACACGGTTTGTTATTTTTATGATGGCAATTGCCCAATTGTCACTAGTGGCCCACAAATATTGAATTGTGGCTATTTCAAAATGGGTTAATATCACGAAAATTTTAAATTGATATATTTATCATAAATTTATTTTTTTATAATAAAAAATTATAAATTGATATGTTTATAATAAATTTACTCTCCGATAGTTTCGGCCGCGGGCGAGGGCGACATTAAATTGAATAAATATCATTAAAAAATCATAATCCGGTACACTTGCCAATAGTTATATGTCAGCTAATTTAGCAATTTAATAATAAAATTAATCACATATACATTAGTTTGGAATTTTTAGTGGTTAGTTAACTCACATTTACAAAAGAGAAATCATGTTGAAGCTTAATATGACCAATCCATAAGCCGTCTAGTGATATCATTCAATTAACAATACCCCGATTGACTTGTCTCGACTTGATTATACCTCTTCGCCGCTTCAAATTCAGCGGAAAACGACACAACAACCGCCTTCGATCCATCCCATTCCATGTGACATGGGAGGAAAAAAGGACCAAAATAGATCCAGCCAAACAAAGAACACAAGACAGTCAAATTGGAAAACGATCCAAATGCTCGTCATTCAATCTAACATCTTCACGTGGGCTACAATCGTCTTTCGCAAATTATTTCTCCAAGACAAGGCTGAAGCGACCAAAGAACGACGAACCCACATGGCGGGACGTGGGGGCCGATGGGCGGTGGGCGGTGGCGCTCCGCCTAGGAAACTCCATTGGCGCCGCTCCAAGCTCACCCCCAATCAAGAGACGTCCTTTCGAGTGGTGGTGGGGGGGCTGGGTTTCGGCGATTTCGTAGATCTCGGCATTTGGATGCGTAGTGGTTTGGTAGTTTCGAGACTGGTCAGACAGCGTCCATGCGACGACAATAGCTTCTTAACGTACGCATGAAGTCGAGGAACACAACACCAAGTCATGCTCTCCCTCTCTCTCATTGGAAGATGGTGAAGGGATTTTCTGGGGTGAGTTTTGGCTCTAGGGAGGTGGGTATTGCTCCTTTTGGTAATTTATAATTCAAGATAATGTTTTTTTTTTTATATTAATTATGGTTCTTGAAGCGACTTTATTTAGATTAGAGAATTGTGGAACGCATGGTTTTTCAAAATGTGGCATGCTTTGCGATGACATGAAAGTCAAAATACACAAGCATCAATCTCTCCACTGTCTTGTCGTGTTGTCAGGAAACATTCTATGAAGTGACTAACGGAATGCTCACGAAACTGATTTACATTGTATCATCGCTTGCAAGTCGGGTTAATCCAAGTCCTATAATTTATAGGTATAAATAAACTTGTCAAATGCATGGGTTGAATTGGGTTTGTTAGATCGAAAATAGTCCGACCCAAATTGATTTATTTAATATACTTTGACTCATTTGCATGCAATGCTAATCTAATGACCCATAATACCTAACCCAACACTTCAAATATTTTTATATTTAACTTAATCTAAGAAAACTTACACCTTAATTTCTCACAAAGTGACCAAGGGCAAGATCAAGCGAGAACAAAAGAGAGTGAAGATTGAAGAGAGAGTCATAGAAATATGTTAGGTATAAATAAATTGTGAACCCATTTAACATCCACGTTATTTTTAATCTTACCATTCTAAACTTATTTTATGACTTATTTACAAAATATAATCAACCCATATAACAATATAATCAACCAAATACGCGTTCAAAAAATTGGTCTATAACTTATTTCGACAAGTGTAGATATAAAACCAAGCCAAACATTTCTTGAGGATAGGAAAATTTCAATGCTATTCTCAGGCAGATCAAAACAACTCCAACTCATCTCGATTGAGCTCCACTTCAAAAATGCCTTACCTAAACGGAGCTCTAGAGTATACTTGTAATTCGATACATATACATACATATATGTATGTATATATATACACGCGTGCACGTCCATTCTGCTTCAAATTTATTGCAACTTTTCAAACTCGTACCCGAGCTCCAATCGAATTCGAGCTACAGCCGACTAAGCGTAATTCATCAAAGACGCCTTTTTTCCCCCAAATCGACACCGAAGTCGAACCACCCCAAGTCAGTGTCTAACGTCCTCCACGATCCCCACATTTTTCCTCTACCACACCTGCACGTGACTCACGTGACGAGCCCCACGTCATCGCGGCTCCCGGGGGCGCGTCTCTCGCGATGATACCGATGCAAGCGGCCTCCGCGCCGTCCGATCGATCTTGAGGGGAGAGCGGCTCTCAGCCGTCGATGTGCCCCCCCTTATCTGGTGATGAAATCGGGCAGTGCTAGAGAGAGAGAGAGAGAGAGAGAGAGGGGGGCAGGAATAGGGAGGGAGGAAAGATCCCTAATTTTCCCCAAAATCTTTGCATTTTCCCCATCATCTTCTTGACTGAAAAACAACGGAGCCACACAGGGAGGCCCTGTTTCTCTCTCTACACTACACACTTTCTCTTTCTAGAATCCACGGAAACCCAGCAGCCAGGTGAGCTTTCTTCCGGCGGCAGCCCGATTGCCCCTCCCCTTCTCCGGCTTTTCGCATTTGACCGGTGTCGTAGCTTTTCGGTTCCATCGCTCCCGGGTGGCTCCGTCTCGTCTGTAAAACCCTAGCGGAGAACCCATTCTCTCTCGCCCGCGCGGGAACCGAAATGGGTTCCGTCGTCTGTGCTTATCGTCTTCGGTTTCTTCTTCGTGGTGCCGATGGGTGAAATGGGGGATTCCTTGTTGTTGTTCGGATTTCTTTCTTTTGTTTGTTGAATTGGTTTTTCTGATTGGGGAAGTGGGTTGATTTTTTTTTCTTTTTCTTTGGGGTCTTTGTTTGTTGTTTGGTGTTGATTGATTGCGCGTTCTCTGAGATGGTTTCATTCTGGTGTTGTTGAATCTAGGTTTTGAGAGGGAGGCCTGACCGGGGGATCGGCAATGGAATATGATGGCCGAGGTGTCGATGGTCCACGCGTGGAAGAGCAAGTCAATGGGGAGGCTAGGGTTTTGGAGGAGAGAGTAGAGGAGAGGGTCGGCTCGGCAGGGGATGATTCAAAGGTCAATGAAGGGGAAGAGGTTTTCGAGGAGGCGGTGGATGCCCATGATGACTCGCGTGAGGAAGGATTGAAGCCGGTTTCGGGTGTCAGCGTGCCTGGTCCTGATACGGATGATATTGCAGGTGTTGATCCGAGTAGTGATGTTTCTAATGAGGATGCTAGCGCGGGACATGAGGTTGAAAAGTTTGAGGAGGCAATTGGCACCCCAGCGAAGATTGAGAATCCTGAGGAGATAGTTGAGGAGGTGGATGTTGAGGAGAAGGAAGAAGGTTTGGTGGGTGGGGAGAGCATCGGCGGTGCTATGGTGGCAGATGGAGTCGATGAGGGAGGGACTCATGAGAAAGTGCCAGTCAAAGAAGATGATGGATTGATGAGTAACGGGGAGGATGCTGTGAGGGAAATAGCTGAGCTTAATGTAGATGAAGAGATGCGCAATGATGCCGATGAGTCCATTCCGACGCTTGGTGTAGTTCTTGAAAAGCTTGACCATGGGATGGAAGATGAGTTGGAGAATGTCAGTGTTGAAGGACTAGTTGATACTGATCAGAAGGGAATTTCTAGTGTGGAGGTTGTGTATGCAAGTGATCAGCGTGAAGAATTTGTAGACACTGACTTGGCAACTGAAGGCAAACTTACTATTGACAGGGATCTGGAAGTTGCTCCAGCTGCTAATCATCCAGATGATCTGGATGAAGGTAACGCTACTTTGGCTACAGAAAACAAAGTTCATGTGAAAGTGGAACCCGAAAGTGCAACAGCTAGCTTTGAGTCAGTCTATCATGATGCTGATAGAGAAGTGAAAAAGCCATCTTCCAGTGCTGATACAGAATATCAGAATGACATCAGCAAGGAGGTGAAACATGCTACTAATGGACCAGATTCCTTTCAGGGGAAAATCTCTGAACAGGTCCCAACTTCAATAGACAAGCCTTCGTCTACCTCAGACGAGTCGGTGACTCGTGAGTCTGGGATCTTGACTACTTCTGAGGAGCTTAAGTCTGAGAAGGATGAGCAAATTACAGCTGGAAAAATTGAAATTAACCAAGAGGATGTGACTTCTCGTACTCAGCAACCTGTTGAAAATGTCCAGGAAAACCTTCACAATCACACTTTAGCAGAGAAGCTTGAAAAGAAGGATTCAGATCGTGGGGATGATACTAAGAAAGTAATCAGGGAAAATGGTGTGCAGGCTGCAGAAGAAGTTGCATCATCTGGAAGATCAATGAATCATGCACCGGTGCCTGCTCGTCCTGCTGGCCTTGGCCGTGCTGCTCCTCTGCTGGAGCCTGCACCTCGAGTCTCTCAGCAATCGCGTGTTAATGGAGCTGTATCTCATGCGCAAGCTCAGCATATTGAGGACCCTGCTAATGGGGAGTCTGAAGATCATGATGAGACCCGTGAACAACTCCAGATGATACGTGTTAAATTCCTGCGTCTTGCCCATCGACTTGGGCAGACTCCCCATAATGTCGTTGTGGCGCAGGTCCTGTACAGGCTGGGATTAGCAGAGCAGATTAGGGGAAGAAATGGAGGCCGTGTTGGTGCCTTCAGTTTTGACCGTGCAAGTGCCATGGCAGAGCAGGCTGAGGCATCTGGGCAGGAACCTCTTGATTTCTCTTGCACTATTATGGTCTTGGGGAAGACCGGTGTGGGAAAAAGTGCGACAATCAACTCAATATTTGATGAAGTGAAGTTCAGCACTGATGCTTTTGACACAGGCACTAAGAAAGTTCAAGATGTCATAGGAACTGTTCAGGGGATTAAGGTGCGCATCATTGACACGCCAGGCCTTCTGCCATCTTTGACTGATCAACGCCAAAATGAGAAGATCCTTCACTCTATTAAGCGATTCATTAAGAAGACTCCACCTGATATCGTGTTGTATCTTGACCGCTTGGACATGCAAAGCAGGGATCTCGGTGATATGCCGCTTTTGCGCACAATTACTGAGATATTTGGACCCTCTATATGGTTTAATGCAATTGTGGTTCTAACACATGCAGCATCAGCTCCACCTGATGGGCCAAATGGTACTGCTTCTAGTTATGACATGTTTGTCACTCAGCGATCACATGTCGTGCAACAAGCGATTCGTCAGGCAGCTGGGGATATGCGGCTTATGAATCCTGTTTCCTTGGTGGAAAACCACTCAGCATGCAGGACAAATAGGGCTGGACAGAGAGTATTGCCAAATGGTCAGGTTTGGAAGCCTCATCTGTTACTGCTTTCCTTTGCTTCAAAAATTTTAGCCGAGGCTAATGCACTTTTGAAGCTGCAAGATAGTCCACCTGGGAAGCCTTTTGCATCCAGGTCAAGAGCCCCTCCTTTGCCTTTCCTCCTTTCAACACTTCTCCAACCGAGGCCACAGCCGAAGTTGCCTGAGGAGCAGTATGGTGATGATGATGGCATGGATGATGACTTGGACGAGTCATCCGATTCTGACGATGAATCAGAATATGACGAATTGCCGCCATTTAAGCGATTGACAAAGGCCCAGGTGTCAAAGCTTACTAGAGCTCAGAAGAAGGCATATTTTGATGAGTTAGAATATAGGGAGAAACTTTTTATGAAGAAACAGTTAAAAGAGGAGAGGAGGCGACGGAGGATGATGAAGAAGATGGCTGCTGCAGCCAAGGATCAGCCAAGCGAATATATTGATAATGCAGAAGAAGAAAGTGGTGGGGCAGCATCTGTACCAGTACCCATGCCAGATTTGGCCTTACCTGCATCTTTTGATTCTGATAATCCTACTCACCGGTATCGTTACCTTGATAACTCTACCCAGTGGCTCGTAAGGCCTGTTCTTGATACTCATGGTTGGGATCATGATGTTGGTTATGAAGGCATTAATCTTGAGCGATTGTTTGTTGTTAAAGAGAAGATACCTATCTCTTTTTCTGGCCAGGTCTCAAAAGATAAGAAGGATGCAAATGTCCAGATGGAGGTAGCTAGTTCCCTAAAACATGGGGAGGGAAAATCAACTTCACTAGGACTTGATATGCAGACTGTTGGGAAGGACCTGGCTTATACTCTTCGCAGTGAGACTAGGTTTAGTAATTTCAGGAAGAATAAGGCGACCGCTGGATTGTCCTTTACTCTCTTGAATGATGCTTTAACGGCTGGACTGAAAGTTGAGGACAAATTGATCGTCAATAAATGTTTGCGTTTAGTTGTGACTGGTGGTGCTATAACTGCTCGTGGTGATGTTGCTTATGGAGGCAGCTTAGATGCCACCTTGAGAGATAAAGATTACCCCTTGGGTCGTTCTCTATTCACTCTTGGCCTTTCCGTCATGGATTGGCATGGGGATCTTGCTGTTGGTGGCAATATACAATCTCAGTTGCCCATTGGGCGGTTTACAAATCTGATTGCTCGTGCAAATTTGAATAACAGAGGGGCAGGACAGGTCAGTCTTCGGGTAAATAGCTCCGAACAGCTCCAAATTGCTCTGCTTGGCCTCATTCCGCTATTCAAGAGGTTGCTGGATCTTCCTCAACAGTGGCAGCTTGGACAATGATGAAAAATAGTTCATACTTACTGCATGCATCTACTTACGGCATGATGCATGCAGTGACAGAAAATAACTTGAATATGGGTTTTGTCATCGTCGTCGGACCCGGAAAGTTCCCTCTTGACATGTGGATCAATAGTATTCTAGGTTTTTGTTGTTAGAAGTTTGGCATATGATGAGTTTTGTTCCCTTGAATCTAGTGGACACAAGCACTCCCTCTTCTTTAATGGTGTTTCAGTTAGAGTCATTCTCTTGAAATGACATTCATGTTGAGGAACCACTGATGTTCTTTCTTTTGTCCCCCCTGAAAATGTTTTTCTGCTTCCCCTTTTTGTTTACCTTTCTCTCTTTGCCTGAAATAAAGCTTCTTTACAGCTTTTTCTGTTATTTGGATGACATGGTATGAGATGATTAGAATTTCCCTTCTGCAATTAAAAAGGCTGGATCGTTTTGAAAGATCTTGGTGTTTGTCTGGTTGTTTAGATGTTTATTTCCCAGAATCGTTAGATTCGTTCAAGCATGAGCAAGCTAAAGATAATACCAGTATCATTAGATTCTGTTGCTTGTGGAATGATGTATTGTAGCATGGTAGGTTACCTCTTGTTCATTTTCGTTTTCCATGAAAATGGGGGGCAACTGCCGATGCATTTCAATCAGTGTTTGTAGTAGCTCTCTCATTGTTAATCGAAAGGTTCCCCCTGAAAAGTTTTAAACATGAGGTATGGTCTGAAGTTGGTTTGGTCTTGCTGTGACTTAATAAGATCTGTTGTGCTGCAGCAACGCTGCTCTAGCTATGGAAGTTGTTGGGGGATGAGTATGGTGAGATTGCTGTGTTGTGCTGGATGAGAAGATACGGGTCTAGGACTGCCGCACTTGTTGACAGCTTGGTGAGGAATGTTAGCTGCTTAAATCATGCACCAATTTCTCTAGTCATATATAGGTGAACTTTACTGGTGCCGTCTACATCTACGGGGAAAAGGAAAAATGATCTAAACGCTGTTGCGTGTAGAGAATGGGAAGGAGGAGCTGATGAGGTCCACCATATTTCCCCTTTCTTATCAGGGCTATTTTTAAATAATCTTTTTGACTTGTCTCTTGCTATTAGTACATAAGACTCCGTGAGAGGAGATCTTTTGATTACTAATACAAGGTAGGTGTTAGAGCGACCTTTGTTGTTTGTTGTGGAATTAGGAAAGCCTTTTGAAGGTTCTTGACATCTCAATTATAATCCTAGAAAGAGAGATCATGTCGACCTGTTTATATCCCACCTACCTTCTCCTTTCAAGATCGCCCTACTTCACACGCCATTCATCTCGAGTTTATTGGTTTCTCGTTGGAACTGTTACATCGAACGTGAAATGTCTACACCATTGAGAGCCTTTCAACCTCATCCATCTATCCAAAAGCCTAGTTGCAGCAAAAAATTGTCACCTTGCGCAGCATGAAAGCAATGATGTCGAGGCAATGGCGTGACCTGGCTGTGCCTCGAAGGTCGATGACTACAGCTGTGCCGCCAAGCACCACCTCCCAGGTTAGCCTGGCTCCTCTTTCGTTGGGCATGCCTCGTTATTCTGACGTTGCAAAATCATGTTAGCCCATGAGGTTTCACTAACCCTCTACTAAGGGAGCACACTAGAGGCCAGAGGGGAGTATAAAAGGATAAGGATAATTAACCAAACAAGGTAAGTCCAATGTTTCTACTAGATTGGCTTTCTCACCGAGATAGATTCTGTCACTTTTCTTTTTATTTCTCATTAGTGACGTAAGCACTCTTGAGGCCAAGCTCAGGAGCTTCTTTGCTTGTGGTGTGCTATTCGAACCAATTTTCAAGGGTTCCACCCAGTCCAAGGGAGATTGGGAAAAACTGTGCATCAACTCTAATGTTAGATTTCTTTACGCTGTTAGGGGTGAGCTATGGTCATAGTCAACCAAGGAACCGATCCATTTGAGGTCGGTTCGCTTCCCAGAAGATCCATTAATGAGTTAAAAACCTAGGAACTGAACGGTTTAGTTTTAAGGTGGAACCTTGAACCCACCAATTTTTTTTGGGAATCAAAATGACTGAGCTGGTTCCCTGATAGACCTGATGCTAATCGGGCTTTGAATTGGGTAGCTAGAATCTTGCTAGAGTCGATGTTGAATCGGTCTTGAACTGAGCATCAATTTTTGTTAAAAAAAACTACAAACGACAAGTTAATAACTTAAAATAGAAAAAGCTCACATACACAAATGCATAGCATCACCTAAGGGTGATCGGTTTCTAGTTTAATTTGGTTCTAAAATGGAATTGGGAACTGGATTGGGAGGGCCGGTTCCTAAATTCTGGCGATGTAGATTAGATTGGCTAGTCTTGGAACCGAATTGACCGATCAGTCTGGTGGAATCGGTAATTTTTCTTTTCCAGGCAAAAAATTGTTAATGTTATAGTACGTCCTCAAAGACAACCCACTTCATTTACACAATGCTTTGTCAATTCGTCTTTTTAATTTGCATGCAATTGTGTTTTCCTAAGACTTTTAAGAATTTTCTTTTTCAAATTCTTAAGAAATTTTAAAATATATATACATATTAAAAATTAACAATCTGGTCCGATCGACTCGGTTTCCACCTTGGATCTGGGAATCGGACCGATCGGCCACTGGTTTCAAGAATGGGAATTGGGAACTGAACCACTAGCTACAAGAATTGTCCAAAACCGGCCGGTTCGGTTCGGTTTGGGTAGTTCCTGGATTAGACAGTTCTCGTTGCACACCCCTAGCATCACCCAACCCACATCTACCGCATCGCTTTTTCAAAATTGCAAAATCAGAAAAATAAACTAAAGTCACATCACCTAAATTAAAAATTAAAAATCAAAACCCAAGCGTTCTCTCTCTCTTCCCTGAGAAAAGAAAGGGCGAAGGGGTTAGTTCGATTCCTTGCTAGGTCAATTTGGTGCCTGATTTGAAGTTTTTTGGGAACAGGCCCTTGATTCGGTTCCAATTTCAAGGTCAAAATTAACTGATGAGATAGAACAAAGGATTGCAATCTTAAATTGTAACATGCCAAATGCCAGGGCTTCTCTCTATTTATATTATCCATCCAATTATTGCTCTTACATCACACGAACTATGTGTTGGCCATCTCCACAAAATGGACAACCGGTGTTACCAATCACGAGCATGATGTAGTGACATCCTCATGCAAATTAATAGTGCATAGCTAATATATTTTACTCTACGACCAACGATTGGGTTGTCGCCATGGCGATTCCACGGGTGAGCTGGAAAATGCCCGACCCACCAACCACTGGCATTTCACGGTGACCATTGTATTTCTGGCCCAAGACGCTCAAGGTGATCCATTGTATTTCTTATTGGTGAAGAGAAAGTTCATGCTCATGAGCAGGCCCAGAGATTCCAGCCCAGCGGACGCATACAGACCCTGGGCTTGGCCCATGGGCCTTGAAGACAGTTGGGGCCCTTCGGTCAGCGGGTCGTTGAAGACGACCACGAGGCTGAAGAGGTTGGCGGATTGGTTCATGAAAGGCGCTCAAGCAACTGGGATCGAAGTGGGGTTATTTCCTGAAAGGATGACGTGAGAATAGAGACGGAGCTGGGTCAGCTTAGGCTCAGCTTAGGCTTCACTTGGGGGAGCTCGGCGTACCATGACTCGATCACTTTCGGGTCATCGGCCATGGCTTGAGCGAAGGGCACGTCTGCGTGAACAGAAACAAAGAGAAGAGCAAGAGCAATCATCCCCATTTCTACTGATGAATCTTTCGGATCTAGTTGATTGGGAAAATAAGGCATTGGAGGGGCTTTTATAGGATGAACTGAAGTGCGTATGCTGGTGCTCGGTGAACTTTCAGGTCCTACTTTTCAAGTCAAGCAGATAAGAGTTTGTTTGGAGCAATTTCTTAGATAATTTGGTGTTGGACAATAAAATCCTTTCCTATCCGTCGTACAATTGAATTTACCAAGAGTTTTGTCTCGACAAAAGTGGTCTCCGAGACTCTTCTAAGGTGATCTCTCACAATTTATCAACAATTTCATCTCGATAAAAGTGGTGTCCAGGAATCTTCAAATGCAATCTCTTCCAAATGTAGTATTTCTCTTGCGCCTACACAAATTGAGAAATGAGTTTGTACTTCGAGAGTAAGCATGACGGTAGATAATTTAAACTCAAGTTTCGAAAGGGGAAAAGTAAGGCTCTGTTTGGTAATACTCTTGGGAATAACTGATTATGTTTTTTTATTCCTGAGAATTGATTTGAAATAGAAATGCGTTTGGTAAATTTTTTGTTTTCGGGAATAAATTTGTTCCGAGGAATAGATTTGCAGTAAAATTAAGAAGTAAAAAAAAGTTGCTTCTCGCTCCCGAGAACTATTTTGAGAATCAAATTTTTTTTTCTCTCTTTTTCCCTTCCCCTTCCCCTTCCCCTTCTTCTTCTTCTTCCTCTTCATCCTCCCACCCCATCATCGCCTTATCTCCACCCCTGGGCTATCACCAATGAGTGGCCGGGTGAGGTCTAGTGAGCTCACTAGAGCCTTGCCAGGCTAGGGCGAGGTCTAGCGAGCTCGCCGAAGCCTTGCTAGGCTAGGGCGAGGTCCGGCAAGCTCACCGGAGCCTCGCTCGGCCACCAGCGAGGCTCGGCCTTGTAGATTTGGGTGAGGTTGAGCCTCGCTAGGCTGGGTGAGCCTCACCAGGTCACCACCATCGAGGCTCGAGCTAGCCCAACTTAGTGACACTTTGGCCAGCTTGTCGGACCTCACCTTGGCCTGGCGAGGCTTCGGCGAGCTTGCCAGACCTCGCTTGGCCGCTTGCTACAACGGCCAAGAGGAAGAAGGGGAGAAAAAAGAAAAAAATAAATTTATAACAAAAAGTATTAAAAATTAAAAGAATCAAAAGATCAAAAATTTTTACCAAACGCATTTCTGTACCCGGGGTGAAAATTTTAAACAGTTTATCAAACACCTTAAATACTCAGAATTTGTTCTCGGGAACAGAATAAAAAAAAAATCATTTCTGATCAGAAATTGTTTCCAAGAGTAGAATTGTTACCAAACCCTAATTCACCAATGAATTTAAATGAATGGCTCTATTTTATATTTTATTTTTTGCCCTAAACTCTCTTCATTTGACGACTCCTACCCATTTGACTCTTTTCTAGTTCACACACCTACCGCTGTCTCTCACCTATCAACCCAGGTTGCTAATAGAACAACACTCACCTACCATATGTTTATGTCAGCCTCAATTGAATTAGAAGGATAATGTGATTGGCTTGATTTGATAGGATGAATTTAGTTTTGGAGTTGAGTGGCGGGCCTTCTTGCGCCTTGATCTTTGCAAATGAGCAACATAATTTCTCTTAAATTCTCAGCCACCCCCCACCCTTGGCCCCAAACAATCGATTGGTTTGCACATCAAAATGTGGATTCAACTAAGGGACTGAATTCAAGGGCGCATCAAACTTTATTGAGATGGGATCTTGCTTCTTTCCTTGTGTCTCGAGTTCAAAATTTTATTTAAAGCACTCCAAGAATAAAATTTCAAATGCATCATGCTAATGTGGACGGGCATGTGAACTTGAGTAGGTCATTAAAAAGACTCAAGACAGAAAAAACAGATGGGAGATCTACTTTGGGATGGAAGATCCCGTAATGTCACCACCCATATTCCTAGTTGGTGGGAAATAAAAATATCCACTTATAAAGAGAGGTGTGAGGGCATTGGCATGCTAAAATAAGCATCATAGCTTGGCAGGTCGTTCCTATCAGGAAACTATTGCAGGCGGCCCTCAAGGTGGACAACTCGAGTTTGTAGTGAAGTTTAGAAAGGATTACATGAACTTGTCCCTTCTAAACTAATGATCCACAAAGCTCAAATTTTATTGAATGTACTCCAAGAATAAAATTCTAAATGCATCATGCCAATATGGAGGGGGGCAGGAATCTTTTCTCTTTTCTTGTCAAGGTTCTCTCTTTTCCCTTTCTAAACTAATGATCCACAGAGCTCAAATTTTATTCAAAGTGCTCCAAGAATAAAATTTCGAATGATCATGCGAATATGGAGGGGGGCAGGAATATTTTCTCCCTTCTTGTTAGGGTTCTCTCTTTTCTCTCTCATATTCACACAGACGTCTTCCTCAATTTCCATAGAGGGAAGGGTTTGAGCTAGATCTCTCCCACCCCTTTATTTTTCTTTTTCATTGGCTGATTTGATTCTCTGTTATTTTATTCTTACTTTCCTACAGTTTTGTGGAGCTTTTCTCTTTTGATTTAGTTTAAGTCTAGAAGTTTCTCTCTCTTGTTTCAAGGAGCCAGTATCCTCATCTAGTCTAGATTTTGGCTTTTTTGTGTATGATTTTGAGGTTTCATTTTTCTCGTGTTTCATTGATATGCAGCAATGGTTGAGACTCATAAGATCATTGTAAGTGAAGAACTTCCCATTCTAAGGACGTTTGTTGCAATTCAAGTTAATTGGTTGATCTCGGAAGTCAACGATCTAGAAAATCATCTAACTTACTTATAATCATCTTCATTGATCCTACCAGTACTTTGAAAAGATCAGAGTAACTCTTGAGGGCAAGAAAATCATTCTAACTGAAGAACTTCCTATTTTAAGAATATTTTTCACCATTTGGCTTAATCTCTTGATCTCTATAGCTCATGAACTTGCAAATCATCTAATTTGATTATAATTATCTTCATTTGGATGTTATTAATACTTCAGAAAGATTAAGCCGATGGTTGAGTGCCACGACACCACTTTAAGGAAGAACTTCCTTTTCCATGAATATTTGTCAGCATTTGGGTTAATCGCTTGATCTTAGGAGTTCATCGGCTTGCAAATCATATAATTTACTTACGATTATCTTCATTTCTATGCTATTAGTACTTGGAAAAGATTAGTGTGATGATTGGGAGGCATAAGATCATTCCGAGAGAAAAACTTCTCATTCTAAGAAGATTTCTCACCATTTGGGTAAATACCTTGATTTTCAGAGTTCATGAGCTTGGAAATCATCTAATTTAGTTACGATCATCTTAATTTGGATGCCGTTAATACTTGGTAAAGATTAGTATAGTGGTTCAATGCCATAAGATCATTCTAAGAGAAAAAACTCCCATTCTACGAACATTTGTCCCCATTTGGGTCAATTGCTTGATCTTTGGAGCTCACAAGCTTGCAAATCATCTCATTTACTTATAATCATCTTCACTTAGATGCTATTAATACTTGCGAAAGATTAGAGTAATGGTTCAATGCCATAAGATCATTCTAAGGGAAGAACTTCCCATTCTAAGAATATTTGTTGCCATTTGGGTTAATTACTTAGTCTTAGGAGTTCACGAGCTTGCAAATCATTTAATTTACTTACAATCATCTTCATTTCGAAGATATTAGTACTCAAGAAATATTAGTGCAATGATTGAGACTCGTAAGATCATTTTAAGTGAAGAACTTTTCATTCTAAGGACGTTTGTTGCAATTTAGCTTAATTGGTTGATCTCGGAAGTCAACAATCTAGAAAATCATCTAACTTACTTATAATCATCTTCATTGATCCTACTAGTACTTTAAAAAGATTAGAGCAACTCTTGAGGGTGAGAAGATCATTCTAACTGAAGAACTTCCCGTTCTAAGAATGTTTGTCACCATTTGGCTTAATTGCTTGATCTCCATAACTCATGAGCTTGCAAATCATCTAATTTGCTTATAATTATCTTCATTTGGATGCTATTAGTACTTGAAAAGATTAGGCTGACGATTGAGTGCCACAACACCACTTTAAGGAAGAACATCCCATTCCATGAATATTTGTTATCATTTGGGTTAATCGCTTGATCTTAGGAGTTCATCGGCTTGCAAATCATCTAATTTACTAATGATTATCTTCATTTCTATGCTATTAGTACTTGGAAAAGATTAGTGTGATGACTAGGAACCATAGGATCATTCTAAGAGAAAAGCTTCTCATTCTAAGAAGGTTTCTCACCATTTGGGTGAATAGCTTGATTTTCAGAGTTCATGAGCTTGGAAATCATCTAATTTAGTTATGATCATCTTCATTTGGATGCCGTTAATACTTGGGAAAGATTAGTATAGTGGTTCAATGCCATAAGACCATTCTAAGAGAAGAAATTCCCATGCTACAAACATTTGTCCCCATTTGGGTCAATTGCTTGATCTTTGGAGCTCATGAGCTTGCAAATCATCTAATTTACTGACAATCATCTTCACTTACATGCTATTAATACTTTGGAAAAATTAGAGTAATGGTTCAATGCCAAAAGATATTCTAAGGGAAGAACTTCCCATTCTAAGAATATTTGTCGTCATTTGGGTTAATTACTTAGTCTTAAGAGTTCATGAGCTTGCAAATTATCTAATTTACTTACAATCATTTTCATTTCAATGCAATTAGTACTCAAGAAAGATTAGTGCAATGATTGAGACTCATAAGATCATTTTAAGTGGAGAACTTCCCATTCTAAGGACGTTTGTTGCAATTCGGGTTAATTGGTTGATCTCGGAAGTCAACGATCCAGAAAATCATCCAACTTACTTATAATCATCTTCATTGATCTTACTAGTACTTTGAAAAGATCAGAACAACTCTTGAGGGCAAGAAGATCATTCTAATTGAAGAACTTTCTATTTTAAGAATATTTGTCACCATTTGGCTTAATCGTTTAATCTCCATAGCTCATGAGCTTGCAAATCATCTAATTTGATTATAATTAACTTCATTTGGATGTTATTAGTACTTGGGAAAGATTAAGCCAATGGTTGAGTGCCACGACACCACTTTAAGGAAGAACTTCCCTTTCCATGAATATTTGTTAGCATTTGGGTTGATCACTTGATTTTAGAAGTTCACTGGTTTGCAAATCATCTAATTTACTTACGATTATCTTCATTTCTATGCTATTAGTACTTGGAAAAGATTAGTGTGATGATTGGGAGGCATAAGATCATTCTAAGAGAAAAGCTTCTCATTCTAAGAAGGTTTCTCCTCATTGGGGTTAATACCTTGATTTTCAGAGTTCATGAGCTTGGAAATCATCTAATTTAATTATGATCATCTTCATTTGGATGCCGTTAATACTTGGGAAAGATTAGTATAGTGGTTCAATGCCATAAGACCATTCTAAGAGAAGAAATTCTCATTCTATGAACATTTGTCCCCATTTAGGTCAATTGCTTGATCTTTGGAGTTCACGAACTTGCAAATCATCTAATTTACTTACAATCATCTTCACTTAGATGCTATTAATACTTGCAAAATATTAGAGTAATGGTTCAATGCCATAAGATCATTCTAAGGGAAGAACTTCCCATTTTAAGAATATTTGTTGCCATTTGGGTTAATTACTTAGTCTTAGGAGTTCATGAGCTTGCAAATCATCTAATTTACTTACAATCATCTTCATTTCAAAGATATTAGTACTCAAGAAGGATTAGTGCAATGATTGAGACTTGTAAGATCATTCTAAGGACGTTTGTTGCAATTCAAGTTAATTGGTTAATCTCGAATGTCAATGATCTAGAAAATCATCTAACTTACATATAATCATCTTCATTGATCCTACTAGTACTTTAAAAAGATCAGAGCAACTCTTGAGGGCGAGAAGATCATTCTAACTGAAGAACTTCCCGTTCTAAGAATGCTTGTCACCATTTAGCTTAATTGCTTGATCTCCATAGCTCATGAGCTTGCAAATCATCTAATTTGCTTATAATTATCTTCATTTGGATGCTATTATACTTAGGAAAGATTAGGCTGATGGTTGAGTGCCACGAGAACACTTTAAGGAAGAATATCCCATTCCATGAATATTTGTCAGCATTTGAGTTAATCACTTGATCTTAGGAGTTCATCGGCTTGCAAATCATCTAATTTACATACGATTATCTTCATTTCTACGCTATTAGTACTTGGAAAAGATTAGTGTGATGACTGGGAGCCATAAGATCATTCTATGGGAAAAGCTTTTCATTCAAAGAAGGTTTCTCACCATTTAGGTGAATAGCTTAATTTTCAGAGTTCATGAGCTTAGAAATCATCTAATTTAGTTATGATCATCTTCATTTGGATGCCGTTAATACTTGGGAAATATTAGTATAGTGGTTCAATGCCATAAAACCATTCTAAGAGAAGAAATTCCCATTCTATGAACATTTGTCCCCATTTGGGTCAATTGCTTGATCTATGGAGCTCATGAGCTTGCAAATCATCTAATTTACTTGCAATCATCTTCACTTAGATGCTATTAATACTTTGGAAAGATTAGAGTAATTGGTTCAATGCCATAAGATTATTCTAAGGGAAGAATTTCCCATTCTAAGAATATCTGTTGCCATTTGGGTTAATTACTTATTCTTAGGAGTTCATGAGCTTGCAAATCATCTAATTTATTTATAAACATCTTCATTTTGATGCAATTAGTACTTAAGAAAGATTAGTGCAATGATCGAGACTCGTAAGATCATCCTAAGGGAAGACCTTCCCATTCTAAGAATATTTATTACAATTTGGGTTAATTACTTAGTCTTAGGAGTTCACGAGCTTGCAAATCATCTAATTTACTTACAATCATCTTCATTTCAATGCTATTTTAGTACTCAAAAAAGATTTGTGCAATGATTGAGACTCGTAAGATCATTCTAAGTGAAGAACTTCCCATTCTAAGGACGTTTGTTGCAATTCAGGTTAATTGGTTGATCTTGGAAGTCAACGATCTAGAAAATCATCTAACTTATTTATAATCATCTTCATTGATCCTACCAGTACTTTAAAAAGATCAGAGCAACTCTTGAGGACGAGAAGATCATTCTAATGGTAGAATTTCCCGTTCTAGGAATATTTGTCACCATTTGGCTTAATCGCTTGATCTCCATAGCTCATGAGCTTGTAAATCATTTAATTTGCTTATAATTATTTTCATTTGAATGCTATTTGGAAAGATTAGGCTGATGGTTGAGTGTCACGAGACCACTTTAAGGAAGAACTTCCCTTTCCATGAATATTTGTGTGCATTTGGGTTAGTCACTTGATCTTAAGAGTTCACCGGCTTGCAAATCATCTAATTTACTTATGATTATCTTCACTCCTATGCTATTAGTACTTGAAAAAGATTAGTGTGATGATTGGGAGCCATAAGATCATTCTAAGGGAAAAGCTTCTCATTCTAAGAAGGTTTCTCATCATTTGGGTTAATAGCTTGATTTTCATAGTTTATGAGGTCGGAAATCATCTAATTTACTTGTGATCATCTTCATTTGGATGCCGTTAATACTTGGGAAAGATTAGTATGGTTCAATGCCATAAGAACATTTTGTGAGAAGAAATTCCCATTCTACAAACATTTGTCCCCATTTGGGTCAATTGCTTGATCTTTGGAGCTCACGAGCTTGCAAATCATCTAATTTACTCATAATCATCTTCACTTATATACTTTTAATACTTGGGAAAGATTAGAGTAATGGTTCAATGCATAAGATCATTCTAAGTGAAGAACTTTCCATTCTAAGGACGTTTGTTGCAATTCAGGTTGATTCGTTGATCTCGAAAGTCAACGATCTAAAAAATCATCTAACTTACTTATAATTATCTTCATTGATCCTACTAGTACTTTGAAAAGATCAGAGCAACTCTTGAGGGCGAGAAGATCATTCTAATTGAAGAACTTCTCGTTCTAAGAATATTTGTCATCGTTTGACTTAATCGCTTGATCTCCATAGCTCATGAGCTTGCAAATCATTTAATTTGCTTATAATTATCTTCATTTGGATGCTATTAGTACTTGGGAAAGATTAGGCCGACGGTTGAGTGCCACAAGACCACTTTAAGGAAGAACTTCCCTTTCCATGAATATTCGTCAACATTTGGGTTAATCGCTAGATCTTAGGAGTTCACCGGCTTGCAAATCATCTAATTTACTTATAATTATCTTCATTTCTATGCTATTAATACTTGGAAAAGATTAGTGTGATGATTGGGAGGCATAAGATCATTCTAAGAGAAAAGCATCCCATTCTAAGAAGGTTTCTCACCATTTGGCTTAATCGCTTGATTGAGACTCGTAAGATCATTCTAAGTGAAGAACTTCTCATTCTAAGGACGTTTGTTGCAATTCAGGTTGATTCGTTGATCTCGAAAGTCACCGATCTAAAAAATCATCTAACTTACTTATAATTATCTTCATTGATCCTAATAGTACTTTGAAAAGATTAGAGCAACTCTTGAGGGTGAGAAGATCATTCTAATTGAAGAACTTCTCGTTCTAAGAATATTTGTCATCGTTTGGCTTAATCGCTTGATCTCCATAGCTCATGAGCTTGCAAATCATCTAATTTGCTTATAATTATCTTCATTTGGATGCTATTAGTACTTGGGAAAGATTAGGCCGACGGTTGAGTGCCACAAGACCACTTTAAGGAAGAACTTCCCTTTCCATGAATATTCGTCAACATTTGGGTTAATCGCTAGATCTTAGGAGTTCACCGACTTGCAAATAATCTAATTTACTTATAATTATCTTCATTTCTATGCTATTAATACTTGGAAAAGATTAGTGTGATGATTGGGAGGCATAAGATCATTCTAAGAGAAAAGCATCCCATTCTAAGAAGGTTTCTCACCATTTGGCTTAATCGCTTGATGGAGACTCGTAAGATCATTCTAAGTGAAGAACTTCTTATTCTAAGGACGTTTGTTGCAATTCTGGTTAATTGGTTGATCTCGGAAGTCAATGAACTAGAAAATCATCTAACTTACTTATAATCATCTTCATTGATCCTACTAGTACTTTGAAAAGATTAGAACAACTCTTGAGGGCGAGAAGATCATTCTAATTGAAGAACTTCATATTCTAAGAATATTTGTCATCATTTGGCTTAATCGCTTGATCTCCATAGCTTATGAGCTTGCAAATCATCTAATTTGCTTATAATTATCTTCATTTGGATGCTATTAGTACTTGGAAAAGATTAGGCCAACGGTTGAGTGCCACGAGACCACTTTAGAAGAACTTCCCTTTCCATGAATATTTGTTAGCATTTGAGTTAATCGCTTGATCTTAAGAGTTCATTGGCTTGCAAATCATCTAATTAATTACGATTATCTTCATTTCTATGCTATTAGTACTTGGAAAAGATTAGTGTGATGATGGGAGCCATAAGATCATTCTAAGAGAAAAGCTTCTCATTCTAAGAAGGTTTCTCACCATTTGGCTTAAATGTCATTGTTAGGCCCCCTTTGTTTCCCCAACAGGTGAGTTCATTCAATGAGTGTCCGATCCCTCTTCTTCCTCCATCACAAAATGAAACACTCTCCATGGTCTAAAGTAACGAGAAGATCCACTTTTGGATTCAAAATTTATCTACCCTAATTGATTTACACAACTATTGCATAACATGCTATTTATACATCGGGCTAACTAAAAATGTCACTAACTAAAGGTTAGGACATCCTTGAGTACAAGTATAAAGTGCATGAAGAAGTGAACAAATGGTAAGTTTCGCTAGTTGACTTGCTTACATGCTTTGCACGAGTATACTTAGAAAGCTTACAATATAATGTAATCATTTTTAATTTCGAATTAAAAATATTCCTATGTTTATAGATAGTTTCACCATTTAGTGTTATGCTATTTCAACATATTGATTTTGTCTCGTTGAAGGTCACATGACACATGAAACCCTAACAAATCTAGAAATGAAGGACCCGAAAACATAGATTTGCATCAAGAGGCAACGGATCTGCATTGGAAAAAAAAATAACAGCAAAAAATCAGAATAATGAGAAAACACGACTAGTTAAAGAAAATAAAAGGTAATATTGATCAATTTGCATTGTGTATATGTGGACTATGGATTCAAATTTTGGTTTGATTTAGACCAAACTATTTTGGGATAGGTTTCGGTTGCATTAGCAAAAGTATGACAATTGTTCGAAAGTCAATCTTACACCATATATTAGTCACTTAAGGGAGATACGACTAACGTTATGTTATTTTTTTTGTCACGCCCCGAACCTCGAGCACGCGACAACCCCTTACCATAGTCAATTGAAAGCGACGTCCTAGGACTCGTCGACGACCATTTATTTTAATCTTTCATTATATGCAAGCGGAAGACGAACTATCCCTAGTCCAAACAAACAATCAAAGAATCAAACAGGGATAGAGGGATGAATATTAGAAACTTCAATTACTCATTTATACAACTTACTAGATTAACCAACAAAGGATCGTATTTTGAATTACAAGCCCGACAAAAGGGGCTGATCCATCCTCTAAGCCAAGCTAAAAAGAAATTAGGCTAATCCAGTTATACAAAATGAACTCTCGGGTTCAGTACCACGGTCCCTTGGACCCATCTAACTCGACTCTGCCAAGTCGATCACTGGTGAAGCGGGGGTAGGATTCTCCATTGTGGGTGCACCATTCTAGGGGCCTAAAAATGCTTAACCACGACAGGTTGAGATAAAATTTTAGCGAGTCCTTCCCCTAAGCCCCGGTTAGTACACCAACTAGACTCGGAGTATCTCTCTAGAACCACCCCTCACACGACTCAGCCACAACAACTAATAATCAGCAATAAAATAACAAGCAGGGTCAACCAACAATCAAAAGTCGGCTCGCATGCAACCTTACACGGTATGTCATACCCTGGACGTTATATATCAGCACAATACACGCAATGGACATGGCCATTAGATGATACGGTCCACTAATCACACACGAGTCGTATCACAAGTGATCTCAGTTGGCTATTGCCACACCCTGCATGTTATCAATTCATACGTGTGTGCTATAAATAATGAGGTGATTATCTTTTGCATAATCGGAACCAATGATGCTATGTTTTTCTCATGCACTTTTGCATCCACACGTATTTCGATTATTATTGCCCCATAGGGCTACAACCGAGGCGCAACGGCGCTACGACGCCTTTCCTCTATAGAGGCGTAACTGTGTCCTTCCGTGCCCAAAAGATGTCAATGGATACTCTCCGAGACCGCATGCCCAACGAACGTCAAGGGATACTCTCCCGAGACCACATGCCCAATAAACATCAAGAGATACTCTCCCGAGACCACATGCCCAATAAACGTCAAGGGATACTCTCCCGAGACTGCATGCCCAAAGGATGTTAAGGGATACTCTTCTGAGACCGCATGCTCACAAAATGTCAAGGGATACTCTCTCGAGACGGCGGTTTCAACTTAGTGATCACACAAGCATACCGAAACGGCGGTTTCAAAGATAATAATCTTTAAGCATTAGTCAATGCACACATGCTTGCATATAAAACCTCAAATCATTTCTCACAAAAGCGGTCTATTTCCGATGTCCCTCGGACAAACCATTTTCCCCCCTTTTGTGAAAATCACACGATTCATGTGAATGTTCATACCACGACACATCCAATTCACCTCATATGATCAAGACACATGAAATCACACATTTTAAATTCGGATGAACAGTGCATGAACAGTAAAATTTCAGAATTTAATAATTAAATAATTAAATTCATAAATTAAAATAAATAAATAAATAAATTTCGAAAATTAAATAATTAAATACTTAAATGCAGAAATTAATTAAATCAATAAATTAAACAATTAATCACATTAATCAAGCAATTAAGGCAAAACATGATTAATTAGCACAAAACACACAATTAGGCCTAATTAAGCACAATTAAACATAAATAAGCAAGATTAAGCTAAGCTAATCTTAATCAACTATCTAACCACCTATCTTAGGACTAATACACTTAATTAAAACACCTTAATCAGTCCTTAGCACTAATTAATCCAACCCTAAGCTAGTTTAGGCACTAAATAGGGTTTAGGAGCTAAACTCACTCGTTAAGTGGGCTGGAGACGCGAACGCGGCGGCGACGATGAACCCGACACCCAGGGACCTCTCCCATGACACTCTAAGGCAGTCCTGGGCTGAACATAGTAGTAACAAACTCAGATTCCCCACTGAACTTCACAAAACAGCATTGCAGGAGGATGATAGGGGCTGATTGGAGCAAAACGGCTTGGCCGGAGCTCTGGCGAGCGACGGGTCGGCAACCAATGGCACCTAGGGGTCGGGGGACAACTACTGGTGGCTGGGATGGGCGATGGTTTGGTCGGAAATGGAGGAAAACAGCAGCAAAGGCGAAACTGTGTAGTACTGCTTGAATAGTAGGCGGTCGGCGAGCAGCCGGCTTTCGGTGGCCGTATGGATCGTCTGGCGGCTCCGTTCGATGAACGGTTGACACCATCCATATGGATTCTCTCTCCCGAGCGTAATGGTGGGTGGCACGGCTTAAGATTCCATCGGGAAGGCAATGAACAACTTAGATTTTGGTGGAAGGTTAGAAGTTGAAAATTGTAGGAAGGCAAGGGAAGCAAGGGGAAGAAGGGCTGCGATTTTGTGGGTTGAAGAGGAGGAGAGAGAGGGAGATGAGAGCTGGAGATAGGCCTCAATTAAGGCCATTAAATGCCTTCTCCAATTCCCAAGGTAAGTGACATCATCTTCTCTCTCTTCTTTTTGACTTTTCTTCAAAATATCCAAGGGTATTTTGGTCATTTCCACCTTTCATAATTCCCAAACTGCCCTTGGGCTGAAAATGAAAGGTGAGCCTAGGAAACGGGTTGAAAAATTAATAGAAACGGGCTCGGGAATTTGTTGGGCTTAAATTGGCTCAAGGTTAGACAATGGGCTCGGAAGGGTAAATGGTCAGTTTGGTCCAACGGGCTCGTTTGTTTGTCTCGGTCTTCCATGGTGGCCATCCCACCTTGGACGTGTGGCCCACACTATTCTTGCCCTGCCCACGTCCTCGTAGGCTCATTTCCTCGGTCTGAAAATCCCTTTCCTAAAAACTTGGCTCAACTGACACTGTCGACTGTTAAAGAATCATCATCCAAAAGCCCGTCTCGGACGTTCCCAAAAATTCGAAATCCAATCTTGAATTCTTATGCCTTGTCAATATTGCCCAAATGTCATTTTGGTATAATTCGGATTAATAGGTGGCTTCGAGGATTCACGCGTAACCGACTCATACCAAACCACATTCAAGACTTTTCGACACATGGACATTCTTGACGACATGAAATTGTGAAGGATATATTCTTATTTCAAAGTACACGATTATTAAGGATCGACATAGGGCCGTTCGCGGGTTTGATAACAGTAGATAGAATCACCTGTCGACCCATTATTTTTATTTGCGAATTGACTTCTATTTGTCCTTGAAATTAGCCTGCATGACTACAGGATCGTTCTTACGCAAGTCTCACAGTCGAGTCATTTTCCCAGGTCAAGTTCTTTAGTCACACGAGTTTTATTCTTAGTAGCCTTTCCCCTCAAGGTCAGTATCTCAGAAATGATTGGGTTTGAGCGAAATCAACCGATAATGCCTTGGCAAAATTCACGTTCACTCATCCCTCAAAAGGCTCGAATTTCAGGACGTCACAATTCTTCCCCCCTTACAAAAATTTCATTCTCGAAATTTGCAATCACAGACAAATCCTCAAAAAGATGGGGGTCTGATGCTTCATCACTTTTTCGCTTTCCCATGTTGCTCCATCTGTTCCATGATACTGCCATATCACTTTAACCAAGGCAATAGTCTTGTTTCAGAGTACTTGCTCTTACGGTCCTCTATTCGTATCGGCCTCTCCATGTACGACACTCTGTCATCTACGTCCAGTTTTCTCAAAATTCAACACATGATTCGGGTCCGATTCATACTTTCTCAACATAGACACTTGGAAAATATCATGTACTTGAGCAAATTTCAGTGACAACACAAGACGATACGCTAAAACCCCAATCCTTTCCAAAATTTCAAAAGGGTCCTATGTACCTTGTACCTAACTTTCCTTTATTGCCAAATCTAGAAGTACCCCTCATTGGTGATACTTTTAGAAACACATGATCGCCCACCTTAAACTCCAATGGCCTACGATGCTTGTTTGCATAGCTCTTCTGACGACTCTGAGCTGTCTTTAGTCTATCTATGATAATCTGAATTGCATTTAATAATTGATAATCATCCTCGTGGATGATGTACTCAGATTACCGTGTCCAAGTGCGTGAATCGAACCGGTACGATGGGGTTCTTTAAGGAGTAGCTCTAGCTCACATCCAAAGGCCAAATGATGACAACGGAAAGAGAAAGGGGAAAACATCAAAACAATAAAAATATTTGGGCTAAATGAGAAAAAAGCCGATGAACGAGACTTTTGAACGGGATGGATCGAGGCCAGAAGGAGGGGAGGAGGGGGGAATGTCGGTGCCGACACCGGTACAGTTTACCGATAGTTTTACTGGGAGCAGGAGGTGGCACGGGCTCTTGTTTACCGGCTACGGAAAGTCATTGGTCCAGACCGTGGCTCCTCTCCCGTTGGTGGGAGATGGATTTTTGCCTTTTCGTGTCTTTGACTCTTGCGAGTTTTTCCGTGCCTCGTAGCTCCATCGTAATCCCAATACATTGTTATTTATTGTTACGTTGTTTGTTTGTCCATTTACTTGGACAATTCGTCCTATCATCTGTAAGAGACACATGAATTGCGAAATCAGAATCGAGAATGGATGGTTCTTGATAAGTTAGTGCGAGGCTATAGATTGATGTGTGTGAATCAAGAAGAATATGGAGAGACTAATATGCACGTGATTTGCATTGATGAGTTGATATTCAAATTTGACTTAAGGTGGAGAATTTATCGAATTGTGCATATACATCGTTCAAGTGCTTTGGCAAAGGCTTGGCCCGTCCAAGAACAACCATAGAGGGCTGAGTTTGCTCACCCTATGCAGCCACCCTGCTCCGTCTAGGCCAACAACAGATGTGCGTTTTCTAAGAGAACGGACCAGTTGGAGTGGCAAAGTTATGCTCAATCCAAACCCCAGCCCAACCTCCCAATATGAGGTGGTTTGTAGTGGTGAACATTTTCTCCATTATTTTGGGGACCATAAGGGGTCAAATTTGGGCCAAGCATGCTCATGTTTTTAAGGCTAGTGGAACAGAGAGGGCCTAAGCTTAGCTCACTAATTGCTACCTACAGATGTGATCACACAAAAGCATGGCGTAAAGGCATACACGGTGTTGAATCTCTTTAGACTCTTATTAATCCACCAAGTGTTGTAACTCACATCAGTTATATTAGATTCATAATAAATATAAGAGAATAGATTATCTTTCTTCTCGAGTCAGGTCTTAAATCTGACACAATCCTTCTTCTTATGCCCATTCTTTTTACAGAAGAAGCATTTTGACTCTTTATTAATGTCAGCTTATGAGGTATTTTACACTTTCCCTTTTGCTTGTCGTGCCTCTTATTCTTTGCTTGTGTTACCAAACAAGCACTTTCTCTCAATTCCATAATGAGTCTTTCTTCCTCTCAAACACAAATGGTCATGAGTTCATTAATTGACTATTTATTCTTGTGTATATTGTAATAGATTTTGAAAGGAGCATATAATTGTGGGAGAGTGTTCAAAATGTAATACATAAGAAAAGATTCGGATATCTCAACTTCAATGTTTTTCAGTTGAGTTGTAATATCCTTCATTTTTTTGATGTGCTCTTACATATCTCTAAAACTTGTGAGCTTCAACAATGAAAATTTCATAATTAAGGTCATGGCATGCACATTTTCTAAAGTCTCAAATTGCGCATCAATTACCTCCAATAAGGCTTTAGCATTGCTATGCTGAGCGACCAAACCACGGATACTAGGAGATATTTCTATTTTTATGAATGCATTAAGGTGGTTAGACTGCTTCCATTGATCATAAAAGGTTATCTCAACTATAGTGCTAGTATCGATAGAAGTAGGTGATTTGTCTTTCCTTATGGCATAATTAATGTCTATACATCCTAATTAAAAGAAGGATTAACTCCTTCCAAATTTTATAGTTTTCACTATTCAAAATGGGAACATCACTTTTAAATTCAGAGAAATTTATAGGTTGCAAAACTGCATATCAAACAATCATACTTATATTAAAAAAATATGAGACAAAATATACATAAATCATGTTTTACCAATGTAAAACATGTAACATGATATAAATAAGATAGCATACAAACTACTTGTGGCTAAGATTTTAATTTAAATAGATTCCTAATTATTTTATGAAAAATAATATCATATCATATTCATTTTCTTACATCCTATGAGTAAATTAAGAAAAATAATAAATGATATTCCATCCTAATTAATTACATTAATATAATGAAAATTCCTATGGAACAAAATTCATCATATTAATGTGATTAATTACAATCAATGTCTATTTTTAAATGTGATCCAAAATCTTTTAATATATAATTTAACTAATTAGAGATATTTTGGCTACTCTCTAATTACTTAAAAATATATGAATCATTGGATATTTAATTTTATGCATAAAATATTCACAAAAAGAATGCATGGAATGGCAAAACCATAAATTAATGCCACCAAAAGCAAAATAGTAATTAATTCAGCCAAGCCTAGAACGGGAAATTTAGCATCAAGGGGCAAAACTATGAATTTTAAATAGCCAAGGGGTAAAATTGTAAAAATCGTAAAAATCAACAGTTAAGGGCAAAATCATAATTTTTGCTAAGACAGGGGCATAAGGGTAAAATTCGCAAAGGGGTAGTAGCACATTGAGCATGTGGCCCACACATGCCTAGTAGTTGACCACGCGTGGCGCACATGCGCCAACAAATCATGCACGTGGAGTGCACGCATCAACAATTGCTCTTGCGTGGTTTCACGAGTCTTCTTCCTTTTTCACATGAACATACATGATTTTCACAATCTCCACTGCACCTTCATTGTATAAGTTTCCTCTAGCAATCCATCTCAAACCATAATAATTCATGGGTTTTGGAGACCATGTTGGTGCAATCACATAGATCTAAATTTTGACAAAAAGGGCCAAGAAATTGGCCTCCGGTGATCACCGATATGTTGAATTAACTTATGGCTATTCTTTCCCATGGCGATGCGACCGTACCATTTTAAGGCCGAGCAATGGGTCTCATGATTTACACCCCAAACTCGCAAAAACAAGGTAGAGATTCTAATCTTGCTATGACACCAAATCTTAGAATATAAATGGGAGATTCTAATCATGCTTAAGAATAAAATTCAAGCATAAATTATAACCATTGTTCGAGTTTGGATTCATTAGAAATCCATAGGGAACCAACGACAATTTGATAGCAATTATGGATGCACTTTACTAACCCAATCTCCTCCCACACTGATAATGTATTACAAAGAAAGAGAGTTTGCGTTAGATCTTATGATGCCGTTTACATAAATGATTGATCATCTTTCATAAACCGCTTTCCATTAAGGTGGTTACCAATGAGTGATTGTCATTGAATGGTACAAATGTGAAATTGCATGGTGGAATAACCTTTTCACAAAAGTAAAAATGTGGGTTAATATCAATGGATAAGTTTTAATTTTAAAAATTATATTCCTAATAGGTGGGATTACATTATAGGGAACAAGATACACTCACACCCTCCTTCTTGCTTAGTCACCCTCTCTGCGTGACGGTCAACATGCGGAGCGTAGGGGCAGCGCTTGAGAATGAAGAAAGGAATCATTGGGGTCGGGCTTTGCTTTCTTTTCACTCTTGGGTTTTTTCTATTTTTCTTGTTTATTTTTTTGATTTTTTGATTTTTGCAAAATAAATGGATGCCTAAACAATCAACAAAAATTTGGGTGTCAACATTAGGCATTGTAAAACTTTGATTGTGTGAAGACATACATTTGTGTTTTGACACAAATCCAAAGAGGCATGACAAAGCCAACTCCGATATTTTATGGAGCTCACATTTTCTATTGTATTTTTATCTCATTATCTAATTTTGGATAATAGAGCATAGACTCATTTTATCACACTTGAAATTTCATAGAATTGTACTTCCCTCATGACCAAGCAGACAATTAAAAATGCACTTTTTATTAGTGGAGGAATTTAGCCATAAAGGTATTACATAAGTTCGATAACTTTAATTCAATGAATCAATCTTCTGGCAACCCTGAGAGCATGAATCAGCACAAGCTCTAACCTTCTTCATGTCCAATCCAACTTTCTTGTTATCTACATGAGTTCAAATATGAAAAAAAGAGATTAAAAAATCATTCACATCAAAATTGAAATTGATTACTATTTTTTAACAAATATATATATGATTTAGTGTGCAACCATCCTCTCATAATTAAAATATATCAGTGAACATTGGCAAAGAAAACACAGATTAAACAATGACTTCCTTGGTATTCTAGATCTCATAAGAAGCTACGTTATATCTTTGATCTCAAAGTGAAGATAATTACCTAGACGGCGGTCAAGACAAGTAGACAAGAAACAACCGACGTTGCAGTGCTCAGATGCGGATGTTAAGGATAGTTCAGACTAACTTTGGATGCAAAGGAAAACACATTGAATTGGGTTAGGGTCGAAGGCACATTTTGCCGCACACTTGAGCTTTTTCCAAAAGGAAAGTGTGTGCACGTCGGCGTCAGCACCCATGGATGACCATAGTATTAGAGCTGCCACGAGCAACGCTGGCCCCATTCTCTTGGATGCTCTTATCGCCATGGCTATTCCCACCTAAAATTTTCTTAGCCCTATATGGGAATCTTGATAAATTTGGGACGAAGGGCAATAATGTGTTGAGGTGAATTAGTATAGCACCTTTATATAGTAAGAGATTTATTCAAGTTATTGAATGAGTATTGATCACAAAGGAGGCAGTATATCCATTTCATTTAATGAGATTATGCTTGATATATCATCTAATCTAAAGATTATGATTTCTTACCAAATTTAAGGTTAATCTAATAAAAGGTTGTCATCTATTATGAGAATTTCTCTTTCTATGTAGATAGTTGTCAATTGGCAAAATTAAACACTATATTATATGTATCAAGGACCAAGCAAAATTAATTTTATTGAACTAAGACTTTATTGACAGAGGCCCAAAATATAATATTGTATTTGTTCCATAATTTGAGATGGCATATGTAACGCCCCAGGTATGTCACATGCTGTATGTGTCATATTTAACATCTCTGTTATTAATTTATTCGCAAAGGGAAAAACAACAAATAATTAAACATGTCGTATAATTATTAATAATGTACATAGGCATCACTTACAACGCCACAACAACATGTACATAACACCTGGGAAGGTTTTGGTAACTTTTATCCTCACTACTATATCCCCACTCTAAAAAACTTGCATGTACAACACTAGTCCAACACTTATGAATCAATAACCTCTCCCATTATCGGCTCCTTGGCAATCTAACCCAAAGGACTACCAAAGCTTCTAAGCAGTTCAATCCAGTCACCATTGAAGATTGCTTACTAGGCTACAAACTGATGGGAAATCGACTAGCAAGTCTGGCAAGTGTTATGTCGACCTATACCATAATAGTATACTTAGTATATAAAAAAACTAAATTAGGCAACACAACCTCCTCATAATCATACTTAATGTGTACTGGCACTCCAAAAAACAATGGTGGCAAAAGAACCATCCTACATGTCTAAAAGATAAAGCAATGAACCAAAAAAAGCAAGTGAAATATCTAAGTTTAAAGTAAAAGTTCAACTTCGCTCCTCGCCCTGGTATAACAATCACAAACATTTGGAGCAAAATAACCAATACATGAGTACACACCTTACCTTATTTGTAGGCACCTCACACGGATGCATGATATTATTTACTCAAGGCATACATATGGCATATAATTTCTTGACGTATTAGTATCATTTGGTGCCTTATCAACATGCATATATATATTTTCATAAGCGTAGGTCATCTTATTTATTCCACCTCCCAAATACTCTTGGGGTATCTCAACACATGGGACATCTCAACTCCAAGTAATTTTGTAATGTATCACAAAGCACTCGCCATAGTCATACAAAATCCCATACATTGCAAATTGAATAGTTTGCTAGGCTCTAAAGTTTGTTGCACGGGGACATTATGATGAGCCACGCCATGAGAAACTCAAATCTAGATCATCATTTGTCATCATTAATTGATCTTATAGCTAGTAGACCCAAAGTCACAAAGTAATATGCCCTGAATGATATATTGTTTGGACTCCCCCTCCCCCACCACTGCCGCCCAGAATTTATCGGAAGAATGACCATCAATAAATTTTACAATTGCAATGCACACAAAAGAATTAAAACTTCTATGCCCACCAAAGTGTTGATATACACTATAATAACTAAGGTGCGATATATCTAGCATATAATCTAGTTTAACAAGCGAAAAGAATATATCGAGATCATGTACCATTTAATCTGGAATGTCCTAGTGAAGGATAAAGTTGTTGTGAAAAAGATCGTGACGGTGGAAAACCTTGCAAATATAATGAACAAGTATGTTCCTTTGGCAAAGCTCAAGCTTGGCTTGAGTTCAATTGGCAATTGTAGAGAATGAGCACTTATCGAGGCATTAGGAGAGTTGGCATAGATGATTGAGTACTATGACTTGATTTCAAATGTCGAGCCAAGATGAAGAATTATTAAAATATATTTCAAATTTGATTTGTTGAACAAAATCTAAAAAAATAAATATTATTAGAAAATATCTTTATCAGTGATTGACAAGGTGAGGGCGTTGTGACCAGTGAGGGCTTCATGACCCTTGCCCAAGGGTTGGCAGGAGCTCGTGGCCCTTGGCTAGTGGCTAGCAATCTTGCAAGCACAATGAAGGAAAAAAAACTCATATTTTTAAAAAGAAATTTATAAATTGTCCACGTTAGTTATATCCAACCAAAATTAGTTGAAAAGACTACATTGGCAATTCCTTGAAAATTTTATGACTAAATTGATAAATTGTCAAAACGTTTAGAATTAAATTGATACGATTGAAAAATTTTAGACTAAACTAACCGATGTACAATAGGTTTAGGACTAAATTGGCAAAATTAATAAGTTTATGACTAAATTGACCGTCATACAATAAGTTTAGGACTTTTTGGATAATTTTTCGAGTAATGTGATGCTAGAATATAACCCATATTTTCACAAAATGTAATTATTTTCATAGGCCAAATATAGGAACTGAGATTAGAACATACCCTTTAAAGATAATAAATTGATAGAGAGTGAGAGTGTCAAAATGAAGAGGAATGGGAAGTGTGAAAAATAATTATCCAAGTATGTGAATTCTTTCGATTGAAAAAAAAGAGAGTATGTCAACTCCTTTTTTTGCTAAAGACTTGTATGTGAATTATCGGAGTTTAATAGTGTCGTTGGTTCATCGAAGTGGATGATCTTGAATTTATTTTCTTCAGCCTTGCTTTTTCGAATTTCAAAATTCTGCATTCATTCAAATCACCTTGTTTACTCGTTACCGAGATTTTATAACCATAAATATCACTTTGGGGCACTCTCTCGTCATTTTAGGAGAATCAATATAGAAAATCTTTCTAAAGATAGAGTTGTCAAAATAAAAAATTCCATATATGGGAGTGATTTTATATGTTTTGTTTTGATAAATTTCCAAATGTGATTACCACTTTTCTCTAAAATTTTGTTGCATACTAATTGACATTTCATTTGATAATTTTGAGGTGCGAGTTATGGTTAACAAGCTGTCGGTGACATTTCCATGATTTCTTTGTGAAAATACCATCTTAAATCATTGAATCAAATCCTCGAAATTGCCCTCAAAGGTCATTGTCGGGCCCCCTTTGTTTTCCCAACAGGTGAGTTCATTCAATGAGTGTCCGATCCCTCTTATTCCTCCATCATAGAATGAAATGCTCTCCATGGTCTAAAGTAACGAGAAGATCTACTTTCGGATTCAAAATTTATCTACCCCAATCGATTTACATAACTATTGCATAACATGCTATTTATACATCGGGCTAACTAAAAATGTCACTGACTAAAGGTTAGGACATCCTTGAGTACAAGTATGAAGTGCATGAAGAAGTGAACAAATGGTAAGTTTCGCTAGTTGACTTGCTTACGCTTTGCATGAGGATACTCAGAAAGCTTACAATATAAGGTAATCATTTTAAATTTCAAATCGAAAATATTCCTATTTTTATCGATAGATTCACCATTTGGTGTTATGCTATTTCAACAGATTAATTTTGACTCATCGAAGGTCACATGATGCATGAAACCCTAACAAATCTAGAAATGAAGGACCTGAAAACACAGATTTGCATCAAGAGGCAACGGATTTGCATTGGAAAAAAAATTAACAGCAAAAAATCATAATAGTGAGAAAACATGACTAGTTAAAGAAAAGAAAAAGTAATACTGATGAATTTGCATTGTGTATATATGGATTGTGATTTAAATTTTGGTTTGATTTAGACTTAACTATTTTGGGATGGATTTCAGTTGCATTAGCAAAAGTACGGCAATTGTTCAAAGGTCAATCTTACACCGTATATTAGTCACTTAAGGGAGACATGACTAACGTTATGTTATTTCCTTACTCTACGATTTTGTGACCTATCCCGTTATTCTTTAAGTACTTTCACGGGCTTAGGCTCGAGGCATGACATCGATACTCCAATTTTCAATCCTGATATTCTTAACTGTCGGCTCTACTTGTCCTCATAGATGATGTACTCAGAATGCCGCGTCCAAGTGCGTGAATCGAACCGGTACGATGGGGTTCTTTAAGGATTAACTCTAGAGTCACATCTGAAGGCCAGATGATGACAACGGAAAGAGAAAGGGGAAAACATCAAAATAATAAAATATTTGGGCTAAATGAGAAGAAGCCGATGAACGAGCTTTTTCAAGGGGATGGATCGAGGCTGGAAGGAGGGGGGGGAGGGGGCAGTGTCGATGCCAACACTAGTACGGTTTACCGACAGTTTTACTGGGAGCAGAAAGTGGCGCAGGCTCTTGTTTAACGGCTAAAGAAAGTCATTGGTCCCGAATCCCCATGCAATCCAATCCGCGGCTCCTCTCCCGTCGGTGGGAGATGGATTTTTGTTTTTTCGGGTCATTGACTATCGCGAGTTTTCAGGTGCCTCGTAGCTCCATCGTAGTCCTAATACATTGTTGTTTATTGTTACGTTGTTTGTTTGTCCATTTACTTGGACAATTCATCCCATCATCCGTAAGAGACATGAATTGTGAAATCAGAGTTGAGAATCGATGGTTCTTGATAAGTTAGGGCAAGGCTATAGACTGATGTGCATGAATCAAGGAGAATATGGAGAGACTAATATGCACATGATTTGCATTGATGAGTTGATATTCGAATTTGACTTAAGGTGGAGAATTTATCGAATTGTGCATCCAAGAACAACCATAGAGGGCTGAGTTTGCTCACCCTGTGCAGCCACCCTGCTCCGTCCAGGCCAGCGACCGATGCGCGTTTTCTGAGAGAACGAACAAGTTGGAGCGACAAAGTTATGCTCAATCCAAACCCCAGCCCAACCTCTTAATATGAGGTGGGTTGTGGTGAACATTTTCTCCATTATTTTGGGGACTAGAAGGGGTCAAACTTGGACCAAGCATGCTCATGTTTTTAAGGCTGGTGGAATAGAGAGGGCGTAAGCTCAACTCATTAGTCGCTGCCTACAGACGTGATCGCCCAAAAGCATGGCGTAAAGGTATACACACTATTGAATCTCTTTAGACTCTTATGAATTCATTAAGTGTTGTGACTCACATCCATTATGTTAGATTCATAATAAATATAAAGAGATTGGATTATCTTTCTTCTTGAATCAAGTCTTGAATCTGACACAATCCTTTTTCATATGCTCACTTTCTTTACAAAAGAAGCATTTGGATTCTTTATTAATGTCAGCTTATGAGGTACTTTACACTTTCCCTTATGCTTTTCGTACCCCTTATTCTTTGCTTGTGTTACCAAACAAGCACTTTCTCTCAATTCCATAATGAGCCTTTCTTCCTCTTAAATACTTCATTAATTGACAATTTATTCTTATATGCATAGTTAGAGATTTTGAAAGGAACATATTGTTATGAGAGAGTGTTCAAAATGTATTACACAAGAAAAAATTCAATTATCCCAACCTCAATGTTTTTCAACTGAGCTGTAATATCCTTTATATCTCTAACACTTGTGAGCTTCAAAGATGAAAACTTCATAATTAAGGTCATGGCATGTGCATTTTCTAAAGTCTCAAATTGCGCATCAATGGCCTCCAAAAGGCTTTTACCATTGCTATGTTGAGTAGGGTGAGCATTGGTCCAAGGTCAACCTTGAACCAACCCTAGACCGGCCGAACCTTGCCGGTCTTGGTCTGGTTCTCAAGAGAATTAGGTTGATCCTTGGTCTTAGGATCCCTAGACCAGTACTGTGTGGATTGGTGAGTTTTAAGTTGGTTCAACCTATACCAAAATATTTTAGATATATTATATTATATATCTAATATTCTTTTATAATATTTTTTTTATCTATTTTAAAGAGCAAATCTTAACTCAAACGGCATCATTATCCTCCAGTATTATTGTCCTCTTTTTTCTTCTTTATCCTCTTAGTATTCAATTTGTTAAGTAAAATCAAAAGAAACAATTTCACTCGTAAGCAATCTTGCCTCACTCGCCACTTGACACTCACATTGCTCCCATTTGGTTGCTCACCACTTGACGCTTGACACTTGTGCCTCCCACTCTCTTTGCTAACCTCATTCATTGCTAAGTAAATCATAAGGAAACAAAGTCCTAATTAGATATCCTCTTTGCTTGTGAGAAAATCTTGTGGTTCTATGAGCAATCTTAATCGTTTTTATGGTTTTTTGCTTTTAGCAAATGTAAATTTTTTATTATTGTATTATCTTAAATTTGTTGAATATTTATTGGTATTTATAGTTTCATTGCTCAAAACCGCATTATCGATGGATATATAATTTAAAATAGTAGGTTTGCCTTTTAGGAATACAAAAAATGAAAAAAAAAATAAAATTGATTGGTCCCGAGTTAACCTTGGAACTTGACCGATAATGGGTCGGTTTGGTCCTTAGTCTCAAGCTCAATAGGGTCAATCCTCGGTTCCAAAAATTGAGGACTAACATTGTGTGAGTTGATTTTAGGGTTAGGGGATGGATCGGCCTAACTCGGATCATGCTCACCCTTAATGCTAAGCAACTAAACCACGGATACTAGAAGATATTTCAATTTTTATAAACATCGCATTAAGGCTATTAGACTACTGCTTCCATTGATCATAAAAGGCTATCTCAACTGTAGTGCTAATATCAATAGGAGCAGGTGGTTCGTCTTTAATGTCTATACATCCTAATTAAAACAATGATTAACTCCTTCCAAATTTTATAGTTTTTGTCACGCCTCAAACCCCGGCCACGCAACAACTCCTTATCATGGTCAATTGAAAGCGACGTCCAAGACTCGTTGACGATCATTTATTTTAATCTTTCATATGCGCAAGTGGAAGATGAACTATCCACAGTTCAAACAAACATTCAAACAGGGATAGAGGGATGGACAGCAAAAACCTCAACTACTCATTTATATAATTTACTAGATTAACTAACGGAAGATCATCTTTCGAATTACAAGCCCGACAAAAGGGGTCGATCCATCCTCTAAGCTAGGCTAAAAAGAAACTAGGCTAATCCAATCATATAAAATGAACCATCGAGTTCAACACCATGGTCACTCGGACCCATTAGACTCGGCTTCATCAAGTCGATCACTGGTGGAGTGGGGGGGATTCTCCACTGCGAGTGCGCCATTCTAAAGGCCTGAAAAAGGTTAACCATGACGATTTGAGATAAAATCTCAGCAAATTCTTCCCTTAAGCCCTAGTTAGTACACCAACTAGACTCGGAGTATCTCTCTAGAACCACCCCTCACACAACTCAACCACAACCAGTAGTTAGCAGTTAGTAGTCAGCAATAAAATAACAGGCAGGATCAATCAACAATCAAAAGCCGATTTGCATGCAACCTTACTCGGTATGCCATACCTTGCACATTATAAATCAGCACAATACACGCAATGCACATGGTCATTAGATGATGCAGTTCACCAATCACATGTGAGTTGCGTCACAAGCGATCTCACCTGGCCATTGTTACACCCTGCGCGTTATTAGTTCATGCGTGCATGCCATAAATAATGATGTGATCGCCTCATGCATAATCGAAACTGATGATGCAATGTTTCTTGTACACTTTGGTATCCTCATATATTCCATTGGGCTGAGGTGCAATGGTGCTACGACACCCTTCCTTCGTAGAGGTGCAACTGTGCACTTTGGTGCAGGCTAAGGCGCTATGGCGCCCTTCCTCTGCAGAAGTGCAACCGTACCCTTCCGTACCCTCCGAGGCGCTATGGCACTACGGTGTCCTTCCTCCGCAAAGGCACAGTCGTGCCCTTCCATACCTTTTGAGGCTCTACAGTGCTATGGCGCCCTTCTTTCGTAGAGGCGCAACTGTGCCCTTTCGTGCCCTCCCTTTGGTGATTCGAACTATCGTAGCCAATGCACACATACTTGCACATACACTTGCATTTAAAATCTCAAGTCCTTCCTCATAAAAGCGGTCCATTTCTAGTGTCCCTTGGACAATTCATCTTTTTCCCATTTTTATGAAAATCACACAATTCATGTGAATGCTCATACAATTACACATTCAATTCACTCCATAAAATCAATACACATGAAATTACACATTTTAATTTTCGGATGAATAGTAATTTCAGAATTTAATAATTAAATAATTAAATAATTAAATTCAGGAAATTAAATAATTAAATACATAAATCAAATAAATAAATAATTAAAACAATTAATCACATTAATAAAACAATTAAGGAAAAACATGCTTAATTAGCACATAACACACAATTAAGTATAAATAAGCAAGATTAAGCTAAGCTAATCTTAACCATTTATCTAACCACCTATCTTAGGGCTAATGCACTTAATTAAACACCCTAATAACCCTTAGCAATAATTAACCCAACCCTAAGCTAGTTTAGGCACTAACTAAGGGATTATGAGCTAAACTCACTCGTTAAGTGGGCCACAGATGCAAACACAATGGTGACGATGAGGGCGACACTCGAGGACCTCGAACATGACCCTCCAATGCGGTCCCAAGGCAGAAATCACAGTAGCAACCTCTGCTTATACCCCAAATTTCAAAATATAGCATTGTAGTAAGAGAAAGCTGTTGGTCGGAGCTCTGGCAAGCTAGTGGCTAGTGGCTAGTGGTTCCAAGGGGTCAAGGGGGAGTTGTGGGTGGCTGGTGCGGGTGGTGGTTAGGTCAAAAATGGAGAGAAACGGAGGAAAAAGCGAAGTTGTGTAGGGGTGACGCTACAGTGACAAATGGAGGACCGGCGGCTTCTGGCTGTCGTACGAGACAACCAGCGACTGATTTCGGTGATCGGCCGATGCAGGCCATCCATAATTTCCGTGTTGAATAGTTTGATGGGTGGCACGGCCCGAGATTCCACCGGGAAGGCAATGAACAACTCCAAATTCGGTGAGAGGTCAGAAGTAGAAACTGCAGGAAGGCAAGGGGAAATAAGGAGAAGAAGGGCTGTGATTTTTGTGTGATCAAGAGGAGTGAGAGAGTGTAATTAGCAGCTAAAAACCTTTCATCAATGGCATTAATGGCTGCTTCAACTTCCCATGCATATGACCTCATCTTCTTTCTCTTCCTTTTGTTTCTTCCCAATAATATCTGAGGGCAAAATGGTCATTTCCACCTTGCACAATTCCCAAATTGCCCTTGGGCTAAAAATGAAAGGCGGGCCTAGGAAACGGGTTGGGAAATGGGTAGGAATAGGCTCGAGAATTTGTTGGGCTCGAATTGACTCAAGTTTGAATAATGGGCTAGGAAGGGTAAGGGGTCGGTTAGGTCCAATGGGCTCGCTCGTTTATTTCCGTCTTCCACGATGGCCGTCCCACCTTGAGCATGAGGTCCTCACTATTCTTGCCTGGCCCACGTCCTCGTAGGCTCGTTTCCTCGGTCTAAAAATCCCTTTTCCCCAAAACTCGACTCAATTGACACCGTCGACTGTCAAGGAAACATCGTCCAAAAGTCCATCCTGGACGTTTTCAAAAATTCGAAGTCCAATATTGAATTCTCACGTCATGTCAATTTTGTTCGAATACCATTTTGGTACTACTCAGACTGACAGGCGGTTTCGAGGATTCACGTGTAACCGACTTGTGCCAATTCATGTTCAAGACTTCTTGACTCATGGACGTCCTTGACTGCATGAAATTGCGAATGATCAATTCTTATTTCAAAGTACACAATTACCAAGGATCAACATAGGGTCATTCACGGGTTCGATAACAGTAAACGGAATCACCCGTCATTCCATTATGTTTTGCCCGCGAATCGACTTCTATTCATCCTTGGGATTGACTTGCATAATTATAGGATCGTCCTTATGTAAGTTTCACAGTCGAGTCGTTTTCCTAGGTCAAGTTCTTTAGTCGCATGAGCCTTTCCCCTCAAGATCAGTATCTCAGGAGTGATCGGTTTCGAGTGAGATCAACCAACAATACATTGTCAAAATTAACGTTCATTCATCCCTTAAAGGGCTCGAAATTCAGGATGTTACAGTTTTCACTATTCAAAATGGGAACATCACTATTAAAGTTAGAGAAATTTATGGGTTGCAAAACAGCATTTCAAACAATAATGCTTATATTACAAAAATATGAGGTAAAATTTACATAAATCATATTTTACCAATTAAAACATGTGACATGATATAAATCAGATAACATAAAAACTACTTGTGGCTAAGTTTTTAATATAAATAAATTCATAATTATTTTATGAAAAATTATCATATCATACTCATTTTCTTAAACCTTGTGGGTAAATTAAGAAAAATAATATATGATATTCCATCCTAATCAATTACATTAATATAAGGAAAATTCCTATGTAACAAAATTCATCATATTGATGTGATTAATTACAATCAATGTCTATGCCGAATGAACTTATGGCTATTCTTTCCCATGGCAGTGCCACCGTACCATTCCGAGGCCAAGCAATAGGTCGCCTAATTTACACCCCAAACTCGCGAAAACAAGGCAGAGATTCTAATGTTGCTCGATACCAAATGTTAGAATATAAATGGGCAATTCTAATCATGCTTAAGAACAAAATTCAAGCATAAATTATAATCATATGCGGAAAATGGATAAAAATATATTTGACCTCTAGCCATTGTTTGAGTTTGGATTCATCGGAAATCCATATAGATTCAATGACAATTTGATAGCAATTATGGATGCACTTTACTAACCCAATCTCATTGCGTACCGATGATATATTACTAAAAAAGAGGATTTGTGTTAGATCTTGTGATGTCATTTACATAAACGATTGATCCTCTTTCATAAATTGCTTCCCATTAAAGCGGTTACCAAATAAGTGATTGTCATCAAAGGGTACAAATGTGAAATCACATGGTGGAATAACCTTTTCACAAAAGTAAAAATGTGGATCAATATCAATGGATAAGTTTTAATTTAAAAATTATATTCCTAATTGGTGGGATTACATTATAGGGAACAAGACACACTCGTGCCCTCCTTGCTCGGTTACCCTTGTTGCATCACGATCAACATGTGGAGCATAGGGGAAGCTCTTGAGAATGAAGAAAGGAATCATTGGGGCAAGGCTTTGCTTTCTTTTCACACTTGGGCTCAAGTTATGGATTTAAAAAAGGAATGAAAACTGAGCCTAAAAAGAAGTAAAAAGATTGGGTGAAGGGAAAGGAACACAGCAGATGCAAGGGCTTAGCCGACCCAAAACTCGCTGAAAATTGGGCTAGCTAAAACAAGGCCTCAACTTTGTGTATATATTAATTATTTTTTTATATATTTTCTTGTTTATTTTTAATGTTTTAATGTTTTAATCTTTTTTATTTTTGCAAAATAAATGGATGCCTAAACAATCGACAAAAATTTCGGTGTCAACATTGGGCATTGTAAAACTTTGATTGCATGAAGACATACATTTGTGTTTTGACACAAATCCAAAGAGGCATGACAAAGGCAACTCCGATATTTTATGGAGCTTACATTTTTTTTATTGTATTTTTATCTCATTATCTAATTCTGGATAATAAAGGATAGACTCATTTTATCACACTTGAAATTTCATAGAAATGTACTTCACTCATGACCAAGCAGATAATTAAAAAAGCACTTTTTATTAGTGGAGGAATGAAGCCTTGAAAGTATTACATAAGTTCAATAACTTTAATTCAATGAATCAGTCTTCCGGCAACCCTGAGAGCATGAATCAGCACAAGCTCTAACCTTCTTCATGTCCAATCCAACTTTCTTGTTGTCTACAAGAGTTCAAATATGAAACAAGAGATTAAAAAAACATTCACATCAAAATTGAAATTGAGTATTTTTTTAACAAATATATGTATGATTTAGTGTGCAACCATCCTCTTATAATTAAAATATATCAGTGAACATTGGCAAAGAAAACACAGATTAAACAATGACTTCCTTGGTACTCTAGATCTCATAAGAAGCTATGTTATATCTTTGATCTCAAAATGAAGATAATTACCTAGACGGTGGTCAAGACAAGTAGACAAGAAACAACCGATGTTGCAGTGCTCAGATGTGGACGTTAAGGATAGTTCAGACTGACTTTGGAGGCAAAGGAAAACACATTGAATTGGGTTAGGGTCGAAGGCACATCTTGCCGCACACTTGAGTTTTTTCCAAAAGGAAAGTGTGTGCACGTCGGCGTCGGCACCCATGGATGACCATAGTATTAGAGCTGCCACAAGCAACGCTGGCCCCATTCTCTTGGATGCTCCTACCGCCATGGCTATTCTCACCTAAAATTTTCTTAGCCCCGTGTGGGAATCTTGATAGCTTTGGGATGAAGTGCAATAATGTGTTAAGGTGAACTAGTATAGCAGCTTTATATAGTAAGAGATTTATTGAAGTTATTGAATGAGTATTGATCTCAAAGGAGACAATATATCCATTTCATTTAATGAGATTATGCTTGATATATTATCTAATTTAAAGATTTAGATTTCTTACCAAATTTAGGGTAGATATTACCAAAAACCCTAAATTATGCCCTTTATGACAATTTTACTATGAACTTTTTTTTGTGTTACTAAAAATCCCAAACTATACCACTTGTGACAATTTTACTCAGAACTTTTTTTTGTGCCACCAAAAATCCTAAACTATACTACTTATGACAAATTTACCCTAATGTTTTTTGGGTTGAAGGGCATTTTCGTCCTTTTCTATTATTTTTCCTTTTCTTGATAGGAAGCCGATGAGGTTGCCCTTGCCGGCGTCGGAATCGGGCGAGGGCCACCTAGGCTAGATTCAACTTGGGTGGCCCTCGCCGAATATGGCTGGGGTGTCCCCCCCTCATGGTGTTGGGCGAGGGCCGGCCTCGCCTCGCCCGACTCCAATGTCGGCGAGGGTAGCCTCGCTAGCTCCCCTCTGTCAAGAGAAAAAACAAAGAAAAAGAAAAAGAATAGAAAAGGACAAAAATGCTCCTCAGTTAAAAAGTTTGGAGTAAATTTGTCACAAGTGATAGTTTGAGATTTTTAATGACACAAAAAAAAGTTCAAGATAAAATTGTCACAAGAGGCATAATTTGAGGTTTTTGGTGATACAAAAAGAAGTTCAAGGTAAAATTGTCACATAGGGTATAATTTATGGTTTTTTGTGGCATTTGCCCCTAAATTTAAGGTCAATCTAATAAAAGGTTGTCATCTATTGTGAGAATTTTTCCTTATATGCAGATAGTTGTTGATATGTTTCTTTTTAAAGGGCCTTAATTTTGTAAATAAATTCAATTAATTGTTGACCAAGTTGTCCCAACAAGAGCTCCTTAAGGAAGTCCCCCATGCAAGTGGAGAAAGGCTAATCTTTTTACTTCTGAGTCCATGACAGATCGTGTTATCCTTTAAACACTATATTATACGTATTAAGGACCAAGCAAAATTAATTTTATTGAGCTAGGACTTTATTGACAGAGGCCCAAATATAATATTGCATTTGTTCCCTAAGTACGTCGCATGCTAATTTTATTGATCATGGTCCGGGTTGGACCGGGCCACCCCCTAACCCTAGGACCAACCCGCACAGTGTTGATCCTCAAATTTTAGGACCGAGGACCGACCCTATTAAGCCTAGGACCAAGAACCAGACCGACCCAATGGGTTCGGTCCGGTTCGTGGTCAACCCAGGGACCAACTAATAATTTTTTTTTGTTTCATTCTTTGCATTCCCTGAAAAGGCAAATTTACTATTTCAAATTACATATCCATTGATAATGCAACATTGTGCAACCAAACTATAAATACCACTACATATTCAATAAATTTAAAATAAGACAACAATAGAAATTTCACATTTGTTAAAAGCAAGAAACCATAAATGATTTAGACTACTCATAAAGATGTGAGAAAAGATGGGAAGTTCCTATAATCATCTATCAATAATACTTGTAACACCATATGTAAAAGCATTTCCTACATTCCATCAAGCAAAGTCCAATCAACCAAAAAATTAGCTTCCTACCACTTGATTAGCAAATTATCGTGGCAACTGCAATACTACTTTTCAAAAATTTCTACCATTTGACACAAATTGAAAAGCAAAGTGCAATTGAAACTTACTAGTGAAATACAATTAAACCCTAAGAAGTTCAAGACACTTAATATAAACCATGGATATATAGCTTCACGTTTTATTAATTCACTTCAACTTTTAAACACTTGGAAACAAAATAAACCTGAAAACAAAACAAACGACGCACATAATTAATAATTAACAAAAATTCTAAATTGAAATCACTATTAGTGCCGTGAGTCTTGTGGTCAACACTATTAAACTAATCTGATTTTTATTTTCTCTTTTGATTAAAAAAATTATAAATAATATTTTAGATATAATATATATGTATATTCAGGGTTGGTCCGGGTTGGACCGACCTTAAACTCCCAGGACCAAGGACCAACCCGCACAGTACCGGTCTCGAAATTTCAGAACCAAGGACCAACCCAGTCCCCCTGAGAACCGGACCGGGACCAGCAGGGTTGGGCCGGTCCGGGTCGGTCGGGGTCAACCCCGAACCGATGCTCACCCCTACTTACAACACCACAACAACATGTACATAACACCTGGGAAGGGTTCGGTAATTTTTATCTCCACTCTAATCTTTCCCAAGTATCAATAGCATCTAAGTGAAGATGATTCTAAGTAAATTAGATGATTTGCAAGCTCGTGAGCTCCAAAGATCAAACAATTAACCCAAGTGGCGACGAATGTTCTTAGAATGGGAATTTCTTCTCTTAGAATGTTCTTAATGGCATCGAACCACCATACTAATCTTTCCCAAGTATCAATAGCATCTAAATGAAGATAACTATAAGCAAATTGGACGATTTTCGAGCTCGTGAGCTTTGAAAATCAGGTGATTGGCCCAAATGGTGAGAAACATTCTTAGAATGAGAAGCTTTTTCTCTTAGAACGATCTTGTGGCTCTCGATCATCACACCAATCTTTTCCAAGCACTAAATAGCATAGAAACAAAGAAATTAGACGACTTGCAGGCTGGTGAGCTCCTAAGATCAAGCAGTTGACCCAAATGCCGACAAATACTCACGAAAGGGAAGTTCTTCCTCGAAATGGTCTCGTGGCAGCTCAACCATCGGTCTAATCTTTCCCGAGTGCTAATAGCATCCAAATGAAGATAATTATAAGTAAATCAGATGATTTACAAGCTCATGAGCTATGGAGATTAAGTGATTAAACCAAATGGTGACAAATGTTCCTAGAATGGGAAGTTCCTCACTTAAAATGACCTCCTCGCTCTCAAGAGTTGCTCTGATCTTTGCAAAGCACTAATAGGATTGATGAAGATAATTATAAGTAAGTTAGATGGTTTTCTAGATCGTTAACTTCCAGGATCAACCAATTAACCTAAATTGCAACGAACGTTCTTAGAATGGGAAGTTCTTCACCCGAGACGATCTCAAGAGCCCCAACCGCTGCACTAATCTTTCTTGAGTACTAATAGCATCAAAATGAGGACGGTTGCAAGTAAATCAGATGATCTGCAAGCTCGTGAACTCCTAAGATTAAGTAATTAACCCAAATGGTAACGGGTGCTCTTGGAATGGGAGGTTCTTCCCTTAGAATGATCTTATGGCATTGAACCATTACTCTAATATTTCCTAAGTATAAATAGCATCTAAGTGAAGATGATTCTAAGTAAATTAGATGATTCGCAAGCTCGTGAGCTCAAAAGATCAAGCAATTAACCCAAGTGGCGACGAATGTTCTTAGAATTGGAATTTCTTCTCTTAGAATGATCTTTAATGGCATCGAATCACCATACAAATCTTTCCCGAGTATCAATAGCATCTAAATGAAGATAATTATAAGTAAATTGGACGATTTCCAAGCTTGTGAGCTCTGAAAATCAGGCGATTGGCCCAAATGGTGAGAAACATTCTTAGAATGAGAAGCCTTTTCTCTTAGAATGATCTTGTGGCTCTCGATCATCACACCGATCTTTTCCAAGTACTAAATAGCATAGAAACAAAGAAATTAGATGACTTGCATGCTGGTGAGCTCCTAAGATCAAGTAGTTGACCCAAATGCCGACAAATACTCACGAAAGGGAAGTTTTCCTTGAAATGGTCTCATGGTAGCTCAACCATCGGTCTAATCTTTTTTGAGTGCTAATAGCATCCAAATGAAGATAATTATAAGTAAATCATATGATTTACAAGCTCATGAGCCGTGGAGATCAAGCAATTAAACCAAATGGTGATAAATGTTCCTAGAATGAGAAGTTCCTCACTTAGAAAGACCTCCTCGCTCTCAAGAGTTGCTCTGATCTTTACAAAGCACTAATAGGATTGATGAAGATAATTATAAGTAAGTTAGATGTTTCTCTAGATCATTAACTTCCAGGATCAACCAACTAACCTAAATTGCAACAAACGTCCTTAGAATGGGAAGTTCTTCACCTAAGACGATCTCAGGAGCCCCAACTGCTGTACTAATATTTCTTGAGTACTAATAGCATCAAAATGAGGACAGTTGCAAGTAAATCAGATGATTTGCAAGCTCGTGGACTCCTAAGATTAACTAATTAACCCAAATGGCAACGGGTTCTCTTGGAATGGGAGGTTCGTCCCTTAGAATGATCTTATGGCATTGAACCATTACTCAAATCTTTCCCAAATATCAATAGCGTCTAAGTGAAGATGATTTTAAGTAAATTAGATGATTTGTAAGCTTGTGAGCTCAAAAGATCAAGCAATTAACCCAAGTGACGACGAATGTTCTTAGAATGGGAATTTCTTCTCTTAGAATGATCTTTAATGGCATCGAACCACCATACAAATCTTTCCCGAGTATCAATAGCATTTAAATGAAGATAACTATAAGTAAATTGGACGATTTCCGAGCTCATGAGCTCTGAAAATCAAGCGATTGGCCCAAATGGTGAGAAACATTCTTAGAATGAGAAGCTTTTTTCTCTTAGAACGATCTTGTGGCTCTCGATCATCACACCGATCTTTTCCAAGTACTAAATAGCATAGAAACGAAGAAATTAGACGACTTGTAGCCTGGTGAGCTCCAAAGATCAAGCAGTTGACCCAAATGCCAACAAATACTCACGAAAGGGAAGTTCTTCCTTGAAATGGTCTCGTGGCAGCTCATCCATCGGTCTAATCTTTCCCGAGTGCTAATAGCATCCAAATGAAGATAATTATCCCTTCGCATGTCCTATTAGCACCAAAATGAAGACGCTTACATATAAATTAGATGATTTCCAAGCTCATGAACTCTGAAAATCAACCCAAATGGCGAGAACCGTTCTCAGAATGAGGAAGCTTTCTCTTAGAATGATCTTATGGCTCTCGGTCACCACCTAATCTTTCCTAAGTACTAACAGCACCCAAATGAAGATAATTGCAAATAAATTAGATGATTTGCAAGCACTAAGAGCATGGAGATTAAGGCGGTTGAACCGAATGGTGACAAATATTCTTAGAATGGGAAGTCCTTCACTTAGGATGGTCTTGTGGCACTCGGCCACTGCTCTGATCTTTCCCAAGCACTAATAGCACCCAAATGAAGATAACTCCAAGTAAATTGGATGGTTTACAAGCTGAGCCGTGGAGATCGAGCGGTTAACCCAAATGGTGACAAACATTCTTAGAATGGGAAGTTCTTCACTTAGAATGATCTTCTCGCTCCCAAGAGTCACTCCAATCTTTTCAAAGCACTAACAATGTGCAAATGAAGACAATTACAAGTAAGTTAGAGGGTTTTCCTGATCCTTGACTTCCAAGATCAACCAATCGACCTAAATTGCCACAAACGTTCATAGGATGGCACTTCACTTAGAGTAACCTTATGAGTCTCAATCATTACACTAACCCTCCTTGAGTGCCGATGGCATCAAAATGAAGATCACTGGGAGTAAGTTGGATGACTCGCAAGCTCGCAAACCATTACTCTAGTCCTTCCCAAGCATTAGTGGCATCTAAATGAAGGTAATTACAAGTAAATTGGACGATTTGCCAACTCACGGACTCCAAAGATCAGGCAATTAACCCAAAACGTTCTTAGAGTGGCAATTCCTTCTCTTAGGATGATCTTATGGCCCTCAACCATCGTACTAACCCTTTGCATGTCCTATTAGCACCAAAATGAAGACGCTCACATATAAATTAGATGATTTCCAAGCACATGAAGTCTGAAAATCAACCTGAATGGCGAGTAACATTCTCGGAATGAGGAGGCTTTCTCTTAGAATGATCTTATGGCTCTTGGTCACCACCCTAATCTTTCTCAAGTACTAACAACACCCAAATGAAGATAATTGCAAATAAATTAGATGATTTGCAAGCACTAATAGCATGGAGATCAAGCGGTTGAACCGAATAGTGACAAATATTCTTAGAATGGGAAGTTCTTCACTTAGGATGGTCTCGTGGCACTCGGCCACTGCTTTGATCTTTCCCAAGCACTAATACAACCAAATGAAGATAACTACAAGTAAATTGGGTGGTTTACAAGCTCATGAGCTGTGGAGATCGAGCGGTTAACCCAAATGGTGACAAATATTCTTAGAATGGGAAGTTCTTCACTTAGAATGATCTTCTCGCTCCCAAGAGTCGCTCTAATCTTTTCAAAGCACTAACAGCGTGCAAATGAAGACAATTACAAGTAAGTTAGAGGGTTTTCCTGATCCTTGACTTCCAAGATCAACCAATCGACCTAAATCGCAACAAATGTTCTTAGGATGGCAAGTTCTTCACTTAGCGTAACCTTATGAGTCTCAATCATTGAACTAACCCTCCTTGAGTGCCAATGGTATCAAAATGAAGATCACTGGGAGTAAGTTGAATGACTCGCAAGCTCGCGAACTCCTAAGATGACGTCATCAACCCAATTGGTGAATAATATTCTTAGAATGGGAAGTTCTTCCCATAGAATGATCTTGCGGCATCAAACCATTACTCTAGTCCTTCCCAAGCATTAGTGGCATCTAAATGAAGGTAATTATAAGTAAATTGGATGATTTGCCAACTCACGGACTCCAAAGATCAGGCAATTAACCCAAAACGTTCTTAGAATGGCAATTCCTTCTCTTAGGAAGATCTCACGGCCCTCAACTATTGTACTAACCCTTCGCATGTTCTATTAGCATCAAAATGAAGATGCTCACATATAAATTAGATGATTTCCAAGCTCATGAACTTTGAAAATCAACCCGAATGGCAGGAAAAGTTCTTAGAATATGGAGGCTTTCTCTTAGAATGATCTTATGGCTCTCGGTCACCAACCTAATCTTTCCCAAGTACTAACAGCACCCGAATGAAGGTAATTGCAAATAAATTAGATGATTTGCAAGCACTAAGAGCATGCGGATCAAGCGGTTGAACCGAATGGTGACAAATATTCTTAGAATGGGAAGTCCTTTACTTATGATGGTCTCATTGCACTCGGCCACTGCTGTGACCTTTCCCAAGCACTAATAGCACACAAATGAAGATAACTACAAGTAAATTGGATGATTTACAAGCTCATGAGCTGTGGAGATCGAGCGGTTAACCCAAATGGTGACAAACATTCTTAGAATGGGAAGTTCTTCACTTAGAATGATCTTCTCGCTCCCAAGAGTCGCTCTAATCTTTTCAAAGCACTAACAGCGTGCAAATGAAGACAATTACAAGTAAGTTAGAGGGTTTTCCTGATCCTTGACTTCCAAGATCAACCAATTGACCTAAAGTGCCACAAACGTTCTTAGAATGGCAAGTTCTTCACCTAGAGTAACCTTATGAGTCTCAATCATTGCACTAACCCTTCGTGAGTGCCGATGGCATCAAAATGAAGATCACTGGGAGTAAGTTGGATGACTCGCGAACTCCTAAGATGACGTGATTAACCCAGATGGCGACAAATATTCTTAGAATAGGAAGTTCTTCCCATAGAATGATCCTACGACGTCGAGCCATTACTCTAGTCCTTCCCAAGCGTTAGTGGCATCTAAGTGAAGGTAATTACAAGTAAATTGGACGATTTGCCAACTCACGGACTCCAAAGATCGGGCAATTAACCCAAAACGTTCTTAGAATGGCAATTCCTTCCCTTAGGATGATCTTACGGCCCTCAACCATCGTACTAACCCTTTGCATGTCCTATTAGCACCAAAATAAAGATGCTCACGTATAAATTAGATGATTTCCAAGCTCATGAACTTTGAAAATCAACCCGAATGGCGGGAAACGTTCTCAGAATGAGGAGGCTTTCTCTTAGAATGATCTTATGGCTCTCGGTCACCACCCTAATCTGTCCTAAGTACTAACAGCACCCGGATGGAGGTAATTGCAAATAAATTAGATGATTTGCAAGCACTAAAGCATGGAGAACTAGCGGCTGAACCGAACGGTGGCAAATATTCTCAGAATGGGAAGTCCTTCACTTAAGATGGTCTCGTGGCACTCGGCCACTGCTCTGATCTTTCCCAGGCACTAATAGCTCCCGAATGGAGATAACTACAAGTATATTGGATGATTTACAAGCTCATGAGCGGTGGAGATCGAGCGGTTAACCCAGATGGCGACAAACATTCTCGGAATGGGAAGTTCTTCACTTAGAATGATCTTCTCGCTCCCAAGAGTCGCCCTAATCTTTCCGAAGCACTAATAGCGTCCAAATTACGAGCGAGTAAGAGGGTTTTCTTGGTCCTTGACTTCCGAGATCAGCCAATTGACCGAAATTGCCGCAAACGTTCTTAGAATGGCAAGTTCTTCACCTAGAGTAACCTTATGAGTCTCAATCATTGCACCAACCCTTCGTGGGTGCTGATGGCATCGAAATGAAGATCACCGGGAGAAAGTTGGGTGACTCGCAAGCTCGCGAACTCCTAAGATGACGTGATTAACCCAGATGGCGACAAATATTCTTAGAACGGGAAGTTCTTCCCATCGAATGATCCTGCGGCGTCGAGCCATTACTCTAGTCCTTCCCAAGCGTCAGTGGCATCTAAGTGAAGGTAATTACAAGTAAATTGGACGATTTACTAGCTCATGGACTTCAAAGATCAGGCAATTAACCCAAAACGTTCTTAGAATGGTAATTCCTTCCCTTAGGATGATCTTACGGCCCTCAACCATCGTACTAACCCTACGCATGTCCTATTAGCACCAAAATGAAGATGCTCATGTACAAATTAGGTGATCTCCAAGCTCATGAACTCTGAAAATCAACCCGAATGGCGGGAAACGTTCTTAAAATGAGGAGGCTTTCTCTTAGAATGATCTTATGGCTCTCGGTCACCACCCTAATCTGTCCCAAGTACTAATAGCACCCGGATGGAGGTAATTGCAAATAAATTAGATGATTTGCGAGCACTAAGAGCATGGAGACCAAGCGGCTGAACCGAACGGTGGCAAATATTCTCGGAATGGGAAGTCCTTCACTTAGGATGGTCTCGTGGCACTCGGCCATTGCTCTGATCTTTCCCAGGCACTAATAGTGCCCGAATGGAGATAACTATAAGTAAATTGGATGATTTACAAGCTCATGAGCTGCGGAGATCGAGCGGTTAACTCGGATGGCAACAAACGTTCTCAAAATGGGAAGTTCTTCACTCAAAATGACCTTCTCGCTCCCAAGAGTCGCCCTAATCGTTCTAAAGCACTAACAACGTCCAAATTACGAGCGAGTAAGAGGGTTTTCCTGGTCCTTGACTTCCGAGATCAGCCAATTGACCGAGAGTGCCGCAAACGTTCTTAGAATGGCAAGTTCTTCACCTAGAGTAACCTTATGAGTCTCGATCATTGCACTAACCCTTCGTGGGTGCTGATGGCATCGAAATGAAGATCACCAGGAGAAAGTTGGGTGACTCGCAAGCTCACGGACTCCTAAGATGACGTGATTAGCCCAGATGGTGACAAATATTCTTAGAATGGGAAGTTCTTCCCATCGAATGATCCTGCGGCGTCGAGCCATTACTCTAGTCCTTCCCAAGCGTTAGTGGCATCTAAGTGAAGGTAATTACAAGCAAATTGGACGATTTGCCAGCTCACGGACTCCAAAGATCGGGCAATTAACCCAAAACGTTCTTAGAATGGCAATTCCTTCTCTTAGGATGATCTTACGGCCCTCAACCGTTGTACTAACCCTTCACATGTCCTATTAGCACCAAAATGAAGATGCTCACGTACAAATTAAGTGATTTCCAAGCTCATGAACTCTGAAAATCAACCCGAATGGCGGGAAACGTTCTCAAAATGAGGAGGCTTTCTCTTAGAATGATCTTATGGCTCTCGGTCACCACCCTAATCCGTCCTAAGTACTAACAGCACCCGGATGGAGGTAATTGCAAATAAATTAGATGATTTGCGAGCACTAAGAGCATGGAGACCAAGCGGCTGAATCGAACGGTGGCAAATATTCTCAGAATGGGAAGTCTGGGCAACTTCATGTCGAGCAAACGAGGCTTGCCCTTGCCAAATCCGATGAGGGTCAAGCCTCACCAACCATGGGCAAGGCCCAACCTCGCCCGATCCGACTAGTCACCCAACCACTAACAAGGCCCAAGCTATCACAGGCACAACCTCTTGACCTTTGGCGACAACTCGAGCCCTTGCTAGGGGCTAGGATCTGGCGAGGTCAAGCCTAGTCAGATAGACCCTAGCCGAATCTAGTGAGGTACATCGCGGCCACTAGCAAGGGCTTGAGCCTCGTCAGTGGCCGACAAGGTAAGTTGGCCATTGGCGAGGTCAACCTCGACTTCACCGGCCCTCCTCTCTAGCCGGTTGCCCAACCATCGACTAGTTGAAGGAAGGAGGGAGCAAAGGGAAAAAATAAAAGAAAAAGAAATGAAAAAGGAAAAATCTAAAATGAAAGAAAATAAATAAATAAATAAATATTAAAATATTATTAAAAGTTGTCCATGTTAGTGCCGACCGTGCCATATCAGCCGTCCAGCGTTCACGTCAGCAAGATCTAGTCAAAATTAACCAGAAAAACCAAATTGTCACTAGTTTTAAAGTTTTAAGACTAAATTAACACAAAGTCAAAATGTTTAGGACTAAATTGGTACCAACAAAATGTTTATAACTAATTTAGCACCATGTAAAAGGTTTATGATTTTTTTGACAACTTTCCTAGACCATATGAATCATACCAATAAGATTTTTACCAAATGTAGTCTCATATATTTTTACTACGATTGAGTTTTTAGCTCGGTTATAAGAACACGTGGTCCTGACACTTTTTTATTTGAAGATGGACTACATATTTTCTGTCTCCTTGGGAGACAAACTCAGGTCATTAGGAAAATGAACAGTCAAAGTTTGACTTAAAAAGAATTGGAATTTTTTCACAAAAATCAGCCGACACATGGCAATCGCACTGTCAAGCTGATGTGAGCCTGGCTCAGCCTAGGCCTACCGTACACTGGCCCGGATGCAGCCTACGCTTGATGGGGCCTCACGAGCGCGGCCGATAAGAGGCCTACGCTGTGCAACGCGAGCCAGAGCCGAATTAGGCCCAATTGTCGCGATTTAGCGCCCATGAAGTATTTTTCAGCATTTTTTTAGTGGTTTCTGTTATTTTCCAAGTGTGTTGCATCTGTCGGGGTGAGCTTTGAAGCATTGCCCTTTTAAAACCTTATTTGGGCAATGAGAAGGTAAGTTTCTCCAACTCTCTCCACTTTTAATCTCCCTCAGTCGTTGTGATACTTAAACTCAAATAAGGGACTTTAGAAAAGATAAAGCCTTTACTCCGCTGGTATAATTTTTATTATTATTAATATAGACTATTATTTTACTTTAGTAAATTTGAGCAATGGAAAAGTATAAACTTTTGATTATGTTGAATAAGATTTAGCAAATTCTATATATTTTCACGTGCCATCTTGAATTTCACAAATCAAGGACCTACTATAAAATTCATTAAATATTAAACTAGACTGTAGTCACCACTCATCGATTTAGGAGAATCTAAGTAGATTGGACATATATCATCATAGGTAATATAGGAGAAGTCGAACACTCCCTAAGTACACACATGAAGAAAGTCATTAAACGTAACGTACAAAACTTAGGTGTCACACCCCAAATCCTAGACAAAAAGGGGAATGACACAGCCGTCCTTCCTCTCGAAGGACGCAGCCTCTAAGCTCCCAAAAACTTTCTCCCAAAAGTCCTCTCATGGTTATCGCTCTCGTACTATTCATCACTAGCTGAGAAACCTAAAAAATTTGGAAGAATAGAGGAGTGAGCAAACCACAGCTCAGTGAGTAATGCATCTCTTCTAAGCGGATCGAACACCCACTATGCATATTTACAAACAAATCACAACTCTTTTAACCCAATTTCAAAATAAAACAAATATGTAATAAGAGGATAAATCACATTTGTTTCAACATAACTATATTTATGGCAGAAATATTTATTTCATAATAATATCAAAACAAACATCAATGGTCTAATCCATTGATTAATCTCATTAACTCACGCCAATGGTCCATTCCATTGGTTAATCTCATGCCAAAATATCAATGGTCTACTCCATTGATCCATCTCATATAAAACCACAATTCGATGGTCCATTCCATCGACTAAACTCAAATAATATGTCAATGGCATATTCCATTGATCAAACTCATATCACAAATCAATGGTCCACTCCATTGACCAAACTCAGCTCAAATATCCAGCCATGGTCACGAATATCTACGTGGCAATTTAAAAAAAAGAAAGAAATTGTCTGCATGGCAAAAAGAAGTCATATAAAAAAACTCAAAAATAGATATTATTAAAAGAAAAAAAAAAGAGGGAGGAGGAGGGATCGGGCATTGTCCAGCCCTCGCCTTCACCACCCCACCATCGCCAGGAAGGATTGGCGATGGTGGGGCAAGGGTCGGCTGGGGTTGCTGAGCCCTGACTAGTTGATGGCGACTTTGGGCGACCTAAGGCGAGGGCCCATGGGCCCTCACTCAAATTTGGGGCAAGGGTCCCTTCTCGGCGATGGTGGGATGACAACGATGGCTACGAGGGTTACACGGTCGCCGATCCCTCCCCCTTCCCTTTTTTTTTTTTAATTAATTAATTTTATAATAATATATTTTTAAGTTTCTAATATTATTTAATAAATATAGATTTTTTAAATGCCATGTCAGCACTAAAATGACATCGTTTTGGTTGAATTTTTACTGACTCAACTTCCGGCGAGCCACGTAAGCAAGTTATATTATTAAATATATGCCATGTTGGATTTTCGATTGCTTTTGTTAAAGTTGGCACTTAAGTGATTTAATTTTCGAAAAAAGTGGCACTTTGTTGGAACTAGTATTAACACCTAGAGGGGGGGGGTGAATAGGTGTATAGGAATTTTATGCGTACGTAAGAACAAACTTTTGCAATCTATAAACTGAAATTAAATAGAGAGAGTAGAGAAGATTGCAAACTCAGTTTATAGTGGTTCGGCTTTAGACAAGCCTACGTCCACTCTCCGGTCGACCAGCCAATCGGCTGTATTTCACTTTATGATCAACGGTGATTACACACTCTCGAGTGCTAGTACTCGGTGATAATTTGTCTCACTAAGTCACTCTCTTTCTGTAAAGCACCTAGATCACTCAAATGTGCACTATGAACAACAATTGAAGAACTGAATCAGCTTTGGAATAATGTTCATCCACACCCTTTTCCTAGGTCTCATCCTATCCTTATATACTCTCCAAGCCACACTCAACCGTTGGCTCTTTCCTTGAGAGTTTCGTCTTCCCTTTCTTGGACAGACTTTATAAGGCAAGTCTTTTTGACCGTTGGAGGTATATTGGATCCCCTTGGATTCTGTTCGCCCATACAATCAGAATCCGGGCTTCCATAAGTGTTCTATTCTTCTTTGGAAGTTATCCGTTGATTGATCCTGCCAATCACTTTGATACAACAGAATCAATATAAATAAAGTAAGTGAAATACTTGACCGTTGGTGATCTTATCTGTATGTTCATCTTAGGTCGATGATCTTATGTTCGAATATGCCCAGATTTTCGGTGCGGTTCATTCGGACTTAAAATCTCGATCCGGTTTGTTCGAGACTTAAATCTCGATGCAGTACGGTCGGACTTAAATTTCAGTCGATACATTCGGACTTAAAATCTCAGTCTGGATGAGTCTTTCCGTCTGATACGGTCAGACTCTTAGACATCTCATGCTTTATCTTCTGCAACCAGCAGACTTTAAAACCTAATGTCATCCTGTGTCCTTTTCTTTCAAGGGATTGATATATCATTCATAAGCTGTTTTGTTAGCATCAAAACTAGGAGTTTTCTCAACAATCTCCCCCTTTTTGATGGTGACAAAACATCTTAAACATATGGCTTCATGTCCCTGCAAAATATGGTTAAATAGACCTGTTTCCAACTATCCTGCCCAACTTATAAGTATAGCTCATATAAACCCTGCATAATATAATTACAGCTTAACAAGATACGGACTTTGTCAGTGTAAATTTCAATAAGAGAATATCATCGAGTCATTTATCATGCATTAACACAATGATAAAACCAAGCTGTCATGATATCAACCAAAAAAGCCGAGTCAAGCAAAATTCAAGTCCAAGTCGAGCAAAATAACAAAAACATATCTAGAACCGTCGAGCACAAAAAAACAAGCCATATCTACTCCCCCTTTTTGTCAACTTCAAAAAAAAAAAATAGTCAGTTGAAAAAGATCTTTTTAAGAGGTTTTCTTGTTTGGGGTCCGAACAAGGGTGAAATCCTCTATATCGATGCGAACTTCTCAATCCTGTCAATACACCGATTGATTTGTCTTCTCAAGAGTTTCAGTCTGTTATTGAAGGAGGTTTCAATCGTACTGTCGATCCACGATCTCTCGTTAAAAGTTCGAAGATCTTTTGATAATCGGCATTTCCGAGATGAAGCTGCGAGGAACGTGAATGTTAATATTTTCATGATGATACTCCCCCTGAGTTGATGCTTCATTCTGTTCTTGCTGCCCCTCTTTTTCTTTGTTCTTATCTCTTTCTTCATCTTGTTCTTCTTCTGCGTCTGTTTCTTCTGCTTCTTCTGGCTCATCCATTTCTACATATCCTGCATCCTTCTCTTTTTCTCTGTGAAGAATGTGTTCTGCATGTTCTTCTTGTTCAGACATTCTCTGAGAATGTTGACGCATATTTGCCAGAATTGCAGAGATGCTTTCTTCTTCATCTTCTTCATCTATCAGTAGGAGTTGTCTTCTCCTTTTAGAACTTGGCCCATCGAAGCGAGATTCTTTGCCTTTTCTTTTTCTTTGTCTACGATATTGCCGGTTCCTTTTCTTTTCGTCTCCATGTCTCAAAGCAACATCCTTGAGTCTCATATTGTTGATCATTTTCATGTCAATGATCATTGTTGGAAGAGTTTTAGTACTGAATCTTCTGGGTATATCTATCTTGATATGATTAAAGATTCTTGTGACTAAAGCTTCATAGGGTAGTTGTCCCTTTCCCTTTGAGACTGTACGATACATATGCAAAATGATTGTGTGAGGTAGTGAGAACAGTACTCCTCTTTCAATTGCCCACATCAGTTTTGACTCAAATTTAGACACATCAGTCTTGGATGATGCTTTTGGACGAATGCGGCTGATGATGATTTTGTGCGAGAATAGTTTTTTTGCGGACGTTAAAAGAGGATAAGTTATAGTGGCCCTTACTGATTTTGTGAGAAACTTCTGTTTGTTTCATAAAGGACATCTATTGACCTGAATGCTCCTCTCTCAACATTTATAATGTCAGCAAGAGTATCTGAACTAATCTCATAAAACCTATCATTCACACTGAACTGCATTATGTCTGGAGAGAGAAATGTCAAATTCGAGTAAAAATATGCTGTTAGTTCAAGATAAACAGCAGCAGAATCAGTGCAGAATTTGTCCATTTGCAATCTCTCAAAGTTTTCTCGCAGATTTACGTCAGCAGCATCCAGATAATCAAAATCAACAATCCTATGGTTCATGACTCCTCTTTCCAACAGATTGTTAAAGAAAATCTTGTGTTCTTTGGAGCGAAATAATTTTCCAGTTGTGTTCTGGACTACAGCAACAATTCCCATTCTTACTTCAAAATTTCTGTAGATTGTTTCATCATCTTCCTTCACCTTATCTTTACTTCTCCCTGTATCACTCACTCGTTCTTTACGAGTAGATGTTGATTCGGCAGCCTGTACTGCCTGAATGAGACGGAATTCATTTGCAAACCCATTCTGCCTCAAGAAAAATAGTTTGACATCTTCCCTGACGTTTCTCCGAACTAACTTCTTATATCTCCTCATAATTACATGAGGATTTTCAGTAGGTGTCGGTAGAGTTAATCCAGATGTACCTCTACGTGCGACAGTCCTTTCTTCCGATTCTGAGCGATGAGTTCTTGGAGATTCCTCATAATCTGCTTGATTTCCTTGAGGAGAAACTCTAGGAGATTGTCCTTGAGTTTCTTTGGAAGTCGTGTCGGGTCAAAATGCGTACGCCCTTCCTCGATTCTTCTTCCTCCTCTTCCGGCGACTCTGTTTGATCTTCTTCTAGGTGATGGAGATCTTGATCGGATATGGAGGATCTCGATGCCATTGTTCGGAGAGGGTTGGTTTTGGATGAAGATTGTTTTAGAAAGAGTTTTTCTCGGTTAGGGTTTGTAAAAGACGTTCGAAGAGTGGTGAGGAAAAGACTCGACCTTTGGGTGTTTTTATACCTTTGTTAGGAGAACAAGTGAATAATTTAAAAATAGCAGTTATTCTAAATTTAACAAGAATATTCAATTATCATAGAAACATCCCAGAATATATGCAAATCAAATATTCAAATCAAAAAACTTACTAAAATAATTACCAGATTTTCATAAGGAAATAATACACCATATTATTATTTCCTTTTTCAATCACCCGACGATTTCCACTGTCAGACTTTGTCCTGTTCTCACAGAATTTATAAGAAAGGGTTAATGATGTTTAAACATCCACATATTGAATCGAATGTACCTTTGTCCAGCGGCTTTGTGAAGATATCTGCTAATTGATTCTTAGAATCAATGAATTCCACATATATATCTCCCTTTTGCACATGGTCTCTTATAAAGTGATGTTTGATCTCAATGTGCTTTGCCCTGGAATGTAAAATTGGATTCTTGGTGAGGTTTATGGCGCTCGTATTATCACACCTTATTTCTGTGCAGCATTCTTCCTTCCCATAGTCTCTTAGTTGTTGTCTCATCCACGAGAATCCGAGAACAACGGTTTCCAAGTGCTACGTATTACCTTACGCAGTTGATAGAGCCACGGTATTTTGCTTTTTGGAAAACCATGAAACTAGCATTCTTCCCGAGAAGTTGGCATGTTCTGAAGTACTCTTTCTGTCTACTTTGCATCCTGCTAAATCTGCATCTGAGTAGCCAAGAAGAGTAAAATCTGTTTCCTTTGGATACCATAGCCCTAAGTTTGGGTAAGTGGCTATATACTTAATTATACGTTTAACAGTAGAAAGATGTGATTCTTTAGGATCTACTTGAAACCTCGCACAAAGACAAACACTATATAGGATATCTGGTCTAGATGCAGTAAGGTAGAGAAGAGAACCGATCATGCTTCTATAATTCTTCGATCAACCTTCTTCCCTTTTTCATCGATCAAGTTTGATGGAGGTTGCCATTGGAGTTTCGTCCTCTTGCGGTTCTCCATTCCAAATTTTTTAATCAAGTCTTTGGCGTACTTCTCTTGATGAATAAAAGTTCCACAATTCGTTTGATTAACTTGAAGTCCTAGGAAGAATGTTAGTTCTCCCATCATGCTCATTTCAAATTCTTCCTGCATAGACTTTGAGAAGTTCTTGCACAAGTGCTCATTAGATGAACCAAAAATAATATCATCTACATAGATTTGTACCAGTAGAATATCTTTACCTTCCTTTTTAATGAATAAGGTTGTATCTACCATTCCTTTTCTGAATTTGTTATCTAGTAGAAACTTGCTCAATCGTTCATACCAAGCTCAAGGAGCTTGTTTCAGACCATAAAGTGCCTTCTTTAATTTGTATACATGGTCAAGCTTTCTTGATTCCTCGAATCCAGGGGGTTGTTCTACAAATACTTCTTCTTTGATAAACCCATTCAGAAAAGCATTTTTCACATCCATTTGATATAGCTTGAAATTTTGATAACAAGCATAAGCAAGTAATAGTCTGATTGCTTCTAGTCTTGCAACTGGAGCATAGGTTTCATCATAGTCTATTCCTTCAGATTGAGAATAACCTTTAGCCACGAGCCTTGCCTTGTTTCTGGTGACTTTCCCAAGTTCATTAACTTTGTTTCTGAAAATCCATTTGGTTCCAATGATTGTTCGTCCTTTTGGTTTGGGTACCAACTCCCACACATCATTTCTCTTAAACTGTTGAAGCTCTTCTTGCATCGCTTCTATCCAGCTTTCATTTTCCAGTGCTTCATCAATTCCTTTGGGTTCAATTTCAGAAATCAGTGCAACAATACCTATGTCCTTTTTGTTTCTTGATCTGGTTTGAATCCCTTCGTAGATATTTCCAATTACGAGCTCCACAGGATGACTGGACTTATGCTTCCGGTTTACGTTTGGAACTTCATTATTATCGAATCTTACGCGATGCGGGAGTATCAAGCCGAGATAGTCGTTCTTCATGAGTTGCTTCTTTTTGATTGTTTTCGGGAAGATTCTGCTTCTTTGTTGAGACCAGATCTTTCGGTAGCTGCATTTGATTCGATTCTTCATTTATTGGACTGCTTTGTTTTGAGACTTCTTTCTCCGAAACTTTACGTTCATGGATTCTTCCCTTTATCGAGTATTCTTGTTGAACACTCTGTATGCTTTACTTGAGTTTGAATAGCCCGGAAACATACCTTCATCTGATCTTTCTTCAAACTTACTAGGTTGATGATTAACATTTTTAAGGATATAGCATGGACAACCAAAGATTCGAAAATAGGAAACAATAGGTTTTCTTTCTTTGAAAATCTCATAAGGGGTTTTCTCAAGAATTGGTCTAAGAAATACTCTGTTAATAATATGGCAAGAAGTAGAAACTACTTCTGCCCAAAATCGAGTTGCCACCTTGCTTTCTATAAGCAATGTTCGGCCATTTCCGCAAAGACCTATTCTTTCTTTCCACAACTCCATTTTGTTCTAGAGTGTATGGAGATGAAAATGTATGCTGTATGCCATTTTTGTCACAAAAATTTGAGAAGTCTTAATTTTCAAATTCTCCCCCATGATCTGTTTTGATACTAGAAATAGAGTAACCTTTTTCATTTTGAATCCTCTTGGCAAATGTTGAGAAATATGAGAAGGTATCTCCTTTATTTGCTAGAAAATATACCCATGTGTATCGAGAGTAGTCATCAACTATCACAAGACATTATTTCTTACCTCCAATGCTTTGGGTTCTGGTTGGTCCAAATAAGTCCATGTGAAGAAGCTGTAACACACGATTAGTGGAAATTTGTTTTATAGATTTGAAAGAGCTTCTAACCTGTTTTCCTAGTGTACATGCAGAGCAAAGCTCAGTTTTCTTGTAGCTTAGTGACGGCAAACCATGAACAAGCTTTTTGCTGGCAAGCTTGGAGATTTGTTTCATGCTGACATGCCCACATGCCCAAGTTTGCGATGCCATATATCTACTTCATCTTGGACTGTTAATAGGCATTTTGCAGTATCTTCATTTATATCCAGAAGATAAATGTTCCCATGTCTTCGTCCAGTAAAAGTCTGTGAAGAGTCATTGCTTGTTCCAGAACATAGGTTTTCTTTGAAGTTTATTTTGAAACCGGCATCACACAACTGGCTGATGCTCAGAAGATTATAGTTTAAACCCTTGACTAGAGAAACGTTGTTGATGATCAAGTTTCCGATCTTGACAGTTCCCAGTCCTATAATGTTTCCTTTGGTGTTCCCTCCAAACGAAACTGTTCCTCCCTTGATTCTGTCATATCTTATAAACATCTTTGAATTTCCTGTCATATGTCTTGAACATCCACTATCCAAATACCATTTCTTCTTACATTTGAAACTTACCTGCAATGTTTACAAACACTCATTTTTTCTTTGGTACCCAAATTTTCTTGGGTCCATTGAAGTTAGTAGTATAAGCTTTTTCTATCCATTTCCTTTGAACAGGTCTCCAGACTTTAGGACATTTGTTCTCAAAGTGTTCTCTTTCTCCACAGTTAGAACATTTGAGATTGTTTCTACCAAAAGGTCTTACAAAATTGTTTTTGAAATGATTTCTATAAGCTTGTCGAGGAGGTCTTTGTCTAATTCTTTCCTTGACTTTGGGAAAATCAATAAGGGAATCATTTTCCTTAAAAAACCTAGTCCGAGACTTATCATAATAAGGAATTTGAATGGAAAGTATATGCTGTAGAGTTTTTGATCATTTGGAAAATTTTGCGGTAATATCTAAGATTTCCTTTTTGAAAGAATCATTCTCCTTTTGTAAAGAGTTTCTATTTTCACTAGTTTCCAAAAGTTCCTTTTTAATGGATTCATTCTCATTTAAAAGAAACTCTCGATTTTCCTTAATTTCCAAGAATTCCTTTTTGAAATCATCCATTTTTCCTTTCAAGGAAACGTTCTGTTGGTTCAACTTGTAATTTTCCCTTTTTAATTTGGAAATCCTTTTCAAAGTAGATTTTAGATTAGAACAAAGCTCATTTATATAATGTGAAACTTCTATAGGAATCTCAGAATGATTTACCTCGATTTCTGCATCGCAGTCCGTGTCGAACCGGTTTCGAGTCCGAGTCCGAGTGTGCCATTAGACGAGATGTTTCCATATTCATCTTCACTATCCTCAACTTCGTGTCACTCCATGTTTCAGCTTTGAGAGCCTTCTTGTACTTCTCAAATTTTCCTTTGTTCTTTTTGAGTTTGGGACAATTCTGTTTAATATGTCCCTTTTTCTTACACTCAAAGCATATTACATCCTTGGTATAATCATCCTCGTCATCAGTTTTGCGTTGCCCAGATTGTCTGTTTTGTTTCCTGTTGTTGAACTTCCTGCCTTTTCTGTTCAATTTCTTTACCTTTTTGATCAGCAGTGCAAGTTCCTCATCGTCCAGTTCTTCCTCAGAATCTATATCATCAGAATCAGAGTTAGACCTAAGAGCAAGGGATTTTTTTACCTCACGGATTCCACTTCTTCGTTCATTTGTTACGCCTCATAAGAGGCGTAGGGTGCCAACGAGCTCATCAACGGTTAGAGGTGAAATTCCTTGAGTTTCTCGATAGATGTCTTCACATTGTTCCATTCTTTTGACAGTCCTCTCGAAGTTTGTTGACCTTCATTGGTCAGGAACAGGCTGTCCTTGATATGCTAATCCGTTTACAATTTCTGTAAAACGACTGAACATATCTCCTATGGATTCTCCATGCTTCATCTTAAAGGATTCGTATTGACCAAGTAATATGTTTACTTTGGTTTCTTTGACTCGATCAGTTCCTTCATATGTCACATGTAGTCTGTCCCATACTTCCTTTGTTGTATCACAAAAAGATATACGATTATATTCATTAGGTGATAAAGCACAATATAGAGAGTAGATAGCCTTTGCATCAATGGTTTGTCTCTTTGTTATTTCTTCGGAGAGAGAGTGGCTGATGGTTCTGGTTCCTTTCCATCGGCACTCTTTGACGTCTTTCTGGCGTTATCAGTGGGCTCAATTCCCCTATTAACCACATCCCATTCCAGAGGATCTTTCGACCTGAGAAAAGCCTTCATTTTATTCTTCCAGATATTGTAATCCTTGCCATCGAATATGGTGGACGAGTGTTGCTCTGCCCCTCAATTAAACCCGGTGCAAGAATACTAGCCATAGAGGATCTTTAACTCAGAAGTAATAAACACTTCAAGATCTCGAGCACGTGGCTCTGATACCAATTGTTGGAACTAGTATTAACACCTAGAGGGGGGGTGAATAGGTGTATAGGAATTTTATGCGTACGTAAGAACAAACTTTTGCAATCTATAAACTGAAATTAAATAGAGAGAGTAGAGAAGATTGCAAACTCAGTTTATAGTGGTTCGGCTTTAGACAAGCCTACGTCTACTCTCCGGTCGACCAGCCAATCGGCTGTATTTCACTTTATGATCAATGGTGATTACACACTCTCGAGTGCTAGTACTCGGTGATAATTTGTCTCACTAAGTCACTCTCTTTACGCAAAAGCACCTAGATCACTCAAATGTGCACTATGAACAACAATTGAAGAACTGAATCAGCTTTGGAATAATGTTCATCCACACCCTTTTCCTAGGTCTCATCCTATCCTTATATACTCTCCAAGCCACACTCGACCGTTGGCTCTTTCCTTGAGAGTTTCGTCTTCCCTTTCCTGGACAGACTTTATAAGGTAAGTCTTTTTGACCGTTGGAGGTAGATTGGATCCCCTTGGATTCTGTTCGCCCATACAATCAGAATCCGGGCTTCCATAAGTGTTCTATTCTTCTTTGGAAGTTGTCCGTTGATTGATCCTGCCAATCACTTTGATACAACAGAATCAATATAAATAAAGTAAGTGAAATACTTGACCGTTGGTGATCTTATCCGTATGTTCATCTTAGGTCGATGATCTTATGTTCGAATATGCCCAGATTTTCGATGCGGTTCATTCGGACTTAAAATCTCGATGGTTTGTTCGGACTTAAATCTCGATCAGTACGGTCGGACTTAAATTTCAGTCGATACATTCGGACTTAAAATCTCGATCTGGATGAGTCTTTCCGTCGATACGGTCAGACTCTTAGACATCTCATGCTTTATCTTCTGCAACCAGCAGACTTTAAAACCTAATGTCATCTTGTGTCCTTTTCTTTCAAGGGATTGATATATCATTCATAAGCTGTTTTGTTAGCATCAAAACTAGGAGTTTTCTCAACACACTTAAGTATACCTTTAATAACTTTTGGCATTTAAGTGTTCCCCGTGTCAAGTTTTGACACTTAGGCTGCTCTTTACCCCAAAATCAACATTTAACAGATAAATGACGTACAGATCCCTAGAGTGCCAAAACTTGGCACAAGAAGACACTTAAGTGCCAAAATCAGAGTAAAAATGATAAGTTAAGTGCCAACGGTGAAACAATCTGGCCAAACTGTCACGTGTCATTTTCCAACGATTTTATTTGCTAATGGAGCGTTTTTCTTCAAAATAAAATATACACGTGGCAATTTTAAGAAAAAAAGGGCAAAATGGAGGGTTCGGGCGAGGGTTGTGCAGTTGCCGCCGTAGTTGGCTTCCCACCATCGTCGGGAAGGGTTGGCAACAGTGAGGTGAGGGTTGGCCGAGGTCGTGGGGCCCTGGTTAGTGGCTGACGGCCCTTGGCCTAGTTGGGCGAGGGTTGTCGGTTGGGGTTGCCAACCACTGGCTAGGGCCCAGCGATCACGGCCGACCCTTGCCCCACCGTTGTCGGCCCTTCTTGGCGATGGTGGGGTGGTGATGGCCGCGATGAGGGCTGCATAGCCCTTGCTCAAACCCTCCCCTTCCCCCCTTTTTTATTAAATTAATAAATTTTATAATAATAAAAATTTTAAGTTATTTAATATTACTTAATAAATTATTTTTTTAAATACCTCGTCAGCATAAAAACGACGTCTTTTTGGCTAAGTTTTTGCTAACTCATCTTCCGGTGAGCCACGTAAGCAATTTATATTATTAAAATAAGCCACGTCGGATTTCCGACAGCCTCAGTCGGAGTTGTCATTTAAGTGATCCAATTTTTTTAAAAAATGGCAATTAAGTGTATTTTTTGTAATTTTTAGCATTTAAGTGTTTTTTTGTGCCAAGTTTTTGTACTTGGGTTATACTTTTGCCCCAGGTAAATTGAAAATCGGACACAAAATTCTCTTTGCTTAACTCTCTAGGCAACAAATCCAAAAGAATGATAAAGGAGTCCTGGCTTGGAAAGTGAAGATTTGAATAGAACGAAGCCACAACGTTACGAAAAACATTGTCTTTCAAAGCGCAAAAGAATTTCAGATGGAGACGCTCAAAGAGTTCTAAAATGAAAATGCCATGGGAGTCAAAGTAGTCAAAATCAACAAAACGATGTTAAGCAGGTCCATGAGACAGGAAGGAATTAAATGTAATGTCATGAGGAGTTGTAATCAAGCTCATCATCATGATCAAAACCGACGGTTCTAAGTATTGGTATACTTGGTCATCGCCGTTGTCCTTTCTTTTCTCGTCTTGGACTTCTTCAACCTCGATGGGAGGTTGAGGGGGAAGTATACTACAAATGCTAATACTTTCGTACGATACTTAATTTGGTGCCAAAACTTTTTCATTCACTTGAATATCACAAATTTGAAAAATCATTCACTTGAATGCCACTTCTTATTTGCCTATTTGAAAAGCTAATGTGGCCACCAGTGGATAATATTTTAATATTTTTATTAATATTTTTTGAAAATTTTTATTTTCTTTTTTCTTTAGGGCCAGTGAGGGTCACTGGCAACCCTCACTAGCTATGGAACCCTCGCCTTTGGTTGCATGGGCCTTGGGCAAGGCTGTCAACACTTCGCCGGCCACTTGCGAGAGCCGTCATGGCCTTGCCTAAGGCCTTTGTGGCCAGATTTGGGTGAGGTCCGTCTTGCCCTTGCCGCGGACACCTCGAGTGAGGTCGCAATGGTGCTTGCCAACGTTGGATGACTATAGGCAAGGGCCCTCGCGAACTTGTTAACTCTGGGAGGCATTGCACATAACCGCCTAGAGTTAGGGCCGTTGGGGCCTCACCAATGGCTAGTGAGGCCTTGATGGCCTCACCTAAGACCTTTGCGGTAGAGGGTGAGGGTTTCATAGCCGGCCGGGGTTGCTAGCGACCCTTGCCAATTGTAGAGAAAAAAGTCAAAAAAATAAAAAAATATTGAAATATTGTCCATTGGTGGCCATATAAGCTTTTCTATAGGGTAAATTGGAAATGGCACTCAAGTGAATGTAAAAAAATATTGGTATTAAAGTGAACACCGTACGAAAGTCTTGGTATTTGTAGTGTACTTGCCCTAGGTTGACTTTATTCAGTTGTTGCTTCGGTTTGCTCTTTTTTATGTATGGCAGTTTTTGTGGATGGCATCACAAATTGAGGCGAATCTTCAAGGATTTGCTCAATAAGGATTCTGATCAACATTAGCAGGTTCATCCTCACTTTCAGTTGAAGATTTCTCAACTGCACTTTGTTTTCCCTTGGCAAGATGAGAGGGTTCAGTAGATTCTGTCTCGATAGGGACTTGTGCTTGTGTCACGGGAATAATCAACAAGAATGCTTTGTCACTGGAGAAAGTGAAAGAAAAGCCTCTGTATGTCCAACATCTACAGAGGTGGTATGGAGTTGGTTTGCGTGTTAGATCTTGTGGGTGCAACCATCTCTTGAATTGATATAGTTGGAGTGCCTAATTGTTCAACATCCCTTGAACCTTTCATCCTAGACCAAGGGGTCGTTCTCATAGGAGTTTGTTCCTCTGTAGCAGTTGGTGACCCTCGCGGTTTGGTTTTGCGTTCCTTCAAATGATCCTTTAGCTGTCTGGGGAGATCAATTTCTAAAGGTCCTTAGGGAGCTCCAGAGAAGATGATAGCAACTCACGAAGATTTGCAAGTACTAGTAGATTTCCGTGAAGTGCGAAATCGGGGAGCCATTGAGAGAGCAACTGCATGTGTGGAGATAGATTTCGAGTAAAATAGGAGTAGACAAGCGCGTAAAGTGATAGGCCATAATGCCTCTTATTGATTTTATCCCTTTTCCCTCCCAGACTTGTGCTCCTTACTGGTCCTCATAAGTCCATGTGCAATAGCTGCAAGGCTCGATCACTTGTGACAATGATTGTAGATTTGAATGAATTTTTTACCTGTTTACTCAAGGAGCATGCATTGCATGGTTTAGATTTCTCATATGATTTTGAATAATCTACGAATAAGATCTTTTGAAGATATCTTAAAAGTCCGCTTCATGTGGACATGACCTAATTTCTTGTGCCACAGCTCTTGTTCATATTGCCATAACCCATTCTAGTAAATGATTGAGACTTGTCCTCGCTTAATCTAACATATTTACCTTCTTCGAAATGATTTTGTAACCCTTGTCATATAGTTGACTATTGCTTATGACTTTGTGGTTGAATAGGTTGACAATAGATGCATCTTCAATAACCAGATTTCAAAACTTGATGTTCCTTTTGCCAACTAATTTTCCTTTGTCCTTACTTCCAAAAGTGATAGTGCCACCATCTACTTGGACTAGGCTCATGAATTGATAGTGTCGCGACCCGCCCTCAGCGACAGTCAATGTCAGGAGAGACACAATTTCAGGGGCACAAGGCGGTTCTCAGAAGGGTCGGTCATGAGTGCAGACTCTCTCAAGTCTACCCTATGCAATAGCGGGAAGATTCATTTTATCTTCTAAGTTGATTAACAACCTACGATAATGTTTTGAAGTTGCAACTAGTCTTAATTTTTGGGGTTGACTAGAAAGCCCAATTGAGGGTTAAGAGGATGATTTCTATACAGCTAGGGCTCTAGGGTTTGGAAACTTGGGTTATGCTAATGTTTCTATTAGCACCCTTTCATACCTAATAATCATCGTGTTTTACCTAAAGTGTTCATGCATGTCTTTTTACTTTTTTGCCATTTAAAATAAAAATGCAATCATGCGCAGCTGTTGGTTTCATGCCATTCTAATTCTACAAAAGTAAGAAAAGAAAGGCAAACAATTTTAATTGAAATTGCAGTGCATAAAGTAAACAACCGATGAAAGTGGTAAATCTAAACATGCAATCCTAAAAAAATACATGTAAAACAAAAGAGAGGAAAGGAATCCGCAACTCGTCAGGTTTTTATACAATACAATAGATAACTCGAGACATATGTCGGGTGTCAAATGAATAGTACAAATGAAGGGTCGGAAAGCACATCGACTCTCACCGTCTTCGGGGCTACCTTCTTCACCCACCCTAATTCTTAACTAATTCTAAATGAATAGTTTACAATGAAAACAAATATTGATTCAAACAAAAGTACACAAAACACAAAAAGTAGACAAGTAAAAATCATCCAATTGACAAATTAGGATTGGCTTCGAGGTCGGCCTTTGGATTTACATGCATAACGTGCCATGAAGTGTTATCCCTGTTGATTATTAGATACAGTTTATGATTATTAATCATCATAAATATTCACTTATAATGACTAATGTCATAACCCCCTGAAGTTGAGTTCTAGTGTGTAACCCCGGGATTACCCATGAACATGCATCGAGCTTGCATGAGTATCTACCAATCACATGCATCGAACTTGAAGATAAGCACACAAGTAGGTCCAAATACCTTATTTCCCATTTAATCAAACAATTAGTGTACCGACACCAACCCACTTCACTCATCCAACATGTGTTGATCTTAATCTCAAGTGTCAAACATGTATTCAATGGTCTTTTTATTTTCTGGAAATTTTTGTACTTAAATTTCAAGAAATGAAAATCAAAAGTCATGAAGACATTGAAAATCAGTTCTGCATGCATCATTTTCTAAAAATCATAGAACAGAAACATGTCACAACCAAGGACTGGGGAATCGATAACACCTTGACAAAGAGCAAGCAATTGAACATGATCCATTAAGCAATAGACTTCACAAAAATTATGGCATATTATATACTCAATGTAGAAAATTTTTCATGTAGGCAATTTCTTAAAACAAGCTACGCATGAATTTATACATATCTAGGAATATGGCAAAATGCATTAGAACAGAATAGGGCAACAGCAATTTGACGTAAACTCATGGCAATTTGATCATGTTAACCATCCTGAAAATTTCTCAAATTTTCCCGCATAATAGTCCTAAGGATGAAAAACAAAGTTTATGAAGGGTCATGCACCGAATCACAACATAAAAATTCAAGCAAAAATAACAAAGTGCAAACATGAAAATGCTTATACATGTATTCCGAATTTTGCAATTTTCCAGATTATGTGGCAAATTTGCAAAACATGAAAAGTGGGCAATTGACATGCAAATGGCTCAATTTTGGTGTCATTAGAAAGCTTAATGAATTTCCTTAAGACTTTCTAAGAGATGACAAGGTCAATTGAGGTCATTTATTAATTCAATTTTTGACATTTTCATGAACATGGAAAATGATTAGATTCAGGGCAGCAATCATATTAGCAAAATACATGGTTTAATTCTCTTTTATGACAAGGAAAAGGTGTGAGAAAAATCATATAGGTCGAGCATCAAACCACAAACATTTTTCATTAAGAGATCTAGGCCCTAGTGCAATTGTAAAGCATGATATGAAAATGACAATGACAAGGTATGCATTGAGCATATTAATAATGACAGAACGAAATTACAACAATACATGTAATGATGTGACATAATAACATTCAATTAGCACGGATAAGTGTCCTTAGGATGACACTATAGCATGCAATGACATCGATAGAATTTTCATGGACGAAGGACCACAATTAAATGCACAATTGCACATGAATGCACACTTAGATTTGTACATGGCAAGATTGAGGTCAGGATGATTTTTAGGGAAATTTACCTAATGAATGATGTTTAAAAATCTTGAGAAAATTATATGTCATGACCAACATTCAGATGAAAAAATGACTAGAAGGAATCAACTTGAAAAAAGTTTGAGAAAAATCACAGTAAAATTGACAAAGTCGAAAATTCGGATTCGGGAATATATAGACTAGAAGAACAAAGGACGATATTTAAGGGATTTGGCCTAGATATACTCATTAGAAAATTTTGAGAAAAAAATATTTTGTGACCAACATTCCCATTCATGAACAACTCAAAGCCAAATTCCAAACACAAAATTTAGCAAAAATTCGAGAAACTAATACATGCAGTTAGAACATGTGGAAATCAGTGTTTAGCATGGTGATGTGAGGGCCAATCGTCCTAGGTTTTTGACCTCAAATTTTTTTGAGAAAAATATATGTCCTAGAAGGACATGTCATGAAAATTTTCCATGAAAGAATCATCTCAAAATTCAGATTACAAAAATCAGCAAAAAATCGTGAAAACATAAAGGTCGGAATAATAATGCATATATGACTTTGACAGCAATTTTTAGGTATCAATCGGAGTCCAATCGGGATGTTCGGAAAGGTTATTGAGTCTATTTTAAAAGTCGTGAAAGCCTTGAACACAAGTTTTCAAGCTTAAATGAAGAGGTTTTCCAAATCTATCACTCTGGAATCCGAATTTCACAGATCAAGCACAAACACCTAATCAAGCCAAATCAGTCCACATTCATCCTAGTAAATATATCGACAATTAGGGGTGTCCAAAAACCTGACTCGACCCAACTCAAACACGACCCGAACACGAAACAAATAAGATACATATTTCGAATCTTAATAATGTTTGGGTCACAATTATAAAATAAGTAAATAGCTATCTTTTGGGTTGGGTTAGGCTCAGAACATTGTTTGGCCCATGAACAAATTAACAAACTCTCACCCAAACCCTTCTCTCGAACGCGAAGAGGGCAGAGAGAAAGGGACCGAGGGTCGGAAAAAGAGAGGGTGAGTGAGAGTGAGGGCGAAGAGCGAGAGAGAAGCCCTGCGGCCACCGCACCTCAAACGCGGCCGACAAACCGCCAACGCGTTTTCCCCACCTTCGCCAAAGCTCTTGGATCCGAGAGAGAAAAAACCGACAAAAAAGAGAATGGTAGAGAGATTGAGAGTTGAAAGGTAGAGAACCAGAGATTGAGAGACCTTGAGAAGGTGGTCGACCGTCGGCAGAGGCCCGTCCTTCAACCGTTGTCCATGGATGCTAATGACCAAATTATATTTTCAACGAATAAATGGACCACTCTTCTACTATATTTTCAACTCATTGTTGTACTATTTACTCGGTGGATGGACCTTTTTTTTTCTTTGAAACATGAAAAGAAAACTGTAATGAAAATAAAAAGGAGGCAATTAAATAACGTGCTTTGTCCACTTGGTTCTTTATGCTTATTATGTACGTTGGACTTTCATGTTTTATTGTGCTTTAGATGTTGGATGATGGAGAATTCTATGAGTTTTTGATTTGATGGCATGTGTATAATTGAATTTGACCTGCTGGCCTAAAACTTGACCCGTTTTCCTTCTTCGTGTTTCATGCCTTTTGGGTCGGGTTGAGCTAAAGCACGCGAGCCTTCTTATTCGGGTCAAGTCGAGTAACATCAAGACCCGACCCGACCCGATCCATTGACACCCCTATCGACAATCATCATGATTCATCACAGAAGCTGTAACATTCATAAAGTCGATCCTAAACTCGAGCTCTATCCCCGATCGCCTATTGTGATCTCACTTCATCAAGCTTATGTTTAAGAAACCTACCTTTGATGAAGTTTGTCGATGAAATCGAGCTCAAATTTGAAGAAATGAACTACGAGCTACTGCAGCATAGTAATAAGGATGCTAGAAAAGGACTTCGGATCACCAACCGAGGGGGGAGGATTGGAATCCAAATGGCACCGATTTGCACCTAGAAAGGATCAAGTTTGGTTGGACTTGATTTGTAATGCTGTCAAGAAAATGGGCCATTAGAGCCTCTCCGGTGGCTATGGCTCTCAACCGTTGCTCTAATACTTTCCAAGCTCAAATAGCTTCACATTGAAGGTAATTGTAAGTAAATTACATGATTTCCAAGCCCGTGAACTCCCAAACTCAAGCAATTAACTTAAATGGCAAGAAGCATTCTCAGAATTAGAAGTTCTTCCCTTTGGTTGGTCTTATGGCCCTCTACAAATTCTATAATCTTTCCAAAGAGCTAATTGGATCAAAGTGAAGGTAATTGAAAGAAAGTTAGATGATTGCAAGCTCGTGAACTCCCATGATCAAGTAATTAACCCAAATGGCAACAAACACTCAAAGAAAAGGAGGTTCTTCACTTAGAATGATCTTATGGCTCTCAACCCTTGCTCTAATACATTCCAAGCTCAAATAACTTCAAAGTGAAGGTAATTATAAGTAAATCACATGATTTCCAAGCCTGTGAACTCCCATGATCAAACAATTGACCCAAATGGTAAGAAGTATTCTCAGAATCTAAAGTTCTTCCCTTTGGTTCATATTATGGCCCTCTACCACTTCTCTAATATTTCTAAAGAGCTAATAGGATCAAAGTGAAGGTAATAGAAAGAAAGTTAGATGATTGCAAGCTCGTGAACTCCCATGATCAAGTAATTAACCCAAATGGCAACAAACACTCTTAGAATGGGAGGTTCTTCACTTAGAATGATCTTATGGCTCTCAACCCTTGCTCTAATACTTTCCAAGCTCAAATAGCTTCACATTGAAGGTAATTATAAGTAAATTACATGATTTCAAGCCCGTGAACTCCCAAGATCATATAATTCACCCCAATGGTAAGAAGCATTCTTAGAATCGGAAGTTCTTTCCTTTGGTTGATCTTATGGCCTTCAACCACTTCTCTAATCTTTCCAAAGAGCTAAAAGAATCAAAGTGAAGGTAATTGAAAGAAAATTAGATAATTACAAGCTCGTGAACACCCATGATCAAGTAATTAACCCAAATGAGGACAAACACTCTTAGAATGGAAGGTTCTTCACTAAGAAAAGATCATATGGCTCTCAACCGTTGGTCTAATACTTTCCAAGCTCAAATAACTTGAAAGTGAAGGTAATTATAAGTAAATGACATGATTTCCAAGCTCGTGAACTCCTAAGATCAAGCAATGAACCCAAATGGTAACAAGCATTCTCAAAATTGGAAGTTCTTCCCTTTCGTTGATCTTATGGCCCTCAACCACTTCTTTAATCTTTCCAAAGAGCTACTAGGATCAAAGTGAAGGTAATTGAAATAAAATTAGATGATTGCAAGCTCATGAACTCCCGTGATCAAGTAATTAACCCAAATGGCAACAAACACTCTTAGAATTGGAGGTTTTTCACTTAGAATAATCTTATGTCTCTCAACCCTTGCTCTAATACATTCCAAGCTCAAATAGCTTCAAAGTAAAGGTAATTATAAGTAAATAACAAGATTTCCAAGCCCGTGAACTCCTAAGATCAAGCAATTAACCCAAATGGTAAGAAGCATTCTCGAAATTGGAAGTTCTTCGCATTAGTAGATTTTATGGCTCTCTACCACTTCTCTAATCTTTCCAAAGAGCTACTAGGATCAAAGTGAAGGTAATTGAAAGAAAATTAGATGATTGCAAGCTTGTGAACTCCCGTGCTCAAATAATTAACCCAAATGGCAACAAACACTCTTAGAATGGGAGATTCTTCATTTGGAATGATCTTATAGCACTCAGTCGTTGCACTAATACATTCAAGCTCAAATAGCTTCAAAGTGAAGTTAATTATAAGTAAATGACCAAGATTTCCAAGCCTGTGAACTCCCAAGATCAAGCAATTAACCCAAATGGAAAGAAGCATTCTCAGAATTGGAAGTTCTTCACTTTGGTTGATCTTATGACCATCCACCACTTCTCTAATCTTTCTAAAGAGCTAATAGGATCAAAGTGAAGATAATTGAAAGAAAATTTGAAGATTGCAAGCACGTGAACTCCTATGATCAAGTAATTAACCCAAATGGGGACAAACATTCTTAGAATGGAAGATTCTTCACTAAGAAAGATCCTATGGCTCTCAATCGTTGGTCTAATACTTTCCAAGCTCAAATAACTTCAAAGTGAAGGTAATTATAAGTAAATGACATGATTTCAAAGCCCGTGAACTCCCAAGATCAAGCAATGAACCCAAATGGTAAGAAGCATTCTCAGAATAAGAAGTTCTTCCCTTTGGTTGATCTTATGGCCCTCTACCACTTCTTTAATCCTTCCAAAGAGGTACTAGGATCAAAGTGAAGGTAATTGAAAGAAAATTAGATGATTGCAAGCTCATGAACTCCGTGATCAAGTAATTAACCCAAATGGTGACAAACACTCTTAGAATGGGAGGTTCTTCACTTAGAATGATCTTATAGCACTCAACCGTTGCTCTAATACATTCCGAGCTCAAATAGCTTCAAAGTGAAGTTAATTATAAGTAAATGACAAGATTTCCAAGCCCGTGAACTCCCAAGATCAAGCAATTAACCCAAATGGTAAGAAGCATTCTCGGAATCGGAAGTTCTTCCCTTTGGTAGATCTTATGGCCCACTACCACTTCTCTAATCTTTCCAAAAGTTACTAGATCAAAGTGAAGGTAATTGAAAGAAAATTAGATGATTGCAAGCTCGTGAACTCCCGTAATCAAATAATTAACCTAAATGGCAACAAAGACTCTTAGAATGGGAGATTCTTCACTTAGAATGATCTTATAGCACTCAACCATTGGTCTAATACATTCCAAACTCAAATAGCTTCAAAGTGAAGTTAATTATAAGTAAATGACAAGATTTCCAAGCCCGTGAACTCCCAAGATCAGCAATTGACCCAAATGGTAAGAAGCATTCTCAAAATTGAAAGTTCTTCCCTTTGGTTCATCTTATGTCACTCTATCACTCCTCCAATCTTTCTAAAGAGCTAATAGGATCAAAGTGAAGGTAATTGAAAGAAAATTAGATGATTGCAAGCACATGAACTCCCATGATCAAGTAATTAACTCAAATGGGGATAAACACAATTATAATTGAAGGCTCTTCACTTAGGAAGATCATCTGGCTCTCAACCTTTGTTCTAATACTTTCCAAGGCTCAAATAGCTTTAAAGTGAAGGTAATTATAAGTAAATTACATGATTTCAAGCCCGTGAACTCCCAAGATCAAGCAATTAACCCAAATGGTAAGAAACATTCTCAGAATTAGATGTTATTCCCTCTGGTTCCTCTCATGGGCCTCTACCACCTCCCTAATCTTTCTAAAGAGCTAATAGGATCAAAGTGAAGGTAATTTATAGGAAATTAGATGATTGCAAGCTCATGAACTCGCATGATCAAGTAATTAACCCAAATGGGGATAAACACTCTTATAATGGAAGGTTCTTCAGTTAGAAAAATCATATGGCTCTCTTTAACCATTTTGAAATAGCTTCTAGAACTTTCCAAGCTCAAATAGCTTGAAAGTGACGGTAATTATAATTTAATCACATGATTTCCAAGCATGTGAACTCCGAAGATCAAGCAGTTAACCCTAATGGTCAGAAGCATTCTGAGAAATGGAAGTTCTCCTTGTGGTTTGTCTTATCATCCTCTACCACTTCTCTAATCTTTCTAAAGAGCTAAAAGGATCAAAGTGAAGGTAATTGAAAGAAAATTAGATCATTGCAAGCACATGAACTCCCAAGATCAAGCAATTAACCCAAATGGTAAGAAGCATTCTCGGAATCGGAAGTTCTTCCCTTTGGTAGATCTTATGGCCCACTACCACTTCTCTAATCTTTCCAAAGAGTTACTAGGATCAAAGTGAAGGTAATTGAAAGAAAATTAGATGATTGCAAGCTCATGAACTCCCGTAATCAAATAATTAACCTAAATGGCAACAAAGACTCTTAGAATGGGAGATTCTTCACTTAGAATGATCTTATAGCACTCAACCATTGGTCTAATACATTCCAAACTGAAATAGCTTGAAAGTGAAGTTAATTATAAGTAACTGACATGATTTCCAAGCCTGTGAACTCCCAAGATCAAGCAATTATTCCAAATGGTAAGAAGCATTCTTAGAATTGGAAGTTCATCCCTTTGGTTCATCTTATGACCGTCTACCGCTTCTCTAATCTTTCTAAAGAGCTAATAGGATCAAAGTGAAGGTAATTGAAAGAAAATTAGAAGATTGCAAGCACATGAAATCCCATGATCAAGTAATTAACTCAAATGGGGATAAACACAATTATAATTGAAGGCTCTTCACTTAGGAAGATCATCTGGCTCTCAACCTTTGTTCTACTCCTTTCCAAGGTCAAATAGCTTAAAGTGAAGGTAATTATAAGTAAATTACATGATTTTCAAGCCCGTGAACTCCCAAGATCAAGCAACCCAAATGGTAAGAAGCATTCTCATAATTGGAAGTTATTCCCTTTGGTTCCTCTTATGGCCCTCTACCACTTCTCTAATCTTTCTAAAGAGCTAATAGGATTAAAGTGAAGGTAATTAATAGAAAATTAGATGATTGCAAGCTCATGAACTCGCATGATCAAGTAATTAACCCATATGAAGATAAACTCTCTTATAATGGAAGGTTCTTCATTTAGAAAGATCATATGGCTCTCAACCTTTGGTCTAGAACTTTCCAAGCTCAAATAGCTTGAAAGTGACGGTAATTATAATTTAATCACATGATTTCCAAGCACGTGAACTCCTAAGATCAAGCAGTAAACCCAAATGGCCAGAAGCATTCTGAGAAATGGAAGTTCTCCTTGTGGTTTGTCTTATGACCCTCTACCACTTCTCTAATCTTTCTAAAGAGCTAAAAGGATCAAAGTGAAGGTAATTGAAAGAAAATTAGATCATTGCAAGCACATGAACTCCCAAGATCAAGCAATTAACCCAAATTATAAGAAACATTCTCATAATTGGAAGTTTTTCCCTTTGGTTCATCTTATGACCCTCTACCACCTCTCTAATCTTTCTAAAGAGCTAACAAGATGAAGTTGAAGGTAATTGAAAGAATATTACATGATTGGAAGCACGTGTACTCTCATGATCAAGTAATTAACCCAAATGGGGACAAACACTCTTAGAATAGAAGTTTCTTCACTTAGAAAGATCGTATGGCTCTCAATCGTTGGTCTAATACTTTCTAGGCTCAAATAGCTTCAAAGTGAAGGTAATTTTAAGTAAATGACATGATTTCCATGCCCGTGAACTCCCAAGATCAAGCAATTAACCCAAATTTAAGAAACATTCTCATAATTGGAAGTTTTTCCCTTTGGTTCATCTTATGACCCTCTACCACCTCTCTAATCTTTCTAAAGAGCTAACAAGATGAAGCTGAAGGTAATTGAAAGAATATTACATGATTGGAAGAACATGTACTCTCATGATCAAGTAATTAACCCAAATGGGGACAAACACTCTTAGAATAGAAGTTTCTTCACTTAGAAAGATCGTATGGCTCTCAATCGTTGGTCTAATACTTTCCAGGCTCAAATAGCTTCAAAGTAAAGGTAATTTTAAGTAAATGACATGATTTCCATGCCCGTCAACTCTCAAGATCAAGCAATTAACCCAAATGGTAAGAAGCATTCTCATAATTGGAAGTTCTTCCGTTTGGTTCCACTTATGGCCCTCTACCACTTCTCTAATCTTTCCAAAGAGCTACTAGGATCAAAGTGAAGGTAATTGAATGAAAATTAGATGATTGCAAGCTCATGAACTCCTGTGATCAAGTAATTAACCCAAATGGCAACAAACACTCCTAGAATGGGAGGTTCTTCACTTAGAATAATCATATGGCTCTCAACCGTTGCTCTAATACATTACAATCTCAAATAGCGTCAAAGTGAAGTTAATTATAAGTAAATGACAAGATTTCCAAGCCCATCAACACACATAATCAAGCAATTAACCCAAATGGTAAGAAGCATTCTCATAATTGGAAGTTCTTCCCTTTGGTTTATCTTATGACCCTCTACCACTTCTCTAATCTTTCTAAAGAGCTAATAAGATGAAGCTGCGGGTAATTGAAAGAATATTACATTATTGGAAGCATGTGTACTCCCATGACCAAGTAATTAACCCAAATGAGGACAAACACTCTTAGAATGGAAGTTTCTTCTCTTAGAAAGATCATATGGCTCTCCATCATTGATCTAATACTTTCCAGGCTCAAATAACATCAAAGTGAAGGTAATTATACATAAATGACAAGATTTCTAAGACCGTGAACTCTTAAGATCGAGCAATTAACCAAAATGGTAAGAATCATTCTCAGAATTGGAAGTTTTTCCTTTTGGTTCAACTTATGGTGTTCTACCACTTATCTAATCTTTCTAAAGAGCTAATATGATCAAAGTGGAGGAAATTGAAAGAAAATTAGATGATTGCAAGCTTGTGAACTCGCATCATCAAGTAATTAACCCAATTGGCCACAAACACTATTAGAATGGAATGTTCTTCACCTAAAAAGATCATATAGCTCTCAACCGTTGGTCTAATACTTTCCAAGCTCAAATAGCTTGAAAGTGAAGGTAATTATAAATAAATGACATGATTTCGAAACCCGTGAACTCCCAAAATCAAGCAATTAATCCAAATGGTAAGAAACATTATCAGAATTGGAAGTTATTCCCTTTGGTTCAACTTATGGCGCTCTACCACTTTTCTAATCTTTCTAAAGGGCTAATAGGATCAAAGTGGAGGTAATTGAAAGAAAATTCGATGATTGCAAGCTCGTGAACTCACATAATCAAGTAATTAATCCAAATGGCAACAAACACTCTTAGAATGGAAGGCTCTTCACATAGAAAGATCATATGGCTCTCCACTGTTCGTCCAACACTTTCCAAGCTCAAATATCTTCAAAGTGAAGGTAATTATAAGTAAATCACATGATTTCTAAGCCCATGTACTTCCAAGATCAAGCAATTAGCCAAATGGTAAGAAGCATTCTTAGAATTGGACTTTCTTCCCTTTGGTTCAACTTATGACCCTCTACCACTTCTCTAATCTTTTTAAAGAGCTAACAGGGTCAAAGTGGAGGTAATTTAAAGAAAATTAGATGATTGCAAGCTCGTGAATTCGCCTGATCAAATAGTTAACCCAAATGTCAACAAACACTCGTAGAATGGGAGGTTCTTTACTAAGAATAATCTCATGGCTCTCAACCATTGCTCTAATACATTCCAATCTCAAATAGCTTCAAAGTAGAGTTAATTATAAGTAAATGACAAAATTTCCAAGCCCGTCAACCCCCAAGATCAAGCAATTAACCCAAATGATAAGTAGTATTCTCAAAATTGGAAGTTCTTCCCTTTGGTTCATCTTATGACTCTCTACCACATCTTTAATCTTTCTAAAGAGCTAATAGGATCAAAGTGAAGGTAATTGAAAGAAAATTAGATGATTGCAACCACGTGTACTACCATGATCAAGTAATTAACCTATATGGGGATAAACACTCTTAGAATGGGAAGTTCTTCACTTAGAAAGATCATATGGGTCTCAACCGTTGGACTAACACTCCAAGCTCAAATGGCTTCAAAGTGAAGGAAACTATAAGTAAATGACATGATTTCCTGGCCTGTGAACTCCCAAGTTCAAGCAATTAACCTTAATGGTAAGAAGCATTATCAGAATTGGAAGTTCTTCCCTTTGGTTTATCTTATCACCCTTTACCAATTCTCTAATCTCTCTATAGAGCTAATAGGATCAAAGTGGAGGTAATTGATGGAAAATTAGAAGATTGCAATCTAGTGAACTCGCATGATCAAGTAATTAACCCAAATGGTGATAAACACTCTTATAATGGAAGGTTCTTCACTTAGAAAGATCATATGGTTCTCAACCTTTGCTCTAATACATTCCAAGCCCAAATAACTTCAAAGTGAAGTTAATTATAAGTAAATGACAAGATTTCCAAGCCCGTGAACTCCCAAGATTAAGCAATTAACCCTAATGATAAGAAGCATTATCAGAATTGGAAGTTCCTCCCTTTGGTTCATTTTTTGACCCTCTACCACATCTCTAATCTTTCTAAGGAGCAAATAGGATTAAGGTGAAGGTAATCGAAAGAAAATTACAAGATTGTAGGCACGTGAACTCCCATGATCAAGTAATTAACCCAAATGGGGATAAACACTCTTATAATGGAAGGTTCTTCACTTAGAAAGATCATATGGCTCTCAACCTATGCTCGAATACATTCCAACCTCAAATAGCTTCAAAGTGCAGGTAATTATAAGTAAATGACATCATTTCCAAGCCCGTGAACTCCCAAGATCAATCAATTTACCCAAACAGTAAGAAGCATTATCAAAATTGGAAGGTTTTCCTTTGTTTCATCTTATGACCCTCTACCACTTCTCTAATCTTTCTAAAAAGCTAATAGGATTAAGGTGTAGGTAATTGAAAGAAAATTATAAGATTGCAAGCACGTGAACTCCCATGATCAAGTAATTAACCCAAATGGGGATAAACACTTTTATAATGGAAGGTTCTTCACTTTCAAAGATCATATGGCTCTAAACCAGCTCAAATAGCTTCAAAGTGAAGTTAATTATATGTAAATGACAAGATTTGCAAGCCCTGAACTCCCAAGATCAAGCAATTAACCCAAATAGTAAGAAGCATTATCAGAATTGGAAGTTCTTCCCTTTGGTTCATCTTTTAACCCTCTACCAATTCTCTAATCTTTCTAAAGAGCTAATAGGATAAAAGTGGAGGTAATTGATAAAAAATTAGGCGATTGCATGCTCGTGAACTCGCATGGTCAAGTAATTAACCCAAATGGGGACAAACACTCTTAGAATGGGAGGTTCTTCACTTTCAAAGATCATATGGCTCTTAACCGATGCGCTAATACATTCCAAGCTCAAATAGCTTGAAAGTAAAGGTAATTATAAGTAAATTACATGATTTTCAAGCCTGTCAACTGCCAAGATCAAGCAATCAACACAAATTGTAAGTCCTTCCCTTAGGTTCATCTTATGACACTCTACCACTTCTCTAATCTTTCTAAAGAGCTAATAGGATCAAAGTGAAGGAAATTGATAGAAAATTAGATGATTGCAAGCTCGTGAACTCGCATGATCAAGTAATTAACCAAAATGAGGAGAAACACTCATAGAATGGGAGGTTGTTCACTTAGAAAGATCCTATGGCTCTCAACCGTTGCTCTAATACATTCCAAGCTCAAATAGCTTCAAAGTGAAGTTAAATATATGCAAATGACAAGATTTCCAAGCCCCTGAACTCCAAAGATCAAGCAATTAAACCAAATGGTAAGAAGCATTATCAGAATTGGAAGTTCTTCCCTTTGGTTCATCTTATCACCCTTTACCAATTCTCTAATCTTTCTATAGAGCTAATAGGATCAAAGTGGAGGTAATTGATGGAAAATTAGAAGATTGCAATCTAGTGAACTCGCATGATCAAGTAATTAACCCAAATGGTTATAAACACTCTTATAATGGAAGGTTCTTCACTTAGAAGATTGTATGGCTCTCAACCTTTGGTCTACTACTTTCCAAGCCCAAATAGCTTGAAAGTGCAGGTAATTATAAGTAAATAACAAGATTTCCAAGCTCGTGAACTCCCAAGATTGAGCAATTAACACAAATGGTAAGAAGCATTATCAACATTGAAAGTTCTTACCTTTGGTTCATCTTATGACCCTCTACCACTTCTCTAATCGTTCTAAATAGCTAATCGGAACAAGGTGAAGGTATTTGAAAGAAAATTAGAAGATTGCAAGCACGTGAACTCCCATGATCAAGTAACTAACCCATCTGAAGATAAACACTCTTATAATGGAAGGTTCTTCATTTAGAAAGATCATATGGCTCTCAACCTTTGGTCCACTACTTTCCAAGCTCAAATAGCTTCAAAGTGAAGGTAATTATAAGTAAATGACATGATTTCCAAGCCCGTGAACTCCCAAGATCAAGCAATTAACCCAAATGGTAAGAAGCATTATCAGAATTGGAAGTTCTTCCCTTTGGTTCATCTTATGACCCTCTACCACTTGTCTAATCTTTCTAAAGAGCTAATAGGATTAAGGTGAAGGTAATTGAAAGAAAATTACAAGATTGCATGCACGTGAGCTCCTATGATCAAGTAATTAACGCAAATGGGGATAAACACCCTTTTAATGGAAGGTTTTTCACTTAGAAAGATCATATGGCTCTAAACCTTTGCCCCCACTACCTTCCAAGCTCAAATAGCTTCAAAGTGAAGGTAATTATAAGTAAATGACATGATTTCCAAGCCCGTGAACTACTGAGTTCAAGCAATTAACCCAAATGGTAAGAAGCATTATGACCCTCTACCACTTCTCTAATCTTTCTAAAGAGCTAATAGGAATAAGATCAAGGTAATTGAAAGAAAATTAGAAGATTGCAGGCACATGAACTCCCAAGATCAAGCAATTAAGCCAAATGATAAGAAGCATTCTTAGAATTGGAAGTTCTTCCCTTTGGTTCCTCTTATGACCCTCTACAACTTCTCTAATCTTTCTATAAAGCTAAAATAGGATTAAGGTGAAGGTAATTGAAAGAAAATTACAAGATTGCAAGCACGTGAACTCCCACGATAAAGTAATTCACCCAAATGGGGATAAACACTCTTATAATGGAAGGTTCTTCACTTGGAAAGATCATAAGGCTCTCAATCGTAGCTCTAATACATTCCAAGCTCAAATAGCTTCAAAGTGCAGGTAATTATAAGTAAATGACATAATTACCAAGCCCGTGAACTCCTAAGATCACGCAATAAAGTCAAATGGTAAGAAGCATTCTCAGAATTGGAAGTTCTTCCCTTTGGTTCCTTTTATGACCCTCTACCACTTCTCTAATCTTTCTAAAAAGCTAATAGGATTAAGGTGAAGGTAATTGAAAGATAATTACAAGATTGGAAGCATGTGAACTCCCATGATCAAGGAATTAACCCTAATTGGGATAAACACTCTTATAATGGAAAGTTCGTCACTTAGAAAGATCAAAAGCCTCTCAACCTTTGGTCTACTACTTTCAATGCTCAAATTCCTTCGAAGTGAAGGTAATTGCAAGTAAATGGCATGATTTCCAAGCCCATGAACTCGTCAGATGAAGCAATGAAACCAAATGGTAAGAAGCATTCTTAGAATTGGTAGTTCTTTCCTTTGGTTCATCTTATGACCCTCTACCATTTGTCTAATCTTTCTAAAGAGCTAATAGGATTAAGGTGAAGGTAATTGAAAGAAAATTACGATATTGCAAGCACGTGAACTCCCACGATAAAGTAATTCACCCAAATAGGGATAAATACTCTTATAATGGAAAGTTCTTCACTTAGAAAGATCATATGGCTCTCAACCTTTGCTCTAATACATTCCAAGCTCAAATAGCTTCAAAGTGCAGGTAATTATAAGTAACTGACATCATTTCCAAGTCCGTGAACTCCCAAGATCAAGCAATTAAGCCAAATGCTAAAAAGCAATCTCAGAATTGGAAGGTTTCCCTTTGGTTCTTCCTATGACCCTCGACCACTTCTCTAATCTTTCTAAAGAGCTAATAGGATTAAGGTGAAGGAAATTGAAAGAAAATTACAATATTGCAAGCACGCGAACTATGATGATCAAGTAATTAACCCAAATTGGGATAAACACTCTTACAATGGAAGGTTCTTCACCTAGAAAGATCATATGGCTTTCAACCTTTGGTCTACTACTTTCAAGCTCAAATAGCTTCATAGTGAAGGTAATTATAAGTAAATGACATCATTTCAAGCCGTGAACTACCAAGATGAAGCAATTAACCCAAATGGAAAGAAGCATTATTAGAATTGGAAGCATTCTCAAAATTGGAAGTTCTTCCCTTTGCTTCATCATATGAACCTCTATCACTTCTCTAATCTTTTGAAAGAGCTAATTGGATTATGGTGAAGGTAACTGAAGAAACATTAGAAGATTGGAAGCGCGTGAAATCCCATGATAAAGTAATTAACCCAAATTGGGATAAACACTCTTATAATGGAAGGTTCTTCACTTAGAAAGATCATATGGGTCTCAACCTTTGGTCTACTACTTTCCAAGCTCAAATTGCTTCAAAGTGAAGGTAATTAAAACTAAATGGCATGATTTCCAAGCCCGTGAACTCCTCAGATCAAGCAATTAACCCAAATGGTAAGAAACATTATTAGAATTGGAAGCTCTACCCTTTGGTCATCTTATGACCCTCTACCACTTCTCTAATCTTTCTAAAGAGCTAATAAGATTAAGGTGAAGGTAATTGAAATAAAATTAGAAGATTGGATGCACGTGAACTCCCATGATCAAGGAATTAACCCTAATTAGGATAAACACTCTTATAATGGATGGTTCTTCACTTAGAAAGATCAAAAGCCTCTCAACCATTGGTCTACTACTTTCCATGCTTAGACTTCTTCAAAGAGAACGTAATTGTAAGTAAATGGCATCATTTCCAAGCCCGTGAACTCGCTAGATGAAGCAATGAAACAAAATGGTAAGAAGCATTCTCAGAATTGGAAGTTCTTCCCTTTGATTCATCTTACAGCCCTTTACCACTTCTCTAATCTTTCTAAAGAGCTAATAGGATTAAGGTGAAGGTAATTGAAAAAATAGAAGGTTGCAAGCACGTGAACTCCCATGATCAAGTAATTAACCTATATGGGGATAAACACTCTTATAATGGAAGGTTCTTCACTTAGAAAGATCATGTGGCTCTCAACCTTTGGTCTACTACTTTCCAAGCTCAAATTGCTTCAAAATGAAGGTAATTAAAAGTAAATGGAATGATTTCCAAGCCCGTGAACTCCTTAGATCAAGCAATTAACCCAAATGGTAAGAAACATAATTAGAATTGGAAGTTCTACCCTTTAGTTCATCTTATGACTCTCTACCACTTCTTTAATATTTCTAAAGAGCAAATAGGATTAAGGTGAAGATAATTGAAAGAAAATTAGAAGATTGTAAGCATATGAACTCCCATGATCAAGTAATTAACCCAAATCGGGATAAAATCTCTTATAATGGAAAATTCTTCACTTAGAAAGATCATATGGCTCTCAACCTTTGGTTTACTACTTTCCAAGCTCAAATTGCTTCAAAGTGAAGGTAATTATAAGTAAATGGCATGATTTCCAAGCCCGTGAACTCTTTAGATCAAGCAATTAACCCAAATGGTAAGAAACATAATTAGAATTGGAAGTTCTACCCTTTAGTTCATCTTATGACTCTCTACCACTTCTCTAATATTTCTAAAGAGCAAATAGGATTAAGGTGAAGATAATTGAAAGAAAATTAGAAGATTGTAAGCACATGAACTCCCATGATCAAGTAATTAACCCAAATCGGGATAAAATCTCTTATAATGGAAAATTCTTCACTTAGAAAGATCATATGGCTCTCAACCTTTGGTCTACTACTTTCCAAGCTCAAATTGCTTCAAAGTGAAGGTAATTATAAGTAAATGGCATGATTTCCAAGCCCGTGAACTCCCAAGATCAAGCAATTAACCCAAATGGTAAGAAACATTACCAGAATTGGAAATTCTTCCCTTTGCTTCATCTTATGACCCTCTACCGCTTCTCTAATCTTTCTAAAGACCTAATAGGATTAAGGTGAAGGTAATTGAAAAAAATTACAAGATTCCAAGCACGTGAGCTCCCATGATCAAGTAATTAACCCAAATGAGCGTAAACACTCTTATAATGGAAGGTTCTACACTTAGAAAGATCATATGGCTCTCAACCTTTGGTCCACTACTTCCCAAGCTCAAATTGCTTGAAAGTGAAGGTAATTATAAGTAACTGACATGATTTTCAAGCTTGTGAACTCCCAAGATCAAGCAACTAACCCAAATGGTAAGAAACATTATCAGAATTGGAAGTCCTCCCTTCGGTTCATCTTATGACCCTCTACCACTTCCCTAATCTTTCTAAAGATCAATGTGAAGGAAATTGATAGAAAATTAGAAGATTGCAGGCACGTGAAGGTAATTATAGGTAAATGGCATGATTTCCAAGCCCGTGAACTCCCAAGATCAAGCAATTAACCCAAATGGTTAAGAAACATTATCAGAATTGAAAGTTCTTCCCTTTGGTTCATCTTATGACCCTCTATCGCTTCTCTAATCTTTCTAAAGAGCTAATAGGATTAAGGTGAAGGTAATTGAAAAAAATTAGAAGATTGCAGGCACGTGAACTCCCATGATCAAGTAATTAACCCAAATGAGCGTAAACACTCCTATAATGGAAGGTTCTGCACTTAGAAAGATCACATGGCTCTCAACCTTTGGTCCACTTCTTCCTAAGCTCAAACAGCTTGAAAGTGAAGGTAATTATAAGTAAATGACACGATTTCCAAGCCCGTGAACTCCTAAGATCAAGCAATTAACCCAAATGGTAAGAAACATTATCAGAATGGTTCATCTTATGACCCTCTACCACTTCCCTAATCTTTCAAAAGAGCTAATAGGATCAATGTGAAGGAAATTGATAGAAAATTAGAAGATTGCAAGGACGTGAACTCCCATGATCGGGATAAACTCTCTTATAATGGACGGTTCTTCACTTAGAAAGATCATATGGCTCTCAACCTTTGGTCTACTACTTTCCAAGCTCAAATAGATTCATGGTGAAGGTAATTATATGTAAAAGGCATGATTTCCAATCCTGTGAACTCCTCAGATCAAGCAATTCTCCCAAATGGTAAGAAGCATTCTCAGAATTGGAAGTTCTTCTCTTTGGTTCATGTTATGACTCTTTACCACTTTTTTAATCTTTCTAAAGAGCTAATAGGATCAAAATGAAGGTAATTGAAAGAAAATTAGAAGATGGCAAGCACGTGAACACCCATGATCAAGTAATTAACCCAAATTGGGATAGACACTCTTATAATGGAAGGTTCTTCACTTAGAAAGATCATAAGCCTCTCAATCTTTGGTCTACTACTTTCCAAGCTCAAATTGCTTCAAAGTGAAGGTAATTATAAGTAAATAGCATCATTTCCAAGCCCGTGAACTCTCAAGATCAAGCAATTAACCCAAATGGTAAGAAACATTATTGGAATTGGAAGTTCTTCCATTTGGTTCATCTTATGACCCTCTACCACTTCTCTAATATTTCTAAAGAGCTAATAGGATGAAGGTGAAGGTAATTGAAAGAAAATTACAAGATTGCAAGCACATGAACTCCCATGATCAAGTAATTATCCCAAATGGGGATAAACTCTCTTATAATGGAAGATTCTTCACTTAGAAAGATCATATGGCACTCAACTTTTGCTCTAATACATTCCAAGATCAAATAGTTTCACAGTGAAGGTAATTATAAGTAAATGGCATGATTTCCAAGCCCATGAACTCGTCAGATTAAGCAATTAAACCAAATGGAAAGAAGCATTCTCAGAATTGGTAGTTCTTCCCTTTGGTTCATCTTATGATGCTCTACCACTTCTCTAATCTTTCTAAAGAGCTAATAGGATTAAGGTGAAGGTAATTGAAAGAAAATTAGAAGATCGCAAGCATGTGAACTCCCATGATCAAGTAATTAACCCAAATGGAAATAAACATAGTTATAATGGAAGGTTCTTTACTTACAAAGTTCATATGGCTCTCAACTTTTGGTCTACTACTTTCCAAGCTCAAATAGCTTCAAAGTGAAGGTAATTTTAAGTAAATCGCCTGATTTCCAAGCCCGTGAACACCCAAGATCAAGCAATTAACCCAAATGGTTAGAAGCATTCTCAAAATTGGAAGTTCTTCCCTTTGGTTCATCTTACGAACCTCTACCACTTCTCTAATCTTTCTAAAGTGCTAATAGGATCAAAGTAAAGGTAAATGAGATAAAATAAGATGATTGCAAGCACGTGACCTCCCATGATCATGTAATTGACCCATAAAAGGGATAAACACTCTTATAATAGATGGTTCTTCACTTAGAAAGGCCATATGACTCCCAACCTTTGGTCTACTACTTTCCAAGCTCAAATAGCTTCAAAGTGAAGGTAATTATAAGTAAATGACATGATTTCCAAGCTCGTGAACTCCCAAGATCAAGCAATTAACCCAAATGGTAAGAAGCATTATCAGAATTGGAAGTTCTTTCCTTTGGTTCATCTTATGACCCTCTACCACTTCTCTAATCTTTCTAAAGAGCTAATAGGATTAAGGTAAACGTAATTGAAAGAAAACTAGAAGATTGCAAGCACATTAACTCCCATGATCAAGTAATTAACCCAAATGGGGATAAACACTTTGATAATGAAAGGTTCTTCACTTAGAAAGATCATATAGGCCTCAACCTTTGCTCTAATACATTCCAAGATCAAATAGCTTCAAAGTGAAGGTCATTATATGTAAATGGAATGATTTCCAAGCCCGTCAACTCCCAAGATCAGGCAATCAACACAAATTGTAAGAAACATTCTCAGAATTGGAAGTTCCTCCCATTGGTTCATCTTATGACCCTCTACCACTTCTATAATCTTTCTACAGAGCTAATAGGATTAAGGTGAAGGTAATCAAAAGAAAATTACAAGATTGCAAGCACATGAACTCCCATGATCAAGTAATTTTAACCCAAATGGGGATAAAAACTATTATAATGGAAGGTTCTTCACTTAGAAAGATCATATGGCTCTCAACCTTTGGTCCACTACTTTCCAAGCTCAAATAGCTTCAAAGTGAAGGTAATTATAAGTAAATGACATGATTTCCAAGCCCGTGAACTCCCAAGTTCAAGCAATTAACCCTAATGGTAAGAAGCATTACCAGAATTGGGGTTCTTCCCTTTGGTTCATCTTCTGACCCTCCACACATCTCTAATCTTTCTAAAGAGCTAATAGGATTAAGGTGAAGGTAATCGAAAGAAAATTACAAGATTGCAAGCATGTGAACTCCCATGATCAAGTAGTTAACCCAAATGGCTCTTATAATGGAAGATTCTTCCTTTGAAAGATCATCCAACCTACTTTCCAAGCTCAAATAGCTTCAAAGTCAAGGTAATTATAAGTAAATGACATGATTTCTAAGCTTGTGAACTGCCAAGTTAAAGCAATTAACCCAAATGGTAAGAAAAATTTTCAGAATTGGAAGTTCTTCCCATTGGTTCATCCTATGACCCTCTACCACTTCTCTAATCTTTCTACAGAGCTAATAGGATTAAGGTGAAGGTAATCAAAAGAAAATTACAAGATTGCAGGCATGTGAACTCCCATGATCAAGTAATTAACCCAAATGGGGATAAACACTCTTATAATGGAAGGTTCTTTACTTAGAAAGATCATATGGCTCTCAACCTTTGGTCTACCACTTTCCAAGTTGAAATAGCTTTAAAGTGAAGGTAATTATATGTAAATGACATGATTTCCAAGCCCGTGAACTCCCAAGATGAAGCAATTAACACAAATGGTGAGAAGCGTTCTCAAAATTGGAAGTTCTTCCCTTTGGTTCATCCTATGACCTTCTACCACTTCTCTAATCTTTCTAGAGAGCTACTAGGATTAAGATGAAGGAAATTGAAAGAAAATTACAAGATTCTAGGCACGTGAACGCCCATGATCAAGTAATTAACCCAAATGAGGATAAACACTCTTACAATGGAAGGTTCTTCACTTAGAAAGATCATAAGGCTCTCAACCATTGGTCCACCACTTTCCAACCTCAAATAGCTTCAAAGTGAAGGTAATTATAAGTAAATGACGTGATTTCTGAGCCCGTGAATTCCCAAGTTCAAGCAATAAACCCAAATGGTAAGAAGCATTCTCATAATTGGAAGTTCTTCCCTTTGGCTCATCCTATGACCCATTACCACTTGTCTAATCTTTCTAAAGAGCTAATAGGATTAAGGTGAAGGTAATTGAAAGAAAATTAGAAGATTGCAAGCACGTGAACTCCCATGATCAAGTAATTAACCCAAATGGGGATAAACACTCTTATAATGGAAGGTTCTTCACTTAGAAAGATCATATGACTCTCAACGTTTGGTCCACCACTTTCCAAGCTCAAATAGTTACAAAGTGAAGGTAATTATAAGTAAATGACATGCTTTGCAAGCCCGTGAACTGTGAAGTTCAAGCAATTAGACCAAATAGTAAGATGCAATATCAGAATTGGAAGTTCTTCCCTTCAGTTCATCTTATGATCCTCTACCACTTGTCTAATCTTTCTAATGAGCTAAGCAGATTAAGCTGAACATAATTGAAAGAAAATTAGAAGATTGTAGGCACGTGAACTCCCATGATCAAGTAATTAGCCAAAATGAGGATAAACACTCTTATAATGGAAAGTTCTGAACTTAGAAAGATCATATGGCTCTCAACCTTTGGTCTACTACTTCCCAACCTCAAATATCTTCAAAGTGAAGGTAATTATAAGTAGATGACAGGATTTCCAAGCTCGTGAATTGCCAAGATCAAGGAATTAACCCAAATGGTAAGAAGCAATATCAGAATTGGTAGTTCTTCCCTTCGGTTCGTCTTCTGACCCTCAACCACTTGTCTAATCTTTCTAAAGAGTTAAGCGGATTAAGGTGAAAGTAATTGAAAGAAAATTAGAAGATTGCAGGCACATGAACTCCCATGATCAAGTAATTAACCCAAATGAGCATAAACACTCTTATAATGGAAGGTTCTGTACTTAGAAAGATCATATAGCTCTCAAACTTTGGTCCATTACTTCCCAAGCTCAAATATCTTCAAAGTAAAGGTAATTATAAGTAAATGACACGATTCCCAAGCCCACGAACTCCCAAGATCAAGCAATTAAGCCAAATGATAAGAAGCATTCTTAGAATTGGAAGTTCTTCCCTTTGGTTCCTCTTATGACCCTGTATCACTTCTCTAATCTTTATAAAAAGCAAATAGGATTAAGGTGAAGGTAATTGAAAAAAAATTACAAGATTGCAAGCACGTGAACTCCCATGATCAAGTCATTAACCCAAATGAGCATAAACACTCTTAAAATGGAAGGTTCTGCACTTAGAAAGATCATATGGCTTTCAACCTTTGGTCCACTACTTCCCAAGCTCAAATATCTTCAAAGTGAAGGTAATTATCAGTAAATGACATGATTTCCAAGCCCATGAACTCCCAATATCAAGCAATTAAGCCAAATGGTATGAAGCATTCTCAGAATTGGAAGTTCTTCCCTTTGGTTCATCTTATGATCCTCTACCACTTCTCTAATCTTTCTAGAGAGCTAAGAGGATTAAGGTGAAGGTAATTGAAAGAAAAGTAAGATTGCAAGCATGTGAACTCCCATGATCAAGTAATTAACCCAAATTGGGATAAACACTCTTACAATGGAAGGTTATTCACTTAGAAAGATCATATGGCTCTCAACCATTGGCCAACTACTTTCCAAGCTCAAACTACTTCAAAGTGAAGGTAATTAGAAGTAAATGGTATGATTTCCAAGCCCATGAACTCCCAAGATCAAAGAATTAACCCAAATGGTATGAAACATTCTCAGAATTGGAATTTCTTCCCTTTGGTTCATCTCATGACCCTCTACCACTTCTCTAATCTTTTTAAAGAGCTAATAGGATTAAGGTGAAGGTAATTGAAAGAAAATTATAAGATTGGAAGCACGTGAACTCCCATGATGAAGTAATTAACCCATATGGGGATAAACACTCATACAATGGAAGATTCTTCACTTAGAAAGATCATATGGCTTTCAACCTTTGGTCTACAATTTTACAAACTCAAATTGCTTCAAAGTGATGGTAATTATATGTAAATGCCATGATTTCTAAGTCCGTGAACTCCCAAGATCAAGCAATTAACCCAAATGGAAAGAAGCATTATTAGAATCGGTGGTTCTTCCCTTTGGTTCATCTTATGACCCTCTACCACTTCCCTAATCATTTTAAAGAGCTAATAGGATCAAAGTGAAGGTAATTGATAGAAAATTAGAAGATTGCAAGCACATGAACTCCCATGATCAAGTAATTAACCCAAATGAGCGTAAACACTCTTATAATGGAAGGTTCTGCACTTAGAAAGATCATATGGCTTTCAACATTTGGTCCACTACTTCCCAAGCTGAAATATCTTCAAAGTGAAGGTAATTATAAGTAAATGACCTGATTTCCAAGCCCGTGAACTCCCAATATCAAGCATTTAAGCCAAATGGTAAGAAGCATTCTCAGAATTGGAAGTTCTTCCCTTTGGTTCTTCTTATGACCCTCTACCACTTCTCTAATCTTTCTAGAGAGGTAAGAGGATTAAGGTGAAGGTAATTGAAAGAAAATTAGAAGATTGCAAGCACGTGAACTCCCATGATGAAGTAATTAACCCAAATTGGGATAAACACTCTTACAATGGAAGGTTCTTCACTTAGAAAGATCATATGGCTCTCAACCTTTGGTCCATTACTTTCCAAGCTAAAATAGATTCAAAGTGAAGGTAATTATAAGTAAATGCCATGATCTCGAATCCCGTGAACTCCTCTGATCAAACAATTAACACAAATGGTAAGAAGCATTCCCAGAATTCGTAGTTCTTCCGTTCGGTTCATCTTATGACCCTCTACCGCTTCTCTAATCTTTCTAAAGAGCTAATAGGCTTAAGGTGAAGGTAATTGAAAGAAGACTGGAACCACGTGAACTCCCATGATCAAGTAATTAACCCATATGGGGATAAACACTCATATAATGGAAGATTCTTCACTTAGAAAGATCATATGGCTTTCAACCTTTGGTCTACAACTTTACAAGCTCAAATAGCTTCAAAGTGAAGCTAATTATAAGTAAATTCCATGATTTCTAAGCCCGTGAACTCCCAAGATCAAGCAATTAACCCAAATGGTAAGAAGCATTATCAGAATCAGTGGTTCTTCTTATGACCCTCTACCACTTCCCTAATCATTCTAAAGAGCAAATAGGATCAAAGTGAAGGTAATTGATAGAAAATTAGAAGATTGCAAGCACGTGAACTCCCATGATCAAGCAATTAACCCAAATGAGCGTAAACACTCTTATAATGCAAGGTTCTACACTTAGAAAGATCATATGGCTTTCAACCTTTGGTCCACTACTTCCCAAGCTCAAATATCTTCAGAGTGAATGTAATATAAGTAAATGACATGATTTGCAAGCCCGCGAACTGTGAAGTTCAAGCAATTAGCCCAAATGGTAAGAAGCAATATCAGAATTGAAAGTTCTTCCCTTCGATTCGTGTTATGACCCTCTACCACTTGTCCAATCTTTCTAAAGAGCTACAAGAATTAAGGTGAAGGTAATTGAAAGAAAATTAGAAGATTGCAAGCATGTGAACTCCCATGATGAAGTAATTAGCCCAAATGAGGATAAACACTCTTATGATGGAAAGTTCTGTACTTAGAAAGATCATATGGCTCTCAAACTATGGTCCACTACTTTCCAAGCTCAAATAGTTTCAAAGTGAGGGTTTATGAGTAAATGACATGATTTGCAAACCCGTGAACTGCGAAGTTCAAGCAATTAGCCCCAATGGTAAGAAGCAATATCAGGATTGGAAGTCCTTCCCTTCGGTTCGTCTTATGACCCTCTACCACTTGTCTAATCTTTCTAAAGAGCTAAGAGGATTAAGGTGAGGGTAATTGAAAGAAAATTAGAAGATTGCAGGCACGTGAACTCCTATGATCAAGTAATTAGCCCAAATGAGGATAAACACTCTTATAATGGAAAGTTCTGTACTTAGAAAGATCATATGTCTCTCAAACTTTGGTCCACTACTATCCAAGCTCAAATAGCTTCAAAGTGAAGGTAATTATGCATAAATGACATCATTTCCAAGCCCGTGAACTCCCAAGATCAAGCAATTAAGCCAAATGGTAAGAAGCATTCCCAGAATTGGAAGTTCTTCCCTTTGGTTCATCTTATGACTCTCTACCACATCTCTAATCTTTCTAAATAGCCAATAGAATCAAAGTGAAGGTAATTGAAAGAAAATTACAAGATTGCATGCACGTGACCTCCCATGATCAAGTAATTAACCCAAATGAGGATAAAAACTCTCATAATGGAAGGTTCTGCACTTTGAAAGATCATATGGCTCTCAACCATTGGTCCACTACTTTCCAAGCTCAAATAGCTTCAAAGTGAAGGTAATTATAAGTAAATGACATCATTTCCAAGCCCGTGAACTCCCAAGATCAAGCAATTAACCCAAATGATAAGAAGCATTATCGAAATTGGAAGTTCTTACCTTTGGTTCATCTTATCACCCTCTACCATTTCACTAATCTTTCTAAAGAGCTAATAGGATTAAGATGAAGGTAATTGAAAGATAATTACAAGATTGCAAGCACGTGAACTCTGATGATCAAGTAATTAACCCAAATGGGCAGAAACACTCTTATAATGGAAGGTTCTTCACTTAGAAAGATCATATGGCTCTCAACCTTTGCTCTAATACATTCCAAGCTCAAATAGCTTCAAAGTGAAGGTAATTATAAGTAAATGACATGATTTCCAAGCCCATGAACTCCCAAGATGAAGCTATTAACCCAAATGGTAAGAAGCATCATCAGAATTGGAAGTTCTTACCTTTGGTTCATCTTATGACCCTCTACCACTTCCCTAATCTTTCTAAAGAGCTAATAGGATTAAGGTGAAGGTAATTGATAGAAAATTAGAAGATTGCAAGCATGTGAACTCCCATGATCAAGTAATTAACCCAAATTGGTATAAACACTCTTATAATGGAAGGTTCTTCGCTTAGAAAGATCATATGGCTCTCAACCTTCCACTACTTTGCAAGCTCAAATAGCTTCAAAGTGATGGTAATTATAAGTAAACGGCATGATTTCCAAGCCCATGAACTCCCAAGATCAAGCAATTAACCCAAATGGTAAGAAGCATTCTTAGAATTGGTAGTTCTTCCCTTTGGTTCATCTTATGACCCTCTACCACTTCTCTAATCTTTCTATTTCACTAATAGGATTAAGGTGAAGGTAATTGAAAGAAAATAAGAAGATTGCAAGCACGTGAACTCCCATGATCAAGTAATTGACCCAAATTTGGATAAACACTCTTATAATGGAAGGTTCTTCACTTAGAAAGATCAAAAGCCTCTCAACCTTTGGTTTTTTCCTTTCCCAGTTCAAATTGCTTCAAAGTGAAGTAAATGCCTTGATTTCAAGGCCCGTGAACTCCTCAGATCAAGCAATTAAGCCAAATGGTAAGAAGCATTCTCAGAATTCGTAGTTCTTCCCTTTGGTTCATCTTATGACCCTCTACCACTTCCCCAACCGTTCTAAAGAGCTAATAGAATCAACGTGAAGGTAATTGATAGAAAATAAGAAGATTGCAAGCACGTGAACTCCATTGATCATGTAATTAAATCAAATTGGGATAAACTTTCTTATAATGGATGATTTTTCACTTAGAAAGATCTTATGGCTCTCAACCATTAGTCTACTACTTTCCACTCTCAAAAAGCTTCAAAGTATTGGTAATTATAAGTAAATGCCCCGATTTCCAAACCCGTGAACTCCCAAGATCAAGCAATTAACCCAAATGGTAAGAAACATTATCAGAATTGGAAGTTCTTCCCTTTGGTTCATCTTATGACCCTCTACCACTTCTCTAACCTTTCTATAGAGCTATTAGGATTAAGGTGAAGGTAATCGAAAGAAAATTACAAGATTGCAGGCACGTGAACTCCCATGATCAAGGAATTAACCTAAATGGGGATAAATACACTTATAATAGAAGGTTCTTCACTTAGAAAGATCATATGGCTGTCAACCTTTGGTGCACTACTTTCCAAGCTCAAGTAGTTTCAAAGTGAAGGTAATTATAAGTAAATGACATGATTTGCAAGCCCGTGAACTATGAAGTTCAAGCAATTAGCCCAAATGGTAAGAAGCATTATCAGAATTGGAAATTCTTCCCTTTGGTTCATCTTATGACCCTCTACCACTTATGTAATCTTTCTAAAGAGCTAATAGGACAAAGGTCAAGGTAATTGAAAGAAAATTAGAAGATTGCAAGCACGTGAACTCCCATGAGCAAGTAATTAACCCAAATTGGGAGAAACACTCTTATAATAGATGGTTGTTCACCTAGAAAGATCATGTGGCTCTCAACCTTTGGTCTACTACTTTCCAAGCTCAAATAGCTTCAAAGTGAAGGTAATTAGAAGTAAATGGCATGATTTCCATGCTCGTGAACTCGTCATATCAAGCAATTAACCCAAATGGTAAGACGCATTCTCAGAATTAGTAGTTCCTCCCTTTGGTTCATCTTATGACCCTCTACCAATTCTCTAAAATTTCAAAAGAGCAAATAGGAATAAGGTGATGGTAATTGAAAGAAAATTAGAAGATTGCAAGCTCGTGAACTCCCATGATCATGTAATTAACCCAAATTGGAATAAACTCTCTTATAATGGAAGATTCCTCACTTAGAAAGATCATATGGCTCTCAACCTTTGGTCTACTACTTTCCAAGCTCAAATAGCTTCAAAGTGAAGGTAATTTGAAGTAAATGGCATGATTTCCAAGCCTGTGAACTCGTCAGATCAAGCAATTAAACTAAATGGAAATAAGCATTCTCAGAATTGGTAGTTCTTCCCTTTCGTTCACCTTATGACTCTCTACCACTTCTCTAATCTTTCTAACGAGCTAATAGGATTAAGGTGAGGGTAATTGAAAGAAAATTAGAATATTGCAAGCACGTGAACTCCCATGATCAAGTAATTAACCCAAATTGGGACAAACTTTATTATAATGGTAGATTCTTCACTTATAAAGATCATATGGCTCTCAACCTTTGGTCTACTACTTTCCAAGCTCAAATAGCTTCAAAGTGATTGTAATTATAAGTTAATGGCATGATTTCCAAGCACGTGAACTCGTCAGATCAAACAATTAAACCAAATGGAAAGAAGTATTCTCAGAATTGGTAGTTCTTCCCTTTTGTTCATCTTATCACACTCTACCACTTCTCTAGTCTTTCTAAAGAGCTAATAGGATCAAAGTGAAGGTAATTGAAAGAAAATTAGAAGATTGCAAGCAGGTGAACTCCCATTATCAAGTAATTAACCTATATGGGGATAAACACTGTTATAATGGAAGGTTCTTTATTTACAAAGTTCATATGGCTCTCAACCTTTGGTCTACTACTTTCAAAGCTCAAATAACTTCAAAGTGAAGGTAATTATAAGTAAATGGCATGATTTCCAAGCCTGTGAACACCCAAGATCAAGCAATTAACCCAAATGGTAAGAAGCATTCTCAGAATTAGAAGTTCTTCCCTTTAGTTCATCTTACAACCCTCTACCACTTCTCTAATCTTTCTAAAAAGCAAATAGGATTAAGGTGAAGGTAATTCAAAGAAAATTACAAGATTGCAAGCACTTGAACTCCCATGATCAAATAATTAACCCAAATGGGGATAAATACCCTTCTAATGTACCACCCACTTGGGTGGTGTTGCTGGTTCGCGTTCTCTTCCTCTCGCAAAAGGTCGAGAGTTCTAATCCCAGCTTCGTCATAGAGTGACTTAACTGGTTTCACGTATGTGGTGGCTAGCACGTGTGGCCCCCAGGGTTTACTCCCCCGGTTGTCGGCAGGGTGTGGGGTTCCCTGGGTCACCAAAAAAAAAAAAAACCTTCTAATGTAAGGTTCTTCACTTAGAAAGACTATATGGCTCTCAACCTTTGGTCCACTATATTCCAAGCTCAAATAGCTTCAAAGTGAAGGTAATTATAAGTAAATGACATGATTTCCAAGCCCATGAACTGCCAAGTTCAAGCAATTAACCCAATTTGTAAGAAGCATTATCAGAATTGGAGGTTCTTCCCTTTGGTTCATCTTTTGACCCTTTACACATTTCTAATATTTCTAAAGAGCTAATAGGATTAAGGTGAAGGTAATCGAAATAAAATTATAAGATTGCAAGCACGTGAACTCCCATGATAAAGTAATTAACCCAAATGAGGATAAACACTCTTATAATGAAAGGATATGCACTTAGAAAGATCATATGGCTCTCAACCTTTGCTCTAATACATTCCGAGGTCGAATAGCTTCAAAGTGAAGTTAATTATAAGTAAATGACATGATTTCTAAACCCGTTAGCTCCTAAGATCAAGCAAGTAACCCAAATGGTAAGAAGCATTTTTTGAATTGGAAGGTCTTCCCTTTGGTTCATCTTATGACACTCTACCACTTCTCTAATCCTTCTAAGCCCGTGAATTGCCAAGTTAAAGCAATTATCCAAATGGTAAGAAGCATTATCAGAATTGGAAGTTCTTACCTTTGGTTCATCTCATGACCCACTATCACTTCTCTAATCTTTCTAAAGTGCTAATAGGATTAAGGTGAACGTAATTGAAAGAAAATTAGAAGATTGGAAGCAAGTGAACTCCCATGATCAAGCAATTAACCCATATGGGGATAAACTCTCTTATAATGGAAGATTCTTCATTAGAAAGATCATATGGCTCTGAACCTTTGCTCTACAACTTTCCAAGCTCAAATAGCTTCAAAAGTGAAGGTAATTATAAGTTATTGGCATGATTTCTAATCCCGTGAACTCCAAAGATCATCCAATTAACCCGAATGGTAAGAAGCATTCTCAGAATTGGTGGTTCTTCTCTTTAGTTCATCTTATGACACTCTACCACTTCCCTAATCATTCTAAACAGCTAATAGGATCAAAGTGAAGGTAATTGATAGAAAATTAGAAGATTGCACGCACGTGAACTCCCATAATCAAGTAATTAACCCATATGGGGATAAACACTCTTATAATGGAAGATTCTTCCCTTAGAAAGATCATATGGAACTCAACCTTTGGTCTACTACTTTCCAAGTTCAAAGAGCTTCAAAGTGATGGTAATTATAAGTAAATGGCATGATTTCTAAGCCCGAGAACTTCCAAGATCATTTAATTAACCCAAATGGTAAGAAGCATTCCCATAATTGGTGGTTCTTCCCTTTGGTTCATCTTATGACCCTTTACCACTTCCCTAATCTTTTGAAAGAGCTAATAGGATCAAAGTGAAAGTAATTGATAGAAAATTAGAAGATTGCAAGAGCGTGAACTCCCATAATCAAGTAATTAA